>OX381707.1:22835583-24035583 GCA_947462335.1 Harmothoe impar
CATCATGTCGACTCTATGGGGTTGGTAATACACAAATGATCGGCGTGATGTATGAATGTAGTCGTGGCACGTAGACTCACATTCATGTATCATGGTGACAAAGGACACACATCACATTAAAGCGCTATGCAGCCATTAAACTTAAAGGGGTAATGGCAGACATGTAATTCCCAGACCCTGTTTCTGACAAAAGGTGATGGGGTTGTCACAGGGGGACTTGGTCTGGGTGAGCGTTAATAGAGTGATCATGTCATGTCTGGACTGTGTGGCTCTGACTCTCCCGTGTCACGACAGTAAAGCCAAAAGGCCACCATTGAGCTGTCATGCCAACGTGGCAATCACAAAATGTGTCAGGCCGAAAAGAGATTATACATCAAATGAGGGCATGCTTTGTTCATCGATTGAAGAGAAAAGACTTATAGCAAAGTTATTTCTTCCTATATACCTTTACTTTATTTTAGAGGCATATAACACCATGTGTTCAAAAGTAACAGAGGCTGATGACTTATTCCATACCTTACTTGGGTGGAAGGCTACTTTTGCGACTTGATTCGTCGGTTGTTGCCCCTGCAGTATAACAGTCAGATCTAGAAGCGAGCACCGGTGGGCTTTGACGGAGCAGTTGGGGATTTAATCAATCATAAACTACAGAATAACTGTTGATCTTACCGACGTCCTATAGTAAGGCAATATAGCAAACCACCCACGCAGAGTATTTACAGATCCATCCAATAAAGTAGCTGGGGGAGGGGGGGGGGGGTTCTAGTGCAAAGAAAATGGGTCACTAGTATACAGGCTCATGTAAGTGTAAGTGGGTTTTTTGGTGGGTTTTTTTTTGGGGGGGGGGGGGGGGAGATTCTTGGCAACATGGTTAAATCTGGCTGGGAAAAGGTGAGGATTAAGAATTAATTTTCATCCTTGCCATTTTTTCAATTTACCCGAACAGAGCTTTGCACTTAATAATGTTACAGTGGTATGCTAGTGTACTACGCACACATTGCGTAGTACCCATAGGAAACACCTATAGACTGAGTCATGATATTTGATAAAGTAATGAGAGATAATATGATCTACAAAGTATCAATTAACATAATCTTTTCACTGAAACACAATCATCATAGGATATAAACCACACTTGTGTGGAAAGACAAAAGAAATGGCCAGACTGTATATTATGTATAAAAGGTGAGAAAACACTCACCACCGGTGTATGGCATAAGTTAGTTAAACCACTGTACTGAGGATAATGGCTTAGTCATAGCTGAGCACACTAATCCGCGACTCGTAATCAGCATTGACTGTCACCCTTATCCTCAGTACATGGGTCTGGCATGCAGTGGTTTAACTACTACTTACAGATTACTGGAAAAAAGTTTTAAATGCTTTATAGCTGTCGCTTGTTGTTTACTCAGGAATTGCCAAATGACAGCAAAGGTAGCCAAGTCTAGCAGCACTTGGTGCCAAATGTTACTTAAATTACAGATGTCATGCCAGGAAATGTGTTATGATGTCTAGAGGCACACCTTTAGGGCAGGTTGATGTTTTTAAATCATCCATTGCACACAAGTTGTATAAAAATACAATTTCATTGTCAAAAGGTGTCCACGTAGCCTATACATTTAAATAACATCTTCCAGGATATTAGTGCAATATGAATAAGGAAAGTTTCATCTGGATGCGATCATGGAGTTACTGGGCGAAGATGGCCTCCTGGATCCTCCTCTGACAGGTGAATTGTTTTTATTTAATTTCCGTTATTGTTTGTTGAAGCTGAAAGAGGTCAATGTCATCACAGTCTTGGGGAGGGGGGCAATGATTGATAGTATTTCCGTGGGAAATTTAAAGATTATAATTTGCAATATGCTAAGGTAATTATATCATCCAAAGTACATCTTTATGTGATTGGCCCCATCGGTTGCCTGGCAACATCCCTATTTTGCCATATAATGGAAAATGGCGCGGTATCCTATCCTTTTCAGCAACCTTTCATCCATAGATTCCGCTTTAGGCCACTCAAAAAAAAAGGTGGTTTCTCATCACCAAGGTCTGAAAAATGTGACGAGGGAGGCTTTTTTTTTTTAATTTTTTTTTTTTACTTGCGGTCTAAACTGTTTAGGATGATGTACGTTTTTCATGACCAAAGTTCACATTTTAGTAGTTTAGAATTTATGGATCTTTAAAAGTAGGGAAAATGTAAGTTATTTCTATCCTACTGCATTACTGGCAGTAATGGCTTTAATTTGATACCAAATATCCCAATATTTGTCCATTTTTATCATATTTTTCATCAAAATTTAGCAAAAAAAAAAAAAAAGTTTTCCTCAAAAGCTGATTTTTGTGATGCGCGCGGTGATGAGAAACCATTTTATTTTTTTGAGTGGCCTTAACAGTATCATAACCATGAACTTCCTAAGGGAACGTTGCCGCCCCCCCCCCCCCCAGGCTAAAATAAATTTAAAAATTAGGTAAAAAAGAAAAGAATATCTCCAGATCAAGTGACATAAATTCTTACAACGGGCTACTAGCCTATATAATTTATAGTATAAATGAATAATTACAACGACAACAGCGGAAATTAAACTATAAACACATTACGGTCAGGAGTGCATCGCCTTTTGCAATACGTCAATTACTACGTCGACACAACCCTATTTGTGAGGCAATTTACAACAAGGCGCAGTATGTAATATGTTAGTTTTATTATCCCAATGTGCTCATGAGTACAACGGGATTGTTACCCCATCATTAGCACCCAGCTAACAAAACTACGTTATCTTACTTCTAAATAACATTTTTAGCATTATGTAACGTCTTGCCACAATAAAGTGCCAGAGAGAAGCGTTATATAACGTTATATAACGTTGTCTGTTTACTGGGCCATGCATGAACTATTAGATTGTCTCAGTGTTAAAGCTATCATCCTGTTGTAACACACGTATTACAAGAGAGTGGTGCCATTCTGTGATTTTGGACTAAATTTTATTATGTATTTTTCCCAGACCTAGTCTACCGAATTCTGTGCTCAATACATGTAATATGATATTGAGGTACTTCTAGGATTTTGGTCCTTTATTGTTGATACTTTTCTTTTGAATAGTTTTATTGACCACACACTCATGTAGAGCTAATAACACGTTCTGCCAGAATGGCCAGGTCTGCTAAGGGTTTGCCTGTCTGTCATTCACAGGATGTGTATATATATGTCACGCGCAATATCGGAATTTGCGCAATATCGGAACTATTGCATCTTAATAATACATGTCAATGTGCTGTATCATTCAGTGATGCATACATCACATTGCAACAGTTAAACACATTGCTGTAGTTGTTTTAATTCTGATTTCTTTAATGCATGCAATAATGAAATACTGTAATTATTCTTGCCTGTAATTGGAACAGCATCTTGGTACATCTTTGTTACGAAACTGTGACAAAGATAATTCAAAACTCAAACACTCTGCACAAATTAAAGAGCTACACACTACAATGTATATTGAACCTTTAATTACGCTATCAAGTACTATAAAAGAAATGATCGTGAACCTTGCTGTACATGAAAGTAATATTTTTGATGCTTGCAGTTGTCTTTTGTAGAGAATGAACCTCCTGAGCAGGGCATGGTAAGGCTGACCCTGGTGATGTAGTTATCCCAGCCAATCTAGTCACGACAAGACCGTCCCTTCCATGTATAGATTTTATTTCGGTTTGAGGTTCTCTGCTCTTTTTCTTTCTTTTTTTTTGCATCCTTTTTTTCTCCCACATCACCACCTCCCTTCATCCTCTCTTCCGCTGGAGCTGGTTCTGAGTGTGTCCTTCCGTGGGCCTCTTTTTACCTGCCGGACCCTGGCATTGATTGGCAATCGGGGGACAAGACCACAGAGGCCGACATGAACTTATGTCGACACGCAGCGGGGGAAAGGGGTCTCTGATCCTACCCACCCCCTGCCACCTCCCCAACACCTCAGTTCGTCCCATCTAATTATAGGCTGCTTTATCCCCAATACCCTCATCCTACATACCCCACTACTTTATACCCTACTCCCCTACCTCAGATACACTCTCCCTCCTACCTAACTCCCCTACCCCATATGTACCTCGTCCCTCCTACCTAACTCCCCTACCCCATATGTACCTCGTCCCTCCTACCTAACTCCCCTACCCCATATATACCCCGTCCCTCCTACCTAACTCCTCCACCCGTTCCCCATACCTTACTCCCCTACCCCATATATATACCCCCATCCCTCCTACGTAACTCCCCTAACCCATATATACCCCGTCCCCCATACCTAACTCCCCTAACACATATATACCCCCTCCCTCGTACCTAACTCCCATACCCCATATAAGCACCCACCTCTCATACCCAGCTCCCCTACCCCATTTACCGTCTCCCTAATATGTAACTCCCCTACCCCATGCCCCCTCCCTCATACTCTATTCCTCTACCCCATATATCCCTACCCCACCCCCTACCTAACTCCCAACCCCATACCCCCGTCCCCCATACCTAACTCTCCTACCCCATATATACCCCGTCCCCCATACCTAACTCTCCTACCCCATATATACCCCGTCCCCCATACCTAACTCTCCTACCCCATATATACCCCGTCCCCCATACCTAACTCTCCTACCCCATATATACCCCGTCCCCCATACCTAACTCCCCTACCCCATATATGTACCCTGTCCCCCACACCCTACTCCCATACCCCATATAAATACCCGCCCCTCATACCCAACCCCCCTACCCCATTTATACCCCTCCCTAATAGTAATATGCAACTCCCCTACCCCATACCCCCTCCCTCCTACCCAACCCCCTTACCCCATGTCCCGGATCCAATAATTTCACTTTATCCAAAGTAACATTCATCATTAAGTCATCAACACATTGTACATGCATGAATAGCCTGTTTTTAACTTTTATTTAGAAATGTGGTGACACTTTGGTTTGCAGTATTGAAGCACTCTCTAATCTTTGAGATCTATTCATGTGACATGCTACCGATCATAATGCCCATTTCCGATGCCCGGTCGTACATACGTGATTTTTTACTTTGAAAGGTCATACTTTTGCAGGAATTAGCTGTTACCCATTACATTAGTTCCAGGTAGGACTGCAACCGTAGAAGTACCGCATATATTCTTTCTCTGTCTATGAGCAATACTATGTGTCTGAGAGATCGGAAAACGTTTTCCATCCTGTTATATACATATTGGCCTGTTTTCTTTTATTCTCATCACGTCCTTTTTACAACACCCTACTCCCCTACTTACGCTTTCCTCCCCCTCTGGGTCCCTCTGCCACTCCCGTGATTCTTCTCTCCATCCCCTGTCCCACCCTCCACCCCTCAGAAGCCACACAACTAGTCCGCGGAAGCCACTTCCAAGTGACCGGCACAAGTGGCTTCGGTGGCCGGCGGGCCTGTCAATGGGATTTGCCCGGCTGGTCGCACCCTTTGACCGACCATTCTGCCGCCGGACATTGGGACGGAAGTCAGTTTTCCCGCTGCTTTTTCCCCTTATAAGCCGTGCCCGCCTCTGGCTCTGATTGGCGCAGTAGTGAGAGGGGTGGCACTGTGCACAAGGCGTGGTGCGGCGTATTACCACAAGATGGCACCACCTGAGGCTGCCCGCTTAACCCTTTAAGGGTCGCATGGTGCTTTAAAGCGCTACACCATTTATTGGTATGACTCATGAATGCAGCCTTGGGGAGGAGATTGCTATTGCTGCATTCAAACATGTTACAGATCCCATGAGGTGTATACACTCTCTAAGGGTCGACATGATGCATGAATTCTTGTCCGGTGAATAGACTCGCTAAGACTGCATGAATGCATCATGACACACAAGAAAATACTTTATTAAAGCACTATGTGGTCCTTAAAGGGCTAATATTGTCACATGTCCGGCAGTGCCTGATTAGGCTGCGGGGCAGATTTGGGAAGAACCCATTTTGTTAGTTTTTGGTTGATCTTACAAACTGTCTTCTTCGTTTTCACTCCATCTTTAAAGTTAGGTTGTCAGTTTATCTGTGCTGATATTCTACTTTGTTAGCCTACAATGGTATGCATCTAAATAAACTTGTGTAAATTAATAAATCATTTCGATGATTCATTGCAGAATCACTATCATAGACCAGTGGGCTTTGGCACAGCAAACACAGATGTCGCTATCCTCTAGAAATGCTATGATGAAGATCATCTTTTGGTGACCGTTGCAAGTATATTTCTCACTAAACGACATAATCTATCCTAGGGTATGTTTTAATAACGATTACTTTTAAATATATCATTATGATCTTTAATAATTATTTTGTAATTAGTTTTGACGATATTGGTATAATTTTGCTGTGCAACAACCAACAGATATTAATATGGTATTCTCACTAGTATATTCATGTTTACTGTTTAAAGGGTTTCTGAGCAGGCTATAAAGAGAGGGAGGGACCCAACAACATCCTATCAATGGACGCCCCCCCCCCCCCCAAACAGACGGAAACTGTATAGAGTTGGCACAGGTGTTCAGGAGGGATTGTGAGGTGAACCTTAGTGCTTGTATTAAGGCTTTTCATTACCTGTTGGTCGGAGCTGCCCTTTGTAGAATGATTACCAATGATTAGGGAGGAAAAGGGTGTCCTTGTGGTTAAACGTAGAGGCAGGCAGACTGGCTCTCCTCTACCGAAGACTATTTGTTGTCTAGAGCGTGTGCTATAGTTAGACATCGATATGCCCCAGTACTAAGATAATTCTGATTTAAAAGTGAAGACTTTGAACAAGACAGTAGTGGCAAAAGCTGAACCCCAGTAGTTTGGATGGCTGCTCAGTTGTGGCAGAATCGTACCTGGAAGTATGAATTATGTCTACTCTTGAAATGGTGGTTTGTATCTGTAATCTGCCATTTGAAGGAAATAGCTAGTGATTGACAGGAAACTAGGGATAGAGGAAAAGACAGATAGACAGGCAGCGAGAGTAGGAGAGCCTTTATTCAGAATACAATGTTCAAATTGCTATGACCTATGATCTTCAGAAACTCACATGCCCTCTTCCTCTATCTGTCTGTCTGTTTCTATGTCTCCCTCCTTTTTTTTAAGAGTTTGTTCAATAATAGTTTGGTTTGGTTTGCACCGGTTCGTCCCAGCTAGCAGCTCGCCAATTAGAATCCTTTTTAAGAACACATTAGAAAAAATCATGTGCATGGTATTAAAGGGGTAGATGGTAAATGACTCACTAGATGAGATGGGAGATAAGTGACTGTCGGGTACTGCTGGGGTAGAAAAGGGTTGACCTTAGCTTGTATCGCTTTAATGGCTGCTAAATGGGAGGTGGCGTGTTAGCCCGAGCTTATCTTGGGGGTCAGAATGGAAGGCACGTTCTACGGGCCGCACCTTACATGCAGTTCATCTCAATTGAAATGGCATTTTTCTTTCAACTTGACAAGGAAAATTTGCCTCCGAGTCCTAATCCCCTAAGGCTTTGCACTGTGAGCGCCGTACCAGGAGTCTTTAACCTCTGGAAGGCCTAAGATAGATAGATAGACAGATAGATAGATAGACAGATAGATAGATCACTGTAAAACATGTGTGTTGCGGGAACATTGATAAAGAGTGACACACATATTTTTTTAACACACTTGAGCGTGAACACACTTTTTTCAACACACTTACACACCTTTCCTGTGTGTTCAGCTATGATATAAGTCAATGTGTAATTGAGACCTGCTTAAGGTCATTCCGTACAGGACTTTGCTATGTAGGATGGCTGCCACAATTGGCCACCATTGCACTGGTGACTATACATGCTGTGGTTGGTGAAATTGTGCCTATTGGTATACTACACTGTTAGAAGTAAGTAGTGTTCCTGTACAGCAAATACTGGGGGCAACTATTGTTCCAGTAGATTGTGCTGTTGACCTACAGCAAGTCATCTTATGTATATTTACAGCACATATACTGTACAGTAACAGCAAAATCTACTGTTACTGTACAGCAGAATTAATTGTAAAAACAAATGTGAAGGTCTAGGGTTCGCTTCTCAAGGCTGGTGATATTTTTTATTTATTGACTTACACTTTTAGAAGAATAGATCAAAACATAAAGGACCTATCGTTTCATGACTAGCCTTACCGGGGGTTAAACTCGGGACCTTCCTATCACTGTCCAGCACTGTCTCTGATTGAGCTATCGAGGCAGCTGGTGTAAGGCCTGCAGCATGGCTCTCCTATAGATGATCAGTAGTGCTAGAGTTTGCTTGTATGTAGAGTTTGCCAAAGGTCTCTCTTGTCCTGCGTACAAAACAACATTTCATGTTTTTCTTTAAGAATGTCTAGAAAGTATCTTGTGTGGATTTGCATATCACTTTTAGGAAAGAAATTTGAAACATGAAGAAACTGTAGTTTCATGACTAGCCTGACCGGGGTTTGAACTCGGGGCCTTCCTATTACTGTCCGACACTGTGTCTGACTGAGCTATCGAGGCAGCTGGAGGGAGGCCTGCAGCATAGCTCTCATGTAGATGATCAGATGCATGAGCGAAAGGAAAAGAGAGTTAGGACCTCCTGCAAATCAAGTGCAAGGTTGACCTTGTAGTGCTAGAACCATATGTTATGTAGAGTTTGCTAATGGTCTCTTTTGTCCTGCGTACAAAACAACATTTCATGTTGTTTTTTCAAATGTCTAGAAAGTATCTTGTGTGGATTTGCATATCACTTTTAGGAAAAAAAATTCAAAACATGAACAAACTGTATTGAAAGGAAAAGAGAGTTAGGACCTCCTGCAAATCAAGTGCAAGGTTGACCTTGTAGTGCTAGAACCATATGTTATGTAGAGTTTGCTAATGGTCTCTTTTGTCCTGCGTACAAAACAACATTTCATGTTGTTTTTTCAAATGTCTAGAAAGTATCTTGTGTGGATTTGCATATCACTTTTAGGAAAAAAAATTCAAAACATGAACAAACTGTAGTTTCATGACTAGCCTGACCGGGGATTGAACTCCTTCCAATCACTTTCCGACGCTGTGTCTGACTGAGCTATTGAGGCAGCTGGAGTAAGGCCTGCAGCATGGCTCTCATATTTGGCACCTTTAGCAATATGCAGACATTATTGTTTAGCACCTAAATTATTTACTATACCATGTTAACTATAGGCAAGGCCCATAGAGATTGATGTTAAATTGCTTGTTACCATTTAATATGGAACACATAGAGAGGTGGCTAGTCCAAAGATCAATCCCAGGACCTCCCGTGTACCTAGTACAGTGAAAAGTGCTGTAGGTGTACAACTCACTACTGTAAGCTGCATCTACAGCAACAGAAATGTACATGTCCAGCAAAATTGTCTGTATTATCTTTTACAGCAAAAGTACTGTATGGTTACAGCACATTTTGCTGTTCTGGAACAGCCACTTTTTACAGTGTAGCAGTGCTCCGCTAGCAGCCGGTGCCAGGCAATTTTGAATAACACACTTAATATATTTAAACACTTTATAAAGCAACACACATAATGTCACTTACACACTTTCTCCTACACACTTAACATTTTACACACTTTTTATCGCAACACACTTTTAAGATTAACACACTTTTGACAAAAGTGTGTAATGTGTTTTAAAAAAAGGGTGTGTTAAATAAGTATACAAAAAAGTGTGTTAAGTTAACACACATTTTTAGATAGTTGCATGGATGGATGGATGGATAGACAGACCGACCGATAGACAGACAGACAGACAGACAAAAAGATGCTGGAGGAAGAAAAGAAAAGAGTGTTCTAATGAAATGTCCACTGTTATAATACATAAATGCATTCTTGGTGAGCATCCTGCCAGTGCTGCATTTTTGCATCATGTCCTTTGCCGTTTGATGCACTGCCAAAGCGTTGCAGTGTTGTTCACTTATCATGTCAAATAAAGGTGAAACCTTTTCAAGATTATGCCGCACTCAATGGGATGAAGTCGTGTTGGGAAGGGGAGGGGAGAAAGCAGGAGGAGGAGGGGGACTGGTAAGCAGTGTCAAGGGGGCATCCAATCGAAGTCAGGCAAAGACGTTGCGTGTTACCGATATGCCGTGCGTCCTTTCTCCAACCTGATCCCCAGTTCATACACTCTCCAGTCACAACAGCCGCTTTCATCCCCAAGCCTGCGTCAACCTAATCCCTGCTTGGAGATCACTGTCCATCCGGGTGCTTTGATGTTCGCTGGTACTCAGTCGGACACGTATCGGCCATATGGTCATCTTTATGAGGGCGCCAGTTGCCAGCTACCAGCTATAGACGAGGTCCCAGAGGTCAGTGCGGTGAGGGTGGCGTCGGCCATCTTTTATTGGATTTTCCTGTTATTTCGTTTTATTTGTGCCCCCTGGATTTTCACCTGCTGCGTTAGATCCGTGATCCCGGTCCGGTCCTGCCCCAGCTGCCCCCACCCTCCTAATCCCATTGCTTCAACTTAACCTTCTCCAAGTGGTATTAAAGTAGGTACATACATTATGAAATACAGCAGCAACATTATGTTTAAACAAGGAACCCAGTATTGCCACCCTAGCCAAAAAAAGTTTTCCAGGTTACATAGTCTGGAAATCTAGGTAGGGTCGGTCAGACTACTTTTCTTATTTTTTTCGTTTTGGCCTGAAAAATAGCCAAAAGTTGACTCACAAACTTCAGCGCTCACTTGTCTACTCGTGTACTATCAAATATACTCTAAAATAGCCCAACTTTTTTTTTCAAAAGTGGACAACAATTTCTAGGGTCGGCTCTGTTTTGCTAGGTATAGTCGGGTAACCTGAAACACACCTTTTTTGGCCTTATTGAAGAACCCAAGCCAGTATTTCACAGCGGTTTTAATAGCCATTTTGAATTAATAATGGTAAAAAGAAAGACTTGAAATAGGCAGCGGCAGTCAACAGTTCATAACTTGTGGACCTTAGTCTATTTACTTGTCATCAAATACGAGAAATACTGTGCTTAAGCATGTTAGATATGGGGTACCCCATGCAGGCCAATGGTTATGCTAATTGCAAACTAGGTCCACTGACTGCGTACTACAGGCCTGCAGTAAAACATATGTATACATATATCCATTTCATCTACAGCACACTGTGTACACTAATTAAATATGATCAAGAATCTGCCTATTTATTTGAATGTAAAATCTCGCTATAAGATGCAGGCACATCATGTGCTCTGGATATCTACAAAAACTTTTACCAACCATTAAATAACACTAAATAAGTCTCCATCTAAAATCAGCTCACATGGCTACTTTAAGCAGCGTGAGCTCCTATTGACCCTGCTATCCACATGGCGTCAACCCCTGGCCTTTCCCCCATTGCCTCAGACACTGTGGCCCTTTGGCTATAATACTCTCCTTATGTGATTGCCCCCTTAGCCCCTACCCTCTCCTGACATCCCTATCATCCTCACCTCCCTGCCCTGGAGGAGCCCTCCCCTGGAGGAGGAGTGCTCAGGTCCTTCGTGCATTGCCCTTACAAGGAGCTGTTCAAGGTCACCTTCTCCTGAGTGGCTCATCGGTTTGACCTGTTTGACCTTAACCCTTTAATAGCTGTATAGCTCTGTAATGGGATTATGCCCTTGGTTGTTATGATACATAACTGCAGCCTTGGATGGCTAGTCTACTCACCAGGATTGGATTCATGTAGCATGTCCACCCTTAAGGAATGTATCAACCTCATGACTACATAATGCTTGATTACAGAACTAGTGAGTTACTCGCCAGGGCTGTATTGAAGCATCATAGGGAGGACAAATGGCCTAGTACATTAAAGCACTATGTGGCCCTTAAAGGGTTAAGGAGCACCTCACTTCAGGTACAAAGTTTGAGGAGCCTGGGGCTGAGCGGCTCGGTCCCACACTCTTGGTGCTCACCTCTTTAAGAGGATTGGGCAGGACACTTTTAGAAGAAAGAGTCTAGCCTGAATGATTTCCTATTCAAGCCTAATGCTGCCCTCTCCGTAATATTTCTTATCTAAACAGCATCTTAAAGCCCATACATGCAGCCGGTTCTATTGTCGACATTGTAACCTAGACAGCAGGCTTTTTATAATGCTGGATATTTTGCTAGAATCGATTTATTTTCCTTTGAACTGTTCATGTACATAACCAAACTAAAGATGTTTGATGTAGAACAACCATGAACATAATTTTATTTTATATCAAAGCATCCCATGGAAATCAAGTAAAAAATCCTAATCATTAATAATCATATTGTATGTAATTGTCTCAGATCCTCATAATGTGTTCAATCATACCTAGAAGCCAAGTGGAATTATACCGCCATGCTTACTTACCAAATTGACAAATACTGTATTTATGAACATCACACTGTGACAATAAATTCAATGTAAACTCAACAATGCATGGTCAAAGTTGCCAAAATCAGTTGAGGTGCTACTTATACACTCGAACGGGAGGTTAAAGGTCGATACATCTGGTGTATTCTACCATCATTAATATGGTTTCCATTGACACAATGCTAATGAGACCAGAAAGCATGCTTATGTTCTTTCTAGAGTAATTGGACACTCAGGTGTTCTTTCCTCTCAGGCTTTCACGTTCTGGGAATCGATGGCAACAGCGATAAGGAAGTGTGTCGACAGTAATTCAGCCCTACAGCCTGGCAGCCAGCACGTACACCTCATAGTTTAAGAGGGGAAGCAAGGACCAAAATATTAGGTTCATATCTATCCTCTTCACATGGTTAGAAGTATGCTTTACTTCTAACATCATTGTGTCCTGACATCATTGTGTATTGAAAAGAGAAAATGGTATAGTTTTACTAGCTATTACCAATCTTTATACTAACCAGGTAAAAGTATATGTATATATTCTAATTTACATACCCAAAGCATTGTCTGTCAATCTTACATCTGCAAAGAACTTTCATCAGGAAATCCACAAGACAGGCGTTTTTTTTAATATATATTTTATGTCATTTTACATTCTTCTCAGTAGAACCTCGAGCTCCGAAATATTCAAAAACAACTTCTGGAAAAGGTCAGCGTATAGCTCACAGAGTAAGAAAGAAGGCGCCTTCAAGGAGAAGATCACTCACGCTTCATGTGATAATGATATCGTCATAGTAATGAATTATATATTAGAGTATACTGGGTCGACTCAATTATCAAATGTGTCCACGGCTGATATTTCCCCCTTGCTGGTGTTTATTACAACACAAAGAGTTCCAGATGGCGAATACATATTTAGGAAGTGACTATTATTCAACAACAGGGGGTTGGTGGATTTGAGGGGGTGGAACTTCAGGAAGATTTCATCCCTTATCAGCAGAGAAGCCTGCACGTTACTAAAGTTCAAAGAAGGGGACAGGACAGATTTCGACCCCTCTCAAGGGTAGTGTGGGATTTTCTTCATGAGAAAATCCAGCAACCCCCTGTTGTCAAATATTGGCTGCTTCCTTACATGAATAAATCACTTTTTTTTATCTGGTTCCCAATAAAGGTATGTCTTGCAGGAAAAGTCAGACAAACTAATTTGGTTTTACGATAGGGATTACATACCGCAAGTCTACACTTACTGTGTGGGAGTGGGAGAATGTAGTACCTGGCCATGGGGTGTACGTCTAGTAGTCATCACCTTGATGAACTACTGGTCATGTATGACTTCTTAATGCGGAGGGGATGAGATTATGGTGAAATCCAAAGAGTAATATAGCTGTCTCTAAACTTGTGAAACTTGGCAGTTATGCTATGTACATAATTACCATAAATTCCTGCATACTACCCGCATCTCGCGTATAACCGGCACCCCTAACTCAGGGGAATCCTATAACCCGTTTTTTAATTTGAAAATTTCAATTTTAGTACTGTTTTATAGTAATAAAAACCCTCGTATAACCCGCACCCTATATAGGCATGTTTGGTATCAAATGAAAGCTGAGTTTGGTTCACGTACTACCCGCGGGTAGTACGCAGGAATTTACGGTATTTGATCACGGATGACATTTGGAATGTTGCCTTATGCAGTGTTGACTGCAGTCCTACACATATTAAATGTCATGTTTTATGAGATGCCTTACATGACAAGAAATGACGTCTACGACTCGAATAAAAAGTAATGGCAATTTAGCCCATTTGTAAAAAGAAAGAAATTAATTAAAACATGGTTGACGTGTTTCGTCTTTCAAAGACAGACACCCGAGGCTAAGTAGGTCGGATCTTAACAACATTATTTCACACAGGAAGCGTTTCTATTTTCTCTGCCTGCCTGGAAATACGCAGAAATACAAATCTCAAAACAAAATAAGGGCAGCCCTATTTTACGGTCAGATATTAAACCTGGAACCGCTCTTTTTCCCACGCATCCAATATTTATCCAATATAGTTCTGCCCACACACTTCCGCCTTTTTAGCCCTTTAAGGGCCGCATAGTGCTTCAATGTGTACACCTTATGATGCATCAATGTAGCCATGGCGAGTTACCCGCCTGTGCTGCATTCATGGCGACCCTAAAGGACTTATAAATTCCTATAGGGTCAAAAATACAGTATTGGCGAGTTACTCGCCGGCAGAAACTTCATGCATCATGCCAACCAAAAACATTGATTACGCAGTATGTGGCCCTTAAAGGGTTAATTGCAGCAACGTTACTAGAGTGGCTTAACAGGAATTATTGGCATAGATCTAACAGCTTGTGGAATATCTTCACAGGCGGTGTGTGGGCGGATTGAGTGTGACAGGTTCAGAGAAAGCTGTCAGCGACAGATGGTCTGAGACAGAAGTCTGAGAACTGCTTTATCATTTATTCTTTTTTGCAATATGGCCGTTACTAGAGAAAGGTAGATCTTATGACCAGGCTTATAACACTTAGAAAAAGTCCTACTTTATCCAAGATACTGATTGAGACCTACCGTATCAATAGTATGCATTTATGAACACCTTTGAACTATTAAACATAGCATAGGGTCTGTATATATATATATGTGTGTGTTTCCTTTGAACTACTGTAACCCTTTTTATGTCTTATAATATCAAAAATATCATTGATTCCAGAAAGAAAAATCATGAATTTTCTCAGGTGTATACACCTGGGAAAATTGCTTTGCCTTGCTAATTTAGTCAATGAGTAAACTTTTCTCACCCTTGACCAGCTTAATGTCTAACTCTCTACCATGGTGCACGG
Source organism: Harmothoe impar (assembly GCA_947462335.1). Classification (NCBI taxonomy): domain Eukaryota; kingdom Metazoa; phylum Annelida; class Polychaeta; order Phyllodocida; family Polynoidae; genus Harmothoe; species Harmothoe impar. The sequence continues at coordinate 22,850,731 of OX381707.1, forward strand.
GTCACCGACGGAGTTATGCAAAGTGGGAGGGGAATGTTTTTCCGCAAACAAGCAAGGGTTCGACCCACACGCATGTCCACTAGTTAGCCCGAACTAGTTCAACATAGTCAATACATAGTCAATAACTTATGGAATGCGCCATGTGGAATTATTCAGAACTCCAGCTGCCGGAACTCTGCGTGAGGGCTGCAATCGGAAGTGACGCGTGGGGAGTATATTAAAAAATACCAACATGAGAATTGGGACCTTAGTGTACCCTCCACTGTAAAGGTCCCTTTTGTCAGATATTGTCGCGTATGTAGGTAAATAATATAATTAACCTATATTGACTTATTGACTTGAGGAGAGGTCAGGTTTTTAATCTTCCTAGAGTTATGAATATGATATGGAATCGTTGTATCATGTGACCAATTAGTTCCAGTCTGGTGGTCTTTATGGAATGCCGGAAGTATCAAGTAGTTGATCATTTTACAATAATTATTTCCATTTGCAGTGCATGGATGTTTATTGTGTAGGAGGCTAGTTGTGTAACATACAGGTACCTCAATGACACGCTAAGTAGTGGAATATAGAATATAACATAATAGTATAATGATATTATAAGATTTAGATATATAGCTGTGATAGCTTTCAAGGCTATAGGTTCAGTATATATGTATATGGCAATTTCTATATACTATATATATATAGAGAGAGAGAATGTGCATTAAATGTCATGTGGTAGTCCACATTTCTACCCAGTGGGCACAGCAACACTTAATAAGTGACGAATAATCTCTCCAATGAAGTGCTTATTACCCATCTATATTGTGGCTAGAATGTTAGAATGATTAGTCAGGTAATCTGCAGAACGTATTAAGCCCTTCAAAGCAGTGGTTATCCAGAGGCTCAATAATTCAGCTAATAAGGGCAACTTAAGTCAAATTTATTCAGAGATTATAATTGTGACACTACCGCACTGCTATAAAGCAGCACTTTCAAGTGACTTAATTGCTCTGCAGTTCTTATTAAGCACTTCAAAGCAGTGATTGGTAATAATTTTTAAAAAGGAATTCCACTGAAACTTTCTGCTGTTTATTCAAGCATATAACATTCATAAGCAGCTTAGTATACATACATTAGAAATTCATGATTGTTGTACAAATTAATGTTGTCAATAGGAATCAAACTCATTACCTCCAGATGTGAAGTCCAGTGTGCTATTGTATGAGCTAGTGGGGCTGATGATAAGTGGTGGTCCTAATCCTTACTGTACCCCTAGCATACCCTAGGTACACTGCAAAAGCAGCCCTTCATATATCATGCTCAAGCACTGGCTAAAAAGGGCTTTGTTTGCAGCGAGATACAAACAAAAACTGTCTTATTTGAATCTGATTGAATAGAAAAACACATTCAATTCATTTTGGAAATAGATGGGAAGTATTATTCTCTTCACACTGAAAACCCAGAGGATGGTTCCTAGTCATTATGACGACCTAGGTTGTCATAATGACTAATGGAAAGTGCTCTGGAAAATGATGTATGGATATACTCTCTAAGTAGTTCACCTCCTAATGAGAGGCATCTCTTTCACATATTTAATTTACTCTTTATCAAACTAAGTAGCTTTACTTGTTATCAATAAGTTGTGTATGGATGAGAATGATGGCCTTGAATGTATAGAGACTACTCTGCCCCCTGTCACCAGTTTATATCTCATGACAGAAAATTTACTTCAATCCATTTCCCCTCGGAGGCAGCACGTGACAGGGCATGTGCCATGTCCAACACCCAGATATACCCTAGGTTGTCTCAATGACTACCCAATAGTGTTGAGAGTTGTCATCTCTGATGACTTTAGGTCTTCAAATTTACAATACCTAAAACAACACCCTTAAGGTAGTCATTCTGACTACCCAATCCATGTGACTACCTAAGGTTGTCATTATGACAACTTTGGTCTATATCGATCAGATATGACTACCTTAGGTCGTCACAATGACGACTTAAGGTCGTCACCTTGACCACCTAAAGTTGTCAATTTTGGTATTGTCAAAATGACGACCCTGAGGTTTTCAGTGCAACTATGCACACATGTTCTTTGCGTAAAGCAAAAGCAAAATGTTCGGGTGGGTTTTTCTCCACTTCTTTTCAGTTTTGAAAAGTGTTTATTGAACCTATGCAGAAAAGTGGGAATATACAGAAAAAGTGGGAATAGATGTATTATATCAAAATTAACTTTATATTGACAGTGAAAAAGTCATAGTCAATCACTGTGAACACATCCTAGCTCCTGACCCTGGCGAAACTGACACACTTGATAACCAAATGGTGACTGTGCGCGCAATGTGCCTTGACCGCACACACTGTCAGATAGCGTGGGATGGCTGCTGTCACAACCTTTTCTCAGAGTCTCCAGTGGTTCATTGTAGCCTTTTCCCCTCCTGGCTAGGACCACCTTCATCAACACTGATATCTGCTATCTTTTTACCAGTCGCAAGTGTATTATGCTTCTACGGGCTGAAGCGGATCTGTGCAAGTCTCATGGGAGACCAGGACACCGAAGGTTCACTGCAGTCTGTCTACTGACACTTACAGCCGTGACTCCTGTCAGGACAACTCTTGGGAAAATTTGGTGCCATGGCTCCATCTGGGATCGCACCCAGGACCTCTCACACACAAGTCCAGAGACTTATTAATTAGACAACCAAATCTCCTTGAAGAATCATGGTGTATTCCCCCTCAAATAGGTACCAGAACAGAAGACAACCAAGTATTCTCAAAGATCACACAACTTCTTAGTATTACCAGTAAGCTATGTAACTTACCCTTGGGTATTACTATGTTATGACATAAAGTGGTTCTTAGACAATACAAACAAAGTCCTTATTAAGGGATGTCAATGCACTGACTAATAAGAACTTCATTTGCAGGGCTTAATATCCATTATAAAGAAGATGGTTAATCAGCTATTAACAAGCGGTTAAATAAGATCACACTGTTTTGGCCCTAAATACATCTTATATATCTACACAATACACAGAAGTATATGAAGGTTATGGCAGTTAATAGATACTGTTGTATATTATATGTACATAATGTTTAATATTAGGTAAATTGTTCCTTCTCTTAGCTGTACAGAGAGAAACATTGCATTGTATGTGAGTCCCATGAGGGAGGGCAGAGCGTCCTGAGGGAGGGCAGAGCGTCCTGAGGCAGGGCAGGGCGTTCTGAGGCAGGGCAGATCGTCCTGAGGCAGGGCAGAGCGTCCTGAGGCAGGGCAGAGCGTCCTGAGGCAGGGCAGATCGTCCTGAGGCAGGGCAGAGCGTCCTGAGGCAGGGCAGAGCGTCCTGAGGCAGGGCAGAGCGTCCTGAGGCAGGGCAGAGCGTCCTGAGGCAGGGCAGAGCGTCCTGAGGCAGGGCAGCGCGTCCTGAAGCAGGGCAGAGCGTCCTGAAAGGAGAGCCTTATGAAGGAGGGCCGAAAGGATCGAAAGCAAAATATATACAAATATATAAGGGTCTCCGGGCGAAAATATTACACTTTTGGTATCTTATAACTATGCCCCACTTTAGTATGCTTTGGGAATTCATACAATATGATTGTTTGATAGAAATACAGTGCCTACAGTATCTATAGGGAGGTGGCACTGGTAATAGTCAGAGCCTTCACTATTAGTGATGAGTAACAAAATCGACCACTCCCACAAGATTAAAGGCCGCCCCGAGTGAGAGTTACACGTGTCACTATAACAGAAAGTTAGCTGTGAATACTCGTAGTATGGACAACAAGCGAATTTGAAGGAAAGGAAATAAAATTATTTTTCACGCATGATCAGAAAGCTAAGAATATTGCGATTTCAGAAATATTAGTCTGGTTATCATGAGATGAAATCAGAAACTGTAGTCGAATTTCCCCAAGAATAAATTATAAATCATTTCCCCAAAGATCAGACCAAATCTGCTTGCTGCCATTTCTGACCAACATATCTTCATGGGGGGCAATATTTATGCTACCACTGTATCAGGTACACCTTTATATACCATTCACAATTTAATTCTGATAAAGTGCACCTCTCATATATTGAGAATAAGCTATATTGATGTTTGATAAATCCATACCTGTCTCTTATTGTACCATGTTGACCCCTGGTCAGACCCAAACGCAACGCGGCCTGACTAATAACCTTTAGTCTCAGAGTGGCACTCACCAGTAACACAGCCCCAGAGCACTGTTAGGCCCTGGTTAGGCACTGACGGGTGAGGTGGTATGGAGTGGCTACCTAGTATTTTGGATAGGGTGGAGGGTGAGTTGATTGTTATGGTATTTGGGGGAGGATTTTTTCTCGTAAAATCAATATTTATTTTGGGCTCATCTAATGGGCTTAAACGAGATTGCAAGTCTGTATCAGACTTTCCAATCTATCCTATTGTGCAATTCCCATAACCACCATCTCATTATTTTTATAGGCAAATTTGACATTTACATGGAAATGTCCTGTTTAAGGGTGAAATAGTCAAAATTAAAATGACTTTTCGCGATGGGGGTTAGTTCAGAGGGTTTAATGGCTTCCTGCTATGTCAGAATTATATTATGTCTTTAACATTCAGTGTAAAAAGAGCCCCCGTACACCTACACAGCAGAAGTTGATTTCTAATGACCTAAATAAATACACTCGACCTGCCACATGCAGTGTCTTGTGGTCCCTACTGGTAGTCTAGGGATATGGCAGCATATCATAAGGCAAGGCCCCCTGGTGATAAGTTCTGGTACTGTTGAATGGCACTGCAGCAGCCCCCAAAGAACTGTGTGTGGTCTAGTATTATAGTTATCCACAAGGCGGAGACATGATTCAGCATGCTGGCTCCTATCTTGTATTACGCTGCCAACCCTCCCTCTTTAGCTGGAGAGAGCTGGCCGGTGCTCCTTTCACTTTAACCCTTCAAGGGCAGCATAGTGCCCAATTGCTCTTTGCCCATGGGGCGCCCCCCCCCCCCTATTTTTCTGTACATTTTAATTTAGATGGTTTAACACCCCCAATGCTGAAGGTATTGCAGCGCCCCCCCACCCTTTCCAAAATTCCTGGATCCGCCACTGTTGTCGCCACTATCAGTGATTGTGCATGGCCTATATGGCGATACACCCCTGAAGGGCTGGCATGATGTGTGAATTCAGCCCTGGCAACTTACCTGCCAGGCCTGCATTTATGGCTAGTTGGTACAAACTTTCAAGGTGCCTAGATGTCATATGCATAATCTCCAATAATCTCAAAATCGTATATTATTATACAAAAAAGGTAACCTGATTCTAGCATCAAAAAAGGGCTGAAGGGTATGTGTCCGACTCATGGTGAATCTACCCTAATTACTACAGTTACAATGTATCCATACTCTGACGTTCTGACATCTAACACCATGTTATGCATACTGTTTATAACCTTGTGTAAATAGGCTTCAGTTCAGTAACACATACCCCCTATGGAGCTAATGACTGTGGGTTTGACTTAATACCTAATTCCCCAACACAAGCCCCAACAAATACTACACACTGGGATTAACTTATAACTTGTTTGGGCCAGTGTCAACCATATCCCACTACACTTTAAATAAACACTGTTAGTCTCAACCAGCCCACTTATTAGCATTCTCCTGGAATCGATATGTCAAACCTCTCAATCTAGTTCCCCAACGAAAAATGGCACTGGGAGCTTTTAACCTTTGGTGCTTGCTGCATCTTTAATGTAAATATACAGCTCAGCACCAGTTGCAGTTATAGCTGAGGTCACTTTCAAACCCGGATCTGTGGATTATTTTGCCTCTGAATCTGAGACCGGACATCTCAGGGGATTGCCAATATAAATACTGTGAATATATTAGCAAATAGGATCATTGCTATATCATAAGGTAAGTTGGTGTGACTAGGAGCCATAATGGAGTCTATTTATCAGTTTATCGCTGATTGAGTTAGTTGGTCGAGAAACGAATAATGCAGGGTCCTGTCTACAATGCTGGTTTGTTCTGCGGTACAGTAGTAACTAAGCCAAATTGAGTCAAATATGGGCATTTAGGGAACAGAGTTATTATTTATCTGTCAACAGGGGGTGGGGGGGGGGGTGAAAATCCTTAATTCCCTTCTCCTCAAGTTAGTAAAGATTTGAGCAAGTGCCAGCTCATCAAAATAATTTATGGCTTGCTGCAGAACTAGGAATATCAGGAAGTTGTGAGATATTTCCGTTAAAAGCTAGGCACAGATGTCAAACAACTATTATGACCTCATGCAGTTGGACGCCTTTAAGTGTGAATTTGTATTGTCTCAACTAGATAATTGTTCAAAATAAATACCTCCCCAAAATTGGAAACATGTTAGAGTTTGGTATAGATGGGGTTAAATTGCCTGAAACACACCTTTCTTCTTTTTGACCTTTGGCCTTGCCCTCCTCCTTTTTTGAAAAACTTAAATATTCCTAACGATAGTTCAATCTACCACGGCTCGTGGCACAGTGCTTTTTGATACTTGGTGTTGAGAGGATCCTGTCCCCTTTCAACTTCCTGGGTACACCCCTGATTTGTAATCATCACAATATTTCAGAAGGACCATGGAACACCAACAGATTGGTTCGATAGTGGAGGTGCTGCCTAAACAGGGACAGTACATCTCAGAGATGGCTACAGAGTTTGTACTCTGTAAACCCAAACTGATGCCCCTTAAGTCTGTCACCCTGGAGAAGCTGGACACCATGCAGAAGGAGGCCCAGGACCAGGTTAGTCTGGTGTTTGTACGATTTGTATGTGTAGGACTGGGGAACTATACTGGCTATGTCTCACGAACATGGGCCAATGTTTTCATCTATGACCGGGTGCAATCTATGAACGAGTGCAATCTATGACCGGGTGCAAAATTTACCGGCTTGAAAAAAACGGTTTATTTAGTGCAGATATAGATAGAAATTGAAATAATATGAGTGATATAAAGTCTTAAAATATCCATTTTTTCCAAGCCAGTCATAGATTGCACCCGCGGTCATAGATTGCAACCGGTCATAGATTGCACCAAGTCATAGACGACAACAATGGCCCGATCTAATGAGACACAGCCTACTGCACAGTTGTGGCTTGGCAAGCTAAATACACTAAACCCAGGGCACCAAACAAAGATGAAACAGTGCAATAGTGCAACTTCCCCCAGTACTCACTAGGTGTCAGCACTGAGACAATTTCTAACTGCAGCAGGCCTGACATTCAAGGTTTGTGAGGCTTGGTCATAGTAACTGTTACATGTCAAACCTGACATCTAAATAGTAGACCTAGCTTCCATTCAGAATAGTATGGTGTATGCTCTGCATCTGATGTAGTAGTCGTGTATAGCACTAGTGGGCGCCACCTTTCCAATGTTATTTAGCTACTTGAGTTTAAGTTATAGAACTAGGGAGTGCTCAGTTCTTAACAACAGGGGGTGGTGGATTTTCTTTTTTTACACAACCCCTCTCTCTCTCCACCCTGCGGGTCGAAAATTAGTGCCAGCGTGGTCCCTTTGAAGTCTAGTAGCATGCAGGCGTATTCACTCAAAACAAGTGATCCCCCCCCCGAGAGGTCGAGATGGTTTAACACCCCCCCCCCCCCCCTGTCACTTATGACAGTATAAGTAGATTGTTGCCGTTTTACCATGAGTGTTGATTATATAAATGTAACAACGGGTTAACTTGATAAACACATGAATGATATACAATGTTTTCTCCCATTCAATTCTCGACCAAAAAGAATGAAAATAATTAAAGCACACTTTACTTTCAGCTTAAAGCTGCGGAGAAGGCCGAGTTGGAGGTGTACACAAACAGTAACGGATCTACGTCCTTCAGGCCCTCAGTGAACATGGATCTGTACACGGGACCCTGATGTAGGAGTGCTGTGGTCACCTCTAGTGGATGTGTGCGAATGGACGGTGTATGTGATTGTGAATGGTTGATGGTTAGATACACACTAACTTGGCATATTATTTAAAGCTAGAGTTGCTATGCTATTGTTTTGTTGCTATGTTTGTTGCATTGGTGTATACAAGAATAGAATATTCAAATAATATACCTGTCCACATTTGTTGTACATAATTTGTGTAATTACTTCTTCTTTTTATTGGACTATCAGGGACATCCCATAATAAAAACGCTATTGACAGTTTAAACTGTCAAGAATTGAAAAAAAACCCTGTTATTTGACAGTTCAAAATGTCAATAGTGGGAAATCTTACTGCTATTGACAGTTCCTCCTGTAAACTGTCAGAAGAGAATTGTTCTGTCTATGTTGACAGACATCTTAATATTGACAAAAGGTGGTCTTCCACCGTTGCTGATTCTTCTCCAGTTTGGTCACAGGAAACTATAAAGTATCATGTTTTGGCATAGGTCAAAGTTTCATTAAAGAAAAAAAAAAGATGTCTTGTGTCCTTTATTCCTTCTGGTCTGAGTCAGCCCACTGCTATTTACACCAATCAGGTTTGGCAGTTTTGCCTATGTGAATGGAGAGGTCACAGTTTTGTTTTCCGTGCTCGGTTCAGCACAAGAGGGGAAATCATGCATAATCATTAATTAAGCAGACAAGTAGAAATGTGTTTTTTGAGTATAAATTGCTGACAGTTGGAACAGTCACAATTAACACTGATCAGTATTTAATTCCTGGCTATTTCAGCTTCTGGTGACATATCCACTGAAATATTCGGAAGAGTATGGAATGGATAAACTCTAATGCATGAAGTCGGTTCTATAGAGAGCTACATTCGTGCCGACCCTACACACAAAGAGCGTTTGCATTTGAACCACCTCTCGACCCTCAAATGGTTACTTGCACCTGTGGTCCTCTAATAATGTTTAGTTAATGTCGTAGATCATTTCATTATTCATGCAAACAACGCTCAGGCCACTTCAAGGAATACTGCACGCCATAGTTTATGCAATATATAGGGCAAACGGAAACATGGGTGCTTGAAAGGCTATAATCTCAAATGAACCCATGGGTTGTGAAGTGTAGCAGTACAGATCTTCTATTGATAAACATTAACTGAGTTTCCAGTTTACAATTTAGGAGGGTTTGTACGTGAATCCTGTACTAAGTTTTATCGAGCCTGGATATTGGATCCTCGCTCGAGTCAGGGAGTCATACATTTTTAACAAAGGGGGGTTAAAAATCAAGCACGTTCATGCCCTTCTTAAAAAAATTCTCAATGGATTTAGTTCGGCTCCTTTCGGTGTTGCTCGCTCCATTTAACCACCCCTATCCCCCCCCCCTCCCCCCGCTGAAAACAGGTGAAATCTGTTGGCCCCCGTTCCCCAACAGGATTTGACACATTTTACCACTCCCTGCGTTAAAGAGTTTGACATTTTTTACCCTCCCCCCTTGTTAAAAAAATGTATCACTCCCTTCCATGTCGTTACACCTACAGAGGGCAGTGATGGTTGTCTTGACGTATGCTGCATAATGCGCAACAGGTGCAGAATGAGCAGAGTCACCATCATATATTGAACTGTAAATCTTGTTCCACTTCATTATGGTGACATCAGTAGAACTGCTTACAAGTGTACCTATTTCCTCACCTGTCAAAGTAACTCTTAGGAGACAGTCCCCTATAGAGGGTAGTATATTACATACACTTGACCCTACTGAGAACTGATAAACAAAGCAACTCATTTCAATGTGTAGCCGAAAGGGTGCTATATTCCCTTGGCCTTGCCCCTCCACTCCCCCCCCCCTTTCTTGCTGTATGAGGCCAACAAGAAAAGGTGTGTTTCATTACAAAAGCTGTGTTGTTTTTTAACGTGTTTTTTTTTTTACTTTGGCCTGAAAAGTAGCCAAACAGTGACCCATAAACGTTAGCGCTAACTCGCCGAAAACAGTGTCGACTCATGGACTATCAAATTGACTCTGAAATAGCCCAAGAATTATTTAGTTTTTTCAAAATTAGATAAAAATGTCTAGACTCGGCCCTGTTTTGTTTGGTAGGGTCGAGTAACCTGAAACACACCTTTTCTTTTTTGGCCTAAGGTAGAAACGGAAGTCTCAGCTCATATTGGAATAACATCATTGGAGTCCAACCAACAAATTTATGTCAGAACACTCTCTTCAAATTGGATCTTCCATAGACTGTGGAAGGCACAGGTTAACCAAAGTGAGTTTTTTTCTTTTCTGTCAACACTTTGGCAAAGAACAAAGGGAAACTCCCAGCGATAACCCTGTAAGGGCCGCATAGCGATTTAATGCAGTGTACCCATTATTGCCATATAAAAATAACTCATCCCTGGCCCATAGTGAGTATGTTGACAAGTCTGGATTCAAGCCTTATCCCGACCTTGCAGTTCTGATACACTTTTGAAGGATTAGCATGATGCAGGCATGTCTAGTTGTCAGGGTTGTATCCATGCATTATGGGAACAAAATGGCAATACGTATTAAAGCACCATGCGGCTGTCAAAGGGTTAAGACCCCCGCCACCCTCCCCCGTCCCGCCATTCCCACTTCTCACCCATCCTGAGACAGTCTCAGAGTCCGAGAACTGCAGGCTGAAGCGAAAAACGTATAATAATATAATAATATATTATATATTATATCAGGTAGTATGGTCAGAAGATATATATTATAGGCTATAGGTACATAAGTCAGACATAAGAGTGTGACTCTTAGAATAACAGAATGCGGGTCACCTAAAACGTGTTCATTCATTTTGGCCTTAGAAATGTCGGGTGACTTTTAAAAAGTAACCATTTTCCCCAAACGATAGACACGTTATTAGTTCCCATGGCCTACTTCTAACCAGCGCCCTTTCTATACCATATTCAGTTAGGCTTAATTGACTTTCAGTTTGAATAGCTATGCACAGAAAGAACATTCTTTCGCAGACTCTGAAAACCAGTTCTCTGTTAGCAGACGACATTACTTCAGCGCAAAGAGAGTCTATTTCCGGTCTTCCCGCCATTTTTATGGGCATTTTTAAATTTGAAATGCCGTTTACTTTAACATCAAAGATTGCCTCTGTGTCAGTCTCAATTAATTTTCTTTTTGGGTTTTTTTATTTTTGTCTACCCTTATGTACATACGGCTGTCTTTAAACATCACTGCATTAATGTTATATGTTCAGTGAACCGCTATAATTATAGGCAATAAAGGTTGGGTAGGTGATCAATATTTGGTTATTCAGATGAAGTCACTTTTTTCTTTGGCTGGAAGAAATTTTTTTTCAGGCAACATTCTCAGAGAATTAGGCCAGGCATTTAAGGGGTATCTAAAGTTTACTTAGAGTACCAACAAGGGTCTAACTTGTCTAGAATCCTAACATTCCCGTGCGCGCCATTTTCATTTGGTTCAATTTTCTTTTCTTCTTGAAACAGTATGAACTATAATCTCAGACTTATCTGTTTTTTGTGTATTTTAATCCATGTATGGCGTGACAATATTTCAGAACAATAAGGCCATACAGTTATCCGAGTAGTAGTAAGCATGGTAAGGCTGGAACTGTTTATCTATCAGGCCAAATATTAACCTTTTTATAAATACATGTATACAATGATGTCATTCACATAATGTTTTATTCTTAGATGTGGAGAATAGAGGAAAAGATTCACAGTGATCCAAGGGGAAACATAACTTTGCTAAAAGTTACCCTCTCCTGGTTAGCCCCTTTGAGCTGTCACCTCATCTGAGGACTGGGGTCTCTTTCAGAACGACTGCCGTATCTGCTGGGCCGTCAAATATGTTGTTGATAATGAAAAATCAACTTGACGAATGGGTTTTGAACAAGATGATCATTTGACATGACTCTTTTTGCTATTTTCTCTTCAAATAATTATATTGCATTGTATTGTATTATCTATTGTCTATATTGGCTTACCTGTTAACTTAACAATTCTGACCATCCTATATTGTGAAACCCTTTTGACGATTTACCTGATCCCCAAAATATACCCCCGGCAGATACAGCAGTTGTTCTGAAAGAGACCCCTGGAGGCTCTTTAAGAAGAGAATCGTCAAAACGTATCACAAGTGTAAATTTGGGTGTTGACGTCTGCACTCGTGGCTGGCAAAGGTGTAGATTATAACTGGTAGTCAGATGAGATGTAGGGTTGTTTCACAAGGTGTGTATAATATGTATATTATGGTGTCACCACCCTAAATCAGGTCACTTCCGGGTTTACTGGCCAAAGAGTCCCTTATGAACTTTGTCATTTTGCAGAATTTAGCCTATAGGGGAGGGAAAGAAGGGTTAAATAAATGGTTATTTGTTAGTAGGGTGATCAGAAAGTGTTTATTTATAGTCCTAAAAGAAGGATTTATCTACTCCATATAAACAGTGTAGGTTTATGGGGGTGAAACGGCCCTATAGTGTATCTATACGCTGCATCTACAGGCCTCACTGTACGAAACCACTACCCGGTTACCATGGCGATTCAGGCAAAATCTAGCCTGACTTTTTGGGGTCACACTCGTTATATATTTTTCTGCATGTCATAAGCTAAAATTTGGTATAGGTGGCTTAACACTGTGAGTGTTTTAAGTGTCTCAAATGGCAGGTCGACGGTGGTCAATATTGAGATTTCCGAACGCGGCCTATAGTGCTTTAGGGTGGTGACACCTTAAGTGTATATTATATGTTATATGTCTATTATATTATGACCCTGCCATCTGACAATTAGAGGCAGTAGTATAGTATGTATCGGAACGGGACTATAGTTAAGTACTGTTTATTACTCAATCGACATGCAGCCAATCAGAGGCCTCCATTTGGTCACGTGACCCGTTGCCATGGTAACGTGACCTACTTAGGGCTCTCAGCCAATCAGAAGCCAGCATTCTGGGTGACCTACTGACCTACTTAGAAGCTCTCAGCCAATCAGAGGCCGGCATTCTGGTAACCATGGTAACGTGACCTACTTACGTCACGTGACCTACTTAGGCTCAGCCAATCAGAAGCCGGCATTCTGGTAACTAGGGTAACGTGACCTACTTAGGGTTTGTTTGTAAACAACACCACGTGGCTCTCTTGTTTGTAAACAACACCACGTGACACGTGACTGTTTGTAAACAAACAAACAAAAAAAAGTTATGTAACTTATATATAGAAATAAAAACACAACAAGATAATTTCTTTTCTTTTCATTTTATTCTTTATTTTCATTTCAATCAGAAAAAACACACAAGTTTATGCTTTTTTAGCTTGCTTCTTCGATTTGCAGCAACTCAACAGGCCGCAAAGTCTCACGCCGCCGTCACTCGCACCACCACACCCCGGACGACTTCTCTCCAATAGACATTGCACGACTTTGGATAAATCCAACACCATTTCGGCAAGGCAGAGAATCTTTGCCTCCATGAAACGGCCGCCATCGCAACAACCCGTCACAACAGCATCATCGATAGCTTCTGACTCACGGCCCGGTCGCTCAGCTTTGGGATTTTGCTCATGCGCATGACGCACTTCTTGGGGTTTCTTGTTCGACATGCTTCAATTAGGAAATGAACGCAATGAGGTCCACAGGTGTCAGCAGAAGTGTCTTGTAGTTGAATGCGGTTTCTTTGCCACTTGAACGGAGCAGAGCGTTCCACGAAAGACAAGAACTCCGCACTCAGCGGCGGTAAGCCGAAGGAATCAAAGTAGTACACTTCACCCGTGCTCGACACGTAAAACGCCACCCAATGCTGACCTGGTAAATGTTGCGGATCTGTGTTGCTCACGAAACAAGTGTCTTTGATAGGGTGCTTCGGAATAGTGTCACAAGAGAAAACGCCCAGGAAACGATGTTTTGTGTGAACGTTTTCCTTCAACACTCTGCTTATTTCAAGCGTGTTCATACGATACGCCAAGTACCGCCGTCTTGTCTTCAGTTCATGTGGTAGTCGGTGACGGGGTGTCGATCTCGGGTCAGCTCGACGACGTTGTCGTACACCAAGTAGAGTAGCACCGTTGTTGTCGCTTGTAGCGCCGAGCGGAAACTGACTTCCACCCTCAGCTGACCCGCTCTTATAAGGTTCACGCGACACCCGTCGTGCGATCTGTCTGGGGTTAAGTCGAGGGGGAACACCGTGTAACCGTTCAGGAATTGATCGTATGAAATACCGCAGGAGCGCGCGCCCTCGTACATCCCCGTTTCCGTGTGTAGCGCCAAGTACTCTCTCACGGCCGCTTTGGTCTTAAAGTCGGGCACGTAGGCGTCGTTCGGCACTTTCTGATCGTTCACTATCACTTGAAGCGAGCTGATGTCGTAATGCTTCATCTCGAACGGGTTCTTGGTGTAGCTACCGTTGAAGGCGTCGTGGTCAAGGAAGCAAATCATCATCGACTTGGGAAGCTGGCCTGTGTTGGAGTGCGTGTAGCTGTGATCTCTGTTACCTTGAGGGATGGCGTACGTCGTCACCTCCACTCTGTTCACCGGGTAGTCGAAGGGCCCGTGTTCTATCACCGCTCTCTCGTGCGTTTCCGCTACAGCGTCCGCCACCAGCACGCGTCGCACGTAGAGCTTTGCTTTGTAGATCTTCAAGCTGTAGCCTCCGTCAGCGGCGCACATCAGATAGAAAGAGGGCGCCGCTTGTTTCAGAGTGAGATTGATTTCTGTCTCTCCAACGATGAGCTTCGGTTGATGAGCCAGGTCAAAGTGCAGTCGCGCCATCAGCGAAAAGCGCTTGTTGGAGATTAGCTTCTTGCGCGCTTTGTACCCCGCATTCGCGTCAGTCAACGTGTCAAACTGACCGGGCGTATCTTCATGCCACCCCTGGGCGCTCATGACGCCGTCCTTCACGTCTTTGTTGTAGTTGAGTAACCCTTCCAAGTAAGCTCGGTAAGGGTAGGTCTCGGTGTTGCCAGACACTTTGAAACCGCCGATGGAGACTTGGACGTCTTTGAAGAGCGAGTGAGCCAAGTTGTTCACCGGAGCTACCGCGTCGGTGTCCTCGATCGCCGCTCCGTTCGCTTTCAGCACTTGACATTCCAGATGAAGGTAATTCTCGTTCAGGTCTGTGTACTCTTGCGACTTGTTGATGGTGAAATTTATGTTACCTCCATCCTCTAAAGAGTTTTTTGTTTCTATCCCCAGGAAAGACGACTTTAAGATAGTAGTCTGAGTCGGCGCTACGGTGTGCAAGTCGAGCTCAGAGAGCGCGCACTCGTTACTGCTCTCGTGTACGTAAGCCATTGTGTTCTCTCTTCACGCGGCCGACAGACTGACGCCGGCCGCCTCCAGTCTTTTTATTTATACCTGAACGCCTAGGCGCTTACCGGTCGAATACATCCCCTCTACGTCTCTTGCAAGAGCCACCGCCCGTCTGAGGAGAATGCCGGCGACGTTTCGACCCTTTCTTAGACGCGACAGGCGTCTTTCCTCCCGAGAACGCCGTACTCGCCAGTCTCTTCAGAGCGCCTGCGCCTCGGTCTTTCACGCTGCTCTTTAAAGTCCGACCCGCCAGCACATCTTTAGCTACGCCCACACCGGCGCGGAGCAGCGTTTTTCCCACCGACTTCAATAGCGGGGTAGCCGAGCGCATCAGACCTAACAGAGCGCCGCCCAAACCGTGCCCGCTCTGGAAAGAGCGCCCGCTGTACACGTTGACGCCGTTGCCCAGCTGCGCGTTGTAGTAATCGCTGTACCCTCTGCCGACGGTGCGCCTGGGTGGAAAGTACGGAACGCGTTGACGCATCATTTTTCTCTCTTTCAGCGCTCAATAGGTCTCAGATGAAGTGTCACGGTCACCTCGCCTCTACCGAATGGGATGGAATGACCGGATCGGTCTCTTAAATAGATGCCGACCTCGGTAAACCTCTTGGATTTCAAGGGGAAATAATCCAAATGGGGAAAACTGATAGCTTGCACGCCACCTCGACGCTTTCCGCCTCTGTCCACCGCCACGCAGCGCAACAGCGGCACTTGCATGTCGCCCACACGTCTCTCCTGGATCATGTCGGTGTATATGTACACAGAGTGCACGTCCCCGTAAACATCCATCGAGTAGGCGCCGGTAGTCAGCGACGCGAAACACGTCTTCTCTCCGAAGCCTAGAACGCATGCGAGATGCTGACTCAGCAGGACAGCACAGTGTCTCGGCGGTTTGATGGTGACGCGTTTCGTCTTGGCGTCGTACGATAAGATCCGCATCGGTTTGAGCAAGAAGCTGTCGCCCTCTAGTCTGTCATCTCGCAACGTCTCACTCAAGCGCTCGATTAGGGTGTGGTTGCTTCCGGTGAAAATAGGAGGTATCTCGAATATGTTTGGCATGAAACTGCGCACTCCCATGTCCTTCTCCATCTTTTCGATCATCTGTCTTGCTTGATGGCTGATCGTCTTCTTCTTCACCGCCGGGGACAAGAACTGCTTGTATACGGCATTCGTCTGTCTCAAGTCGACCTCTCTCTTGAACCTTTTTGTTTCCGGTTTCAATTGCTGCTCTTCCGACGTGTCTGATATCTCTTCCACCGTTACATAGCTCGCTTCCTTCCAGTTCAGCGGGAATTTTGAGCTGAACGTTAGCTTGCTCAGACCGTTCGCGTTTTTCATTCTCTTCCAGTCTACCTGTGGTTTTTTTCCTTCGGAGAATTTAGTTTCTTTTAAAACCTGGATCGCCTCCTCTAGCGAACCTTTGGTGCGCAGAGGAACAACGATGATCAAATCGTCGTCGTGCACGTTAGTCCATTCTGTAGGGAGGATGATCTCAGTCAGAGCCGCTTCGTACGCTTCGGGCAGAAGGAGCGGCGAGTCGAAGTGAGTTCGGAAAGACGTCAAGCTGTTGTCAGGATAATACTCCATAGAGCTGTTGCTAGGTAGAGTGATGTTCATTTTTTTTTTTTTTTTTTTTTTTTCTACGTTATTTTTTTGACGGGGATCCACTCGTTGAACTTGTCGTCGTAACCTAACCAACGTACGAAAGCTAACTCTTTACCGTCGACGGTCTTGCGGCGCAACACCTCGTCTATCAGGTAGTTGTTGTCGTAACGACTCTTGTACACCTTCTGAACCTCTTCCGGGTAGAAGACGCCTTTTATCTCCTCGCCCTTGTCGTCTTTCAGCTCGAACCCTCTGCTTCCCAACGTCTTAGCAACGTCGACCACTTCCTCGCGCCAGTTTCCCTCGTACCCTTTGTCGAAGGCGCCTTTAGTTCTCAACATCCTCACTCTGTCACCCGGAGCGATGACGTCGACGGCGGACGTCTTTGTTTTTTTCTTCTTTTTCCATATTTCGTCGATTTGTTTGTTAGTTGGGAGATCTTGTCGGTAGAAAACTGTTTCGCTGTTTTTTCGAGCTGACTTGAGCCGGCGCCATTTTCAACGTCTTGTGGTGAGTGCGATTGTAAGAAGACACTACATGGTGCAGTACGTCTACGTAGCGATACGTGCGCTTGTGTGTGAAATAACGCCACAGCTTCTCCTTCAGACTGCGGTTCAAGCGCTCCACTAGACTAGCTTTGATGTCGTCGTTCTCGCCAGTGAAGAACTCTATGCCCTCGCTCTTCAAGTGATCTTGAAAGATCTTGTTCAAAAACTCTTTCCCCTTGTCTGTCTGAACAGTGCGCGGTCGTCTCTCGCCAGTGCCTGTCATCTCTCTGAAGGCCTCGGTGACATCAGCGCCGCTCTTGGATTTAATGGGAACGGCCCACGCGTACCTAGAGAAAACGTTGATCGCCGTCACCACGTACCGGAAGCGGTCGTTGTGAGACGCCAAAGCTTGCATGTCCATCAGATCTATCTGCCACTGCTGATCGATTGCGCCGGTTATAGTCTTGTTCCTTGCGAATTTTCTCCGAATGGGTTTATGTTTAGTGTAGGCGTCCAGCGACACTAAAGCATCTCGGATGACGGCCGGGTTCAGGTGGCGAAAATGATGTTTCTGGAGTTTAGTCACGCTAGTGAAACTGGAGGGCGCTTTGACGTCGGTATATCTAGCTACTACGCGCTTCTTTTCTTTTTCCTTCTTGGTCAGTCTCTTCACTGGTTTGCCCATGGTGGGCCTGTTGAGGGCGTGAACGACGAGCTCGCCGCTAGGCGGTTGCGCCCTCTCCTTTTCTTACTCGCCACGCTCCTATAGGAAGTCGGAGTTTGGAAAAGTTCACTGTCGTCCTCCTCGTCGTCAGAGGATTGATCGTCCACCTGGAGAGAAGAGTCTGCTGCTGCTACTGCTGCTGCTGCTGCTGCTGCTTCTCCTTCTTCCGAGTCGAAGCTCGGTCGTTTCCGACCTCTGTCAGCAAGCCGTGTGTCCAAACTTCGGCCAGGTCCGCTCGCTTTATACAGATGGTTTCCGATCAAGGAGTCTGTGGGAACTGCTTTGCGCAGCGCTTTCGTGAACGGCGAGTAGCCCGCCGGTCTGGGCGCCGTCTTCCTGAACCTGGCAGCGTCGTTCAGTAAGTCCACTATGTTGATGCGATGCTCAGGTGGTATTCTCCGACCCGACATCTCGCGCACCGCACCGTCCTCGTTCCACTTGATCACACCGGATTTCTCCAATTGTTTGTACAGCGCCACGGTCCGAGTGCGATTCCTCTTGGGAACTTGGTTCACCAACCGCTCGAGTAGGGACGCGCTGGCCTCTTCAGCAGACTGACGGAGGTGAGCCGGGGGCGAAGAAGAGTAGGACGAAGAGATGTTGCTGTTGTGGGGATTCGCGAGAAAAAATTGCAATCTATTCAACAACCTTCGGTATTTCAACATTTTCTCGCGCGATTCCAAAGTGGGGTCGTTCAACACTAAATCCAAGTCCCTGTAGATAAACTGTAGCACCTGGTGCAAGGCCGCGTCGGGATGAAGGGACTGTTCTGCCTGCTTGTGGTAATAGGCCATGTCGGCAGGTAGGCGGGCGGCGGTGGCAGGAGCGGAACTCTCGTTCTTTTCAGTGCGCTCATCAGGAAGAGGAGGAAGGTTTGGAGCAGTAGAAGTACTAGCAGCAGCGACTGCAGTAGTAGCAGCGCTAGTAGTAGCAGCAGCAGCGGGCACATGATGAAGTAGACCTGCTCGTGATGATTTGTAGAGCGTCTCAGGATCCACGAGCGCTAAACGTTTGTAGTGTTGTTGCTGCTCTGAGTCCGTCATGGGGACGACGGTGGCAATGACGCTGGTGGTGGCGGTAGTGGTGGTGGTGGTGGTGGTGCTGTCGGCGAGTAGGTGTCGAATGAGGTGTCTCATATACGGAGAATGCTCTTTATAAGCGGTAAGGCCATCCCTATGAGAGCCGGAATGAGGAAACCTCCCTCTTGTACCAAGACGCGTCTCTTTTTTTTGATGGGCGTAGATTTTTTGCCGACCTCCCTCAACACGTCAGCCGATTCTCGAAGCTTGTCCAGTTGTTTGTCGCTGAGCGGGATGTTCCCTACCAGTAAATTGTGACAGATCTCACTTAACGCTGCGATCAGATCGTCGCTTCCAGAGTCTATTAGATGCGAGCAGTCCTTTGGCGAGCACTTAGCTAAGTGCTTGAGAGTACCAAAGTGTCTTTCGAGTAGATGAGAAGACATTTTTTTGCTACTGCTTTCTCTTGTTCTTTTTTTTGTCTAGCGGTACGAACACTAGCTGAGAGTGTATGGACGTCAAAGAGGAGCGTATTCTCAGATCGTCAGGTGTTGACTGCTTGAAGTCCAGAAGGAGGTATGAGTGAGGTCGCTTGAGTTCATGGGTAAATATACTAGAGAGGGCCGCCGCGTTGGACGGAAACACCTGGCGAGACAGACTAGCTATTTGCCCCATGTCGCGCGGGTTCTTGAAAACGATCATGTAGTGAGCGTTCAGACTCATAGTTCGAAAGTCGGGTGATTTCTGGAATAGGTTCTGAGTGATGTATATGACGCTCACGTTCCAGTGATGCGAGTATTTAGTAAAGATGTCGGCTACCAATTGCTGATTGGAACTGCTCATCAGATCGTCCAATATCAGTAGAGTGTGGGGTCGTAAAGCGTCTTCTGCTACTTCCACGTCTCCCGCTATAGACTCTTTGCTAGGAAGACCTTCTCTGAATTCCACACCGTACTGATTTTGCATTTTTTCAAACAGAGGTTGCCACTCGCCGTAATGGTAAAAAGTCTTTTCCACCGGCGGCGTGACCAAATTGTTCACGTCGCTCAGAAATTGATCCACCAAGCGCGATTTTCCACAACCCGACGGACCGCTAATGATACAACTAAAGGGTCCTTGTAGTCGAGCGTCGAAATGAATTTCTGTGAAGAGTTTGCTTTTACTACTGGACATTTTTTTTGTTTTTTTTCAGGACGCGTCAGAGAGCGGTTGTGTGTCTGACTGTCTGCTGTGTTTCTCACTTGAACGGTCGGTAGTGAATGGTTGTGGAGAAAAGTCAGCCGACCTTTTTATTGATACCGGCCGGTGTCACAGTAGCGGCGGCAGAAGTGACTTTCTTTCTTTTTTTTTTTGCGATAAAATTCTATTTTCACTCAATAGTCATAAATGTTTGTATCAGACTCCAGAGGAGTCTGATACAAATATTTATTTATTTTTTAAAAAAAGAAGAAGAGGAGGAGGAGGAGGAGGAGGAGGAGGAGGAGGAGGAGGAGGAGGAGGAGATTAATTTTTTTTTTTTTTTTTTTTTTTTTTTTTTTTTTTTTTGATCATTTAGGCAAAGCTCGTCGCTTTGCCGCTTTTTTTTCTATTTCTGTGTTGTGACACGATCGTCTCGAAAAAGCAATAAGGCGTGTGAGCGCGGCGGTGACAAATACATATTGGAGCGTATGGTTTAAAATAGTGCGTCCCTATCTTCTTCAATTCGGCTGCGTTGCAATATGCGGGATAACAAGTGACGACGTCGAAACGTTTAGAGACCGTGTTCACGTCGGCCACAACGCGCGCCCACCGAGTGGGAGCTGCAGTCGCTCCCAAGAAACCGATCGGCTTGTCGAATCGTTTCATAGCACTTATTCTCACTTTATAAGAGGAGGCAGGGTGAGGAGAGTAGCGGCGCTCTTTCTTTTCATGAAACGCCCAACGAGTGGGGGCGCTGAGAGCGGCTGTTATGCAATAGTAGAGTAAATGCTGTTCTGAGAAGACGGCTCTCGGCCATGTCGCTACGTTTTCCTTTTCCGCTCTTGTATAACGACGATGGCGCTCAGCTTTGCATTTCTCGAGAATTCGGTACGCTTCAAGAGAAGCGTGAACCTCAACTACGTGACGCTCTCTCCTTTGAGATAAAAAAATAGCCGGGCAGTTGAGGAGAGCACTTTGTTCGCGCGACCGTCTTTTAGAAACTCGCGCCCTCTGCAGCGCCATATTTCTTTCCTCCGAAACAAAAAAGACTGAGTGAAAATAAAAAATTTTAAAAAACAAAAAGCTCAAACAAAAAAATAAGCAATAAGCAGACTCAGCTCAAAATTCCCTGCTGGTGTGATGGCGGTGACTGCAGGCGGTGGCGGCGGTCGGCTGGCCGGCGGTGGCGGTGTCGGCGGCGATGGTAGAAGGGTGTGTGGAAAGAGAGACGCATCTCAGTCTTTTATAGGAGCGGCGAGTCTGACATTTTCAGCTGTCGCATGCTGACCTGCTGCTATCATAAGAGAAACAAAAGCCCTAATCACGCTTTTCAGCTGGATCCTTCCACCCCGCCAGACATGGATCCAGATGGGAAGGTGGTTTAAAATTAAATCCGTGTACCGACTGTCATACAATAGAGTAATTAGTTGAACGCGTGTTACCTGTATAAAGGATTAGCGGGTCATGGGCTCAGCGTGTGTATAGAAAAACAACTACAGGTAGCGTGAACAAAGCGACCCCCTCCCTTTCTGTCACTCTGTCTGTGACTAGAGGGTGTGCGTGTGGTAAGCGGCTTAAATCTAAAGAAAAACAAATCACCCTCTCCTGTCGTCAGCAGTCAGCCGGCCGGCGGCTGGAAAATGCGATTAGAGGGATGATGAGCCGCGTAGTAAGCGACTTAAGGCTGATCTAAAGACCTGCCGTGAGGGGGCAGCTGGCCGGTGGCTTGAAAAAAAAAGGGGGGAGTAAGGGTATATAAGGGGGAGTGAAACCGTATTCGGCATCGTCATCATCGTTCACGCTACTACTACTACTACTACTACTACTACCACCACCAGCACCGCGCCTCAATTTGCAGATCCCCATGATGGAAAGTTGCTACCGTGACATGAAGCGGAATGACGAAGCGGCGCGCGAATGTGAAGCTGATGCTGTAGCCTCTGCTACTGCTGCTGCTAGTGCTGCTCAGCGTGCTACTGCTGCATTTACTGCGGCTGTTAGTGACGCTGGTTGTGATGACGTTGTTGTTGTTGCCGCTGCGGCTGTGACTGCTGCTGTTGCTGCCGCCGATGCAGCTACTCATGCCACCGATGCCGACGCTGCTGCTGCTGATGCTGTTGCGGCTGCCGATGACGCCGCTGATAACGCTGCTAGTGCCCGCTCTGCCGCCCTTGCTACTGTCGCTGCTGCTGTTGTTGCTAATGCTCACGCTACTGCTGCTACAGCTGCTGCTACTGCTGCTACCGCTGCTGCCGAGGCTGCTGCCGCTGCTGCCGATGCTGCTGCCGATGCTGCCGATGCTGCTGCCGATGCTGATGTTAGCAGTCGCGTCGACAAAGAATCGTCATTTGTCACTCCTAAACCTCCAGTTGAACGCGCGACGAGTAGTAGGGCTACCAACGCGACGGCCGGATGGTGCAACTGGTGTCGTCGCTTCTGCTCGTGCGCTTGCTTTTCTTCCAGTCCTACCTGCTGCTGCTACGGTATGATAGTGTTATAGTGTTTGAATGAGAACGCGCGTAGTTACACATAGACGCTGTAACAGATGTGCTTTTTTTTTTGAAAATATAATTTTAACATAACATGGAACTTGTTGTGTTGTTGGCAACGGGTCACGTGACCAAATGGAGGCCTCTGATTGGCTGCATGTCGATTGAGTAATAAACAGTACTTAACTATAGTCCCGTTCCGATACATACTATACTACTAGAGGCAAACATACCCAATTCTATTTTTTTGACGATTTATGTCCTGAAACACTTTTAACAAGTACCCTACTTGTGGTTGTCAAACAGGTTTCGTTACGTCATCATTTGCCTACGACCACGTCAGTCGTTCTGAAAGAGCCTCCTGTGATGGTAAATATTACGGTGTTTACCATATATATATCACTACACAGCATGACGCGAACTGCCCGGGGCACTCAACACTATTCTTCAAATCTTGTTTTCATCACACGCGACCGCCTTTTACATTAACATAAAAATAAGACAATATCAGCCTTTCTTGAAGGTGAACGTACGTGCCCTCTCTGTATCATCACTGTGGGGCCTGTTGGTGTGGGGAATATGAGAAGGATTAAAGGAGGATTTACTCAGGTCTTAACCCTTTAATGGCAGAATGATATCTGAATATTCATGTTTCTTTGTCTTAATGATGCACCAAAGAAACACCGCGGCGCTGCATTGGTGCATCGTGACGGCCCTCTGGGAGTGCTTCAATCCCTTAGGGACGGAATTATATGAATGCAGCAATGGTGAGTTACTCGCCAGGGCTACATTTATGCATGATGAGGATAAAATGGCATGCAGCAGTTAAGCACTATCCTCTCCTTAGGGCTGAGTCATTTATCGCCAGTCGGTGGGGGGGGGGTGGGATATAGGCGGGGGGTATAATTAAAAACAGGGCCAAAACTGGAAAAGCCTCCATGATTGGGAGGTCAAAATAAAAAACGGTCCATGTGGGTGGGGGGGGGGGGGCTTTTCTCTGAAATTAGTTGGGGGGGGGGGGTCGAGATTACTTTTGGCCAACTGGTGGGCAGAGGGGGTCAGAAGAAAAATTGCCATTTTGGGAAAATCACCAACCCCCCGGCTAGTAATAAATGACTCAACCCTTTAAAGTATTAAACAAGCGTCCACTGACATGACCCTGGAGCCGCCTATTAGCACATTATCTACTTTTACTAGAAGGAATTTTCAGGAGACACTCACTCTTATCAAAAGGCCAGGGATATGTCTCTCGTCTCTAGAGACACTCCCCTCGTGTATTAAGAAGGATTTATCAACTAAACAAGTATGATGATAACTCATACTTTGGGGACAGATGAACCCTAAACCTAATAACCCGACTCTAAGTGTACACTGATATTCCTAGGCTCCCTATATGCCCAATCTCTCAGTCACTAGTACCTAACCTAGTTAGTCATTTTTTGGCTCCCTATACGACCAACCTGGGTAAGTTATTATTGTCAGGTTGGTCGGTACTGACCAACCCACCTTAGTCTTTTAAATACCAGGGAGAGTCACGGAGTGGTCATCATAGTATCTTACAGGTGGCACCAACTAGTGGTACACAAATACAACACACCAATGATGAACCTAGGTTAGCCACTACTGACTGGACTGACCCCTTAGTCATTTTTGAATATAACTTTGCCATTATGACTAACACACACAGACGAACCTAGGACAGTCTGTGCTGACTAACCCTTTCAACTTACAAATTTTTAGTGTAGTCTTCTAGACAAGCTCATGCCTTCCTCCATAGTTACTGTAGCCTGGAGTCAAATACAGTGTTTCTGTGGCAGAATTATGTTGTCTCCACGACTACAGTTCCTCAGGTAATGTACTCAGGTTACATGCAGTTATAGTTATAGCCACAATTGGAATATTCGCAAATAACCTTCTCTTGAAAAGATCCCTTTTTCTCGGTAATTTCACGAGACATGGTACTCTCCCGGCGCTAAATTTTCAATTTTTCGCATGAAAGGATGTATAGCCCAGCCAGTAAAGCTTCATCACAAAGAGCAAATCCAGCCTACCCCCCCCCCCCCATGGTGGTTTCATTACTGCTTTACAGAGAAATAGCATCCAAAAACTGTGGGTTTTTTTAAACTTGAAAGACATACTTCAGAATATCTTCATACGGCTTACAAAGCTACGGGGGTCTCCTTCAGAATAACCTCCTAGGTCTGGCCTGGTGATTTATGGACACACTTTCCAGCACATACCGTTGATGTCTCAGGTCGGGACGTTTTTACGACAACTGCCAACGGTGAGGTCGGACACAGATAAACCACTACTTTGCGTCAAGACAAATTGGATCCCTTTTAAGGATTACCTTTGACCCGGCACCTACTCCTGCCTACCCAACCATAAACGGTAAAAGGAAATATGTTCGATGTGTACCTATATATAGGGAAAGTGAGTGGGGAGAGACACAGACAATTATGTGCAACAGGAGATCCACTGGGCCAAATTATATATCTTTTAAAAGTATGTTTAAGACAACCCGACGCTATATCTATAGATTTTTTTTAAAAGGGCCGACTCTGGGATATTTTTTATCACAATTTTGAAAATTACTTTTTTTATACTTGATAATTTGATTATTTTTATCTTTTAGCAAGGTGTGTTTGTCAAGAGGAACAAGCTCCAGTGACCTTAGTGGCAGGATAATATAGGGATTTGCGGATATTCCTAGTCACTGGAGGAATTAGTAAGTCATCCTTATGAACCGCGAGTTGATGTAGTCTTATCAAGATCACATCACAAAACATTTAATTCCCAACTACCTACCTCAGACGCACGTGGGGACGAACTTGCGGAGTCACTAGACGCCACCCATTCCACCTGTACTCTTAAAAAGCCCATTTTCCCGTTAATCTTAATATGGATGGTGTTATAATATATTATATAAAGTATATATAATATATCATATTGATATGGGGGGCTCTGCCCCCCAACCCACAATCTTCTTTTCCCTTCTTGCACATATATGTATGACAAATACACATTCAACCCATAATCTTATAATAAGGAAGATGTGTATCAAATAAGGAATATAGCCCAGGCGATATGCGCAAGATTCAGGTGGAATTGTGCAAACTCGTCGTAAAAGCATGAAATCGGATTGGCTTAAAGTTCATGTCCATAGGATCAATTTCAGGGTTGGAGCCACCCAGAAAAACCATTATTTCTAGCAGAGCGGCCATTTTGTTTTGGCATCACTAAATCACACTTGTCCTGCAATAACTCCATATTTAGGTGTGTAACAATGACAAATAGTTGAACCAGTCATGTCTTACTTGAAGTCCATGTCCATATGATCAATTTCAGAGTTGAAGCCATCTGAAAAAAACATTATATCACCCATGGCAGCCATTTTCTATCGCCATCACCAAAACATACCAGTATACACATGACCTTCATTTGACAATCAAACAGTTGTAAGATTGGGAAAAATAGGTGTGTCACTCATGTCATGCTTGAAGTCCATGTCCATATGATGAATCTCAGAGTTGGAGCCACCCGGAAAACTCATTATTAGAGTCATAGCAGCCATTTTCTCTTACCCATCATTAAAATATACCGAAATACATGTTAACCCAATTTATTTCAAATGCTGGCCTATCATTGGGACAAATCATCCAGTTGGACATGTCATGCTTGAAGTCCATGACATCATGATAAATCTGAGGGTTGGAGCCAGCGAACAGACTCATCAATACAGCCATGACAGCCATTTTGTTCTATCATCATAAAAACCAACATTTCGTTCAATTATCCAAAAAATAAATTTATGAAGGGGACAAATTATTCTGTCTGTCATGGTGTGCCCAATGTCAGTGTCCATATTATGAATCCCAGTCACCCAGCAAAGCCATTGTAACAGTCATGTCAGCCATTTTGTTCTCCGATCGCTAAAGCATACCAATATACACATGCCCTTTATCGGACATTCAAAGAGGTATAAAATTGAGATAAATACTTCAGTCAAGCATGTCATGCTTGAAGTTCATGTCAATGTGATGAATCTCAGAGTTGGAGCCACCCAGAAAACTCATTATTAGAGTCATAGCAGCCATTTTCTTTTACCCATCATTGAAACATACCGAAATACATTAAAAATCTAATAAAGATTTGGTTTCGGTAAAGATAATGTGTACGTTGCAATGATGCCAAATGAAAATGGGTGCCATGGCTGTAAAAATGGGTTTTCTGGCTGGCTCCGACTCTGGGATTCATCATAAGTACATGGTCTTTAAGCATGACATCACTTACAGAACAAATTTTACACACATGGTACTAACTTGTTGGGTAAATGAAAAAAATGGGAGTTTTAATACTGGTAGAACAAAATGGCTGCCATGGCTGTAATAATAGTTTTTTTGGGGCGGCTCAAACTCATTCATTATATGGACATGGGCTATGAATATGACATGAGTGACTGACCTATTTGTCCCAATATTATACCTCTTTGTAGGACGGTGAGAGGTCATGTGTCTATTGTTATATTCACGATTGGAGAGCATAATGGCTGATGGGGCTGTAACAAAAGGTTTTCTGGGTCACTGGAGGTCTGAGATTCATCATATGGACATGAACTTTAAGCATGACATGACTGACAGAACAGTTGTGTCAGCTTAATATATTTAATTGTTAGATTATTGAGGCATATAAGGGTTATAATGATGGTAGCACAAAATGGCTGTCATGGTTGTGATAATAGTTTTTCAGCGTGGCTCCAACTCTGGGATTCATTATATGGACATGGACAATGAGTATGACATGACTGACTGACCTATTTGTCTAAATATTATACCTCTTTCTAGGTCCGATGAAGGTCATGTTTATTTTGGTATGTATTGGTGATGGGAGAACAAAATGGCTGCAATGGGTGTAATAATGGGTTTTCTGGGTGACTGCAAGTCTGACATTCATTATATGGACATGGACTTTAACCATGACATGATTGACAGAACAGTTTGTCCACATAATAAACCAAAATGTTGAAACAATTAAAGCAAGAAAGGGATTTCATTATGGTAGAACAAAATGGCTGCCATGGCTTTAATAATCAATTCACGGGGTAGCTCCAATGCTCAGATTCATGGTAATGCTATGGGCTTTGAACATGACATGTCAAACTGAAGTATTTTTCCTAATCATACACCTACATTTACCTTCAATTAAAATAATGTGTTTGCGGATACAGTTTTAATGATGGCAAAACGAAATGGCTGCCATGGCTTTAATAATGGGTTTTCCAGGTGGCTTCAACTCTTGCAGTCATCATAATTTATGGACATGGACTTCAAGCATGACATGAGTAACTGACCTTTTTGGCCCTATTCTATAACTTTTTGTAGGTCAGATGAAGGTTATGTGTATATTGGTATGGTTTGGTGATGGCAGAAGAAAATGGCTGCCGTGCCTGATATTATGGGTTTTTTCGGATGGCTCAAAGTGTGAGGTTCATCATAAGGACATGGACTTTAAGCTTGACATGATCAATTGACCCATTTCTCAAAGTTATGCACCGAAAATATGGGGTTATTGCGACAATTTACAGATTCTGTGAAGCTAAAACAAAATGGCCGCCCCACATTCAATAATGCTTATTTTGGGTGGCTCTAACTCTGAAATTCATCTTATACATGTGGACTTCAAGCGTGTCTGATTTCATGCTTCTAGGACCATTTGCACGATTATTTCACATATCGCCTGGGCTAATAAGGTTACGCCAAAAGTGGTGATTTACGATAACGCACAGAATGGGTGGCGTCTAGTGACTCCACAAGTTCGTCCCTTGTTGCACCTCAGACCATTTTGCCTCGATCATACATCTCTTTTTGGCCTTGGTAAACATATAATATATCCTTTTCCTCACGATAGGGTGCGAGAGATTGCATTCTTCATGTTATATTTAGCCCAGATAATTTCATGATTTCATGTCTTAATGAAGGCTTATGTGAGCTATCATATAGTCAACCCCTGCCACCTGCCACTCTCGTCAGTCGTATTACATGCCTGATACACATAGTTTATTCTCAAGTCAGATTACCAATGCACACATTACTATAAATCCGTGCCCAAATCAACACTAATCTACGACCACTAATCACCAAGGTGATGACTTCCACGAAGTAATTACTTGTAATTATTCTTACATATACACCACGTGCTTAGCACCATTAATTAAACATGTAGAATTGCAATCATCATTTTCCGGATTCCCTGATGACGTGGTTTTACAACACACTACACGAAGACCTCCACACGTGGCATACAGTTACCTTCAGACATATCTGGTAATTACCCTTTAAGGATAGACTGTTGCCCAAACTCAAAATAAAACTCAGAACTCAAAGAATTCATGTTAATTTGGTATCATGGTGTACAAACAAAGTTTCCGCAATTGCATTGCATTTGTAGATCATCACTGGCAAGTTACTTATCAGGCCTGCATTCATGCATACATTATACATTTTGCAGATCAGCACTGGCAAGTTACTTATCAGGCCTGCATTCATGCATACATTATACATTTTGCAGATCAGCACTGGCAAGTTACTTATCGGGCCTGCATTCATGCATACATTATACATTTGCAGATCAGCACTGGCAAGTTACTTATCGGGCCTGCATTCATGCATACATAATAGTGACATCCAATAAAGCACTATGTTGTTCTTAAATGGTTCAAGCCCTATACTGCCACACTACATACAGCGTATCAGGATTATACAATTATAGATACCATCTCCTAAACACTTATCTCGCAGTGGGGCACGCAGGTGGAATATCAACATCTCTATTAAATATGCAGGTCCACCAGCTATTCCTATTGCAGCAAGTATGGACGAATTCACGGAGGTGCTTTGGCATATGTATCCGGCGTAATATTAAAATATGCATATCTCACGCCATATATCTGGGAGATATGGGAGAAAATTGGGGCCGGGAGCTCCTGGGCACAGCCCCAATTTTGGGACCAAATCATGAGTAGGGCCTATAGAAAGAAAAGGTTGTTTCGGAGGTACAGCCCTTGATATCTCTATATACTTTAGATTTGATACCTCTATATACTTTAGAATTGATACACTAGTTGGCACTGTTGAGATACTTCACTTAAATATCACATGATATATGCATGCTCCAAGATTATGTAGGATACTGATGTCGAGGCACCTTAGTGAGTTCGCCTCCTGCTTACCTCTATTAATGGTGATCCTCAATAAATGAGACTTTCATGTCCCCCACACGTCACAATCCGCCATCATGGAGGGGGAGGTCACGTAAACCTGTCATCTAATCAACATACCACCGGTGAAATAGGCGGCAATGGGAACAGTTCATCGTTTAATCTGTGACCTGGAGCATTTACCTGACAGTAATACCCTCATGTCACTGGTGTATCAGAGTATATTTAGCGGTGCATTAAATGTTTTTTAACCCTACCATCACCACCAACGGTGGTGGGAGCCCACTCAACAGCACTCGGGAATCACAAGAGAAAGGGTCCTGACTTGCCTCGTGTTGGTCTCGAGAAAAGTTATATAATACACAAGATAGACACGAGAGCTTCTCCAGAATAGTGGCAGTGTCTAAAGCACTAGTATGACACAGTGAATGGTAATGAGGTTTCTCAGGCTGCACTCCTAAAAATAAACAAGAATTTCGCAAAAAAAAATATGGGGGGGGGGCCTTTGTGGGGGAGGGTCCCATGTCCCCTTTCGATTTTAAGAAATGCTCATGTCGCCATATTGATTTTAAGAAATTCCCATGTCACGATATATCTATTCCTCTTATCTCATTTCACTAGGCCCAAAAAGGCCCATGTTGCCATAATTTAGGGGTCTGGAGCCATGATAGAACATGGGACTAGTACTGTTTGTCCCGAGTTCCTCACGACATGACATTGTTTGCCTGGAGGGCAGGGACGTACCGCGGTAGTAAATTGGTTTGTTGTTTATATCACTACCGTGTGGTATACCCAAACTAATTAGTTTTTTAATAGCTATAAACACGGATACACGAGAGTTCCATACAAGGGAGTGGTAATTTCTTACAACATGGGGGGTTGTTGGATTAACGGGGAATCAAACAAATTGCCCTCCTTTTTAGTGAAAAAGCCCGCGTGTTACTATAGGTCAAAGGGGTCGGCCTCACCCAGTTTCAACCTGCCGGGGGGGGGGGGGATTTAAATGGGTGTGGACCACTAAATTCGACACGGCGACATGGGCCTTTATGGGCTTAGTGACATGCGACATGAGGAATTTAAGAGTTAGTGACATGGGACATGGCCTTTCCTTAAAATCGACAAGGTGACATGGCCATTTCTTTAAATCGACAGGGCGACATGGCCATTTCTTTAAATCGACAGGGGAAATTGGGACCCCCCCATCCAGACCCCCATTTAAACCCACTCGCGTGAAAGTCTACCTCCCCCCTGTTGATAACAAATGACTACTCCCTAACCAACATTATAGTTATTACCCCTTAAGGGCGGCATAAGGCGATATGATTCATTATAAATAACTACTGTTTGCGTTCTGTGTCATTACCAAGGAGACCCATGCATGACATGGATGAGACCTGTGCCAGCCAAGGTTCGTCAAGATTATGACATGTTTGGATATCGAATATCACCTCTGAACTTCAGTGGGTTGGTGACTGAATAGGACTGCTTTAAAACAAGGCAACAACAACACGCCCTCTGGTATTTCTCTACCTGTAAAGGGACACCAAAACTGCAGATCTATCTTTCCAACCAAAATACAACAAAATCGTTACGCGTTGGCGAAACATGATGTGGTGACATATAATATATCGGACAAAGAATGGATGACCACATGGAAACTAGGTTCCTATATGTTGTACTCCGGAGAGCATAGGCTACAATGTCGACATTGCACATGTCAATAAGACTGATCTTTACTCTTACAGTGCTAATGATTAAGTCTACGATTATGGACTTCTAACTCATGTCGGTAAAGGCAGTTTACCTGGGTCACTTTGTCACCTGAGCCTCAGGCAACTCACGGTAACTAAATAAGTATCGGTTACATAGACAAAGGGTCACAAACATAGTTCACAGCTCCATTATTCTTTAAGGGTCAGGGCCGAGTGTAATAACACTCAGTCATGTACCTTTTTTTTAAATATTTATTTCATCTAGTTACAGTTGTTCAGATTCCATAATAATCATATAATGGTGACATGATCGATTATGATTGTCATGGACCGTGATATACCGCTAAGGGTGTGGAACATGGGATTGCACGTTTGTCTATGAATGCTTTTGTATAGATACTGTTGTATTTGGCATGAAATAAACGTGTCATTGTCGGGACTAATAATATTATGTGTGTTTCAGGTTACATGGTATGAAAATCTAAAGCAGTTAGGTCGCTTTTTCTCGTTAGCCCTAACCGTACCCAGACACGTTAACTTTGGTCCAGACTCGCGACTTCAACTTGTAAACCATTGAATCTAGAAAAAAGGGAAATTTCAATTTGGATAATAATGTCTAGGATCGGCCTGTTATTCTAGGTAGGGTCGGGTTACCTGAAACACACCTGTATGTCTATACTGCTGTAGCACCTGACATCACACCTGGAAGCCACAACACAGACCCCCCCCCCCCCCCACCCAGCCCTACCACAAACCACACACAGCTTAAGTTTCATACCCCCTGTTACCCTCTTTGTACCCCCCCCCCCTTTCCCCACCCCCCACCCACAGACCCACAGCATCAAGGACCGCCCAGCTACCACAAGGGATAACCAGCTGACAATAGGGCCATGCAGGGATCAAAAGGGCCATCAGGGATCCAAAGGTCACTGGGTACATGTGTTAGATGATCCTGGCGCGGGGATCCTTGGTGGATTAGTGGTGAGTTGGGCCGTGTTGGTATTGTGTGCTGCGGCTGTGATGTGTCAGTCTTACATGTGGATGTGTGGCCATCTACAACCCTTTAATGGCTGCATAGTGCTTGAATATGCGGTGCCCTTTGTTGCCATGATGTATGAATTCAGCCTTGGTGAGTGACTCGCAATTAAGGTCTGCATTGGTGCATCATGCCAACCTTTCAGGAGTGTATCAACCCTGTATTGTATAACTTCAGTTATCAGTGATATAAGATGGCAAGTTACTCATCAGGGCTGCATTCATGCATCGTGATGACAAAGAGCATGATTCATTAAAGCACTATGCGGCCCTTAAAGGGATGCAGATAAGTAGCATTAGATCCTCTGCAGTAAAACATACATGTAGAATAACGGTCTTTGTCCCGAACAGTAAACTACACATATTTTGGAGTATTTGGTCAACGGATCTTCTTCTAAAATATAAAAAAAAACACCAGGATTCAAAGAATAAAATCGTTTTATGTGATCTAATATGGCTGTATACATGTTATATAGATCCGTGAGGGTGTGGTCAATATGTAATTGTGGAATCAGCATATATATTGATTAATATTCTGATTATCTCCTCACATAAAGGCACATTATCAGCAAGGTGCTGCATTTAGTTTTTTTCCAGTACTGTTCCAGTCAAATAACGAGTGGAATCTTAGTGGTGAAGGTGAAGCTCTAATGCTAACCTTTGGGCGACACTGACAACAACCTCACAGACACTGACAACAACCTCACAGACACTGACAACAACCTCACAGACACTGACAACAACCTCACAGACACTGCCAGTCACTTCACAAACACCGACTACAATTCGACAGGCACTGACACTGTCTTCAACCTCACAGATACTGAGAGTCACCTCATAGACACTGACAGTCGCCTCACAGACACTGGCAGTCGCCTCACAGACACTGACAGTCGCCTCACAGACACTGGCAGTTGCCTCACAGACACCGACAGTCGCCTCACAGACACTGACAGTCGCCTCACAGACACTGACAGTCGCCTCACAGATACTGAAAGTCACCTCACAGACACTGACAGTCGCCTCACAGACACTGGCAGTCGCCTCACAGACACTGACAGTCGCCTCATGATCACAGACACTGACTACAACCTCACAGACACTGACAGTCGCCTCACAGACACTGACTACGACCTCACAGACACTGACTACAACCTCACAGACACTGTCAGTAACCTCCTGGATGCTGTGAGGCTCCAACCACAGGGACACAGCAGTGGAAATACCACTACCATGATAATTAAAAGTGATTCAATGAGGAGATAATAAGAGATTACAAGATGGGATCTTCTTATCCTCAAGATCTACTCCTTAACACGATAGCTGTCGTGCAATTCAAACATACCTCGTGCACAATGTCAACACAAACATGTAAGAAACTGAAAGCTTAATTGCAATGTGTTAAAAAGAGTTATTGGCTCTTCCCTTGATTGCTATCACTTTACGATTAACATGCTGCAATTGCCCTTTATAAGTTCAGGGAGAGGTCATTACTTACACATGGACAGTTGTGAGAATATCTTTAGGAACCACTATGTCCCCTTTTTTGCTAAAATAAAAAAGCTCGACATTTGTTATGCCCACCCCCCCCCCCCGCACTGTTGATAATAAGTGTGCCTTTAGAAGCATATTATGTCATTATGCCATTATTTAAGGCCCCCTCTTGCAGACCATTTCATTATTTCAAAAAAAGCGGGTGTTACACGTTCTTAATGAGACCTTTCCCAGCTTTGCCCAGTTCTCTACCAGCCTGATAATATAATATACAAGGAACTACTGACATAAAATAATTTGAAGGATATATATGTAGGAGGTATTCAATGTCTATAGAGTGGCAGTTGTATGTCCATGCCCCCAGGCCTTACCTATAGAGGTAACATCACCCATTGATAGTTCAATGTCTGTGGCCTGGGTGATTGGTGTCACTCTCTGTCTGAATCAGTGTAGACCTTACCCGGGACCAATAACCTTACACCACTCAGACTCACCAATTAAGTGTAAAGCTTCAGTGCTCCAATTGTAATTTTTTCATTAGCAAACCAGTCAGTTACAGACATGTGGATCTATATATAGAGTCCCACTTATAGGCAGGTAGTCTGTAGAGTAGGAAGAGGCCTCACCTGAAGTGGTAAGTCTTGATGTTGGAAGGCTGCATAGAAGTTGTCTAATCCAATGTAGGACTAAGCCAAACAAAATAAAAGGTGTGTTTCAGGTTACATGGTCTGGAAATCTAGGGTAGGTAGGTCGCATTTTTTGATTTTAATAGATTTTCTTTTTTACTTTGTCCTGAAAAGTACCTAGAAATTGACTCACAAACTTCAATGTCGACTCGCCGACGACCGCATCGACTTGTGAATTATCAGAATGACACTTAAATTGCCCCAAAATGACCTAAAGTATAGTTTTCTTTTTAAAATTGGATAGAAGTTTCCAGGATCGGCCCTGTTTTGCTAGGTAGGGTCGGGTAGCTTGAAACACACCTCTTTTTTTTTGGCCCTATCTTATACATACACATTGACACTGCAGCCAGTCCTGATTGTGGGGACAGGGTAAGTCGGACATCCTTCTGTATATGTCATGCCAAACACAGGAACCTCACACCCCCTGTTAGATAACCCTTTAAAGGGGCATTCTCACCACTCACACCTACCACATAGCAGACTAGAACAGTACTAGAATTGTGAGTGTGAAACGCTCGGTGAGAATGCCACTTTAAAGGATGCTTAGTGCATGTATGCATCATGCAACCCCTTGGAGAGCAGAGTTGGCATGATACTTTAATACAACACTTCTTAGTTGCTAGCCAAGGCTGCATTCATGCATCATGAAGGTGAGGGTCACATATGAATGTCGTAGTGATTAATTAAGTACCATGTTAATGACTTAGAGGCATGCCTGTCTTAATTAGCTCACCAAAGATACAGAAGTATAAAACACTGAAATGTACCCATGCTGCTGGGGAAGTGTACTAGAGTGGGTCTATGGGCCAATTTCTCTTAATTAATGTGAATTATTGTTTTACCTAACATTATTCAGAAGAAAAATGCCTTTCATACATAACCAATTTATGGCAATTATATAGCGAAGTCTATCAACCACCCCCTCCCACCCCACCCCCATTAGTCTGGCAGAAGTTTGTGTGTTGGGGGGGGGGGGGGGGGGTTGAGTCAAATTCTCTCCAGTATGGTAGTCTATGGATTAACGTAATCTTTTACATTATGTGCCATATTCCCGTTATTGCTTTTGAAAGAAAGGGAGGAAACTTTAACATTAATTTTATGCATATGGTTACTCTTTTTTCCTTTCACAGCCCTCACAACAGCTTGGGGGTACCATGATGCCAAAGGGCATAATTCATTAAACCACTACGCGACCTTAAAGGGATATAGATAAGGAACAGTAGATCCTCTGCAATAGACCATGTAGAACAACTGCCTTTGACCTAAACGGTAGACTACGCATAT
Organism: Harmothoe impar; assembly: GCA_947462335.1. Classification (NCBI taxonomy): domain Eukaryota; kingdom Metazoa; phylum Annelida; class Polychaeta; order Phyllodocida; family Polynoidae; genus Harmothoe; species Harmothoe impar. The sequence continues at coordinate 22,886,819 of OX381707.1, forward strand.
TTTAGATCATTTCCCTCTGTAAGTTATTTTCTAAGAACTTTTTTAGAGATGTTTCTCCCTTTTCATGAACAAATACTTATCCTCTGCAAAATAAATAGTTTCAATGTAAACTGTTTTGTGGAATATGGCAATGAACTCAGACAAAATTAGAGGGTAACTTATATTGAAGACAGGGATATTATTGTTAACATTTTACTTTGGTATGGTTTCAAGGGAAAAGGGTACGTTTACTAATGATCAGACCTACCCCAGATTCACTTCTTCCTTTAAAAAATACACTTCTACCAACTTATAATAGATATGGCAAGAAACTGGTGGCTGAGAACTAGGAGGATATAATAGATAGGACATGTTCAATGTCTATAGAGTGGCAGTTGTATGTCCATGCCCCCAGGCCTTAGCTATAGAGGTAGCATCACCCATTGATAGTTTCAGTACCCTGGGTGAGTGTCACTCTATGTAGGAATCAGTGTGTAACCTACCCTTGAAAGCTAACACTCTAAGGAACACATACAGCTTTAATGTATTATGTGTTTTTTCGTCAAGATGCATGAATGCAGCCCTGGCGAGTAAGTCACTAGAGCTTTAAATTAAGCAGCATGTAGAGAAACTAGGTGGTTGATACACTCCTGAAGGGTCGGCATGATGCGTCAATTCCGCCCCGATGGGGAGACTCGTTCATTCATGCATCACGACGTCAGAAGACGGTATTTAATGCAGCCCTTAAAGAACTCACCTCACACCACCCCAGTCAACCTCCCCAATTAAAGGGGTCAAGCCTCAGTGCTCCAGTGGTAATTTTTTTTTTGCATTAGCCAACCAGTCAGTTACATACATGTATATAAAGAGTCCCACCTGAGCAGTCTGCAGAGTAGGAAGAGGTCTCACGTAAAGTGGCATGTCCTAGTGCTGAATGGATATCCCAATGTTGGTCTAGCGTTATCTTGTTGGTAACATGGACATGGACGCTGCAGACAGTCCTGGGACTGAGGAACAGGGTAAGTTGGACGTCCTCCTGTATAGTTAACACAGTTTTACAAGGAGTTTACCGTTTAGTGGCTTCATAGTTCCTTAATGCATTTTAGGTGTCAGATATTGAGGAAAATACACTTAAATACACCAATACAGTATTGCCACTGGTAAAGAGTACTAGAGTGGGGGTGGGGGGTCGCAAGGTCCCCAAACTAACGTGTTTCTTTTAGGTGTTCCTTGCATAATTCTTGAGTAAAAGACATTGCAGACATAGGTTATTTCATGGCAACTGTGAGGGAAGTCTTTGCATATGTGTCAAAAACCCTCCTCCTATTACTATAGTAGTAGGATGGTATGTGTAGGTGGGGTATACGTCATTTTCTTTCTATAGCTCCGTAGCCTAAGGATGAACTTGATGTTTTACCCTTTGTGCCATATGACTGTCGCAGCTTTTTAAAAAGGAAGGAAACCTAACATTATGGTTTGTGGTTCTTTCCTGTATCCACACACCCCTAACACAAAACCCTCACTACACCCTGCAGGATCATAAACATGTCAGGTATACTCCAGCAGTGGTTTTGTCCCAAGTTAGAACAGGTGCATAGTCAGGGGGTGGCTCCAATAACCATTAAGCATTGTGCTTTGATTAATGCATTTTGCCCTATAGCCTTTTGGATGTTTGAATGCCACTCTGGTGAGTCACTCACCTGTGCTGTGTTCAAGCATACAAGTTGACACTATCCAGGGGGTTGATACATTTCAGAATGGTCGGCATTATGCATGATGCATTCATGGAAGGGCTTGACGGCTGAATTCAGGCATTGTGATCATGAAGCGCCCATAAAGGGTTATATAAGGTCAGAAAAGTACCCAAAAATTGACTCTGTAATAGCCCATGAATTACTAAATATAATGTACTTTTCAATATTGCATAAAAAATCTCTAGGGTCGGCCCTGTTTTGCTAGTTAGGGTTGAGTAACCTGAAACACACTTTTTGGCATAATAACAAGAATGTACAGTGACAGCTAGGAGGGTGACACGGTGACAGAGCAGGTGACGGGTGAGTGGCAGGCATAGATATTACATCTAACCCTCGTGTACTCCCTGTCAGAATAAAGCATAAGGCTGTGTTAGGCATTTACTAACATACTTGATAGACGTATTAACTATGAATTGTAGAAAGATTACCACTGTGATACATAGTGAGTTGTAACATATACTAACGTGTGACATGTTCAGGACACTAGATACCACAGTATCATACGTACATTATCACACAAAATAGCACAACCATGTTTGTGCCATGATGTGTGAATCTGTCTTAATTATAGCATAGTGATGCAAATGATCTATAAATCCTTTAGAGCAGCATCTGTATCCAACCTGGTAAGGGCCACATAGTGCTTTATTGATTAACCTATTGATAAGCACTTCTCATGAAAGCGGCATTCTTACCAAGGGACACGTGTAGTTTTTCTAGTACTGTTCTAGTTTAAAATAATTAGTGGCAATTAAGAGAGTTGGGGGGGGGCGAATGTTGACTGTAGACTAGAGCCATACAGATACTGACCATATTACTTCATGGTTGCTAGCGTCAGTCAGGCTCACACCGACAGTAGCCTTACTGAAATGACACTGACTACAATCTCGCAGACACTGACTTCAACCTCACAGACAATGACTACAATCTCACAGACACTGACTACAATCTCACACACACTGACTACAATCTCACAGACACTGACAGTAACCTCATGTGGGTGCTGGCAGATACAGACACTGCAGTGACAATGCCACTACCATGATAATTAAAACTGATTCAATGAGGAAATGATAAGAAATTACAAATTAGGAGCTTCCTTATCTTCTAGATCTCCTCCTCTGCCATGATAATTAAAAGTGATTCAATGAGGAGATAATAAGAGATTACAAAATAGATCTTCCTTATCCTCAAGATCTAGTCCTTTAACACGATAGCTATCGTGCAATTCAAACATACCTCTTGTACAATGTCAACACAATCATGCAATAAACTGAAAGATTAATTGCAATGTTTTAAGAAGTGGCATTGGCTCTGCTCCCTAGTTACCATCCCTCTACAATTAACATGCTGAACTCAGCTTCTATAAGTTAAGTATACCCCATCATGTCACATTGACTCCACAAATTAGGAACAGGAAAAGCTACATTAATGCCACCTGTGGTTTATGGTATCCTTACGCAGATAACATTATCATTTTTATAAAAGAAGTAGGGGTTAGCCATTTTGCGAATGAAAAAGTGCCTGGATAGACTTCTTATAATGCTCATATGATTGGTGATACAACTACAATAGATCTTTGATATTTTGATGTTTCCATATATATATATATATATATATATATATATATATATATATATATATATATATATATATATATAGATGTCCTTATTCTATAGTCCTGCTTAATTTGGTGGAATGATTGTCCTTCTGCTGCGAGGAAGAAGTGACTTTGAACCTTTGCATTACTTGCCTTGTGAATAGATGGAACTAATGCAGTGTTCATTTCCTGACAACAGGGAGGGCAGTTGGTTTTTGACTGAGCACACTGGAATCTCCCCCCCTCCTCCCTGTTGTTAAGAAATTCATGTTCGATATTATGTAAAAAGAATGCTAGTCGAAATGTACCACTGTCAGAATGTAGCAGTCGAAATGTACCACTTGCCTAGTCAGAATGTCCCACTATGGTAACCAGAATGTCCCACTGCTTTAGTCGTAATGCCCCACCATTTTAGTCATAATGTTCCACCTATAAAGTCGTAATGTCCCATATGAATTGAATGATGAATTTATGATGCATCACATTTTGCTCCAACTATAATACCTGTGATACCATAGGCACGACAATAGCCACGGATCATTAGTATTTTTAAAGAATCACAGAAATCATTATTATATTCTACAAGTTTTCCTATTCATCATAGATATGGTGTGGTTGCTGAAGTTGGTAAATAATTCCCAGAAAAACATAATTATTTATCCAAAATTGTTTCCAGAATTCAACTATAAAGGCTCCTTCACACCACATTCAATAGGCCTATCCCAAATCAAACCAAATATAGGATAGATAGTCTTTCATTTATGGTTAGGGCCTATCAGTATATTATATGCCTGAAAATGGTATATATTAAATAATATATAGTGGTACATTTCGACTTTAGAGGTGGTACATTTCGACTTTAGAGGTGGTACATTTCGACTTTAGAGGTGGTACATTTCGACTTTAGAGGTGGGACATTTCGACTTTAGAGGTGGGTACATTGTGACAGCGGTACATTTCGACTGTATTTCTGTAAAAACTGGTAAGTTACTTGCCAGAGCTGCCATGCACCATTACAACAAAGGTGATACCCTTAAAGCTGTATGCAGCACTTACGGGAATTATCTTACACCGCCCCTTGCCAACCTCCTTAATTACACTAGTCAAGCTTCAGTGCCCCAATGGTAATTGTTTTTATTAGCCAAGCAGACATGTCTATATAGTGTCCCACACATAGGCCGATACAGGATTAGTCTGCACGTCCTGAAGGCTCGATAGACGTATACTAACCCAATGTAGGACTAGCTTTGTATTAACAGCATACACATGGATGCTGTAGACAGTCCTGACTGTGGGGAGCAGGGTAAGTCAAACGTCCTCCTGTATAGTCAATGTGGTCTTCCAGATAGTTAACCGCTAGAGGGACACACACTGCTTAATTGCTCTAATTATTAATGTATTAAAGAACTATGCAGCCCTTAAAGGGTTGAAATAAACTGCTTCTCAGGTCAACTATGAGATGAAGGTCATAGTTCTTACTCAAAAGTTTAAAGGTGAGTCTTCACTAGTTCACCAATGATAGGTAAAATGCACCAAACTGCACCCATTAAGTATTGCTGCTGTGAAATTTTACTAGGGTGGGGATACGTCCCCAAGTCTCTAAACTAATGTGTCTTCTGTTTTTACCTTGCTTAATTCAAGTAGCCAGTAGTAATCATATGACATCTACATAGCCAACGGATGAGCGTGATACTTTACTGTGTGCCATATGCTTTAGAAAGAAAGAAAGAAAGAAAGAAAGAAAGAAAGATAGAAAGAAAGAAAGAAAGAAAGAAAGAAAGAAAGAAAAGAAAGACAGAAGAAAGAAAGAAAGAAAGAAAGAAAGAAAGAAAGAAAGAAAGAAAGAAAGAAAGAAAGAAAGAAAGAAAGAAAGAAAGAAAGAAAGAAAGAAAGAAAGAAAGAAAGAAAGAAAGAAAGAAAGAAAGAAAGAAAGAAAGAAAGAAAGAAAGAAAGAAAGAAAGAAAGAAAGGGAGCCTGACATAAACTTTATGGTTTGTGGTTCTTTTCTCTGTCTACAACCCACCTTACCTTCCCCACACCCAACCCTCACAGCACCCTGGAGGGCTATAATCCTAGCAGCTCTGCTCAAGCAGTGTTCTAGCCCCAGGTAGTCATGGTATGATTCTGATTAGTGCTTTAATGTACCTTGCCCGTTTGCCTCTGTTGAATGAAGCGTTTTGGTGTGTAACTATCCATGGCTGCATAGAAGCATCAATTTTATCCTACAGGAGTAATACACATCCGAAAAGTCAGCATGATGAACCTATCTAGCACTGGCAAGAAGATCTGCTGGTATACATGTATGCATCATGGTGATAGAAGGAGTACCACATTTAAGCGTTATGCAGCCTTTAAATGGTTATATATCCACAAGCACGTACAGGGGTAGATAGGAGGGTGGTAGGTGACAGGGTAGTTGAAGGAGTGAGTGGCAGAACCGAAAGATTACATCTGACCCTCTTGTACTCCACGTAAGCTGAGGCCTAAGGGGCCGGGATGATAGAAGCCCAATGCTGTGATTTAATTCCCACTTGTTGTCATGATGCATGAATACAGCCCTGGTGAGTAACATAAATTGCTATGGCATGACAGACCCACCTATCCACCCTGTCCGCCCAATGCCCTATGCCATGATATTGAGAGTTTTGTGCATGCTATCCTAGTGATCAGGAAAGTCCTAGTTGGTGTACTTTACTTTAAGCAGGTTATCGCCGTAACATATAAGTTAAGGTTAAACCAGTGTTTAAGCTGCATTCAAGCATCATGTGGACCCTACAGGATGAAACACTCCCAGAGGGTCGGCATGCATCAATGGAGACCTGGCCAGTAGACTCACATTCATACACCTTGCGACAAAGGACCGAGATAAGACAATCTAGTTTAGATATGTTTGTCTCAATATATAGACATAATGCTACATCGTTTTGACTTTTCAGTACTTGCTGTATTCAAACCAAATCCAACTAGAGCTCACACTGTCTCATGTTGAAGTTAGGCACTTAGTAACCACGACCTTCCTATATTTGAGTCACGAAATCACAAGAGAAAAAAAAACATAGTTTTTCAAATGTGTACTCGGCTGGGTAATTCTATCCTGCTTTTCAAATTAGCAAAGTCACCAGAACACTATATTCTACTGAAACTCAATCCCTGGTTTTCTCAAAAGATAGCCGTGAATGGAAGGAAGGGAGCCGACATGGCCCGGTCCATTCAGATGTTGGATGAACCATGGCTGTAACGTGGCTCCTTTCTAATCTCTGAGGCCAGGTTTGGAAAAAGAAGTTATTTGCAGGACTTTTGTGTGTGTGGGTAAGGTGTGTGTATGGAGGCCTGTGGTGTGTAGGTTGTGCAAACAGGGCTAAATGATACACATGGCTTAACAGTCCTATGTCGGTAACTTCCTATAATATCGCCCACCCAGGGTAGAGGTTTCGGTAATCTGTATGGTGGTGGTTATTTCTAACCACATGCAAGGGGTTGGTGTCACTTTTGGCACAGATAACATACAGGGAGTCACTGTCGCCAGAGTGACTCCCCTTACATAAATCCTCATTCGCATCACTCACACTACGACCGTTAGTAGACTAGAAAAGTACTAGAAAAATTAATTGTGTTTTCTTGGTGGGAATACCGCTTTAATGCATCTTGGCACTTGGGTGCCTTTTAGAAGCAGTGACTCAGTATACTTCCTCTTGTACTAATAATGTCCTTCTGATTTCAATTAAGAAATTGGTTGTAGGAACGAGGAGTGTGTTGTCTTTGACCACAACTACAAAAGTGCCCGCCAAACCTGCTGGCAAAATCCAGCTGGACATAATTATGCATGATTTTTCCCTCCATTGGGTCTCATTGGTCAACCTGTGGTCAGCTGGTCACTCACTGCAAGTGAGGCTCAGCTCATCACTGACACTTGTTTACAAGTTGCACTTTTTGCTAGACACTGGCAATGCTGACACTGTGTTTCATCTTTTTGCTTATGTGTTTATGACTTAGGTTATTTTTGGGACTTAGAGCTCGGGATCCGACCCCTATAATATTTTTATATGTGACTATGGCTGTGTATCCTACATGAGGTTGATATTGAGTTTATATTTTATTTATTTATATACCCTTTGGTGGGAATTGGGCTTAGTGCTGAATCATTTAGTACCAATGATTCAGTGGTATAAGTTGACTCGATTATGGGTCAACTTGACTTTTGTAGTTTCGACCCTTCCGGCGTCATCATCAGGTGGTAGACACTAGTATACATAAATACGTTACATGTGTATTCTGTATATGTAATAAATATTGAGAGTGGTCTTGCCTCCTCTCACAGCTTTTTATTCATTTTTACATGCATGTTGGCCTCTTAATGGTTTCCCATTACTAGGCCTATCCAACAATTTTTTAGGATTGCCTAGATGTGCTGGTGCACACTTTTTAGTCGCTGGTTTGTGTGGGCTAGTTATGGCTGGGTGTCTCGACAAGATAAAATACTGTTTAGTTTTGTGAACGAGGACTGGTTTGCCGATTCACCCATGGGAGCCGTCCTGAGTGTTCATGCCTTTAGGGGCATGGCTATGGAGTTTTTCGATCCAGTGGAATTCCACTAGGGCGAGCAGCCTTTTCCCTTCTTCGCTTTTTGGATGTCTGCCGATGTAGTCCATGATATGGAATTCCATGTCGGCTACCTTGTTGTGGTCGCACTGGTTGAAGTGCCAAGGGACATCCGTTTCTCCCTCATTTTTCTTTACTGATCTGGTGTGTTCGTAGATTCTGCCCTTGATGGCGCGTTCCGTTTTGCCCACGTAGTGCATTTTACATTTTCTGCACTGTAGACAATATATCAGGTTCGAGCTCTCGCACGTTACGTTTGTTTTTGTGGAGTAGCTTTTTCCCGTGATGTTACAAGTAACACTTCCGGTTTTGCTGATTTTAGCGCACTTGTCACAAAAGGGCTTTCGACATTTGTTTCTGGGCCTTTTTGTGTTTGGGTCACTCGGTGGTTTGCCTCCAAAAATCCCGTCTTCCTCGTCATCGGAAGTGGGGTAGTTTGTGGCCGTTCTGACTAGATGGTCTTTCAGATTTTTAGGGCGTTTTTGGCCTTTCACTAGGCCCCCTCTCCTCAAGAATTTGGTGGTTTTTGAGGATCCTAGTCTGTCCCAATTTTTGGATACCGTTTTGTTTATAATATTGTTACCTGGTCTGTGGGTACTGATCAGGTATGATGTGTCTTTGTCTTTTGGTTTTTTCGGTTTGGTTTTCAGACATTCTCGTCTGTCCTGAGATTTTACCTTTGCTAGGGCCTTTTTTAGGATCACCTCTGGGTAGCCTTTTTCTATGAACTCTAGCATTTTTTGCCTGGTGTGTCTTTCGAAGTCTTTCATTTTTTGGCATATTCTGAAGATCCTGAGTATCTGTGAATATGGTAGACTTGCTTTTGTTGAGAGTGGATGTGCCGATGTGTAGTCCAAGTAGGTGTTCACATCGGGCGGTTTATTGTACAGGTCCGTGTACAGTTTTTTGGTTTCCGTGTCCAGTTTTACTCTGGTGTCTAGGAAACTGATTTCATATTTTGAGATTTCCGCCGTGAATTTGATGGTGTCATGGAAGTCGTTCAGATGTTTTATCCATCTGTCGAGTTCTTGTTTCCCGTGTGTCCACACGAAAAATATGTCATCAATGAATCTGAGCCAGATTTCCGTTTTTTTGTCATGGCCTTGTAGGGCTGCAATTTCAGGTTTGCATATGAAGGGGCTAGCCTGGTACCCATGGCCGTTCCCCTTTTCTGCAGATAGTGTCGCCCATTGAACTGGATGTGGTTCATTTTTAGAAATTAAGAAATTGGGTTACTGTATTTGGTCCTTCACCTGTTTGCTGGCTTGTGTCCAAATTGCATTGAGGGGAACGCTCTTAACCCTGTAAGGGCCAAATAGTGCTTCAATGTCCAATGCCCTTAGTTCCATGCACGTCGCCTGTGTAAGTCTACTCACCAAGGCAATATCTATGCATCATGCCACCTTCTGATACTCTGGGAGTGTATTAACCCAGTAGGTTTGGTATGATGCTTAAATACAACACTGACAATTCACTCCCCTGGGCTGCACTCATGTACATTAAAGCACTCTTAAAGCAGCCCATATTTGAGGGTTGTGTAATATGTGGACCAAAATATTGACAATAGTTTGAAAAGTTTGCAGACTTAGGGAGTGGTCATTTTTTAACAACATGGGGGGGGGGGGTTGGTGGATTTGGGGGGACCAAAAGAATTTGGACCCCTTGAAGGGGGGACCAAATAAATTTGGACCCCTCTTGAGGGGGGTACCAAAAAAATTGCACCCCGTTTTAGCGAAAAAGCCTGCGCGTTACTCTTAAATTGGTTTGATTTTACCCTAAGAAAAATATGTAAGGTACAAACTCAGTCACTTCTATAGAAACTATAATTGAGTAACTTTCGTCCATTAAATATGTAATTTTTACATTCAATCCTATGCAAAAGTAACAAAAGCAACTAATTCCAACCGGAATTTTAATTATTGATCTATATTGGTGATTATTTGGATCATTAAACGCAAGTGGTACGAGGTGCCCCGGTGGGTTGATCAACCTACCCCGGGCAGGTGGCACATTGAACCACCCTAAGATTTTATTTGTTAAAATTCAAGAAAAATACTAGAAAAGACCACATTTGCCTTGCAATAGGTTCTCGTATATCGCAATGATACCAGGTAACTGCTTGATACAAATTCAAAGTAGCAAGGTCAGGAAAAAAATAAAGGTGTCAAAGCAGTTCAACGTGCCCCGGTCTCCCCTAGCTCAAAGGGGTCGGCCACGCTAACTTTCAACCTGCCTGAGGGGGGGATCAAAAAATCTTCGACCCCTCCCACAGGGGGGAACCCAATCCACCGTGAAAATCCACCGACCCCCCCTGTTGTTAAGAAATGACCACTCCCTTAGGACCACTATAATCTGGGATTCCTAGAGATGGTTCTCCAAAGTAGTGATGTAATATTAATTTGATTCTATGCAAATCTTCCACAAGATTTCAAAATCACACATATAGCAAGGAAATATCTGAGAATTATGACACCATCATTTCATATCTTTAACTTCATCTGGTACAAATGTTTATGTGTGTTTTTGCTGTTTGACTCTGTTCCTGGAACGAACTTGACACAAGGCCTATATATTTAACACTGCATGCCGAGGGCCACAAGGTCTAACAACTGTGTTCCACCCTTTATTCCAATTGACCCTCGCTCCATATCTAACTTCTGGTTCATTTGGTACATACTGCACTTAGTAAAATATAATAGCTGGGCACGGAAATATTAAGAATGTTAGTTTGAACAGTTAAAACTATAGACAGCATTATTGGTTAGTCATTACTAGTCACTAATGTAAAAGAATGGTCCGGGAAGGACATAAGTCATAGGGTTAAGCTGTATATCTGAAAAAGGAGGGCTGCGGTGAGAACCCTTGCACAATGGTTTGAACTGGTTATACACTTCAATTCAATTCAATTTTAATTTGACATGAGTTTATTCTGTAATCTCGAAAAATATTTAAGTACAGACAATTATATTTGTTTCAATCGAATCACAGAAGAGGTTGATACTTACAATGATACATAATATTAATTTTGCATTTCCATTACAGCACCTCTATTTCAATTATACATATTAAAGTACTACATATATATATAGATATAGATATAAGCGAGATACGGGTTGAACGCAGTATATATAGGCCTACATTTGGATAGTTGACTATCATACATGAGATGAGATATAAATATAAAATAAATGTACAAAGAGATGAGTAAATATGACTTTAACAGTCATATTCCGGAAAGTTGATATCCCCTTATAACAGATAGAATAAACACATTAGATATTCAAAGCTACATTAGTGTGTGCTTGAATACATGGACAGGCTCTTTTCATACAGCAAATATATCTTCATGAATCACAAATCATAGATTAAGCTGCATCTCAACATTATTATACACTTCACATTCAACTGAGAACCCTGGCAGTGCATAAACGTAGGTTCACAATAATCATTTCATGGAAGGAATATTCATTTCTTATATTTGTATTTATTGGGTGAGACCCATGTATTTGACAGATAACAATATATTTCAGAGTCAGAGCATGCACTCTTGATGCCTCTCAAACATTTGTTTATGGACAAATAGACTTTTGACCTATAAGCTGTACCAAGTACAAAAACCGTCACTTCTCCAGTCAGCAGTGTATAAACATATGACAGGTTATACCAGTCTGTCAAGGGTCGGCTATACACCAACGGTAACTACTGACTATCAACTCTCACAGCCTCATTCCTTTTTATTCTTTAAAAATACCAAACTGTATCCGAGATGGTTTCACTATCATGATACAGCGATATAGAGCCATGTAAACTAAGTTCTATTGTATGAGATACATTTGCCAAATAAAAATCTAATCTAATCTAAGTTTACTTTTAAGAGGATTTTCTCCAACGACGACAAACATCTCTTGTTTTCTACCAGTAGGTCCAGTTTCGGATAATGTGGGCCTTCACCCCGAGTTCTAGTTTACTTTGTTTTCCATGCACGTATTAAGTTTTCTGCGTGACGTGTTTGCTATTTTGTTAAGTCCCTACTAGACTCAGGGTCTATAGGTGGTAGAACAAACAATATAGTCTCTTTTTTGAAATGCAAATATTCTATTTGTCAGTTGGCTGGCCCCTCCGTACAATGTTCCTTCATAAAGTTGCAGAACAAGTTCAATATAGGGGTATTCTGAGATAGGTTTACTGTGTGTGCGTTATCAGCCGGTTCATGCACCATTTATATAGGAAATGTATTGTTTAATTTTAGAGCTCTGTGGACATACTAGGGGATGGCCACAAATGAAGCAGGGTTATTTGGGGGTCTTTGGGTTTTGATAAATCATTACAGGAGATATGCATTTAAATGGGATTTCTTTTAAGCAGTTACAATGGGATTGGAAGGGTCTGGGGGAAAATTGGTGACGTGATTGAGGTTTCCCTGGATGGTTGATGAAGGTTTCCCTGGTTGGTTTGTGAAGGTTTCCCTGGATGGTTGGTGAAGGTTTCCCTGGATGGTTGATGAAGGTTTCCCTGGATGGTTGGTGAAGGTTTCCCTGGATGGTTGATGAAGGTTTCTCTGGATGGATCCAGATGCAGCTCTGGGGATGTGCAGACTGGTGTGACATGACAAAAACATTGTTGTACTATTCTGTGTGAAACTGGGATCTGGTTTGCAGGATATATTACAAGTATAAGACCTGAGGTCTAAATGCGTCATGCCGTATATCATAGCACCTGTTTTGGACTGGTTTTAATCTAGATCTATAGACTCGAGATAAGGTTATTTGCAGCTTTCTTGTCATATACTGTAGAGACACGACCGTTCTTAGTGTTCAGCGGTGTGAGCTTTCTTCGGGTTGAGTTATAGCATTGTCAAGTAGGGGAGGGGCTTGGTGGATTTTCTCACGACAGCTAAACAGAATACATCTCAAAATGTGAATTAAAAAAGCGATCACAATCTAGTTTCTTAGAGGATAACACAACTGCTTATCATAAAAGATAAGTGTATCACCGCACATATTCTAATCTTCTATCTATGGAAACTGTACTTAAAATTTTCCTCTATTGTTAACTAAAGATAGCTGGCCAAAGTCAACAACCCCGACTATGGATTGGTACTTAAGGTGGAAGGTGTTCACAAGTAATAATGTGGTGAATGGTAAGGTGTTGAGTAAAATGAAATATAGCCATGGGGAACTCCCTCCAAGCTCGACAAGGGGCCTCTCACAAACACTCCACAAGATATAATTCAAAGGGCAAATACACTAAATGATAAATTCTACTACATGTATAGCAATACAGCATATAAAAAAGGGAAAGATAGAATAAAACAAACAAAATAGTAGAATTCCTTTTATAAATGGTTAGGGGGGGTGGAAGAATATTTATATCAAGTTACATTACATTAATATATGTGAGGTCTGCACTCGGGCTAGACTTACTTAGATAAATATAAGTTACCATGGAAACTTACTAAGATAGTATGAATATATTAAGTTACCGGTAGCTAGGATATATTAATATAATGAATATACCGTTAATATAAGAGAAGACACGAGACATTAGTGTGGTGGAAATATATATAGTACCTAAATATCAGCCTATATTTTTATTAACACTGAAGTACTATCACAGTTACATATAGAAGTCACAATGATCTTTTTCGTTACAATAATAAATAACAATAAATGACAATAGATGACCATCAATGACACAGTATAGTAGGACAGTCCATGGTCCTGTTTTGCAATAACATGAGTTTTTAGTGCTTAACACAGGTCTAAACAGACACAGCAGCTAAAATTTAATGATTACAGATCAGTAAAGCCTTATACAGTAATAGATATCAACAACAATACCATAAATATCAACAATAGTACCATAAATATCAATATTTACAGAATAAATACTCCTAGCCCAAAAATTTATTTATTTTAAACTACTGGAGATGCATACACTATGAGGCTGACCGGCTGACTGACCCAGATTCAAACGACAGAATCAATGGTCGCTATGCAATGTCGCTGGTGACGTCACGCCGGGAGATGACGTCACACTGGGGCGCCACCTCCTGGCGGGCGCCGGAACTCCTGGGCGCCGCTGGCGCCCCCCAGGAGCGCTGGAGGAACTACCTCCAGCCGTTCGCTGCCAGGCCCCCCGCCCGTGGTTTATACGGGGTATAGAACTATACTGTGTATAAATTTGTATAGGCTATAATAATAACATAGGTTTAAATATGCAGGATGTGTGCATGCAACGTATTCCTACTACACACACCCTGTGTACAAATATAAACCCTCTATTTCACATTACAATTCCAGACACGTACCACCAGTGTCTCTCAGGTGATTGAATTATACCCTTTGAAAAAGGAAAATATATCTAATTATAATATAATATGCATGTACATTGGACCTCCCTATAGTACATTCATCATGAGCTCCCCAAGTGTTGCTTAAACCAGATATAGTGGTCCTCCCACACCTCTCTGTATTAGGCTACATCCGTCTCTAAATCCCCGTTATAGTGGCATTCATGGAAACACATCATATATGCTGATCTATACAACTAATGTGGAGACATACTAAACTGAGGACACATTGATGCAATGGTGTATCAGGCATACAGCATGTTTACTCACCACTGCTGCATCCATGAATTGTGTGGACAAAGTGCATAGCACATTAAGGATCTCACCGAAATTCCCTTTATTGGATAACTATACAGTTTGTTTCTAAGAGACAACCGCTTTATCAATTTCTTGGAGTTAATCTTTATTCAATTTATATTTCTAGACCAATCTTTAGGGTAAGATCTTTTTTTTTAGCAAAACAGCTTCATGTAGGTCTTATTTCCCAGGCTATTCTTCTACATTAGTGATTATTGATGGAAAAAATGATGGTAAACCAATAAGGCTATACCTATAGCACAATGTAAATGTTAAAACCGATATTCTTCATAGTATGGTGCTTTACAAGTATAATTACAGTAAAAGATTAGATATTAAAGTTCTTTCCGTGGAACAGAGTCACACGCCATGACACTGTGTTCTGCAGCAAAACATATTAAGATATGAATTAAAGGTGACAAGATTGTTAGATGGTCCTTTATTGTCGTCATACCGTATGTTAGAATTGTGAGGAAGAGAGGATTGTGGACATAAATAAATGCTGTAAAATGGAGAATAATGTTATGATGTTGTACAAGAAACTGCATGTACATTAAAGAAACAATAATTCTGTCTAAGGAGCCCCACATTGTGCCGGTCCTAAATAGCCTACTTTAAAAACTGGTGTCAATATTTTTGTTCACACATTACATATCCCTCAAACACCATAGTGGTGTATTAACCCTTTAAGGGTTACTCTAGAAAGTTAATGCACTATACCCTTTGTCATCATAGTGCATGAGCGCAGACCTAGTGAGTAACTCACCCGTACTGCATTCAAGCATCATGCCAACCATGCTGGGTTGATGCACTCACAAAGGGCCGGTATGATACAGACATATGTAGCCAAGGCTAGTAGACTAGCCAGGGTTGCATGCATCATGATGATAAAGTGTATTACACATTAAAGCACTCTGTGGCCCTCAAAGGGTTTAACGTTCCCCTGTTTGTGCATTGGACACAAGCCAGCTAACAGCTGTAGGGGCTACAGCAACCTAGTTTCCTAATTGAAATCAGAGGGAATAACAAGGACGTTATTAGTGTACAAAGAAAATATAGTGACCTTACCTTAGGCCAAAAAAAAAAAAAAAGGTGTGTTTCAGGCAACCCGACCCTAGATTCAAAAAAGGGCCGACCCTAGCATTTTTTTCCCAATTTTGGAGATTTTTTTTCCTTTTTTTTTAAATTTTTGTTACTTCTTTCCTCATTTTCCTCATTTTTTCCTAATTCGGTCAAGAATAACAAGCTCCCAGTAACCTCAGAGGCCTGAAGAATTGATTAAAATCAGGAATTGGCTTTCGAAGAGGTATATCCAACAACTTCTTGATATTCCTAGTCAATGGAGGAATTGTGGAGTCATTCTGGAGAGTCGCGCGTTGATTTGTCGATTCGCAACTCATTCCTAGTACTCTCTCTATGTAAAAAAGAATAAAAAAAATAAAAAATCCGACCTACCTACTGTAGACATTCTGACCGTGTTGCCTGAAACACACCTTCTTTTCTTTTGGCCTTACCTTAGTATTTGGAAAAAAATGACATCCGAGTAGACAGGGTAATCTGCATGCCCCACTATCGGGGGCATTATTTCTGCATGACACTGCTTGGACATACTAAAGCTAGGCGTTATGTTGTGTAGGATAGGTAGTACCTAGTCACACTTTTAATTTCATTTAATGACCACAAAGAAGATCTGGTATGGGGAAGATGGTTGGTGGATTCGGGACCCAAAATACATTGGATTCCTTGAGATAGGGGGCAGAAAATGTTTCACCCAATTTGAAGGTACAAAGGCCAGGTATGAAAAAAGGTGCTTTCACACAAAGATCTACAAAATTCTTACATGTGGTAAAAATAAAACAGGGTGCAGAAAACCCCTAACCTGGATGGAAAATATCAGAGGAAGTTACTGACATACAGCTGATAAGCCATGTGAATCATTTAGCCCAATTTGCACGATACCTACCCACCAGAGGTGTCCCTACTGATGGCACATACACATACAAAAGTTATGCAAATAACATATCTTTTAAAACCTCGTCACAGAGATTAGAGCCTGGTTACAGCAATGGTTCAACCAATCTCTGAATCGACCGGGCTTTGTTGTCTCACTTTCTCCCTTCCTCGCCATTTTTTAACCCTTGAAGGGCTGCATTAACCTTTAATGGGCTGTGC
This sequence comes from Harmothoe impar, assembly GCA_947462335.1. NCBI lineage: Eukaryota > Metazoa > Annelida > Polychaeta > Phyllodocida > Polynoidae > Harmothoe > Harmothoe impar. The sequence continues at coordinate 22,903,572 of OX381707.1, forward strand.
CCTTGGGTGGTCTTCATGTTAAATGAATGCAAGTCTTCTGAATAGTGTTGCATTTGAAGTGCCAATATGATGTATGAATACAGGCCTGGTCACCACAGCTGCAATTATACAATATGATGGCAAATAGCAAACTTCATAATTAAGCCGTATGTGGCCCATAAAGGGTTAGGTAATCCATGGATAGAGTTTCAGAAGAATATAGTGTTCTAGTGACCTTGCTAATTTGAAAAGCAGGATAAAATTACTCAGTCGAGTACACATTTGATGAACTATGTGGTTATTTTTCCTTTGTGATTTCGTGACTGAAATAGAAAGGTCCTGATTACTAGGTGTCCTTCAACATAGTCCGTGTGTTCTATAGTTGGTTTAGCTGGAATACAGATAGTACTGCAAATTTGCTGTTTTCACGTATATATATATTTAACTGGACAGTGGCTGGCCAAGTGTATTCCAGCTATCAGTTAGGTACATTTGTACATGTACACACACACACACATTGTAGGTATTTTCAGGCCTATAGCAAAACCTGATAAGTCTATTCTAGAAGTAATTGGATTCTTTTCATACAATTATTGAAATATGAAGTACAAGACCTGTTATATGAGATCCAAATTGCAAGACTCATCTTGCACTTAACCCACAGAGTCGCTCTCACCTTTAGAATGTGGCTTAAATCAGATAATGTACACCCTCACATGAATAGGCCATATATCACGACTGCCCACTGGTCAGTGACTCAATGTTAATGTTTTCTCACACCTGGTATTCCCCTTGTGGGCTATCGGTTAGGCCTATATGGCTCAATCCTGCAGTGTATAGTCGTAGTCCCCCCCCCCTCCCCACCCCCATCCCCCTCAAAAAAAAAGAGAAGAAAATGTCAGGAAATAGCTTTTGTCACAGGTACATATTTTTTATTCACACGAAAAATGTAACCCCCAAATTAATTTGGAAACCCAAGACAGTCTGCTTAATGAATAGACCAGAATCCCCCTAAAAACTTCACTTTCAGGATTGGGTGTTATATTACATCAGATTGGGAATCCACGCCTGGCAAACTACATGCATCCACTTACAAGTTCCGAATACAACTATTTTTATCAGACGCGTTCATGAGTGATATATAATCAGCGGAGGCTTATAATTTACCATCCATAAATAAGTTAACTGTGACAAGTATGGCAGTGGATTTATTGTAGCATTGGAAACATTTTTCCCTGTTTTTGGTGGGAAGGTGCAGAGGGTAAGCACCAACTCCATCACTAGACCGTACTGCTTTCTCTTTGTGTAAAGTAGCAAGCTTCCTAAACAATGATAGATGAAAGTGGGTCCATCATTATCTGTGCACATGCACCCAAGTTCTTTCTACTTATTATACACTCAACACAGGCTCTCCTAATTCTGGTCCTCATGAAGGACAATGCTTCTCATTGGTGCACTACACTGAAGTGTATCAACCATGTCGGTATGATACGATAATGCAGCCCTGGCGGGTTGCGAGTTACTCGCCAGGGCTGCATTGATGCATCTTGAAGGCATAGTCTCTAAGGTCCACCTCACCTCAATATCGACCCTATTCACCACCTCTATAAAACTGCCAACCTCTAGCCCCCCCCCCCCCTCTCCACACACAGAGACAGACCCTGTGGTGGAAACGTGCAGTGTATACATACAGAAGGAAACAGAGCCCAGGGTGTCTCTACATGTATACATATACCCCATAGTGTATTATATACATCACCACTAGACACAGGTGCTGCCACCACTGGCCGTGTCGGCAGTCGGTACTAGCACCCACCCTTAGTAAACAGCTGGCAGCTTAAAGCCGACCTGCCGGCCGGGTACCGACCAGACAGGACCAGAGGGGGCCTGGGGACAGGTGAGGACAGGTGAGCAGGGTCCTGGATAGCACCACAACACAGAACCTGGATACATACATCTATATACCCCAGACACTGGAGACTGCTAGGTACCCCACTCCTCAGACTGATACCTGTCAGTGACAACTCTACCACATGGACCATACCATACCTTACCCCTATGTGTTAAGATACAAATGAGTGGTAGTTTGACACCTTATAATATAATAAATGTGGCATCCCTTCTGTGGATCTCTACCCCAGCCACATAGAGATGCCCTGGAGGACCCTGGAGGAGGCTGGACAGGAGGAGGAGGGCATGGCTTAAGGCTGCAGGGAGATACCTTAAGGGTCAGGTGGCTCCTATGGATCCCTGGTACAGGAGGAGGAAACGTAAGTAACGATACCCTGCCACAGGCCGGGTCGACAAGCAGGAGGAATGCAGCCTGGTTTTTGGCACCTATAACAACACACCTCCTGGAGTGAGACTCAGGTCAGGGGTGGAGGAGGTGTGTGTGTGTGGGGGGGGGGGGGGGTGCAGAGGCGTTGGTGTACTTTTCTTTCACCTTGAGGAATGTTGTGGGTAATGAAGATAGGTTATATAAGCATGCCCCTAAGTCTAACCCTCTTAGGGCCGCATGGTGCTTTGATGCACTATACCCTTGGTCGTCATGATGCATTTAAGCATCATGCCCATCCCAAATTGTAGATATAACACCGGTGTGATTGCATGATGCCTGAATGCAGTCCTGGCGAGTTACTCATTATGCACAGCTGCATTCATGCTTGATGACGGCCAGGGGCATAACACATTACATCACTAAGCGGCCATTAACGGGTTAATTAAGGTAGTTGATTGATGTGTTGGTAAGCATGCTACTCTCGCATAATGCAGACATGTTTATACTGATAACAAGAAGGTTTATATACATTCATTTAGTCTGCACAGTTACCTAAAAATGGTCAACAAGAGCTTAGGCCTGCCAGGTATATGCATTTATTTTATATCAATGCCTTTATGCTGGTATAACACTTCACATAAATAGATCTTTCCACTTTTGGTAATTTATAGAGAGTCTCCCTCTTGGGGGGTGTTGGTATCTAGCCTTTTTGTTAATTTCAACCATGCTAAACCAGATGAAGAAAAATACAATTCCTTCCGGCAATGTATCCAGCACTTAGTCACACCAGCCCAGTAGTGCCACCTCTAGTCATACATCTTACAATTCTATATTGTTGAGTTTGTGCAATAGAAGCCCGGCACTTGAAGCAAACAGGTTTAATACTACTCTAACACTAAAGTGTGTTATCAACACCAAGTAATCAAATGTCTCCCTTCCCATAAGAAAGTAGAGTATAGTTGAAATTGAAACCACGTAGTGTTCATAATGAGACCTAAATAGCATATCACACGAGGAAAAGGGGTTTATAATTATTTGGTATACAAATGAAAAGAACTTATGCTTTTCATGTGCTGCTGTCTCTTAACAGTAGACCTAGTTTCTCAATGTGGAATAGGAAATTTCATCATTCTTCATTTTTGAATATTATTCTAGGCGTGAGGTAGCAGGGAGCTATCCTGTTTTTTTGGTTTAACTACATTATGGCCTCCGTCCACTGGGAAAGTTCCACTATGATTCGGCCGATTAGAGCCCAGTGGACGGGGACCATAACTAACCTAAATATAGACAATGATGACATGTAATGCATGAGTAAGATATAGTGAGCATCCCATGTGTCTGATGGTCTATAATTATACATAAACCGACTGTCAGTCTATAGTACCATCAGATCATACACCTTTAAGGAGATATACAACTACGCTGAAAAAGTAAACTTGTCTCCAGACTCTGCTAAGTGACTGTCACAAAATAAACGAGTTAAAGGTTGTCTAATCTCTCAGGTTACCATCCCATGAATTCATCTCCAGACTCGTCTAACTGACAAGGAAGCGGACCTTCTAGCTCGAGTTGTCAGATAGAAGACCCATTTGATATGTGTCAGCCCAAAACCCGATATTTGCCAGCTCTAGACTATATTTGTGGGATGGTAACCTGATAGGTCAGACACCCTTTAAGTCATTTATTTTATGAGTCACTTAGATGAGTCTGGAGACTTTACTTTTTCAGTGTATACATAACAATGTCCAACTTGGTGTGAATACAGGTACACAGTAAATTAGTATCAAGTCCCTTTTTGTCCGGGTCTAATGCTTTTAATCACAGTTAGTTGATGACGCCTACTTTAGAAATAAGGTATCGAAAGTACAATAGGGCTGTATAGTACCTGTCCATGTGACCTATCATCATACCACCCCCTCCTTCCACAGCCCCCAACACACACGCCAGGTACAGAGGCATACAGTCATACTCACTTTTATAGTTGATGTTAACTATACATGTTCATGTCCCCAATGGCGGTTTTATAGTGGGCCCAGTGAACTGTTCTCTAACTAGAATAGACCTCCCTTGTCAATACAGCTGTGCACGCATGCAACCACACGTTTCTGGACGTGAGAGGACCTGACATAACTTCCCTTAAAGTTGCCACCTTCCCTGTTAGGGGGTGCAGATGGGTCCCCCCCTCAGGTCGGAAAGTCGCCGAAATTAAGGGGTCCAGGTCACAAAGTCGCTTTTTTGGACCCCCTTAAGTACTATCAATTTTATCTAAAAGTCGCCAGGTCACTTTTATTATTGCATTAGGTCGAAAGTCGCCTCCAAAACGGCCCAGGTCGCCAGGTCGCTTTTGACCCCTCTGGAGCCACCTGTTAAACACACTTGTTGTATTTACTATTGAGCTCTATCGCTATTGTCTATAGACACAGATCCCATTAGCCACTCTCATGGCCACTGTACACTGGGGAATTTCGGTCGATTAAGGCCATACATGTCCTATGTGACTTCAGCTGATTAGGTCCCAGGGGACGGTAGCCGTAAACTATACCATGTGTAGGTACATTGAGCCTAAGGAGTGCACATGTAGATTGTAGTGCATTAAAGTTGGTATCCAACTAGGGTGGCTAAAATTGATCCACATCGAAAATTAACTGAAATTCTCTTCTGAAATGGGTACATAATTCTAAGAGTCCTAAATGCTTCGAAGAAAGATGTGTAATAACAACCAGATCCACAGCTGTGTTGGAGAGAACTCAAGCATGGTCAACCTGAGATATGCTGCCATCTGTATAAAAGCTATCGCACTGGTGTGGGCATGAATCTGAGCTACTTAGTTCGGAGTGGAATGTCTTGTACAACTTGCAGACTGGTGCCAACTTGTGTGTTGTTAGAGAAGCATGCTAATTGCCTGTTTATTATCAACTTAAGATCTGATTTCGCCCACTGTATCAGTGGCGGTGGAACTTAAAAGTTAGGGGCCTAAGTATGTTTAGCCCCCCCCCCCAAAAAAAAACCCCAACCTTTTGGCACACAAAAACATCGTAGATTCAGAATGACCTAGACTACTCCAATCTCAAGTTTAAATTATCAACAGTTTAAATTAGCCACTGCAACAGTTGAGATACCAACTTTAAGTGCTATAGCAGCTTTAATGGTAAGCTATTCATGTGCTGCCGTAAAGACAAACGTGAGGTACAGGGGTCATACTCTCTTATATAGCTATTTTAGCTATATATTCTCAACCAAAATGGCTAGTTTTATGGTGGGTCGTGCCCAGTGCCCAAACAGTTTCCTAAATAGAAGAGACCCTCTTGTCCAACACGCATGCAACCACACATAGGATCTGACATAACCTCCCTTAAAGCCACCACTTCTCCTGTTAAACACACCTGTTATACTTGGTGTTGAATTCTAAAGCTGTTGCGCATATACACAGAACCCATTACCCTCTCTGAAACCCCAAATGTAGGTACATTAAAAGGTAAGGAGTGCACATATAGGTTATTCCCGCCTACATACCCTGAAAAACTCTGAAGGCCCTATGGTCGTCGTATAGGAAGATCCTATGGACTTCTCAGTGAACATCATAGAATTAACAAGTTTGAACGCTTCAAATTGACAACCTACCTGGTCATCATCCCATGGGATGACCTTAGGGTTGTCATGGTTGTCAGCAAATTATTGTAACAATTGAAATAAATGAATCGGAATAGCAGATAATTCTGGGAACTATGAGGGTATACCAGAGTGTTTCTTCAGATGTAGAAACATAAGCCTGTCCCCTGTATAAGCCTGGTTAATTTACCATTTAGTCCTTATAATAGCCCGGGCTTATACATGGGGAAATACGGTGTATGCAGTGTACATTACCAGCTCTAAACCCCCTGATTTAGGTATACATTAAGAGTAAGGAGTGTATTTCGCTTATTTCACAGACATAAATAGTATTATAAGTTATTGATGTCTATGGCTTATTTAGATGTTAATTATTGCTGCGTCCCTGGGCATTTCTGCAGGAAGTGAAACTAGATCTGTGAGGTACGAGTGGGGACTGGAGTACTACTTACTCACCCTTCAGGTCTTTCATCTAAATTACATTACAGACATAGACGGCACATCAGGACGATCAGGACCTCTATACTCACACAGGGCTTTGTTACAGGTACATGACTGGAACCGGGACTGGAACGAACATATTGCCCCCTTAGAGTTAGACTGGTTACACAGAGAAAAGAAACAGAGTCAAATGGATTCCAGGTTGCCTCCAAAATGACTCCCCTCTTTAGGGGAGCCCAGGCTGTCTATTAAAGAGAGCCTAGGTGACTCCCTGGATGATCTAAGAGAGTTACATGGGGGAGTCACATAGCTCCCTGCCCCACCTAAGGGAGTCAAATAATGACCAAGGCTCCCCTGGAAGCAACCTGGACTCCCTTTTGACACTGTTTCTTTTTTCTGTGTACTGTGCTTACATTTAGCCCGATAGGTTGTGGTTAGCGTTGATACATTTGTATATACATGGTGTACATACCCAGGTAGCAAGGGTACGTTAATTTGGCCAATTATAGACGTTTGTACAACACATTATTTAGAAAGGTCTTGTGGAAATGCAAATGTTGGACAAATATTTGAAATACAATATTGGCCAATCTCTTGCTTGACCGCTGGCTCAGAGCTGGTCAATGCTTGCAGATGCTAGTATTGACCTCATGTTGGCCCGGTGTTAGAACAATGTTGGGCCATGAGGTTATCCCTAGTGTTGTACCGACATCAGGTCTAACTACGTTATGGTAAAGTGTGCTATATAAGGTAGATTCACCTGATGTCCCACTCACCGTGGCTTGAGTCTAAGGACTCTACTGTTAGAGGATTTATGCCAACAAATAAATGGACACTTGATGTGGTTATTCAGGCATTTAATCCCTTTATTCGTGAATAAAAACATCCAAAGGCTGAACAAGTTAGGTCTGTGGTGGGTTAGGAAAATACCAAATTCAAACCACACCCAACTGCCCTAACAGCAGTTATATAACTGTGTTCCCGGAGACCTGACGTGTGCGTCATGACCACACACGGCTCCTCCAGGGTCCTTGGAGAAGCTTTAACTCTTTAACGGCCACAAAGTGCTTAAATGTGCTATGCCTTTTGTAGACATGAATTCACCCTAGTGAGTCTACTCCCCAAGCATGTAATAATAAATTTATGCATCATGTCCGGAGCATCATGCCAGCCCTTCAGGAGTGTATCAAGCTGGCAAGGTCGGCATGATGCTTGATTGTAGCAGTGGCGAGTTATTCACCAGAGCTGTATTCATACACCTTAAATAGTTAAGGCCGGGATGTTTGGTGTTTAGCTCGGGAAAGGGCAAGTTCTGGGTTAAAGTACACTTAACTACCCTAATCCACATTTTAAGGATTAAATATCGCTTTGTGTGCAGAGGGCAAAGCATGATCCCAAAGCCCTATACCACCCCACACCTGCCGACAGGAACAAACGGGTTAACTGTGGTATACAACGTGCCCACCGATGTGCCCACATTGAAGTGGCTAGATCCCTTAGTATGAAACACATGGCTTGTTTCTGTCAAAGGGCTGGATATGAACTTCATGATATGCCTCTTCACTCAATTAAATTGCTTTTGCCCTGATCAATGTAATTACTAAGAGGGAGATAACTCATGTCATTTAATGCGACGCTACTTTGTCTCTGTTCAGTAGAGAGGGCATTTATATTGGACCTGCTGGCGAGGATGACAAAGGAATTCCTTTCAGAGAACTGATCATTGTCTGATCACTGCTAGTCTGGAGAGCATGAGACATTAGAGCGTCTAGGGGAGTTCAGTGCTGAGGTCACCCCTATCATTGTGGGGCGTCAGGTAGTCTCCGGAGCAAACACCGGCAAATCCATACGTTGTGCTACTCGTCACTGCTGGGAGCCAGAGTCTGCCGCAGAGTAAATTCCCACAAGTACGATTTAATACGTGTGGGGGGCACTGGCCAATGGGAACGCCCGTACGTCCCACCGTCGCCAATAACGGCCAACGTAACAACCGTACGCGGCAGACACTGCTCCGAGTAACATAGGGTAGCGACGTGGATCGATCTGCAGTCGTTTGCTCCGGAGACTAGGGCGTCAGGGTAGTTTTGCACGAGGGGAAAACGATATTCTAAAAAGGAATAGATAGCATTGCCATTAGTATACATTAGTGTGTTGCTTTAATAATTATACACCTGAATCAATATCCTGCTAGTAATTTTTAGCAACATCAGCCTTTGGACCAAAAGTTGTTGTTTTATCTTAAAATCGTATTCGAAACTATTCAGGCTAAGTAATACTATTAACATTTTGGCAAACTATTGGTGTAACTAATGCTGTAACTAGACATGTTCTGTATAATTAACCAGAAATGTATGTGTGTCTATTATGCATGTAAAAAAATACATGTACAAAGTACTAATTGTGCATCAGCAATCAATGAGGTTAATGAGAAGTTGATTTTAATTGGTAATTTAGTAGATTGTTTGGACTGACATTTAACTATTAATTGATACTGGTAACGGAGGTCATGAGGACATCACAGTTAGGGGGCTCAGTAGTCATTCATTTTATCGTTTATTACGTTGGATCTTCAGGCATTTGAATGTTATGTATTCCCCCACGTATTCTATTGCCTTAACTTCATATAGAACTTTGGCGAGAAGGGTACAGAGAGGTCACAAAGTATCTTTATTCACCCGAAACGTACCTTATTATAGGTATAAACATGTCAAGTTGACCTCGCACATTCTATTTTAAGCCTGACATATAGCTATCGGTGTTTGCCTTAAGCACATTTTCCTCTATAATCCTAGGAAAAAAGAACAAGAAAATGTCACAAATATTAGTAAATGTAGCATTTGGCATCCAAATGCTTATCTACATTTCATCTCGGGCTATATAAACAATGAGGTAGAAAAGAATGCATTGACTTTAACTGTGCATGCATCAGCAAACCATTAAATTTTGTCTTATTGCAATTGAGACATGTGTAAAGAGTTAGTGAGTTTGAAGGCATGATGATGATGTGTAAGTTAAATCTCGCTGCATTATGAAACAGAACGTGTACAATGTAGCTCATTATTAATTGACTTATTAATTAACCAGAAATATCTGTGTGTCTATCATGCATGTAGAAAAATACATGTACAAAGTACTAGTTGTTAACCTATCAATTAATCAGACATGTTTGTTCGTCTTTTCTGGTATTTCTCCAAGGAAAACAGGCATATTTTCATAATAGTGTCTCGTTCTGTCAAGCCCCAGTGCTCCCATGTCCATACCCTGCACTCCACCCCTCCCCTACCCACCCCTCTGCATCTACCTCCAGTACTCATAAGTAGTAGTCATAGTTCACACCAGAAGAGGTCTCAGTTTATAGTTTGGCCATGTGTGTCCACATCCAGCGAGTTTCCTGAAAAACATTTGATTTATGAGTGACAAAGGTGCATGACTGGCTAGACCAGTGAGCCCGGGCAGGTGTACTTATTAGATCCTGCTAAGTTAACCTGAAATGCCGCATAGTGCATTAATGCGTTATGCCCTTCAGTATTGGCATGACACTTGGATGCCGGTGAGTAACTGACTACATTCGGACATCATGCCAACTTATTCAATACTGGTGAATTACTCGCCAGCACTGCAATCATGCATCATGACGACAAGAGGACATTAAAGCATTATGCAGCCCTTAAAGGGATGATGTCTATAAATACCAGTAGTTATTTATAGGTATATATCGAGAGGGAGTCAGTTGGAGCATGGAGGTCGGCTATGGGTGTTCCCCTGTAGGTTTCCCTGTAGGGGGACACGGCCGGGGGTCAGAGAGGACAGCTCCGTCCGGAGAAGGGACTGGTGGTTAACATAAAAACATTATTGGACATTGTTCTAGGAGCTGCTGGACGACCCATAAAAGGTTGTGATGGTTACAACATACCTATAATTCAACTCCCGTATACCCACAAGGTGGTTGACATTATGAGCATGACACCCAGGGGGTATCCTTGTCTGAACACGAACAAATGAAATAAAAATGGGAATAGCTTTGGGCTACAGTGACTTAAAAGTATGAGCAATGTATATCAAGAAACATCCCTCTGGGGGCATCTCATGTCGAATTGAAAGTAGCCAGCTAAATTCCCTACTCTATAAAGAGTTGACTTAATGGGGCAGTTAGAACAACCTTGTAAACCCTGGTGAGAACCAATGCTTCAGGACAGAGTCTATTGGCTACCAAGATAAAGATCCACTAGATTTAGTCTGCTGACTGTCTATGAGACAGTGCAACGCATCCAATGTTTTTTTACCTTTATTGATTCAAAATACTAATAAGTAGTCTTGGCTGTGGAATACTGATGTGGGTTATTTAATGCGGTTGGAAAACAGAGCTTCATTGTTTAAAACCAATAGCACTATTGTATTCCATAGACACATAAATATGGTTACATGCATGCAAAAGATGGAAGATATATGCCTTCCATCAACAGCTAAAGATATCAAATAAAGGTGATATAATGCAATGACAAGAGGGTATTAAAGCATTATGCAGCCCTTAAAGGGATAACGTCTATAAATATCAGTAGTTCTTTTAGTTATGTATAGAGAGGGAGTCATTGGGAGCATGCACAGCCCAAAATAATTATCTCATTTCAAGAAAATAAGATTATTTAACTCGTCTGGCAGACAAACCACTTGTTTTAAGAAATTATTTTTTCTTAAAACAAGTGGTTTGTCCGCCAGGCGAGTTTAATGATATTATTTTCTTGTAATGAGATAAATGAGATTGTTTTTTGGCTGTGTGGAGGTCAGCCATGGGTGTTCCCCTGTAGGGTCAGAGAGGTCAGCTCCTGACAAGGGGACCGGTGGTTAGCGTATAAAAACATCATTGGACATTGTTCTAGGAGCTGCTGGACAAACCGTGGAAGGTTGTGATAGTAACATATCTATAATTCAACTCCCGTACCCACAAGGTGGTTGACACGTGAGCATGACACCCTGTGGGTATCCTTGTCTGAGACTGTAACACGAACAAATGAAATAAAAATGGGAATAGCTTAGGGCTATAGAGAGTTAAAAAGCATGAGCAATTTATCAAGAAATGCCTCTGTGGACGCAATGCATTTTAGATTAAAAGTAGCCAACTAAATGATATAACTATATAAAGAGTTGACTTAATGGGGCAGTTAAAACAACCTTGTATACCGTAATGATAACTGCTTTAGGCCAAAGTCTACTGGCTACCAAATAGCTTGCAAGATAAATGTCCACTAGTTTTAGTTAACCAGGTTATTTTACATTTTGAATGTAGGCAATATGCCATGAGGCCATAGGCCGAGTGCAATGTGTCCAACATTCAACAAGTGCAATAATCAGTCAGCAGATTAGGCGAGTGGTGCTTTACAAGTGCTGCTATTTTACCTTTATTGATTCAAAATGCTCAAAAGTAACCTTGGCTGTGGAATACTGATATAGGTCATTTGATGGGGTTGGAAACAGGGCTTCATTGCTCAAACCAATAGCACTACTGTATTCCATAGAATTTAAATCTGATTACATGCATGCAAAAGATGTCAGATGTCTTCCATCCACAGCTAAAAATATGAAATAAAGGTGAAATGCTGCAATGATTATTGTGAGGAAAATAAAGCACTATGCGACCCTTAGAGGGATGATGTCTATAAATACCAGTAGTTACTTCCCAGTCAGCATTGGTCCCTGGGGCCCATAATATGTGTTTTACTTGGGCCAGCTGGGCTTGCCCACATCTAGGTTATGGTCCCTTTTGTCCAGGGCTACCAGTGGCAGCCCAGATGTGGCAGCCCATGAAAACTTTTTTTTTCATAAATATATATTGTAAATATTTCGAAACATACTGACATCTGATTTCCCTCCATAAATTACCATTTATTGTACATTTTTATAGTGTGCTAAATCTGGGCTAGGGCTGGGCTAGGGCTGGGCACTTTGAATCTGGGCTGGGTTCCCACTGGTAACCCTGGACAAAAATGACCAAAAACCCAAGGTGGGCAAATCAGCATGCCCAGCTAAAAACAGATATGGGTCCCATTAAGCATAAAAAATGGGGCTCATATTATGAGCCCCATTTTAAATGGGTTATAGTTGTATATAGAGGGGGGGGGGTCAGTGGGAGCATGGAGGTCGGCCATGGGTGTTCCCCTGTAGGGTCAGAGAGGTCAGCTCCTGACAGGGGACCGGTGGTTAACATATAAAAACATCATTGGACATTGTTCTAGGAGCTGCTGGACAAACTGTAGAAGGTTGTGATAGTAACATACCTATAATTCAACTCCAAGACCCACAAGGTGGTTGACATGTGAGCATGACACCCTGTGGGTATCCTTGTCTGAGACTGTAACACGAACAAATGAAATTAAAATGGGAATAGCTTTGGGCTATGGTAAGTTTAAAAGCATGACTTATCAAGAAATGCCTCTGTGGACGCAATTGATATCAGAGTAGCCAACTAAATGACATTACTATGAAAAGAATTGACTTAATGGGTCAGCTATAACAACCTTGTGAACCTTGATGACAACTGCTTTAGGCCAAAGTCTACTGATTACCAATTCGCTCACAAATACATAGAAATTAGTCCACTTATTTTTAGTCTGTTCACTGGATTATTTTACAAATTGAACGTAGGCCGTATTCTATAAGTCCATAGGCCGAGTGCAATACAACACTCAACAAGTGAAATAATCAATCAGCAGATTAGGCGAGTGGTGCTTTGTGTTGATATTTATATTTATTGGTTCATAATACTAAACAGTAGCCTTAGCTGTGGAGTACCAACATGGGTTATTTAATGGGGTTGGAAAACAGGGCTTGTATAGGCCAATAGCACTACTACTGTATTCCATAGACATATACATACATCTGGTGACAGGCAAGCAAGAGATGGCAGGTATGCCTTCCATCCACAGCTAAATATATGAAATAAAGGTGATATGAGGACATTTTAAGCACTATAGGGGTTCCTCCACCAAAGACCGTCCATCCGTCCGTCCATCAAATCCGTCCAAAAAAGCATTTTTTGACCAAAAACTGGACGGATTTGATGGACGGATGGACCAAAAGCACTTCCACCAAGGTCCGTCCGTCCATCCGTCCATCAAATCCGTCCAGTTTTTGGTCAAAAACTGGACGGATTGATGGACGGAATGGCCGGACGGATTCCGTCCATCAATCCGTCCATCAATCCGTCCATTCCGTCCATCACAGATGACCCAAAATGACCAAAAAATGGACGGATTCTGTAGAAAAATGGATGGACGGAAATATCAAAAAATTTTGAAATTCCCGTCCGTCCATTCTGTCCATCAATCCGTCCATCAATCCGTCCAGTTTGAGGTAAAAAACTGGACGGATTGGTAAAAAACTGGACGGATCGGTGGACGGATTGGCCGGACGGATTCCGTCCATCAATCCGTCCACCAATCCGTCCATTTTTAGACCACAAACTGGACGGATTTGATGGACGGATGGACGGACGGACCTTGGTGGAAGTGCTTTTGGTCCATCCGTCCATCAAATCCGTCCAGTTTGTGGTCTAAAACTGCTTTTTTGGACGGATTTTATGGACGGACGGATGCACGGTCTTTGGTGGAGGAACCCCTTATGCGGCCCATAAAAAGATATTTTCTATAAATACCAGTGGTTATTTAGTTATATATAGAGAGGGAGTCCTTCGGAGCACGGAGGTCAGCAATGGGTGTTCCCCTGTAGGGTCAGAGAGGTCAGCTCCTGACAGGGGACCGGTAGTTAACGTATAAAAACATCATTGGACATTGTTTCACTGGACAAAACCGCAGAAGGTTGCGAGAGTTAAATACCTGTATTTCTATTCCTATGCCCACAAGGTAGCTGACATGTCAGCATGACCAGCGGATGTCCTTGTCCAAATACTGGACTGTAGCAAATTGAATAAAAATGGGAACAGTTGTCGACTACAATTGGTTTAAAGGCATGAGCAATTCATCAAGAAATATCTCTCCAGGACGATGTACATTAAATATAAAATGGCAAGCTAAGATACATAACTATATAAAGAGTTGACTTAATGGGGTCATTATAACCACCCTGTATACCTTAAGGATAACCAGATAACCAATGCTTGAGTCCAGAGTCTACTGGCTACCAAATACCATGTAAATATCTAGACAAAGGTAATTTCACTGGGTTTGAACGTGAGCCATAATATAACATGAGGCTGTAGGCCCCAGTGGGCACACAATTCAGTTAAACGTTGAATCAACGTTTGTTCAACATTGAATCAACATTGACAACCGATTATCAATGTTGATTCAATGTTCTGTGCCCACTGGGGCCGAGTTCAATGCATCCAACTTTTAGTAAGTGAAATGACCAATCAGCAGATTAAGCGAGTGCTACTTTGTGTTTCTTTTTTATCGTCATCTTTAGAAAAAAAAAAACCTTTGTTTTCTTGGGCCATGGAATACTGACAGATGCGATAGATGCCTTCGATCCAGTGCCATTCATTTATCTATTTATTTATCTAAAGTAACAATGGCATTTCCCGATCTATTGTAACAGTTCCTTATGCTCCTGTTCCCCTTGCAGGTCGCACCATGGAGGATCGTGATGGACCTCTGAGTCCCTCCCTCTTCCTCCCGGAGTGGATCATGGCCGCCTACCGGAAGCGATCCACCAAGCTGCGCATGCGTGTATTCATCTGCCTAGTCACGTGCTTCCTGGTGGTGTACTTGGTCATATCCCGCGGGGGTCAGGTGGCGCCCTCATCCGGGGGAAAGGAGAACCAGCTACATGAGAGACAAGGTTGGAGGATCAGCGAAAATACACGGCGGAAACCAGTGGCCATGGATCACATCATGGACGCCCAGGCGCATGCGCCGCGCCTCATGACGCCCCCACGTGGAGGGGGCAGTGACCGGCGCCATGTTCCTCCAGGGTTTGTGGGTGTGGGAGGGGACAGTAAGGTCCTCCAGCCGCCTCCAGGGCCTGCACTGGCCGGCCACATGTCCAGGATGGGGCTGGAGGACCACCCTAACCCCCGGATGAGGATCCCTGACGGGTCCCCTGGAGCCGGGGCTGCAGGGGCGGGGGGAAGTCCTGGAGGAGAGGGCGTGGCGGGTTTCATGAGGAGAGGTGTGCACAATGTTGGGCCTCCAGGGCAGAGCAATGCCATGCACCTCGTGGAGGGAGGTGACAATGTTAATAACTACCTAGACAAGCCACAGGAGGGCGTACTGGTCGCACCCGACGTGAACAGACTCACTTCCGGCGGAACCGGAAGCAGGCCTAACCACCCCCTAGCTGGAAGTCTTCCAGACATTCATGGTGGGAATAATTATAAATCTGCAACTAAGCAGAAACATTTACCGTCCTATGTCCACCTGGACCTTAAGGTGGGGCCCCCTAAGGTGTCCTACCTCACCCAGCTCTTCCCCCTACTGGAGAAGATGGGGGCTGCCGGGGTGATATTAGACTATGGAGAGCACTTCCCCTACAATGGGGTCATTGCAGCTTTAGCCTCCCCCTCAGCATACACACCCACAGTCATACAGACCATAATCTCAGCAGCCAGGGCCAGTCACTTGGACATCATCCCTCTAGTGCAAACATTCAGTAATGTTGAGTTCATTTTGAAACACCCACAATTCAGGTACCTGCAGGAGAGGACTAATTACCTCCAGAACCTGAACCCTGCTCGGAATGAGACGTCCTACCTGGTGGGCCGCATGCTGGAGCAGGTGCTGGAGGCGCACCCTGGAGGCAGCTCTGTACACGTGGGCTGTGAGGAGGTCTACCACCTGGGCTACTCACCTGAGTCCAGGGCCTTCTTAGCAGCAAGCCCCAGAAACAAAATGGCCGATTTATACCTACACCACGTGACCAATGTAGCAAATCTCGCGAGAGCGCGACATCCTGGCTTGCACGTCATTGTATGGGACAGCGTCATCCGTTCAATTAGTGCAGATGTGCTGAAGGTGAGAAAGAAATAATATTTTTGTTCTTTTATTTGTTTTAGCATCTCAAATGACGAACATCTATGCACGACCGCAAATGCATTATGAACCCCTGTAAATGCACAGAGAAAAGAAACAGCGTCAAAAGGGAGTCCAAGTTGCCCCCAGAATGCCTCCAGAATGGTGACTCTTTAGCTGACCTAGGGGAGTCACCTGGGGGAACCTGGACTCCCCTAAATATCCTGGAGACAACCTGGACTCTCATTTGACGCTGTCTCTTCTCTGTGTGATGCTTTTATGGGTGCCGCAAATGCTTTATGCTGGTTGGGTACCCTCCATATAGCATTAGAGGTATTTGCGGGGTCCGCAGTCATTGGCGGCTCCAGGGGGGGGGGGGGCAAAGAGCCTTGCCCCCCACCCCAACCCCCCCCCCCCCGCCCCCCCCCCCCGCCCCCCCCCCCCAAAAAAAAAGAAAAATAATAAAGGGGGGAGAACAGAGGGGAAAAGAGGGGCGAAAAGAGAGAAGGGGACAATACCATATAGACACAGACCATCAGCATTTTCTTAGGGGGGGAGGCATGCCCCCCAAACCCCCTAGTATGGCTTTGATTGCGCTGCACTTCGCTTGCACGTGGGAACAGACAGTCACTGGTTGGCCAGGTTTGGCCCCTCCCCTCTGGAAAATCCTGGATCCGCCACTGCCGCAGTTGTTGTTTTTAGACTGGAGGTGAAACAGCCTCCTACTGGAGAAGAAGCCACCTTTTCGCCTGGGACTGTGTCTCACTAAATCGATCCAAGTTGAAAGTCTATGACCGGGTGCAATCTATGAGTGGGTGCAATCTATGATCGGGAACGTGCAATCTATGACCCGCAAGTGTGACATTTTAAATCAAAATATAAAAATAAAATTAGTACCATAAAGTCTTAAAATATCCATTAACTTTTTCCGGCCATTTCTATGTACATCTGCCCTAAATAAGCCGTTTTCGCTCATGCCGGTCATAGATTGCACACGCTCATAGATTGTACCCGGTCATAGACTTTCGACTTGGATAGATCTGGTGAGACACGACCCTGGATGCCTCCCCCTCCCCATGAGGCCGTTGTGTTGTTGATAGACGGCGTGAGGGAAACACCTTTTTATACTGGAGGTGACAAATAGAGCAGTCTGTGCCGCGGGAACAAGGGCTCACTGTCCGCTATTGGTATTAGAGTGCTCTTGAACTATCTGACTGAAAAAAAGACATGATATGAGTACAAAGTAAAGTTTCAAACAGGTTGTGGTATACAATTAGAAATGGTACTGTGTTTTGGACGGGGTGGTGGAGAGACCGCTGCTTCATAATTGTTAATACATAGACACCTTATATATCATATTAATTTAATCACCTTATTTCTGGGTTGTTAGCAAAGACCAATAGAAAATCTCGGAAGCCTAAGGCATCAGCATTTGCATTTGATAATAGGCACTTACTAAATTGACGACAAAGCGCGTTGTATCTAAGATGTTTAGTCCATTGGAGAAAATGCTCCCTGAATACAGAAATAATACATATGCTGCATGGATGCAACACTAACTAAAGTAACTCGCCAATGCATGCCCGTCCTACAGAGTTGAAACATTCCCACAGGGCTGGCATGATGCATGAATACCGTCCTGGTAAGTTACGCATCAGAGCTGCATTCATGCATCATGACGACCATGGGCATACCACCATCAAGCCCTATGCGGCCCTGAAACTGAAAGGTTTAACCATTTCTTTGGCCTTCCGTCAATTCTGAGAAGGCCCCGATGCATGTGACTGATAGAGGAGAGGGTTGCCGTTATTGACATGGTTCCCAGGGTAACACATTGTCCTGTATTATCACTAGCATCAAACACATGAGCCTGGAGGAGGGCGTTATTAAGGGGAGTAAGGAGATTGCAGAGTGCTTGTTGAGAAGGCCTTTTGTCTCAGGTTAGTCAGGTGGAGCACAAGGGTACAGAAAGCCCTTTGTCCCTGACAGGAAGTCAGTTTGATGACACAAGAGATTGACTTTCCTCTCAAACCTCCATGTTAATATAACATTGTTCTTATACCTGAGATTTGTTTTGTCCGGTTGATGTTGTGTATGTCTATACAGTAGACTGTTTTTCTCTGGGTATATACCTATTGCCCATAATGGATAGGGGAGACCGGGGCACGTTGAACCGCTTTAGCACCTTTATTTTTTTCCTGGCTTTGTTAAAGGAATCTGAGCTTTGATTTTTTATCAAGCAGTTACCTTGTATCATTGCGATATAAGAGAACCTATCGCAAGGCAAATGTGGTCTTTTCTTGTATTTTTCTTGAATTTTTGAAAATAAAATCTTAGGGTGGTTCAATGTGCCCCGTGCCCGGGGTAGGTTGATCCACCCGCCGGGGCACCTGGAACCACATACGTTGAACGATCCAAACAATCACCAATATAGATCAATAATTGAAACTTTGGTTGGAATTAGTTACTATTGTTCCTGTTTCATAGGATTGAATGCAAAAAATACATATTTAATGCACGAAAGTCACTCAATTATAGTTTCTATAGAAGTGACTGAGTTTGTACTTAACAGATTTTTCTTAAGGTCAAATTAAACCAGTTTAAGAGTATTCCTGTTATTTCTGAAGTCTGAATAAATCTTTGATTACGTTCTTCTAAAATGAAATGCACTTTTCTGCCTCTGAAAAGTAATAAATATAGGAAATAAAGACAATGTAAATATCTTACACAAGAATTTTTTTTACAAACCGTAAACTATGTATTCTATCATAATTTTATGACCAAATTGTATCAAATTTGTTTATGTCATTATCGCTAATTATCTTCCCTTGATACACTTCTAACATTGCATCATTATTCGGTCATTTAATTGTCTTAACACTTTTATAGAGCTTGGAGCACCTTGAGCATGGCTCAAGGTGCCTTGAGCATGGCTCAAGGTGCCCTGTTTTTTGTGGCTCAATGTGCCCCATGCTGGTCATCACAGATAACATTGATGTTATTCAAATTACATAAGACACCTAGCAGTAAAGAAGAGCTTGGAGCACCTTGAGCATGGCTCAAGGTGCCTTGAGCATGGCTCAAGGTGCCCTGTTTTTTGTGGCTCAATGTGCCCCATGCTGGTCATCACAGATAACATTGATGTTATTCAAATTACATAAGACACCTAGCAGTAAAGTTGGGTTCTATTAAAGGGTTCATATGTATACATCGACCTCCATAAAGATCTTAGGCCAGCAATATTTTTTAATGACACAAGAACAAAAGTTTACCAATTGCAAATATCTACTTTCAAGGCCATAAACCTTTAATGTTGTCTAACTTTCTCATCAGCATCCTCAACTCATCATGATGTTGCTGATCTGAACTGTCCATACAAGGGGGTAATGTGGTAGGCATACTGCCAGAAATTTTCCAAAGGAATAGCAAAGAGAGCGGGTGGCTCAACGTGCCCGGGTGGTCAATGTGCCCCGGTCTCCCCTACATAGGCAAAGTCTCGTAACAGGCTTATTTTGTCTCAAATCAACCAGAATCTGAAAATCTTCCGGGATGAACCTCTCTATATTCTTTGTTAACTTCTCTGGTTGGCCCATATATCCATAGTACTCTCCAAATATTTCTAATACAAATTCTATAAAGTCTCTGGATTCTAGCCCGCTCAACAAGATTGGGGTGTATGTATTTTTTTCAAAGTCAAGTTCAAATGACTTTCATGAGAAACTTCTCAGGGGCACAGGTCCATGTGCCATTATACAGGAACTACACGGACTAGAGGCCAGGAACAAATCTAAAGCCATATATACCCCTCTTGAGTTATGTTCTGATACACGGAGCCTCGGGAAAATATCATAAGCATCAGTGGGGATAAACAAACCTTTGAATAAGAATACGATTATCAAAATTAGAATAGTATCCCTAGCAACTTAATAAATCAGTGCTCTGTAGCCACATTCCTGAAAAAATATCATGCGGCGGTGTTGTTAGATCAAAGTCGTGAGGGTCAACAATAAAAGCAGGATATAGAGCGAAAACAGCATCATCTTGTCTAAAGTGTACCCTCTATAGGCCAATGCAACAAGAAAGGGTGATATTTTAGAAAAGTGAACATTTCTGAAGTGTGACCGACATGTACATAAATATGGCCGCAAAATTGTGCATTCTAGTTTACACTCTTTAAAAGATAATTGTCCTGTGAATCTCCTGGTAAGAGATGTTCGCAAACATAGCCATTATAAACAATGTTGTGAGGATTCTGCTAAGACCGATGTTAACACAACTTTATGATGAAAAGGTCACCCTTTCTGGCTGCATTGGTCTATAGTGAGAGAGTATATAATGTGTGTTATACTGATCTTAGAGTGAGATAAGAAACCAATTTGGTCTATATTCGTATCCACGGTATACCTATTGGCCCACTGTGGGAAGCCCGGGGGTATATATGGTTTGTTTGTTTTCTGAACAGAAAATGCTTTATTCAGTCTAACCAAAGGTTTGTAGGCCATATCAAATCAAATGCGAAGGAATATAAATGGGAAAAGAATACTTGGGGGGTATAGAATGAGAATTTTTAAAAAGCAGCCTTCAGAAAACATTGGAGGTCACGTACGCGCTGACATTTCTTCCTACATTGCCTTGAAAAGAATCAGCCATGATATATGTGTTGTTGCAGTCTCTATGAAGTTGTGTAGGCTGAAAGACTAACCTTGGACGAGCTTCAACACCTCACCTCACAAGACATCGCTATTTGTACATTCTGGGAGTTTTCTATGTGTTTTATTTACCTTGAATCTATTATACCCTCACACCTAGTCGCTTCCATGATATAGCCCAGCCAAATATAATCTGGCATATCTTGGCCAACCACGACACGATTTATGTTCATACCAATTCCTAGGGCAACCACATGATTGTATAACTGAAAGTTATGTGGTGACTGAATGGACCTTTGGTGATCCGATTTATATACTGCAGATAGAATGTTTCCAGCCAACACTGGGACCCATATATGTGTTTTTACTTGGCCAACCTGATTTGCCCATATCTGGGTTATGATACTTTTCGTCCAGCGCTGTAAGGGGGAGCCCAGGTGGGTCAGCCCAGATTCAAAGTGCCCTTGTCGAGCCCAGATTTATTCCACTTTAGCACAAACTATAATATAAGCATACAAAAATGGTGATTTCATGAGGAAAATCAGATGTCAGCAGTTTTCGAAATATTTACAATGTATTTATGAAAAAGAAAGTTTTCCTGGGCTGGCCCATCTGGGCTCCCACTTATAGCCCTGGACAAAAAGGACCTAACCCAGATATGGGCAAATCAGATTGGCAAAGCAAACACATTTGGGCCCAAGGGACCAATACTGTTTGGGTTGTTACCAAATAAATGTACTTGACCCTAATATGTTCTCCTTGTGAACCTAATGCTAATCCTTTGTGTTTTGACTGTTGCCTTCGTCTCTGATAGTTATTCTCTACATTCTTATATTGCAGCGTCATCGCCTGGGTTCCCTGGTTGAACCTATGATCTCAATGTCCTCCCTGGAGGTGGGTTTCTCAGCAGACATGCTGCACAAGTACGCAGCAACCTTTAACTCAGTATGGGTGGCTACAACCTTCAACAGACCCATCCCCAGTATTGCCTCCCTCCCCTCTATCTACAAGTACATCACACACCACCGCAGCTGGCTGGACAAACTCACGGAGATCCGCAGCTCTCTCCAAGTCCGTGCTGTGGCCTTGGTGGGCAACTATAAGTCCAGTTACTTCTCGCCGGTGGCCGCCGTACTGCTTCCGGTGGCGCTGCCATCGCTGGGACTGTGCCTCCGGACGCTCACTAGAGGGGGCTTTGATCAAAGTGTGTTAGATGACGTCACGTCAGCATTAGAATGCGGACAGCAGCGACGTCCTTATAGCGAGGATGACGTATGGTCGTCATTCACCTGGTGCTCATTCCCCGGAAGTGCCCTATTTATAGACTTTGTAGAAGTTAGAGAGAATGTCCTTCAAATGAAGCGCATCATAAACTCGGAAGGACAGAATGATGTCTCTCCAATCGTTAGGAAATTTGAGGAGTTATTGACACGACTGCCGCGCCATCTTGTGTCCATTTATGATAGAGACATAGCCAAAGAGTGGTTGGAACACCACGTTGTGAATAATCTATCCTCCCTTGGAGGATTCAAAACTAAAGCCAAGTCCATACTTGCCTCCAGTCAATGGTTGAAGGCAAGCAGACCCCAGAAGCCATTATAATGTACAATGCTCAAACATCTAAGCAGGTAGCAAAGGTGCCTTGGGCCATGGTCAGGTCAATGTACATCAGATTCTGTAGAATGGGCTGATATTGGGATCCTGATTTTGGCCACTCTCAGGCCAATATACATCTCTAGAATGGGCTGATATTGGGATTCTGATATTGGCCACTCTCAGGCCAATGTACATCTGTAGAATGGACTGATATTGGGATTCTGATATTGGCCACTCTCAGGCCAATGTACATCTGTAGAATGAGCTGATATTGGGATTCTGATATTGGCCACTCTCAGGCCAATGTACATCTGTAGAATAGGCTGATATTGGGATTCTGATATTGGCCACTCTCAGGCCAATGCACATCTGTAGAATGAGCTGATATTGAGATTCTGATATTGGCCACTCTCAGGCCAATGTACATCTGTAGAATGAGCTGATATTGGGATTCTGATATTGGCCACTCTCCGGCTGGCCCAGTTGTGTTGTACAGACCAATCCTTGCAGATACTGATGTTGCTTTCATGTTGGCACAAGGCTGGGCCAAAGTCTTTGATGTTGTAACATTATTCCATGGCTGCAAATTAGACTTTGTACTTGGGGGGCCAGAAGGACCAAATGTTGATATTTAACTTTAGGTTGGTGTGGAGACCAATAATCTGTCTGAGTGTTGTACTAGGGTAAATTTAGTGTGCTGATTCCGAATCTGCCATGTGTAAAGTGATATTTGTGTCGCAACAAGGTCAAATTCAAGGTCAAAGGTCACAATATGATGTAAACATGAGACTGAAATGAGTACACACATCTTGAAACAAATACAAAAATATTAAAGATGAAGCTTATTCATCTTACGGATGTGACTTGCATTTGTCTTAGTCATGCTGTTGATGTCGTACCAGTACAAATGATTGCAAATAAAATAGAATGAACTTAACTGCTGTTACCCTGCTTAAACTAGTCCCATGCATTCTTATACCAAATCGGGACCTTTGACCTTGTATTTGACCTTGTTGCGACAAAGATATCACTTTACACATGGCAGATTCGGAATCAGCACACTAAGTATACCCTGGTACAATACTTAGACAAATTATTGGTCGCCACACCAACCCCCCTTTACATTTTTAGGCTGGCCCCCCAATTATTGGGGCAACCAATAAAACAATCACCAATATTCACCCAATATTGGCCCATTTCTGTATCGAGTATCAACAATTTAGAAACATATATATTATGTCTTTGCAATCCATCTTAATCTCAGCCGCAAAAGGGTAAGAAATCATACAGACGGCTATACATGTACTATCATTTAGGAATTGTATGTGAAGAGTTTGGATGCAAAACGACATAAGCGCCATTTTAAAAATGGAGACAAAAATCTGACAATAATCTAGATTAGGGATAGTGAAATGTAGTCCGCAAACTATTTGTCCAAGATTTATAATTTTTCATATCATTAGGAACTACTCAGTATAGACTTTGTTACCAAAGTACAATAATTGACCTCAGGGTGTCTATACAAAAAACACTATATGCATCCATTTCTTGGATGGATTTATGTCGTTTTGCATCCAAACTCTTCATGTATTTACATTACCTTTCTAACAGGATTTTCTGATTGATTGCCAATAGTGGGCAACATCACATTTTGCATATTGTACCAATGTCTACTTAGCCCACATTTGGCCAAGGTTGGTACAACGATTACAATGGTGTCAATCATTTGCTCAATCCATCCTTGCTACCTGGGTACGCCTTCAATTGGCATGTTTATATTGGGATTTATAACAAAGAAATAATGTGATTATTTTATGAAGGAATAGATACTCCTTCACAGAAAATTCAAATGTAGTAACTTAACCATTATTTTAATGATAAATATACATGAATGTAGGCATCTAAAAATATGTGCTTTGTGGGGTACGGCTGATCGGAATATCACTTGAAAAATTCAAATCACTGCCTCTTGTAATTGACTTTAATGATTGATATCCACACTGTGATGGCAGACTAATCCGATTGAAAATCGCAATTGATTTTAACTGTAATAGTAATGGTTTTGATATTGAGTGAGATCATTGAAAGCTTTCTGCTTCGTATTAATATACATGTAGTAACGTAATTTATTTTTGTATGTGTATTGAAAATATACATTTTAACTTTCAAGCTAATATCATGGTACCGACATGTATGTAACACTTTAGGGTCCGAAAGTCAACACAATTCAGTGGAAAATCAAGAATTGCCTCAATTAAGGATGAGAAGCCATCCCTCTATTATGTTGGGTATGGGAGCGCAGGAAAACTTCCAGCTAATGAGGGGCTGCCAACAGTCTGGCCAATGGATCCATCTTTGATGAGAATTCTTTCCCCCTAACGTTCTTACAACATCTACGAGCATTGGACTATTGTCACTGGATTCTTCATTGCATCAGGTTGACTTTGCTGCCCCATGCCCCTAGTACTGGTTATGTTATGCACTCCTCTGTGGTATGTTACGTTCACTGCACAGTCATAAAATGTCTGTGCTGTACTATATTTCTATGCTAATGCATAGCCATATTAAGCATTAACATAATTTAATTATGATTTACATAAAATGATTGATTTAGAATAAATTTGATATTCATAATGCAGTTTATATATTGTATCTCGAAATAAAAGAAGATATATTGACGATACTGCGTTAAGCCTTCCAAGTCGAATCTTTCTCATTCCTACATCTGCAGTGGGGTAGGAAAAGGGGGGGGGGGACAGGGGGCACAAGGCACAGAGAAGGGGGGGGGGCTGAATATGTTTGCCCCCCACCCCAAAGTTTGCCAAGATCATATAATATAATACAAATCATTATCAAACTGTAGCTCTTCCACATAGGAAAACTGGAGGCCGAGGGGCTTGGGTCTCAAACTATAACCAAAGGGACCTCAAACACTACTTTCCTATAAAATGTCCATCAAGTATGTGTATATGCACCATCATGCAGAATATAGACATTTGCTTCCTACGACTCTGTTCTGTTCTCCGAGCTGTACGTGAACTACAACTCCAATAGATATGACACATTTATAGCACACTCATTGAACATGGTATATCTATCAGTCTATCGAGTTCAACATCTAATATGATGTTAACATTTTATTTACTTAGACCAATGTCTTGTATCTATGCATATTTCATCCATTGGATCAGTACTAAAAGGTTGTAGGGTCACTTAGGGACAAGTCATTTATTGGCAGCTGGAGGAGGCGGACTTATAAGTGGATATTGGAAGGGATTAAAAAAAGCCCTCCATGGGGTGGAGGCGGTCCACACGTCATAACGATCCATGTGGGGGAGGGGCGGAGGGCAAAACTAATTACCATATGTTTGTGTTTGCAACACACATCTTTCTACTGGCGTTCATGCTATTTTGGGTTTCCGTAGGGGGGTGGGTATTTCTCAAAATAAGAACTAAGTTGGGGGTCAAGATTACTTTAAGCTAATTGGTAGGGGCGTCAGAAAATCCACTAAGTCCCCTCCCGCCCCCCAAGC
This sequence comes from Harmothoe impar, assembly GCA_947462335.1. Taxonomy (NCBI): domain Eukaryota; kingdom Metazoa; phylum Annelida; class Polychaeta; order Phyllodocida; family Polynoidae; genus Harmothoe; species Harmothoe impar. The sequence continues at coordinate 22,929,619 of OX381707.1, forward strand.
TAGTAATAAATGACACGCCCCTTACTTGGGCGGTGTTAACAGTGTGGGTTACAGCCTTTCTGCACTGGGAGGGTGGAGTGTACTATATATTGACTTCAGGCCAGTGTGAATCCAGGCCAGCATTCACAGTTTTTACATTAGGTCAATAAGAACTCCATAAGTCATCCCCATCATTCCAGTGTGATCGTTAGTCAGCGACATCGTCATGTTCTATACTCCAATGCGAATCTAAGTAAATAACATTAGACGAAACATGATCATAACACCGTTTATGTCATTGTTTCTCACTATTTGAATACCCGTTATGTATTTTTGAAAAGCATTTCATGAATAAAAGTACTTTATATATTTGTAGTGGGTCGCCGCTGTACTATTTCTATGGAACCAGTTTGAGTTATATTTGGTATATGTGTTGTCGTGTATCCAGGCCGCACTCCTGTCTACTGCCGAGTATAAGGTTATATAAGCCCACACCTGAGGATTGGTGGAGCGCGGCCTGGTTATGTGCATTGAGCCGTGACCGCCACGTGTCACCCGACATATCTCGGGTACAGTGTCGGCTCGGATGCACCGGCGCGTGGTTACCCGGAGTTCCTCGGGAACTCAAGTGTTTACGAGTAATGGAGAGAATTACATAACAACCAGTACATAAGACCTGGGGTTCTGCTAATCGTGGACCCAGTCTTGCTGCGCACTTCGGCCAGCTCGACTGCTCCACAACAGAGCTTCCCCGAACTCTGTTGTACCTTTTTAGGCCTAGTCCTGTCGCTGCTTCCACCTTGGTCACCCTGCGTCTTTCTCTGTTCCACCCTCTGGGGGGAACTAGAGGAGATAGACGCATTGGTGTACAACTCCGGGTACAGAACTCCCTCTGTGGAGTCTGATCCAAGTGGAGTTAACCAAGATGGAAGAGAGCCTTGGAACTCGGGAATTATGTACTAGACCGTGAGCGTATACCTCCTGTATGTTCATATGACCACTGGTGTTCAGAAGCCTATTTGATTATTGCTATCCGTCTGTATGATTACGAGCCGTATGTCAGAATGAATAAAGTGTAATTTCTGAACAACCTATTTTCGAATCTGGAGTTTTTCATAGCCGATGTCTATCTTAGAATAGCCAACAGCTACACTGGTGCCGTGACCACTTTGGGTAAGTATTGATTTACATTTATTTTTTTCATTTTTCTTTCTGAAATTGAGAGGTAAGCTCTTATATGTTTGAACCAGAATTGGTAGGTTTCAAGGATAGTTATTACAGGTTGCTTTTGTGTGGTGAAGATATGTCAGATACAGAGGTACCTCCCCCGTCGGTTACTAACCAAGGGGAGGGTATGCGTCCTAGATTACGATCTAGGGTGAGGTTTAATGCTAGGCAGAAGGTGCATACGTTCAATCAGAATAGGGAAATTGGACATGGAGGGGAAGATGAAGCCCACGAGGTGAGATCTGAGGATTCACAAGGGGACCCTCCGGCGAAACGTCCAGCTCTGGAACCAGATAGGGAAATGGGAGGACAGGTCCGGGTGAGAGATACATCACGAGAGGATGTGATGCTTGGACCGGTTACCATGGAAGATATTGGAGAAGATAGTGACTCTAGTATACCTAGTCTGGAGGGTACAGTAGATATACCAGTGAGATGGGAACGTAGACCAGTACCCACTGTAGAAGCAGTGGAAGGGACTAGAGTGGTAGTCCCAGTCAGTCAGGAAGGAGTTGAGGTTGTCAAAAGGGACGACCTAGTGGAAACTCCTGAGGAAGGGGAAGAGACAGCTGAGGTAATCTCCAGGGGAGATGTGATCTCCAGAGGAGATAAGCTGTTCCCAGATCCTTTTAGGTTGACAATACCCGGTCTAGAGGTTCCACCTTATGAACCCAGGGAGAGGTTGAGCCTGGATGACATAAGGACGCTCAGATTGAGAAATGAGCATGAGCATATGAAGGAAGGGATAAGGCTAGAGGAAGAATCCCTCAGAAAGTTGAAGGAGGAAAGGGAAGCTTTCGAAAAGAGTTTTTTGGCAAAAAGGTCGGGAAACATTGGGGAACATGCAGCTCAGATAAAACATCTGGAACAAATTTCTGTCAATGTGGGTCTACTTGAAGGTACTGAAGTCAGACTGAAGTCTGAGACAGAGAAGCTAGTGGTGCGGAATAAAGAAATTAGTTCCGAGATTCTGGCAAGACAGTTACAAGTAGCAGAGTATGATGAGTTGTTGAAGAAACAGGATAGTAAGTTAGGGGAGTTAGAAGCACTAGCTCAGCAAGCTGAGAATCACGTGGTGAACAAACTAGAACCAGAAGAGACTAAGGTAAATAGGGACTCGGTGGGAAAAGCACAAGAGGTGTCTAGAGATGAGACCTTTGTGACTGCCGACGAGCCCTCAGTATTTATAGTCAGTACAGCGGAGGAGGTAGTGAAACCACCTGCCACTGAGGATCTAGATAGTTCCATGGTGATACATACAGCTGACATGTTATCCAGTGTGAGTGGACATTCATCCATGCATGGCAGTAAGTTTGATAAGAATGAGGAGTTCATGTTAGAACTGTGTGGTAGAGTTGAAAAGCTGTTTCAGGAGAAGTTAGATTGCTTTCTTGAAGAAACAGAGTCAGTGAGTGTGGAGAATGACACTAAGAGAGAAAAGGGAGACGTTCCGGTAGCACAGGCTACAGGGAATAAGCCTCCTGTGGGACCAGTTAACACTGCTCCAGCTCCAGGTGCTCATTCTACTCCAGCTCCAGGGACAAGGCAAGTTCCTACAGTTCCGGTAAATGTGTCTACGGTAGGTAGACCAGGTTTGCCCAGGGGAGCAAACATGAATGCTCGGCCGCCAGGTCAAGGGAATCTGGCAGGGCCTAACACCTCCTATGGGGGATGGAGCAATGTGGGACCGGATAACTGTTATGGGAACGCGAGGCCTATGTTCAATATACCACCTCCCCCATTACCTGGCAGTCATGTAACTCCAGGAAGCATGTATACACCAAGGACCGGAGGTACTAATCAGAGTGGGACACCCTATCAACATAGGGGAAATATGTCAATGGAAGATGAGGCAGTGTTCCAGAACAATCCAGCAATTAGAAGATTGGGGATTGATGCGGTACCGAATGACGTGGGGAACTTTAAGGCAGTGGACTATGCTTTGAGTCAGGCTGATATACCGTTGAGAACGGGAATGACACCTGTAAAGAAGCAGGCTATCAAGATGAAGCAATATGATGGCTCGGTTCCATGGAGGAAATGGTTCACACGATTTTCAGCAGATATGAGACATAATGGTTGGGAAGGCGATGAGTGCCTTGCAGCTTTGTCATGGTGTCTGCGGGATGGTCCTGGTGATCCCGCCCTAACAAGCTTTGAATTAAGCGGGGGAAGAACGTACAAGGGATTGGTGGAAACAGCTTCTTGGGCTTTGGGTTCCACATCCGGTGCGGATCCCGCATCTGAGCTAGAGGCAAGAGTTCAGAAGCCCGGTGAGGGGCACAGACAGTTTGGAATGGCTCTCAGAGTGCTAGCAGCAGAAGCATTTGCATCTATGAGTCCAAGTGATCCATGGCTGGTAAGGAAGTTGTCCAGCCTGTATATAGATGGACTTAAGGACGAGAGATTGTCAAGCGAGATTGCTTCACAGTGGAAGACCACTATGTCACTAGCAGATATCTTCGAGCTTACAGAAGATGCTCTGAGAAAGAGGAAGCTGTTGAAAACTGTAGAGGCAGCCCCTGTAGCAGTAATAGAGATGCCCGTAGAGGAGGTTGAACTGGCTACAGAGGGTGTGCAAGACAGCTATAGATCCTAAATGGAAAGGACGTCGTTCTTTTTATGTAAGACGAAAGGTTCCAGGATCAGACGCTCAAGCCCCAGAGGAGGGTGCATTGAAGACCATGATTGGGAAAGTCATGGAGGAGCGTAGTAAAGCTGAGAAGGCTGAGAAGGTCGCAACTCGTGGTCGCGGTAAGGGGAAACCCAACAAAGACACGAAATGCTACAATTGTGGGAAGAAGGGTCACTTTGCAAGGACATGTTGGTCCAAGGATACCAGGAATGTATCATCGGTCGAGAAACAAAAAGACGGACCCTCTTCTGACCAAAGCCCACCACCGACGGAAAACTAACAGGGGTTGTTGTCGATGACAAGATAACAACCCCGCCTCAAAGGTACTATCAGGGGAGAATCAAAAGATTCCATTTCATGGGAACCGCTGGGGTTAGCCGCACCTGAGTCTGATCCGCCAGGTGGAGATGGGCCCCAGGGAACGGACGAGAAGGGTGTTGAAGATTTAGCTCATCTGGACACCGTCCGTAGAATTGAGTTGGCGGAAGAAGTGGAAAGGTTTTGTGCTTCGCGACTCAAACCCGATGATCCTATAGTTAAGTTTCTCAACTCGAAGGGATATGACTTGGGCGGTGAAACTGGAATCCAGAGATTTGCCTTGCAACCTTCTCCTTTACAAGGGAAGAGATGGTACTTGCCTGTGCAGATTCAGGGCTGCTTGGGGGAATTTCTGATCGATACTGGAGCTAGTCACTCTATGATGGGTCACCATTTTTTCAAGAAGCTCGCAGGTCTGTCGACTAACCCTGTGGGGTCTGGGTCGGTCAGAAGTGCTGATGGATCTCATATGCGGACACATGGCAGACAGGTGATACCCTTCTGGGTGAATCAACATTCATTTGTTGTTTCAACAACTGTGGCTGAATTGACGGATGAGGGAATCTTGGGAGTAGATTTTTGTTCTCTGTATGGAGCGGTATTGGATAGTGTGACAGGGGAACTCACTCTTCGATATCCACAAGAGATGAAAGTCCAGTGTGTGCTCCGCCGGATTTCAGGCGTCTCGTCTGTCTCTCAGACAGTGCGAATTCCTCCCCGCCATGTATGCAATGTAGTTGTATACTGCCGGGAAATGGAATTTGACCGCATGGGTGTGGTGGAACCGAATCAGCAGCATTTGAGTAAGCTGGGGTTGGTTTCCACCAGTGCCTTAGTGCAGAGTTCACGACGAACAGTAGTACCAGTCAGTAATATGACTTTTCAGGATGTGTACCTGGAAAAAGGGACGACCTTTGGGGACGTAACATATGCTGACGTGGTAGGAAGAGCTGACTCACCAGAAGTAGAGTTAGCAGTAAAGAGAGCAGTGGAAATAGGAGCTTTGGATCCATCCGCTATGCCAGTGGTATTGCAAGACACTGGGGAGCAGGATAGGAAGGAAGGATATGGATTACCACTGCATCTTTTACCATTAGTAACAGATAACCACTTGGAGACGGAAGAGGACAAAGAGAGTCTGGCTCAGCTATTGTGCGAGAATGCAGACTTGTTCTCTGCTCCAGGGGAGCAATTGGGTAGAACTGACCGAGTAACTCATCGGATAGACACCGGTTCTAGCCAACCATTGCGCTTGCCATACCGGCGCCTGCCTTTGTCTAAGAAACAGGCATTGGAGGATGAGGTAGACAAGATGTTAGGGGAAGGGATAATAAGGCCCTCAGATAGTCCATGGGCTAGTCCGGTGGTAATGGTTACCAAAAAGGATGGCACCTGTCGATTCTGTATAGATTACAGGAGACTAAATGGGATTACGAGGAAGAATGCCTACCCCTTGCCACGCATTGACGAAAGTCTGGATTCCTTGGGAGGCAATCACTGGTTTAGTACCTTAGATCTCCAGTCAGGGTACTGGCAGATTGGGATGCACCCAGAGGATAAGGAAAAGACAGCGTTCACAACCCACAGGGGGTTGTTTGAGTTCAATGTAATGCCATTTGGCTTATGCAATGCTCCGGCTACTTTCGAGAATATGATGGAGACAATGCTAAGGGGATTGTTGTGGAAAAACTGTCTAGTTTATCTAGACGACATCATAGTTTTCGGAAAAACTCGGGAGGAGTGTCTATCAAATTTGACCAAGGTGATGGATCGACTTAGATCCTACAACCTTAGACTGAAAGCTAAGAAATGCAAGTTCTTCAGGCAATCAGTGGAATATCTGGGCCGAATAGTCAGTGGCACAGGTATTTCGGCGGATCCAGGGAAATTAGAGGCAGTAGCTAATTGGGCAACGCCAAAGGACCAGAAAGAAGTGAGGTCATTTTTGGGCTTTTGCTCATACTACCGCGATTTCATTCCCGGATTTGCTGAGGTGTCGGCTCCTTTACAGGCGCTAGTAGTAGGAAAAAGGAAAGGAATGTTGAAGCTACCACCGTTTATTTGGACGGAATCAGCTGGACAGGCTTTTCAGAAGCTGAAGGAGTTATTCACGGTAACTCCTGTGCTGAGCTATCCTACTGAGGGTGATCAGTTCATCCTAGACACCGACGCTAGCAACGATAGCATAGGCGCTGTCTTATCCCAAGTGCAAGAGGGTAGGGAAGTGCCCTTGGCATTTGCTAGCAACAGCTTGAGTAAAACTCAATGCAATTATTGCACCACCAAGAGAGAGTTGTTGGCCATAGTAGTATACACAAAGAAATTCCGCCATTATTTGTATGGTGGGAATTTTATTCTACGAACAGACCATTCATCCTTGAGATGGCTCCTTAATTTCAAGGAGGCAGATGGGATGATGGGTAGATGGATCTCCGCGTTGTCTGAATTAGGGATAGAGAATACCCAGATTCAGCATCGGAGCGGAGTGAAGCACGTAAATGCGGATTGTTTGTCTAGGAGACCAATCCGAAGATGTGCAAGAATGGACTGTGAAGACTGTGGCATACATAACGCGTTGGTGGCTCCAATAATGAATTTTGATCCAGCCTGGGAAGAGAACTTGGTGTTTTGGTCGGCGGAGTCCATACTTGAAGCTCAGCAGGAAGACGAAGGTATCAATATGATACGGAATCTGATCCTGGAGAGAGCTGCTCGTCCCGTCATTAGAATGTGTGGAAGTAAGGAACTTAGTGGGCCAATGGTCGCAGTTGGTAGTGCGAGACGGCCTATTGTGTAGATGGAAAACTCTTGAAGGCAAAGCCAGTAGGAGGCTACAGATAGTCTTGCCAGCTTCCTTGAGATGGGAAGTATTCGAGTTTTTCCATGGTCATCAGACTTCCGCTCATTTTGGCAGGAAACAGACTTTGGACAAACTAGCGAGGAGATATTACTGGCCTGGGATGTCTAAGGACGTAATACGTTGGTTGAGAGAATGCCCGACGTGTTGCCTGGTGAAGCCGGGCCCTGGGAAAGGTAAAACATCTCTCAGACAAGAACTGTTCGGAGTCAGATTTGCGAGGATAGCCATTGATATAATCACTGGCTTCCAGACAACTCCAAACTCCAACGTGTGCATGATGGTGGTACAAGACTACTATACAAAGTACGTGAAGGTGATCCCAATGAAGGATCACACGGCATTAACCTGCGCACAAGCTTTGGTTGAGGAGTGGGTACTAACATTTGGCGCACCTCTCATGTTACATTCAGACCAGGGTAGGGAGTTTGAATCGCGTCTCTTTCAAGGGATGCTGGAAGAATTGGCCATAGTTAAGACACGCACTAATCCGTACCGACCGCAGTCGGATGGGATGGTTGAGAGATTCAACCGCACGTTGATTCAGGGGCTGACCACGCTGGTTAATTCTAATCAGGATGACTGGGACACGTTTTCCCAGTATGTGGCTCATGCATACAATGGTACAGTGCATGCTTCAACTGGCTGCACTCCTAACAGCCTGGTATTTGGATCTGAGATCATAATGCCTGCAGATTTGGTCTTTGGCAGTGTACTGCGGAGGAAGGATGTCCCATGCCGAGTGGCATTTGCGGAGTCTCTGCGCAGAGAATTGCGAGAAGGCTATGCATTGGTGAGAGGCCACTTGAAGAAAGCGGCCATCCATCAGAAAGTAGGGTATGATACAGGCTTGAGAGAGAGGAAGTATGTAGTTGGACAGAAGGTGGTGAGATTGAAACCACCTGTGCATGGAAAAATCTCGAAAGGTTGGGATGGGCCGTTTGAGGTGACAAAAGTAATATCTGATGTTACTGTGTTGTTGAAAAATGTGAGAGGCAAGATAGTTGCAGGCCATGTAGATCGCCTGAAGCCTTGGCTAGGTCGCCGGCCCGGCGATGAGAATGAGCCTTTGGTAGAAGTGCCAATGCCCCAACCCAGGTGGGTGCGTAAGACACAGGTTCCGGCACCCCCGCCTACAAAGAAGACTAGAAAAGCAACGCCAGCTAAAAAAGTCGATGGTAGGAAGAAGAAGAAGAAGTTAGTTACTGAAAAGGAAACTAGAGAGGTTCCTCCAGTAATTGGGAAGAAGAAACCCCAAGGACCCATACGTAGAAGTGCTCGTATAGCGGGTCGAGGTGCTGTTACGTAAGAACGGCGGGGCTGGGTTTGTTTGTTATGGTTACCCGGAATAGTTCGGGTCTCCAAGGATTTACCCGGTAAACCCCGGAAAATTGCGTAACTGGTGCTAATTGTCAAAAACACAACGAGAAATACCGGATTTTATTCTTTAGTCTTTGTGACGGGAATAATGGTGAAATTGACCAGTAGATGGCATTGGGGTACCCAACGTTCTGCTTTACTAAAGTTAGTTTTGAATGTTTACATGCTATGGTCTGTGAGTTGGTTTCCCATTTAGTACTTGTCGTGATGGTTTCGGATTAAAATCCAATCAAACCTAGTCAGTAATTTTTCTAAGGATAATATGAGGATCCTAATAAGAAATATTATGTGAAAAGGACGGGTGTAGAACTCGTTCTAACAACATGAGAATGGGACTCATACGTCTTCCGAATTTGTTCGGACAACCAAAGAAATTTACTTTGACATGTATTTTTTTATAATGTTTGTTTAAAGAGCGTTCTAAAGTTCATAAGCTATAATTAATACAGCCTTGACGAACTAAAGAACTGCTATTACTTGAAATGATGTGTAAAATACAATCCGAGATAACCCGGCGAAGATTGCAACTACTACGCAGTTTACTTCGCTACCCGGTTTTCTTCGGATAATACCGGATAACTTCTTCGGGAAGGGCTATCCGGTACCCGTGATCCTTTGCGCTTGGATGCGCACGCATGCTGGTTTGGCGCGGAAAGCGTCAGTCCTGCACATACCGTTGGAGAGGGTGGATGCGAAGGCACCTCTCTCCGCGTATGTAATCAGCGGTTAGAACATCTACATGTGAGGGAGAGAGGAGACACTAAAGTGAGGTAGTACAGGAGGACACTTTTGTAACAATTTTCCTGATTCTACTACTCATTTAAGCTCATTTTAAGAGTGGGCTCCTCTGGGCCGCCCTCTGTGTAGTTATCATGGCGGATAACTATCCGTCGGGAGACTCCCATAGAAGGAGTCACTCGACGGAAGTTACCCCTCTGTCGCAGGAACAGAGAGAGTTGTTAGCTTTTGGGGACCTGGAGTCAACAGCTCCGGTCGATTGTAATCTTCCAAAACAATTTCGGGAAGCGGATTTACCTAGATTCGTGTATCAACCACCGACTAAGATGAAGAATAGGGGTGTGAAACGCCGAAATCACAGTAATATCTCCGAGATAAGGAAAACTGAACAGGTTAAAACCACACAGTATCTCCTAGCTCGGGGAGAACATGTAAGGAAACTGGTAGATATGGGTTTATCAGTGGCGCAGGCTAGGGGGTTCGTGTCAGGGCCGGGGTTAAAAGGACTCGAGGCCGGGGGATTCCCCTTGTTCCAGGTTGGGAATATTGCGTCACCACCTTCTTCGGGAGTGACCCGGACTGACCCGAATATGCCCGGGATACCGGTGCACTCGGTCAGTCACGCTCCAGTGGGTGCTTCGTGGGGTTCTATGTCGTATGACCGTGCGGATGGTTTACATCCGGTGCATGGTAACTTTGTACCCGATTGGAATGCCCCTAAACAGTCAACTCCGGAACGTATTCCAGCCATGGCAGTAATGCATTTGGCAGCTAAATTTGAGAAATTTGAGCCGGATGCAGTAATTCCTGGGAGTAAGATATGCAGGGGGGCATACATCCAAGAATTAGATAAATTCAACGAGAAGAAATGTACTAAGCTATTCAGACCTCCTTCCGATAATTCTAAGTCCAAACCCTATACAGGGGCGGTTACTGGGGAGATAGGGAGCCGAGCTAGGCTACCATCCTACGAAGATACAGAGAGGGATATGGAGTTCTGGTTAGAGCATGCTAGTTCAGGGGCACATCAAGCTTACAAGTTCTGGGATGAGGTTATAAAGCAAAGTATGGGGACATACAGGGCTGCCGACCTCTCCAACGAGGATAGAGACCGGTTGAAATGGGCCTGGATGACATTTGTCCCACCAGGTATGCCTACTTATAAATCTGGTAGAGGTTGGAGAGTAGGTTCGGGGCAGTGCCCATTCAATGAGTGTATGGATAGAAATCCAATGGCCGAGTATTTGGACCTGTACCAGTTCGCACGACATCTAGTGGAGTTCCAAGGGCACTCCAAAATGATGTGGCAGTGCCGGTCCAAGTCTAATCGCTCAGTCAAATGTATGAAAGATGGTGAACCTTTCAGCACATCTAGAAAGGGTTGTATGGTAAGACATTTGGTAGATGTACACCATATGAAGGCTGAAACTGCCATGTCCAATCTAGATATTCTCGAGAATAGCCCGGAGGCCTTAGGACTCACGGACAGAGAAAAGTGTGTGAGGGTACCACAGGGGTTGGCATACACCTTGGTGTTCAACCATAACCCGAGAAGGTTGTGGCTGAATCGAAAGGCATGGCCATACTACATTCAGGACTTTCCAGAGAAAGCCTCTGATTATCATAGTAAAATGGAGTTGGCCACTCCTCCCAAAGGTAAAATGTTGTCTGAAGGTAAAACTGTGGACCAGGGAGTGTATACTCCTGTCTCGGTTACCTTAGGAGAGATGCGGACCACAGGTTCAGAGGAGTCCTCAGCTTCTGCTGGGTTAGACTCATCACCTGACGGCCGATCTACCCCAACCAAAAAACGTGCTCCAGGGTCTTCCTGTGGGGTTAGTAGGAACACTACTGAATCCAACAAGGAGGGCTCTGGCGGATCATTACCGAGGGTTGCTGTTAGCCCAAGGCTAGCCATAGAGGAGAAAATGGTAAATGACCTGTTGGCTTCTCCTGTAGGGGAGGAGGATGACTGTGTATTTGTGGGACAGGAGGTAATACCTCCAACCACAATCTCTGAAGCTAGAGGGAACCCGGGAGTATCAAGGAAGATATTAAAGACAGAAAATACTTCTACTGATAGTCAAGGGTATGTAACAGGGAAGATAGAGTCAGTAAGTGGGAAAGAGGATTCCAAATCTAAGATGATCTATAGAACGATTGATTTCCAATCTGAGGGAGACGATTGGGTGGACCAGAAATTCGCCCCACCCACAGGCAGGGTTCAATCAAGTAAAATAGAGATGAGGAAGGAACAGGAGATTGGTCGTAGACTATCCTCCGTTCCATCACCATCTACCTGTATGGGGGGTCTCTCATTGAACTCTCCATCACCTGGAGTGGGTGAGGAAGATATCTCTTTGGAGTCTGTCCCTCTGCCTAAGCTGACTGGTGATATTGATCACCCTGAGAATATTAGTATCAGGAATCTTCTGAAAGAACAGTATGTCACTGGACTGAAAAGTTCATTTGACACACTGGATCTCGCTTGTCAACTAGCTCTGCAAGGGGCTAGGGCTCAAGCTGAGCAATTGGTAAAAGAAAGTCGTTTGGCCGAATTAGAGAAAGTGGAGACTGCGAAAGCAGAACTCCTATCTAAAATGTCCAAAATGACTGAGGAGAATGAAGCCCTCAAACGACAGTTGGGACAACGAGATGACATGGTAGCAACCTCTAGCAGAATTGTAGACGATTTGAGATTGAACATTGAAAAATCTCGTATGGAAAGTCAATTTTTAATTGACGATCTCAAAGTCAAGTTGGATCGCAGTAAGGATATGGTCAGTTCTGCTGAACATAGTGAAGAGTCAACGAGCACCCCACTCGCGTGTTAATGAAGTTGACTCACTCTTCAGTTGATCCTCCTAGATCTGAACTTGTGTATATAGTGTCTTTAGGATTACATAACTTAAACCGGTAGTGATAGTGGATCCTCCTGGATTGATAACCGTAACTATAACAAACCAAACACAAAGCCAAATTCCTAAGTCACTAAAGTTGGCCTTCAGCTAGGGTTCCTCAGGATCTCCAGTCCTGCCCCAGTCTCTCCAGAGCTGTCTCCTGCAGCTCCAGAGAGCAGTCTCTCGGTCAGGTCCCCATAGCTGACTCCTGGTCCGAAGCTGAGTTCTCCCCAACTGAATCTGCCAACTCTGGCGTATCGGCCTTTATTTATACTCAATCACTCCCCCGCAGGGGGAACCCCCGTTCCTCACCTCACGCCCCACACCTACGTCATAAACACTCTTCCCCACCCGGCATCGAACCTCATGCTTCCGATGGGGGACAGTCCATTAGACACAATATAGGGATACACATATACATATACATAATAATAGACATACAAATATCAATACAATATGGATACAACATACAAACCTCCCCCTATATAAAGGGAAGAACACCTATATATCTATGACTGATTTCAAGTCACACTAAACCTTCTACTGCATACATCTCCTCCCCTAGGGAACATCAAATAGCCAGTCCCACCACCGGAAGGTGGGTGCTTCTGGTCACGACCTGATAGTCCCCAGGTAATTACTCACAATCCCAAACGCGCAGGTGAGGGTGGCTCACCGCCTCACATCTGTACCTCATTCATTTTACAACCGTCGTGCCATTATACAATAAAATGCTTATTCAATTATACCTTCCTTTAGGGTCATAACATGACCCTCCTTGTACTCAGAATAAGCTCTAATGGCTGGTAGCCTGCATAAGATAATTACTCAATTAGCTTTAGCTTTGGATACAGAACAATTCCCCAATAGTAAAATATTCCTTGACTCAAACTTTCCCTCCCCCATAATTTAAAGGTGGCAGCTAGCTCCTGCACATGAAGCGGAAAGGGTTGTTCCGGCGGTTGGTTCTTAGAAAGTTCACAGGCAATTAAATAACTAGGGGCACTCAGGGGCTTCCCCTCTGTATCCCCCAAAACCCAACTTTATGACTGGTCACAGGTGCATAATGAGCCAGGAGGCAGTAGAGGTCCTTCTGGCAGGCAGTTTGTGGGAAAGTTCCTGCCCATTAGGTGACCACCAACTTTACAACCCACAAAGATAAACCCCAATCCCCTGTACCTGAATCGGGCGACTCACACCTCCCACCTGCAGGTAGGAGGGGGAGGATGAGTGGGTACACCAGCTCATAAATCGCCCACCCCGGATCCCATTAACTTATATTGGCCCCACTCACCAAGGGGCCCACCTGGTCCCTGGAGGCGGTCGGCCACGACACGTACCACCATGACCTCTCATTTCGGGTACATACATTCCCACTGTATACTCTGCACAGATATTCATACCGATAAACATAATTAATATAACAAGCTACTAAATTCAGGAGTAAATGCACTCCTGACTTTACAATAGGCTAACTGCTGCCAGGACTGAAATTAGTCTAAAAACCAAAGTTATTCGGAAGTTAGAACACGAAATTGGTGGTCTAACAGAGGAATTTTCTAGCTTTAAAAAGGAAGCTCAGCAGAACGATGACTTCTATGAAGAGTTGGCTGAGTTTTTCGAAGATTGCTATGAGATACCATTGTCAAGTTGGTACGACGAGAGTGTGTACAGGGTTGAACGGGGTTCTGCCCCTCTTCCCTTAGGATTTGACGGTGATGCATACGCACAAAGGTTGAGAGCTGACTCCAGGGCTAGTGATATCCCTCGGGAGTCCTCCACCTCCACCTGCAGGGGACGAGACGCACCTGGCTGACTGCAGTTACGTGGCTGCCACCTCCATGGCCTGTGGGTCATCGGAGTTGGTTCCTGTGACGTCTGTTGCTGTGACGTCTGTTCCTGTGTCACCTGTCTCGGTGACACCTGTTGCTGTGACGTCCACCTCTGTGTCGTCTGATGCTAAGACGATGCAGTATACTACAATGGGGGTGGACACAACCGTGTCTTCCCTTGAGACTATGGATACTCCAGCCGGGGTGTCCACTCTAGCGAGGATGGTGGTGAATGAACTGCAGACAGAGTCACCTAACTCGACACCTGTCTCAACACCAATACTCGACACCACTTCTTGTCAGTCACCTTACCAGATAACGGAAAGTGAGACTAGAGAGGCGGTTCAGATACTGATGGAGCTGACCGATGCAATTACAGAGGCTGACCTACGTCTGTCTATCCGTGATGCCGAGGCGCTTATGGCTCCTGAAAACGAACTTGAACAATCCATGATGGTGGATCCTCCAATGGACCTACCTGTGACGACTGGTTCTGTGTCAGGGAACCATCGTCCATCTACCCTGGACATTCCTATATCCATGGCGAGTGTACCTATGAGTACTCAAGTGCATTTTCCTAACCCTGACGCTTTGCAGCTAGGGTCTGGGATGGACATATCCATTGAGATGATTGACAACCGATCTAGTGAATGCATGTCGCCAGTATCCAGAAATGAAGAACTTTTGCTGAGTGGCGAGTCATAAAAACATTTCCAGTTGCAGCATATATGGAACCTCTACCATGTGTCGTCATCAAGGTTGAACTTTTGCAGAAGTGGGGTTATTAGTGCACCACGGACCGTATGATGCTTTAAAATACCATAGACTATGGGTCACAAGATGACTATATATATATATATTTATAAAAGACTGAGATGACAAGAACAGTGGATCATTATCACCTATTTATGAAAAGACTTTTGATATGATCTAGGTTTGCAGTTGTCGTCATATAAGAAGAAACTGTTAAAACCATCACCAAAGAGTGTTCTATTTTGCCATAAGACAGTATTTGTAAAACGGGTTCTGTTTGATTTGATGACATGTGCTATAGGTATGATTATTGTATGCCGATTGTGATACTCTGAATTAACCGTCCAATAAGTAAAGGTATAAGGGACTGGATCCTGATGATACCTGCTGAAGTGAAAGGTTACTTGACTGCATTCGTACTATGTGTAGATCTGTGGTAATAACATATCAATGATCCTGAAAAACGTGAAATTTATTCAGGTACTGAGAGTGGAAATTGCGTAAGTTGTTATGGAGATCCGTAGGTTCTCGTTGATTACTTTCAGAAGGAAGGTATCAAGTGAGGAGCCGGATCATTCTATTTTTCAGCTTACTGCGTTTTTGATCTTTGAACTGAATGTGGAGACTAATTCTCCCTGAAACGTTGAAGTATGTTACCATGACACTTGATCTGATTGCTTTTAGCATTCCTATATGGAGAATGTCACTTGTGTTATTGTGTAGAGTACATCAAAAAGGACACCTATGTGACCATGGTTTGCATAAGGTTTTGAAGTCCTTGATTGGATTGAAACTGCATTTACCGGATCTACGCTATATGTTCATTTATTCCAAAAATATTGATCTTTCAAACCTTACTCTGGCACGTAAAGCGAGTGAGTCTATTCAAATAGACGGGTTGGGTCAAGGTTTACTATAGAGTCGACACTTGCCACCTTTTTTTGTTTCCAATATGTCTCGTACTAAAAATTGGTAACTTTTAAGGAGAAGTGCTCATATTGATCTGTATGTATACGATACCTGTTGTAACAAATCGTTTTCGATAAGACATGGTTAGTATACGATAAGTATGTCTTAAAGGTTTTATATATTTTTTTATGATATATAGTCAAGTTTGTTTTATAGGGCTTGACTGGCTGTGTGGAGTTTATCCTCTTAGTCCCATAAATCATGACTGTTATTGAAGGATGATACTCGATTATTGTGTAACTGGATCCTGATGGTTGATATGATTGACGTTAATATCAAAAAGGATGAATACATATCTATGATACCCAAGAAATATATTAGTGGTTCTGATAGAAAGAGTTACGCTTGTCTCCACTATGTATGTGTTTGGAGACAATATATTTGTTTTTTGGGTTGTTTGGAGATAAAATTTGTCATTGTATCAAGGTAGTATAATAATACTGCACTTTATGCCGCTATTTAGACGCTGTGATATTGTCTGAAGGGGGGTAGTGTAGTGGGTCGCCGCTGTACTATTTCTATGGAACCAGTTTGAGTTATATTTGGTATATGTGTTGTCGTGTATCCAGGCCGCACTCCTGTCTACTGCCGAGTATAAGGTTATATAAGCCCACACCTGAGGATTGGTGGAGCGCGGCCTGGTTATGTGCATTGAGCCGTGACCGCCACGTGTCACCCGACATATCTCGGGTACAGTGTCGGCTCGGATGCACCGGCGCGTGGTTACCCGGAGTTCCTCGGGAACTCAAGTGTTTACGAGTAATGGAGAGAATTACATAACGACCAGTACATAAGACCTGGGGTTCTGCTAATCGTGGACCCAGTCTTGCTGCGCACTTCGGCCAGCTCGACTGCTCCACAACAGAGCTTCCCCGAACTCTGTTGTACCTTTTTAGGCCTAGTCCTGTCGCTGCTTCCACCTTGGTCACCCTGCGTCTTTCTCTGTTCCACCCTCTGGGGGGAACTAGAGGAGATAGACGCATTGGTGTACAACTCCGGGTACAGAACTCCCTCTGTGGAGTCTGATCCAAGTGGAGTTAACCAAGATGGAAGAGAGCCTTGGAACTCGGGAATTATGTACTAGACCGTGAGCGTATACCTCCTGTATGTTCATATGACCACTGGTGTTCAGAAGCCTATTTGATTATTGCTATCCGTCTGTATGATTACGAGCCGTATGTCAGAATGAATAAAGTGTAATTTCTGAACAACCTATTTTCGAATCTGGAGTTTTTCATAGCCGATGTCTATCTTAGAATAGCCAACAGCTACATATTCATTAGAGACCCAGTGCTTGTGGGTGAAATAAAACGTCCAACAGTCAAGTCACGTGGAATCATATGGTATTTTGATCTGCACTGAGGGAAGTTCTGGCTGCTGAGTGATAGGGTTATATTTCGAATGCAACAAAAATGGCTAAAATTGTGAGAAAAATGGCAGGTATTCCCAAAAGCCTTCTGGATAGAATAGCACATGTTGTTTTATGTTAGTAAAGGGTTGGGGGATTTCTAAGGCCTGCAAAAAGTGATGTGGCCAAATGACAAAATGGGATTACCTGTGGATAAAAGTGACTTTCTTGAGATTTTCATGGTCATGCCCTTCACACAGGCTGAGACATTGTGAGGGATTATCTAATACGGCTAGGGCAAAGACTATGGTTAACAAACCTTGTGGATGGCTGATTTTGGCCATTATGCTGCATAGAGGAATGATAATTACTTCCTCGTGACCTACTGTTCTCATTAGTTTCCTTAGTACTCACCAGAGAACACTACTAGTCACCTGTATGCTTTAGTTCATAATGCTGACACTATGTGTCAGGCCAATTGTGGTGTGCCCCACCTGATAGTTGCCCATTCCCTATACAAGGACTGTTGCTGCATATTGATACCTAAACTTGCTGTGTGCTTGGCATGGCAGTGTGGGTCATGAATCGTGTGAGTCCAAACAAATGACAAAGTCATGTAGATTAAATTCTTGGATAACAATTTATTTACAATATAATTTTATGTACATGTAAATTTTGGAAATAAATATAGTGGGTCCACTATATCACATGGACACAACTCCTTCAATTCAACTCTTGCAGACCTGCTCATATGATATTATCATATAATTATAATATGATATCCAGCAGTCTACTATTATCTATCACAGTTGGGGGGTGTTCCTATAATTCTAAGTTCCATTGCATCTTTATCATTATATTGTAGTCTGACAAGTATATATATTCCCATCAGTTTCAGGATGTCTATATACATAATATTCTAAATGACACAACTCTCAAACTCATAGGAGATTAATGACAGGTGAGGAAAAAGAGGGAAATGCCGCGGACCCTAGTCCCGCCTCACCTATACCAATATCACAACCATCTGTAAGTTTCGAAACTCTGTGTACAGTTCTATGGGCTTCCATTTATGCTCTAGCCCTGCCTCTATAAACGATGTCACTAAAATTATCATGCTTTTATGACAGTTCCTATTATAAAAGAAAAATGGTTTAGACAAGGGAAATACATAAATAAATAGTGTCTTTCTGTCAAGAATACCGAATGATTTTTTCTTTTGGAAAATTGCATGTTTTCAGTAACATCTAGTCCTATTATATTTGAATGAGGGGTGAAGCACATCTTTTCAGGCAAATGCCTAAGCTCAAAAATAAATTCAATAAAAACAGTGACATATAACAATCAGTGCAAAAATGTGTGAGGGATAAGTTGGCACTGCTCCATTTCCAATACTCATCATAGAAACCTCAATATGTGACCAGTCCTCGGTTAGCCATGAGAAGTTTGGATGCGGATGCGCTGCTAACCACTCCCTGTGACACAAGTCGTGCGGTTCTCTCCTGTGTCCGCTCCAGCTCGGACCAGCGTCCTTCTTCGCCAGCGCGCTTGGCTTGACCCAGTGTTTTGATTCGCTGTGCTGATTTCTTGTCGGGTACAATGCGGGCCTTTGCCTGTTCCTGTTGTCGCTGGGCACGACGCTCCTCCAGTTTCCGTTCCAGATCAGTCAGTCGCTCGTCACGTAACTCTGGTTTCTCGTGACGTGTTTTCTTTCTCTGTTCAAGTCTATAAGGGCAACCAGAAATAGCTATGAGGCACCAAATATGGATGAGCCAATTACATGTACTTTGATTACTTTTTTGAATTATTTTATGTTTCAAAATGTGTGGGAATATTTCTTATAGCCATTGATAATTTACTTTTCAGGATTTGGAACAAACCATCATCTTGAGTGTCAATGTTAGACCAGATTTAAGATCTCACAGCTGTATAGACACCTGTTCATACTATGGTTATTAAGACCTTACCTACATAATAAACACAAGCTGTGCAAAACAATGTATACTGATATAAATGCTGTGTAATAAAATATCTCAATTCCGTGCACATGTTTGTTGGATCAGTCTCGGTATTTAGGTGAGCACCGTGCAAAATGGGTGAGGTGTAGGGTAGCTGATCATGCATGCAAAATAATATGTTGTAATACAAGCAACCTCTTCCCATGCCAACTATAAATATAATTCCATACTATGAATGTTTTATTGGCAAATACAGAGTGCACATTTTGTACGATTAACCATGTTTAAGACATGATTAACAGCATGCGATACCATAGCGGGACGTGCGTAAGGATACTGTATTAGCCCGTTTAAGCACCTGTTCCTGAAATAAGTGCTGACTTGAATCAATGCATATTTAAAATTATAAATTGCTTCTTAAATGGGCTGACACAATATACCAAAGGATAACTATCAAAGGGTTGGGTTCTGACTAATACAGGATGCAGCGCAATGACTTTAATAATAATCTTTTATTCCTTCTTACCTTGCACTCTCAACACGCCTTTTCATTTATGAATACAATTGAATATGAATTAAATTTAGTTCTTCTCAAGCAAACTTTGATATAATAGGGAAAAACGCAACATGGATAATATGAATAACAAATCTATTGTGTCCACAATATCGTTTGAATATCTAGAACATTTCTCTTTGTACAGTAGTAGTAAAGAGAATATTATCTTATTCTAATAGCTGTATCAAAAGTTCCAAGATAACGCCTCCTTACTTGATTGCTGCTGCCTTGCTCCGCTCCTTCCGGTGTCTTGATATTGTCTCCAGTGTAGACATTAACATCTCGTCCTTGGCCTGAATATTACAACCACATGAACATCTTCTTAATTTTAATTGCCTTAACACTTTGATTTAACAGATAAACAAACACATTTAGCTGTAAAATTGAATATTCGTTCCTCTGCTCTCTTTTGATACTCATGAGATACATATTAAGAGCTGAAGGTTAGTATCAAGATCAAAATCATGGTATGAGGAGTTTTTGTGTGATTCTGGCTTGAGGTACCGAGCGGTTACTTTTCACTCACCTGCTTGGATGCTAAAATCTCATCTCGCTTATCTTCTTCCTCTGTGGCTTGCTTTACTTTGATGTGCTGGATTCTCTCTTTCAACTGTTAAATCGAGAAATTTGAGCAGGAAAGTTAGCATTTCTGTGGAGCTTTTTCTCAGCTTAGCAAAAGCTTATTACTTTAGTAAATATCGATTCTAGCAAAATTATTATATTAATTACTCCTTTATTTATGGAGTATTACTGCAAAGTGGCACAAGAAATCTTGCTGATATTCAAATATTGTATGCAAAATCGTACTTAAGAAGTTTATGATGGCGGATTGTTCTAGCCATTTTCTGCTTACATGTCAAGTATGGTGTGACTGTCTTAACTTAAACAACATCAATAACATACTTAAAAAAACAGACAATAATCTGAACCACTTTACTGACCTCTGCGATAGACATCTCAGAGAGTAGGCCATGTCCTGCCTTCTCAGTCAGGTCTACCAGTTTCTGCCTTATGACCGGTGTTGCCTCCATTGCCCGGATCTGCTGAATCAGCTCCATCTTCTGCCGCATCTCCTCCTCTGCCTAGTGGATGGAAAAATCCATTTGTAATTAATACATAATGTGTAATTGATACATCAAGAGTCCATCAGTATGTACCATATATATGTTAAAGATAAACAACTATTCAATGATCAGGAGCTACAAATTTTATATATGATTTTCAGCTTTCAGAATGGTGAATTTCAAATGGTGAATAGTTTTTGTTTTAAGTTTACAATATATTATCACATAAAAATGCCATCCATGCCATACCATAGAATTACTTCCTTTGAAATCTGTAATTTTACATTATTAGTTATTACTCACCTGTTCGAGTGCTCTGCGCATCAGCTCCTGGCTCTCAGCATTGACTTCCTGCACGATACGAGCCTTGTACTCCTGTAGTTTCACCTTGGCCTCTTTTGCACCAACATGTGTATCCATCACCTGTTCCACCAGCTTCCTGAAATTAAAGAACACATTCTTTTTTGATAAGCTTTAATGAATAGAATTAATTAATATTTTGAAGACTTGACCAATGAAATTAACCATATATATGTGTAAAGCATCCCAGACTGGATGCAGAGAAGAAAATGCCTGAGGACTTGTATGTCTTGGGGATTACTTTGGTATTTACAGTAGGAATAATATAGCTGAAAGCACCATATTAGCACAATATCTTATTCTTTAAGGATAAGATTTTTGGTGTTTCAACCACTGTCAGGGACTCCCATCATGCTTTAGCATCCCCCAGTCCCCCAGGGGATGCTTCATAAGAAACCAACTACACTGGATACCTGCCCAATGGTTAGGGTAGGGGTTTATAGGGTTTGCTTAGTTCATTCTGATTACACTTAGGGTTAGCTATCTATCTGGGGGACCAGAGGAGTCCCTGTCTTTGGATGAAGAATATGAAATCCCCTAAAAGCTTCTTCCTTCTTCAAGCATAAGATATTGTGCTAATGGGGTAGAGGGGACAATTTTATATTAAACATACAGAAAACCTTTTTAGGGGAAACACTTACCTCATGACCTCTTCCTCTTTCAGGCGCCGCTCGAGATACTCCTTCATGAGTTCCTCTGCCTCAGCTTTCATCTCGGCCACCTTTTCACGGTTGTTCTGGATGAGGTTTGCACGAGCTAAAATCGCGTCTTCGTGGCTAAGTTTTCCTTCCAGGCGTCGTCTCTCGATCTCTGCCAACTCACCGTCCAAGTCTGCTTGCCGCATCTTGTTCTGCCAGCTGGTGAACTCAGAGGCATCCCGTGCCCCAGCCTGCAGGCTCTCCAGTCTGTGGACAGAGAGATGTCAGTTGTCACACGAATCTTTTCAGATTTTTTTTTGATTTTTTTAAAATTAGCCATTTATCTGGTCCTCATTTAGATACAGAATGCACTATGAGCTGCAATAAAAGCAAGCTTTCAACAACAAGATTTAAAAAAAACACAATAATGTACAGAATGGCTATTTTGACAGCAATGTGCAGGAAAGAGATTTCAACTTCCAAGCTTCTTAACCCATTCAGGCCGGCCCAAGAAAATAGATTCTAGTCAGGGGGCCGGATTCTTTTCCAAATTTTTTCCCTGGGGCCGGGGGTTTCCTAAATCCCATAGAGTTAAGTCAATTATAGTCGACATCCGGCCCTACCTGGTGTAGTAAATAGTCGACATCCGGCCAGGGGTGGATGTCGACTATAGTCTACATTCGCCCTTAATGGGTTAATGGGTGTATTGTTTTGCAATCGCAGAGCTGTAATTTGTAATTGATTTTGTTTCTTGAATGTCCAATCCTGACATTCCTACAGCTCATTCAGTTCTCATGGTCATTATTGAAAAAACACTTGTTAAAATACCCATTTATCCTAAACTGGCAGGTTAACAACTCCCTCAAAAACAAAACAATTATAAGAAATCCTCCACAGGTTAGCGAACGGATAAAATATTCAAGCAAGTAGAAAACAAGAATATTACCTTTTGTTTATTAGACTGAAAAATATTCCTTACTTCTTAAGTTCCTTCTCCTCACGTTGTTGGTAGAGCCTTCCTTCTCTCAAGATGGTTGCTGCATTCAACTTCACTGGTATGTTATCATTCTGGTAGGAGGAAAGGAGTATTAATTAAATAAACAAGAAATATCTGGCAGAATATAATGGATTATAAATTGACAATTTGTAATAACATAACATGACAACAGAGACAACTGTAACAAAGAAATCACAGTATTTGCTAAAACTTGCAACAAATGGTATCTGACTTGCTATATACTTGGTAAGAATATCGAGAATCCATGTTCTGGAAAAGACAAGCAGTTGATGTGTTGCTCTAAAAGTAATTTAACAGATTGCAGAAAGGCTACTTGTGTAGATGTGATTGAATAGTAGAAAAGTGTCACTATAGAATGGTAATGTGTAACAATTGTATTCTTTTCCTCCTTTTGTTGAAGAGGTATACTTACCAGCATACCACTGGGAACTGGGTGCGACTTATGGCGGTCAAAGTCCAGCTTACTCTCTTCTGTTGCCATTATAGTCTGAAGCTTCTTTTGTGTCTTTTCTGACTTCTCAGGGTTGGCGCAAGCAAACTGTACTCGTGAGGCTTCCATCAGTCGCTCCTTTTAGCAACATTCATATAAGTTATATTAAAGCCAACCCTACTAAGAAAGTGCTGTTATGTCTATTAAAGCGATTGGGGAAATTTTCACAAATGATGTCATGACTAAGGCAGAGGGGGGGGGGGGGAGAGAGGTGGGAAGTGAGTATTGCTAAACAGGATACAGCTTGAAATGTGTGAGATTATAGGTATTGGATTTATTGTATGGACTGGGGGGAGGGGGGGGGGGGTGGAAAGGTATGCCAAATTCATGAGATTATTTGAGAATATTCCCTTATCTATAGTGACAGACCAGCGACAGTTGGATTGAATTTATAATAGCTCCTACAGTGTGCAGAAATGTGAAAGGCTCTTTACTTAGTTGATCATGTTGATGTATACATCTTAAGGATTAATGCATGCAACATGGGCAAGGCATGAGAGAATATGTGTCTGGATTTTAACAGGAGATTCTGTCCCTTAACAGAATCTTAGTCTAGGGCTATAGACAAATAGGTCTATTGAAATGCATTGCATGAACACTAAAACATTTACCTCAGCTGCACGCCGGTTAACTTCCTTCTTTTTCATGATGATGGTCTTTTCCTTTGGGTTAGTGTAGATACTCTTTGGCACTGGTTGATGCTTATGTAGCTTTGGAATCTGAATGACATATACAGACATTATTATAGACCAATGAACCTTTATTTCAACATGATGAAGTATAACCTCTGTGTCATTATTACATTGAAGAATTTAAATTTGTTGATGTTAAACAGTTTTAATTCAACCTGGAACAGATTTTCAGTTTCCTCCCTTAAATGTACAAGCTTGAGGCAGAGTGGACGCTCCGGAAAACTTCCTTCAACGTCCAGTAATCTTGCCTTGATGGACAGATATACATGAAATACAGATATGTGAAGTGGCACTCACCGGCTCGGGCATTGGTACACTACGTGGACGAGGCTGTGTGATGTTGAAGGGCTTTACTTCGGTTGTGGCTGCCTTTGGCCGACGTGGGTTTATTTTGTTATCAATCTTATCTTTCAGCTGCTTCACTGCATCTTGCAGCTCAGGGAGCCATCTGCTGGTAAAACAGACAACTGTTAACATGGAATTTACTTAAAATGATGCAATCTTTGAGGGATGAACTGAATTGTGCTTTACATGACTGATTGAAAAGACATGGTATGCTGTAAATTATTTCCTTATAGCAGCAAGGTACAATATTTTCCTTGCACACACCATTATATACAGTAACAAAAGGATTTTTTACAGTGAAATAATTTGAGCCCCACCCAACACCCTCCCCAAGAAAGGGTGGATGAGAAAAGTTGTGACTCTACACTCAGAAAACTGACCAGGACATTTTTTTACCCCAAAGAGGCGTCCAAAAAGCCCCCTCCCCCTCCCCATCTATGAGTTGACCAATTTCTCTAATTGATACTGTTATATCACATCAGCTTGAAGCATTTTACCAGGTTTTCAGCTCCACCTTCATGTTCACCCACCTCAAGATTGGAGATAAAAGTGTTGTCTGGACGAAAGTAGCCTCATAACATCTAGTCCATTCATCCTTCATCCAAGTTCTCATGTTTTTCTCATCCAAAAAGAAATTTAGAAACTGAAACAATAGAGATATTCATAAAATTAAAGTACATGTCTGAAATAAATAAAGGAATACAAGTTTTTTACAAGCAATGACTAAGGTTTACTTCATCAAAACATAATTTGAGAGTGCCAGCGTTATCAATTGCATGTTCATGATTGAGTCTATTACATTTTTTCAACCTAACATGGGCGTTATCAATTGGGCTCTAAAGACTTTTTGTTTTTGTTTTTGAAGGAGCTCAGTCCAACTCTTACCTTGTACATCTTATTGACATCCTGTGACCGAACAAATCGGCGAAATTGTGCCATTCCTATTTCATCCAGCCTGAACAGGGCTAGGTAACATATAACTGTAAAGAAGAGGTTTAAAGTAATTAGTTGACTCTATCATCTAAACCCACAGGGTTTTCTACCTCTTTCTACTTAAGACTTGTGATTGGGATACCTATCAGTCTGGATTAAATCAGAGCTTTGTTAAGAGCTTTGTTATAATGAATATATGACACTCGATTCAGGGGGAACATGTCGTGATCTACATCAATTATTGGTTCCATGACAATTTATCCATATCATGTGATGTCTAGAAATGCATTTGTTGTTTAAATTTAAGTTCAGAGATGTGAAGATCATATATTATTTTACACCAGTAATTTATGAAGGTGGTTGCAATACAATGCTGCAAAGGACAGTTACACACATTATTCTGATACCAGGAATATTTGTATTAAAGCGAGTACTTTAATACAGCAGGGAAGGATAAATATGGTTTTTCATGAAGTTATTTGGTTTTGATCTACAATATAGGAGATGTACATTCTGCATGAATGAGACAATAGAACAGACCTCATGGTTAAATACTTTGTTTTATAAAGCTATCGTAAGACCTGAATACCGTAGCTCAGCTGCATACATGTAAAGAAACATGGCAACTATTCCATTTGAACGACACTGAGGCCAAATGTTAGCAACAAATACTTGACTAATATTTGTTGCCATATTGAGTTGACTTCTGCATAACAGTAGATATGAGAGAGTTATGTCATGCGCATACTACATGTAACCTAGAGTGAGGTTTACAACACGAGACATTCACATGCAGTGAATATCGTGACCGCAGACGTAAGCATGGTTCATACACTTAACTTACCGGTGCCACATATTCTACAATCAACAGGAGGGAATTTAGAAAGCTGACATATTTAACTTTTTATTACATGTTGATAATAAAGGACTTAGTTAATAAGTTTTAACAGTTTATTATTGACTTTTGATAATTTATTGTGCATATTCTAGTTTTGACTAATTAATCTTTACATTTATTTATACTCAATGATATGATTATTACATTTTCTTTGTTAGTAGAAGTGTTTTTTTATTATTTTTGTTACATTACAAACCAGTTTTCTAGTCCCACATGAAAATTAAGCCCAGTATTATTTTGTAGAGAGGGTAAATTCAAACATTACCTTTATAAAGATTTCCTTCTGATCGTAAGACATGTTTTCCATCTTTGACGAAGAAGCCATCAACAACAACGTTTAGGACCTTTACATATTTGACACATCCAGTGAAAACTTCTATGATGAAGCTTTCTGTGTTCTCATCCAGACCCTGTGGAGAAACAGGTTAACAGAATCAGAATCTTTATTTTCCACAAAAATCACAATTCAATTACATTAAAAGAATGTTATATGAATCTGTAAACGATGAAGGGATGTATATTTCATACCCGGAATGGCCGTTCTTAACACTAACATGGCCATATCACATGCCCCCCACCCAATCCCCGATACAGTGCTGTCACTCCCCATGGCCTATGACGTCATGATGAGGTTACTAAATCAGAATAAGGTCGCTCAATATAGTTTTTACTTAATTTTAGGTCGTTTTGGCATGATATAACAGCCTGTGGCTTCGTAGGTTACGGCCCAGCCCCACGTTGAGGGGAACGGCCCAAAATGACCCCCTTGCCATAGCATGGGCCATTGTCTATGTATTTTATATTCATTTTTAATTATCAAAGAGACATAATACACATGTATGTCTGAAATAACATCATGTCACATATTTCAATTATTACAAACTGCCTTACCTGGATATTTTCAAGGGAGTCTTCCAAATGCTCCTCGAGGGCTTGTGTTACGGGGTCAAATGTGTCCAGTATCTGGGTAGAGATCTGTATCATGTCCTTGTGAGTTAACTCCATCTTGCTGTATCAATAAGTAGCAAAACAGCATTAATCATAAACAGCATCCATTACATTAAGGCAATTTACTATGACTTTGAAATAGGTCAAAAATTGTCAGGATTCTAATAACATGGAATGCAGAGCCTTAAACTTATGGGCCAATTTATCTTACTAGCCTGGTGGTCTTCTGATTTTGAGAGATGCCATGGAAAATGGCCCCTCCCTCCAAAAAGGTATTGCAAGTGATCTACTGCATATTCATCCTTAACCCCTTCCACACGTGGGCCAATGTTATTATATTATATTGCACAAAATTGCCTTGAGTTACAAGAAATCCAGTGGTGAAGAGGTTAAATGGACTATATCTAGTTTAGACCCCTTCCCCCTTGGCCTTGCACATTATGGAGGATTATTGAGCATTGCCCCCTCCCATTCCAACTACAAGTCTATGATCCCCATATTATATCCCCCACCCCCCGTAACATGCTGCTAGGTGACTCTGCCTAAGGGTGGATTTTCGCAGCAAACACAGACTTTTTTTTACCCCTGGAACGCCCCACTCATTGGGTTGAAAATTGTGTGCGAGGATCCTTTAAAGCATAGTAAATAAGCCGGGGTTCCACTACCACAACTTTTCCGATGATGATGTTGTACAGGAACCACTTGCAGGTGTACTCATAAAAAACAGATTTTTGTAAATTTAGTCGCACAATGAATGTTCCTCACGACAAAGCTGTAGCAGGGGTTCGCAGTAACTGATCCACAGCTGGAACTTAATCTCTGTACACGAGTGTAACTCACAGCAAAAATGGAGCAAATTGGTGGCAGTGGCAATTCATAGTATTAGTATAGGCTGTTTTTTGGTGAAATTTGTTTGCCCCCGTTTTTTTTACCCCCCCCCCCCTCCAATCATATAATGCATTTCACTGGCATTTGCTCATCCTGACAAAGGCAATGACAAAGGTGCTACTTTTCGACTTTGTCTATCCTGATTTTTTAAAGTTTAATATATGTTGATCAAGACATGAACATCCATGCCTTTGCAAATTCCCTTATTCAAAACTTTATTTTCTATGGACCATCATAACTTCCAAGTTCCCATGATTGATAAGTGATGGGAACACTGCTGCAGTACTGTGTGACCCTCACGACTTAAGGGCTGAGTCATTTATTGCCAGCGGGGGGGGGGGGGGGGCTTGGTGGATGTAGGGGGGGGGGGTCATAATGAAAAACAGGCGCCTGGTTGGAGGCTCGGACCTCAGTTGGGGGGCAAAACTGGAAAGGCCTCCATGCTGGGGAGGGGGGGGGGGGTCGAAATTAAAAACGGTCC
This sequence comes from Harmothoe impar, assembly GCA_947462335.1. Taxonomy (NCBI): domain Eukaryota; kingdom Metazoa; phylum Annelida; class Polychaeta; order Phyllodocida; family Polynoidae; genus Harmothoe; species Harmothoe impar. Next base: position 22,957,824 of record OX381707.1, read on the forward strand.
AATAGGTAAACAGGTCAAAAGTCTATGTCATGTTTCTTTCCACACTTTACTGCCAATGACATATGTACCAATTTTAAGTTGGGTTTCAAGAGCCTTAGAATTTGATACCATCAAATCGAATACAATCGAAGTTTTGTAGAGGGAAATTTTCAATATAAATTCTGACACATTTTCCTCATTTTTCAAAATTCCTCCCTTCTCTTTGAATGCCATGAAAGTATCGCATCACCACAAAAGAGGATATGATTTCATAGACTATAGAGTATAGTATAGTTTGCTGAGAAGCTAAGTGTATAAACATGATTTTTATTAAAGAACATAGATTGGCAGTTTATTATATAGGGACCCCAAAATACCAGAATAAGAAAATTGTCATGATTCTGCAGAAAAACACTTCAATTTTCATGCATGACATCAATTTTTGACATTTTTAAGTCACTAAAAGTGTCCGACACTTGACTTGACGGACTTGACTACCCTCGTAGTCGTACTAAGCCTAAGGGAGTGCTCATTTTTCAACAACTGGGGGGGGGGGGGGGTGGTGGATTTGGATTGGGGGGGGGGGGGATATTTGGACCCCTTGACCGGGGGGGGGGGTAAAATTTTAGACCCCTCTTGACTTGGGGAGGGGGGTCAAAAAAATGCAAACTGTTTTGAGGGAAAAAAACCCACGCGTTAAATACTATGCTACAAAGCGGCGCGAACGTGCGCGATTTTCGATCTGCGGGGGGGGGGGGGGGGATTTTCGACCCCTCTACTGCTCTACTACTAGCCTCTACTCTAGCCTAGGCTAGGGCCGTAGTGGGGTGAAAAAAATGTGCGCGCTGCGTGCGAAATCTAACCACCCAAATAACTTTTGTCTATTCAACTGCACACTCGTATGAGGTCAAAGCCAAATTTTAGTACCAGGAAGACCACTGGCATGATTTTTCAGCAACTTAAAAGACGGTGTCGCAGGGGTTTTGACAGGGCCGCGCAGCGCGCAATTTACGCATTAAAATCCTAAATGGCGCATCAAAATTGCTACAGGTGCGCCCTATGGCGCATAAGCTTTCCAAAACTGAAAGAATTTTTCAAATATTCCAACTAGAACCAAAGTTAGACCTAAAAAAAGAAATAAGTGTGTTCCCTAGATATTTTTTTTCTCAAAAATCAGTACAGGCAACACACTTGGTACATCTTGTAGACACAAGGGCAGCTTTTGTGCAAAATCTCTCTGGCCAAGGCTCTCATTTTTTCATCATAGGTCCAGATACATACCTACATTAAATATAGATTTGAATGCCCCAACCCCCGGACTTTGCCTAACCAGGGGGAGGGGGATGAGCTCCATATAAAAGTTATACAAAAGGTTTAAGTACACAAGGATATTAAGGGAAATAACTTGATGGACAGACACATTTCAATAAGTTCCTAGATTGATTTAAACAGGGCTGCCAAGTAGTACGCTTTTGGCGTATTAGTACGCTTTTTGGCCCCATTTTGAGGCAGAATACGATTTTGCCTTTTGAGTACGATTTAGTACGATTTTTAGGTATCCAGTACGCTTTTTGATCAATTTTGCTGTTATTTCACATATTTTGAGTACACATCTTGGTCCTAGAGTACATAGAAAATTGATTATCTATCACAAATAATATTTATTTCGTGCTCCTTAGAGAAAAGACATGTATATCCTATGCAAAAATTAGAATTAGGATAAGTATAGTAGTATTAAAGCACTTGAGAGCGATGGGACTGCAGTGTGGTGGCAGTATTGTTGAAATCACCTCGACAAAAGCCAGCATAGAATCTTAACAGTCGGTGTCATTAATAGTTTGCTTGCCCTTTAGGATGATATATCTTATAATATGCAAAATGTATGTATGGCCTGCATGAGAGACCTTGGCCTCCGTCCGGAAAAAGTTTTCAGCAACACTGTGGTGGGTAATTACTCAACAAGGAAATCAATGATATGCAACTAACTCTATATCATTAACCGATCAAAAATACGATTTTAGGGTGAAGGGAGTACGCTAAATACGCTTTTCAGGCAAAAAATTTCCTAAAAAATACGATTTTGGAAGTTTTGAGGTTGGCAGCTCCGCTAGAACATTAGAATTTCTTTATTTTTAAGTTCCGGGGAGGGGGGCAACTGAACCTGTAAGAACAATGATGTCAACTTTGAGGGGTATTGTATGCACAAGGCCAAATAATTTGCAAAGCTTGGGGGCGGGAGGGGGGAAGGAACTGTCTCCTCCTCTTTAATTTGGTACTTCTTACTTTTCATCCCCCAGTACCCCCCCCCCCCCCCCGCCTCCTCCTGATCGAGGCAGGCAATGGAGTGGGGGGGGGGGGGGTATCCCAATGCATACATGGTGCAACAGGGCCACAACTATGCATACGTAATTAATGGATGGCCCCTTACTGTAAGGACTATGATGGCCCATTAACTCTCAAAATGGCGCATTGTTCTTGTTAAGGAGTGCGCCATTGTCTCATTGAAAAAAATCCTGTCAAAATCCCTGGTGTCGGTGGTCACGGTTGGATCTCCATTTTCAATCATTTTGTTGTTGTTGCAGTCTTGTTGGATTGCTTCAAACCTTACATCGACAGTACCGAGGTACATACTGCGTACCTTGGTACTGTCGCTGTATGGTTTGAAGCATTCCAACAATTGCAGTCGGACTGAAAGCACCCACAGAATATGTTTATCATCATGTTTAGACCAACCCATTTTCGACTAATCGCTGCACGATACGTTTGCTTACTATAAGGCCACAACATACCTTATATTTCCTGCTTAGATATCGTATATTTTTAGTATTTTGAAGCCCTCGGCGCGAGAAAATATCACTTCGCGGCCACCATTTGTTTACTGGCAACACAGGTATAGTGTACGATCTCTATATTTGTTTAGTAAACCGCACATTTTCCCAATCTAACGATAACCATCAATACAAAACAGTGTTAAAATATCACGAAATAGAATTATTCATATTATCAATCGATTGAATATGCAATATAGAGCGATTCTCCATTTCGTAATTTGTACGAAACTACGCCGACTCGAACCCTTCGGCAGCGTCCGGAAACGCTCGGGCGACTTCGGCGAGTGGCTTGTTTGGGTGCTGTGGGTTCGCGCCTCAGTTCGGTTTGCTGTGCGGTGGATATATTTTACTTTGCGCTCGGAGTATAAGGCATTGTGTGACTATTGTACGAGTCAGGGGCAAAATGGCAACGCCAGAACACAATCAGGTAGGCTATATTTAACGTAATTGTTTGTGTTTCGCTTGTCAATAGCCTGGTCCCCTAGATCCACGACCAGGGATGGGAATAATGTCGATATTTTTGGCCCGCCCCCCGTTCCCAGCTCCAAAGCAGCTGATGATGCGACCGCCCCGCCTCCTCCGCGCTGCCTCTGCCGCCGTCTCTTCTGCCAATTCTGGGACTGCAGAAACACACCGGAATGGCGGCTGCCTTGGGCTATTGTAGTAGGGACACATAGGCCCACACTTTAATTTTCATCCCTGCATTAGCACCCGGGATTAGCACATCAATTATAATTTATATCCAATTTATTGGTCTAGGGGCATACGCATTTTGATATAAAATGATATCATTTAATAGGCCAATAGCTCAGCTAGCTATCACTATAAGGCCACTCAAAAAAAAAAAGTTGTTTCTCATCACCGCGCGCATCATAAAAATCATGATTTGGGGAAAACTTTTTTTTTTTTTTTTTACATTTTTTATGAAAAATATGCTAAAATTGCCAAAATATTGGCAAATTTGGTATCAAATTAAAGCTTATGCTGTCAGCAATGCAATCAGCTAGGTGTAACTTGCATTGTTACAACTTTTGCTGATCACTAAACTCAAAATTACTAAAATGTGAAAATTGCTCGCGAAATGTCCAAATTTCCCTATGTAAATTGCCCCGAGTAAAAAAAAAAAAAAAATTAAATAAAAAACGCCCTCGTCATATTTTTCATTGCTTGGTGATGAGAAACAATTTTTTTTTTTTGAGTGGCCTAACTATAAGTTGGAAATTATAAAATGATTTTAATTTAACGAGTTCCATGGACTAAGTTATTTGGTAAACTAATTGAACTCATGCCTTATAGTGGTAACAATTGTAGATAATATAATTTGACAGAGGAGTAATTAAGCCCCATATATTTAGGCCAAATCAGGCGGCAACCATAGGCATAGGTTCAAAATGATATCAGAGACATATCAAATAATATTATTCGTCCCATGTTTCCCTTTTAAAAAGTCAGAACTGTGGTAGGCCTACACTGTGCGATGCGTCACACAGTCAGTTTGTTGCAGATGGAAATGCTTTAGAGAAATAAAATATAAGTCTAGACCGTAGGCCCCTATGTGAGTTGTGACTAAATCGAGATTAGGCCTACAGCTGAGATATGCCTACAAGTTGGTGTTTTGACCCAACGAAATAGACCTACCCGTATTACTATTACCGCTGGATTTAATAATGTTGCATTTCTATTTAGCTGATCCCAACATATGTCATCATAGGCCTACAATTAAGCTGCAAAACACGTACATCGGTAACCATCTTGGAGAGCATTGAACAGCTAGTCAGTATCTAGCTGTTGATGTCTAAATAGCAGGTTTTCATATAACTTTTGCACATTGCAATCTATATCGCCCTACCAAAGGTGATTTCAGCTACACATTTATGAAAGGAATCAAATTAACTAAGATTGGAAAAAGTTGTGGGAGGGGAGAGGGTCATAAATCACCCTTTAATATCTAAATGCACCAGACTATCAGCATATATGTCTAGACCCAATATATCCCCTTTTCTAAATAGTGGGTCCTTTGATCGTAATCGGTGTGCAGAATATGATTCACCGTCATTTGCCCATTTCCAGCTCAAATAACACAGTGTGACATCCAACAAATTATGCTCTCCTACTGCATGAGCCCACAGTTTAATTAACCCTTTAAGGGCTTATAGTGCTTTAAGTTTTATGCACCTTGCCCTTTCTTGTCCTGATGCATGGATCCCACAGCACTGGTGGGTAGCTCACCAGTCCTTCCTTTCAAGCAACATGCCGACCTATGTGCACTCCCGGCATGATGTACCAATGCAAAACCAGCGAGTCACTCGCCAGGGCTGTGTTGGTTCATCATACAGACACATGTTATCCTTAAGGCAACATGCTGTCCACAAAGGGTTCAGTGGGTGGTGTGAGCTGCTCAGGGAGCTGCTCAGCAGGACCGGAGTGTGTGGTCGGGCCGCCCACCACTAGCGGCGGGCGGCCTGATCAGGCTGCTGCTGGTGGTGGTGGTGTGCCTGTCCCACAGTCAGGGCTCCCCTCCCTGAGCTGCTCCTCCTCTCTGCTGCTGCTGCTGCTCAGATACCAGACAGAGCTGCTCCCACTGCTGCTGCTGCCGCTGAGCAGCTCCTGTGGTGCCTGTGACTCCCTGTAGGCCTACTCCCCCCATCACTGATACCAGAGTTGCGGTAGCTACAGGTCTATGAGTATAGGTTACTAGGTACGCGTGGCACTGTGCTCCCCAGACCTAAAACAAGAAAATGGGATCTAGAAAATGTATCTACCAGTTACTATAAATTATCACATACAAGATTTTGTAAGGTGTTATCAAAGAATTATTATGATCTGTATTCATGTATATGAAAAGAGGACCGATGTGGCCATGGTAGAATGCAAATGGCCTGTGTAAGATCTTAGGCCAGTTTTCGGCAACATTGAGTAACTTGAAAAAATCCTATAAGCCGCAAAGGAGCTCTGAAAATTGCTAACTTACAGCTTGTCGTAGGTCTCCTGTAATACAGCCGACAGAATTTTTGGTCCTGACCCTATTTTTCTCTTTCAGATGGGCAAAAGGTTGGATTCTTTTGAGTGTGCAGTAATGAATGACCCCTTAAATTAAACCTTAACACATATCTGTTTTTTTCATTTGCATCCCGCAAGAAAAAGTGTGTTCCGATTTTGCGCTAGTTGCCATGGAAACTGACATACCTAAACTGGAGACATTTTACACGTGCCCAGCAAACTTTGACCTTGACCTTTGACCCCTCCAAGCATCACCCAGGGTTACCATGGCAACAACCATTTTTTATATTCTTTTTACCAAGGCCTCTGGCAACAATTTGGGCCACAAATTATGATTCTGTGACAAATTTAAGGCCTCCTAGCACTGATTATATGCACAGTAGTACCGTTTTTCGTTGGCGCTATATACGAGTACAACATTGTGGGGGTGAATTTGTACTGTGACACATCATGAAGAGCTTTTTGGAGTGTATCAACTCGATAGGGTACAATGCGACAGTTGCGGGTTACTCACTAAGACTGATGCACTATTCAGCCTTTAAAGGTTTAATCTGACATTAACCACTGGTGGCATTTGACAGGTGTTTCGCACACGCAGCAGCTTATTATAGGAGAAAAAGAGGGACCCTGAAACGACACAATATCCACTCTGTACATCCCTGGCTAATTGCCCAGCTGTCCTCACCAGACAATGGGTAATGGGGGGGGGGCAATGAGGCCAAAAAGAAAAAAAAATCAGGTTACATAACCCATGGCAGAACAGGGTCGACCCTTAACATTTAATTAAATTTCTCACAATAAAATGATCTCTCCTCCCGCAAGAGGTAGCCTACTCACTTAAAATTCCCGGACACAGCATGGCACTCAATGGGAGCATTCAATGGCACTTTACTTCAAACCACATCTTGTGGGTTAATATTTTAACAAGATTATATCAGCATAATACTTCTTACTGATTCTTTCTACAAATCCATCAAATTATTGATATACGTCTGTATGCTGGATATATCAATGATTCGTATAGCACAGGCCCTAAGACCAGGGAGGAAAAAGATAGAGAATGAATGAATGAAATGAAGGGACAGATGAATAGACATGTGCAGGAGCCAAAGGAATTGGGGGCGGGATGGATGGCACAATTCTACAAACCCCCTTAGTAGTATTGTATGTATCGGAACGGGACTATAGTTAAGTACTGTTTATTACTCAATCGACCTGCAGCCAATCAGAGGCCTCCATTTGGTCACGTGACCGGAAGTGACCTACTTAGGGGATTAGTGGTGACGTCACGTGACCTAGTTAGCCAATCAGAGGCCGCCATTTGGTCACGTGACCGGAAGTGACGTCATATGACCTACTTATGGACCGGAAGTGACGTCATATGACCTACTTAGGGGACCGGAAGTGACGTCATATGACCTAATTTAGGATCACGTGACCGGAAGTGACCTGATGAGTCACGTGACCGGAAGTGACGTCACATGACCTAATGGCCAACCGGAAGTGAGTGACCTCATTGAGGATCACGTGACCGGAAGTGACCTGATTGATCACGTGACCGGAAGAAGAAGTGACGTCACGCGACTTAATGAAGAGATGAGCGTCTTTAAGGGGTCACGCGCTTTAAAATGTGATATCTTTTTTTTTGGAGGAGGAGGAGGAGGAGGAGGAGGAGGAGGAGGAGAAGGAGAGGAGGAGGAGGCGAGTCTCTTATTTTTTTCGGTAAACTAATAAAAAACACTACGATATAAGTTGTTTTTTTTTTTCATTTTTTATTGTTTTACGAGCGACTGGAAGTGACTTATTGAACTAGGTAGAAGCGTTCTTTAGAGTGTATAAGGGGGGGGGGAGGGGAGGGGAGGGGAGGGAAGGGGAGGGGGGCCCCTTTAAGATGCATGGGGAGGGGGGCGCTTTTAGGATGCATGGGGCGGGTGGGGGGGAGGGGGGGAGGGGGGAGGGGGGCACTCTAGGGGGGTGGGGGGGCACTCTAAGGGGCGTTTGTCTCTTTTAAGAAAAAAAGAAAAGAAAAAGATTTCAATCGAGAGACACGCTTCTTCCTCTCGAGAGGAAGAAGCGTGTCTCTTCATTTTTTTTGTTTAGGAAGTGAGGGTCTTTAGGATCACGTGACTGGAAGCGACTTGATGAAGCATGTGACTAGAAGTGACGACGTCACATGCTTTAATGAGGCGATCAGCTGTGACTGGCGGCGGCGGCGGTAGCGGCGGCGGTGGTGCTGGTGGTGGTGGTAGTAGACGTTACTGTGGTCAGAGGTGATATGGTTTTTTTCCAACAGAAATCAGAGCTTTTATACAGAGGGAGTTTAATCCTATTTCCAACAGCACCCCAGCTGTCCAGCAGCCGCTCCGCTCCGTAAGAGCTTCTTAAGAGCTTAGATGACGAGGGGTATGTCATCGCCATCTGTGGTGGCCAGCTGAAAATGGTGTTTTTTCCTTATCCATTAGCCTTACCTCCTACCCCCTACCTGAGGACGACTCTCTCCCCCTTTGGCATTCATTGTAACAAACGTCAGAGGTCAGGTGAAAATCGGATTTTCATGCACAGCCTTAGTCAGCTGTCACCCCTATTGAACTAGCCGGCCGCCGCCGGCCGGTCTACTCACCACGGCAGGAGGCGGTGATTTTTTTTTGTTTTACACTTAAGTCGCTCACCACATGCACACGACTCTACTCACAGACAGACACACCCGTCTTAGGGGGTCCTGCTTCACACTACACGCCTCCTGTAGTTTTTTGTATACACACTCTAAGCTCATGACTGCTTAATCCTTTATACAGCTAATGCGCGTTGAATTAGCACAGTCGGTACACCGCCCGCTCATGGCAGTCGATCTCTCAAAAAAAGGGGGAAAGAGATCCAGCTGAAAACGTCATGACTTATGTCTTTTGTTTCTCTTTGTGAATGTCCGCCGGTCAGCCGGCGGCAGCAACTGCTTAATCCTTTATACAGCTAACGCACGTTGAATTGCTGAACAAGGCAGTAAGTAGCTTAGCTCATGTCAGTCGATCTCTCAAAGGGGAGGGGGAAAGGGCTCCAGCTGAAAACGTCATGCCTTATGTCTTTTTGTTTCTCTTTGTGAATGGCCGCCGGTCAGCCGGCGGCAGCTGAACAGAGCCGTAAGTAGCTTAGCTCTAGAAGCGAGAAGGAGTATATAAGGGGGCTGGAAACACCCATTCACTCACTCAGTCTTTTGCTGCTCTCTACAGTCACCACCATGAGCAAAACACAACAACTAGTGTCGTCCAAGGATCTAATCGAGTTCAAGAACAAGAAGAGTACGCAGAACGGTGATCGTTTACCGTCAGCGTCTCCTCTTGCTACTGAAATTGAGACTACCGCCGCAACCGCTTGGTCTTATCACCCTCCCGCTGTAGCGAGCGCACGCAGCAGTAGTAGTGGTAGTAGTAGTCGTCGTGGTAGCGACTTTGTTACACTCGCGACGGTTGTTGCTGCTAAGCACGCTGCTGCTGCTACTGCTGCGCCTGCTGCGGCTGCTGGTGATCCTCGTGCTGCTAGTGCTGCTGCTACTGCTGCTGCTGCTGCTGCTGCGCCTGCTACTGCTGCGCCTGTTACTGCTGCGCCTGCTGAGGCTGCTGCGCCTGCTGCTGCTGTGCCTGCTACTGCTGCGCCTGCTACTGCTGCACCTGCTAGCGCTGCGCTTGCTGCTGCTGCTGCTGCTGCTGCTGCTGCTGCTACACCTCTTGCTGCGACTGCCGCTACTAGTACTGACACGCAGCACGTTGCACAGAACCTCTCCAACGCTACATCAACCGACGCCATCAACGCCGCTCGCGCTGAGACTTACAGCTATTCGGACACTCAGCCCCAGCAGCGCGTAGTAGACATACATGCCCTAAAGCAACAGGGTGAGACAGAGAACGACGCTGACGACGAGGCGTACGAGGAACCCGAAGGGTTACGGGCGCACAGTCCGTTTTTCGACCTCATTTCCACTGGTAGCGCGTCCGGTCCGTGGCGACTGCCCTCACCACCACCTTACGAAGTCGTGTGGTTGCCCTGTTCCGACAACGAGTCGTCGGATACCAGCGCAGACGCTGCTCCTGTTATTGGTTCTGCTGCAGTAGTACCTGTATCATCATACTTCAAAGCAGAGCCGTTAGGATACTTGTCAGACGCTATGCTACTGAAAATAAGTAGTAAGTTGCCGACATCAGATTACATACGGTTAGGTTCATACCTTGAAGTGAACTTGAAGGATATGGGATATCTCAGTTGTGAGACAAGTGTCATAACTCAAGCTAGAGAAATGTTCACTACTTGGTACCAGAAAAGTTGTACTACTAGGTGGAAGGACCTAGCCGCCGCCTTGGAAGAATCTTACCGTATGGACCTCATCAAATTCTCACGTGAGTACATGGACAAGCATGACATGTGGGATGGCTTAGAGAGTGGAGACATGGAGTGGAAAGTGCAGAAATATTTCTCTCTTTTAGCTGAGCTCTGCCCTAGAGACTGGAAGACCATAGGGATCTACTTAGGGTTGACTTCTCATGAAGTAGCTTTCATCTCTCAACCTGTGCCTTCTGACAGGACTGTGAAGAACCCTGTCTATGAAGTGCTGAGAGCTTGGAAGTACAACGAGACGTCTGAGCCTATGGCTCTGATGAAAGTGTTGCAAGACGACATGGGTCGCAGCGACGTCGCAATGTATGTTCAAGGGTTGTATGCAGCTGTACCCAAAGACATAAAAGTGAGCTGTGACACTCCAGTGTTGACCACTCTCGTCTGATCCCTGCAGTAAGATGGACATCTGTTGAATTCGATCCTAGACTACAGTCGCCTTTCACTATGCTAATACAGGGGTAGACACTAACTTAATCAGCCATGGGCCACCCGGGCCCGCAGCTTCAAAAAGCTACAGGCCAGCACCTAAATCTGCGGGCCCAATAGATGCATTTACTTTTTTCAAAAAGGAAATCAGTTATTATTGGTTAGGATACATCAAAACGTAACCAAAATATAAAGATTCCTGTAGATTTTCTCTTTCCAACGGTATATTACATGGCTGTAATGGTTACAGGATATTTTCCATGGGTTTAATTTTCCTATTCTTGTGGGCCACCCGGGCCCATAGGAAGCTAATTCTCTGGAAAACTACGGGCCCGGACCATGAATTACGGGCCATTGGCTCCCGGGCCAGCGTTAGTGGCTACCCCTGCTAATAGTATCGTGTGGTAAGAGGCGTCTAGTATTCGAAGTGATAAATAACGTTTATTTTTTTAAATAATTGGTAAATAAGTGAAAAAACAAAAAAAAAGAAAAACATGACGCAGGACGTTTGCGAAAAGTGTTTCAAAATTTTTAAAAGACCGTACAATCACGAGTGACCCGTAGAAAAATGAAGAACAATACCTAAGTTTTGCCCTCTATGCGGCGATGTCGATTGCTGAAAAGATCACCTGTCGACGCGAATCTCTGGACGAGGTGACTATCCCTCTACGTACATGCGCTGTACCGAACGGTGAGGAAACGTTCACGGCGAATTGGCCTGCAATACGAAGGAGTGTCAGGATGCACGGGACTCGCGTGAGTGTAACAAACGTCAAACTACCAACCGGCGAGTTGAGTGACGCTGTAGATACTATGCGTCGCAATCTGCTTCACACAATGATAAAAGTGGGTTTCTCGGTAGGCTTACTCTTACAACACAGAGAAGACAAGAGCATACTGCGCTACTCTCACGTCTCCCAGAACAACGCAACTCTCATTACAACCGCTCCCAACTATAACTAATTCAGAAACTTTAGAAGAGCTCCTCTCAAACATGGAAAACACCGTCGCTTGCGAGGAAGTACGGAAACTTTGCGACGCTGACACCAAGCGGTGCGCTCTTTTTCCTACTAATTTTGAACATTTGCGTTTACATGGGACCGGGGGGTTTTCCCATAGGCGGTAGGAACAGTCAGGACGGTCGAGTTGGAAAGAGAAGCCGTGTGTTAGATTTTCCCAACAAGGACAACCTCTGCGTCTTCCGCCACATTTCCTTTCACTTATACAGCACCAGCAAGCGCGCTTCAAATTTGTTACGTCAGTTCTGTCCCGCTGCCACACGTGAAACTTTTCCTCCCGACGGACATTCCAGAATCTACCCTTACAACATTACCTTCGATTTCGAGGGTTTCTTCAGACCGTGCAGATGACCGTCGACCGAACACGTGTCCCTGCTGTGGGATCACGTCCCTTTGTCGGCTAGCGTCGCATACGACTTTCCGGGGTAGGAGGGGCAGTGTACGTCAGAGAATCCGACGCAGATTCCGACCCCTTGTTAGACCGAGTTTAAAATCACATAAACGAGAACGCCAAAGTCATCGAGAAAGCTGTGCTAGAAGTTTACCGACCAACGTTAGCGAAGTTACATGTGGCGATAGGTGAAGCTCTCCTGCTAGAGGAAGCGACATTCACCCCTTCTCCAGGCGGCTTCGCTGCAGCTCACACCAGACAACCGTTAGTTCAACTGAAGAAGCGGCTTCTGAGATACATCCGTCAAGCTCCAGTCGTAGGCTTCAACTCAGAGCGTTACGACTTGAACCTGATCAAAAATACGCCTTCACTCGTTCTTTGCCTCCGGAGACCGAAGAAACCAACAATTCAGCGTCATAAAGAGAAGCAATCAATACGGTTTACACACAGTTTTCTTGGACGTAGTAGTCAACTATTTGGCACTTGGTTACAGCTACGCGAATTATTTGCGAGCTTTCACCAGAAACGAAGAGAAAGGTTGCTTTCCTTACGAATGGATGACGTATACCAAGAAACTGGTAAACAGAACCCTGCCACCGAGATCGGCTTTTGACAGCGAACTGACGGGCGTCAAAATGGCCGAAATCCGACTACGCCACATGTCAGAAAGTTTAGTATGACAAGAAGAAGCAAACTATGAGAGATTACTTGATCCACTACAACAACGAAGACGTCAAACCTTTCATAGAAGCTTTTGAAAAAATCACGCTAATTTTTTCCAAGATAGCAGCATTGTCATGTTGAAAGACGAGATCTCTCTCGCCAGTTTGACTTTACAGGTCCTCTTCCAAAAACCTATAAGCTGTGTTCACAACGTTCCCTCCGTTCGACGCCGTCCTCCACGCTCTGATCAAAGAAAATCTAGTCAGTGGTCCTTCCATCATCTTCCATAGATTTCACGAGAAGGAGTGTATAGGTGTCTTATAAGTCGGCAGAGGGTGAATACTAGTGAAAAGGGAAGGCAGGTGTGCAAGTAGCTTTTTCTAACAGACACGTGTGTGAACTAAGCTGCTTAAGTCTAAACCCACCTGCGGTAGAAGCTCTGTACTGAGAGAGTCTTTTCAGCCGTTTAAGAGGCTTATCTAGGACAGGGTACATAAGGAGTGAAACGCCGCTCTCACCAGTCACACTTTCTCCACCCGCCCTTCATCTTCGTAGCATCGTCCACTCTACGCTCGCTCAGCACGTTACGATGATTAGTTCTGCTATTTTCTTTATTTATGAAAGTGTTGACGCTACAGAGCATCGAAACCCTCTCGAAATGAGTCCAAGAAAGAAAAAGCAACTCCCACTTGAAGCAAGAAGAGAAACAGTGCCCTATGATGCATGTGAGGTAAAGAAACATTGGAAAGACGTCACCAAGGAGCAATGGATAGAAGCATGCTTCAACTTCATCGGAACAGTAGTTTCATTTGGACAGAGGGAGAAGATTTTGTTAGAGCTATTTTTCTTAGCTCCGTATACTTGGCCTGACTGTGGTGAAATTCCTTCAAGTTTGTCAGTCTTCGCCATACAAGTTATCAACTCCTTGAAGGAGCTTCGATATATGCAAGGCACTCAGGAGGAGATTGTCAAGAAAATGACGGAATTTGAAACAGGCGAAGACACAATATGGTGCGAGGAGACGACATATGCGGACGATGATCTGGAGTCCATCATTTGTAGCCCGTTGGAACATTATGTTAAAGACTTTGAGGACATGCTAGACAGCACTGAGATGAACCCGAAAGAGAGATCCCTTACTGCACAGAAAGAGGCCAAAGCTGTGTTGGAAAAGCACAAGTTTGGTCAAGGATTCACTCTTCAAAGCAGCTGTGTGAGTGTGATAAAAAGTCTTGTGTTGAAACATTCAGACATGAAGTTTTCGCGTGCTGTCGACACACTTCCTTTGCCTGAACTGATGATGAACATGATCGACCCCATAGTACCAACACGTTTCGACTCTGCCAATTGTCCCATGTATAAAATGGTTTCAAGTTTTGCCCGTGGCCGATGGCTAAACGATCCACTGAAGTCAGAAAACCTCCTTGATTTAATCAACTGACTAAATGTATTTTCTCATACTAGTATTAGTAGCATTAGTAATAGCGGCTACTCAGTCTCGTGCAGCACAAGCAGCAGCATCTGTCAGCAGCATCCGTGACATCGTCAGCAGCAGCAGCAGCTGCACAAGCAGCACAAGCAGCCACATCTGTCAACAGTATCCGTGACATCGTCAGCAGCTGCAGCAGCTGCACGAGCAGCGCAAGCAGCCCAAGCAGTAGCATCTGTCAGCGGAATCCGTGACAACGTCAGCAGCCGCAGCAGCGGCTGCACGCGCAGCACAAGCAGCAGCATCTGTCAACAGCATCCGTGACAGCGTCAGCAACTACAGCAGCTGCAGCTGTCAGCAGCTGCAACAGCTGCACGAGCTGCACAAGCAGCAGCAGCAGCAGCAGCGGTAGTGTAGACCGCTAAATTCGAGATGACGTCATGTCTGTTTCTTAGCATCGACATTCGACATGAGACCTAGTGACATTTGACATGAAGCTTGAAAAACATAGTGACAGGTGACATGAGCAATTCTTAAAATCGCCATGAGATATGAGCATAATTAAGCGACATCGACATGTGCCATGGCTATTTTTTTTTAAGACAAACGCCGTAGTCTCCTCATCCAGACCTCCGCTAGTAGCGCTCTATAAGCGCAAGCTGTGGCTGTGAACCCCCTCCTCCCACCGTACACACAGGTAAATATCAGAGTCGGCCAATGTCGCCAATACTACTCTCATACAAGGGTCAGGCGCTGCTGGACTATAATAGATGGGTCAAGGACTATTCTACTGAGGGTCAGGCTACGCCGGACATTCAATAACAAGCTGGACTTTGGCAAATTTGCTTGAAAGTCTGGCCAGCAAGAGTCCAGCATACTCTCCCAAGAGTTCAGCATTGCCAGACTATGGCATGAGGATCCCGCATGGTCAGACTTTCAAGCAAGTTTGCCAAACTCCGGCTTGTTATTGAATGTCCGGCGTAGCCTGACCCTCACTAGAATAGCCCTTGACCCATCTATTATAGTCCAGCAGTGCCTGACCTTTGTCTGAGAGTAGAATTAGCGCTATTGGGTGCCTCTGATATTTGCCTCTGTGTAGTCAAACCTCGCCTGAGAGAGACATACTTCAGAAAGAAACGAAAGCGGATTCCGACATCGGTCTGTGACGATCACTTAAAGCTTTTCGTGAAGATAAAAACGGAAAAAAAGTGCGAAAATGGTGTCCGCCGCCCGGCGGATGTTGTGAAAGACGTTACCTTCACGATCTGAGAACTTCGGAGCTTATGAAAGCGGCGTGAGAAGGTGACGGGATCCTAAGTCTCAACCCTAAGACTTACATTTGCTACGATCGAGTCAGCGGCACCGGTGAAAGAAAATCCCCAAAAAAAAGATAGCGTGCAAAAAGTGTACAGAACTAACAAAACCCTAAAGAACCAGTCGTCTTCTTAGATGTTTTCGAAAACGAAAAACTCTCCTTGCGGTAAATAGAAATTTCAAAGTGGTACGAACCAAAAATGGACACTTACACCATAGAGAAAGATGACGTGCGCTACTTGTATTATAAGCGTCGCGTGCATTCTAACGGTGTGACAACGAGTCCTTTAAAATATGAAAAAAAAGTGTGTTATTGATTGATTGAGCGCATCTTTTCAAAAATAGCGTGTTTATTAGAATTGAAAAAAAAAGAAAATAAAAAAATAAATAAAATTATTGTTGTGTTTTATTTTCATACGTCTTCTTTTATTAGTAAGTAAAAAAAATTATAACAATTAACTAGCGTGTCCTCTTAAAGTGACACTTCCTCCGGTCGCTGCTGATCGCCTAATTAAGGCATGTGTCGTCGTCACTTCTAGTCACGTGACTCATCAGGTCGCTTCCGGTCACGACGATCTGAGAACTTCGGAGCTTATGAAAGCGGCGTGAGAAGGTGACGGGATCCTAAGTCTCAACCCTAAGACTTACATTTGCTACGATCGAGTCAGCGGCACCGGTGAAAGAAAATCCCCAAAAAAAAGATAGCGTGCAAAAAGTGTACAGAAGTAACAAAACCCTAAAGAACCAGTCGTCTTCTTAGATGTTTTCGAAAACGAAAAACTCTCCTTGCGGTAAATAGAAATTTCAAAGTGGTACGAACCAAAAATGGACACTTACACCATAGAGAAAGATGACGTGCGCTACTTGTATTATAAGCGTTGCGTGCATTCTAACGGTGTGACAACGAGTCCTTTAAAATATAAAAAAAAAGTGTGTTATTGATTGATTGAGCGCATCTTTTCAAAAATAGCGTGTTTATTAGAATTGAAAAAAAAGAAAATAAAAAAATAAATAAAATTATTGTTGTGTTTTATTTTCATACGTCTTCTTTTATTAGTAAGTAAAAAAAATTATAACAATTAACTAGCGTGTCCTCTTAAAGTGACACTTCCTCCGGTCGCTGCTGATCGCCTAATTAAGGCATGTGTCGTCGTCACTTCTAGTCATGTGACTCATCAGGTCGCTTCCGGTCACGTGATCCTAAAGTCGATCACTTCCTAAACAAAATTAAATTAAGAGACACATTTCTTCATGACCCAACCAATCAGAGGTCTCCATTTGACCAGAAGTAGTCCCCTCATTTGCATAATGGGTCACTTCCGGTGTACCAGCCAATCAGAAGCCTCTAACTAAGTCAAGGTCACGTGACGTCACTTCCGGTATGCCCTTATATGGACATGTGAAGGTCACATGACGTCACTTCCGGTATGCCCTTATATGGGCGTGTGACGTCACTTCCGGTCAAATGGAAGCCTCTGATTGGCTGAGTCATGACCTTGACCTCTAACTAGGTCAAGGTCACGTGACGTCACTTCCGGTATGCCCTTATATGGGCATGTGACGTCACTTCCGGTCAAATGGAGGCTTCTGATTGGCTGCAGGTCGATTGAGTAATAAACAGTAGTTAACTATAGTCCCTTTCCGATACATACTATACTACTCCCCTTTATCTCATCATGC
This sequence comes from Harmothoe impar, assembly GCA_947462335.1. Classification (NCBI taxonomy): domain Eukaryota; kingdom Metazoa; phylum Annelida; class Polychaeta; order Phyllodocida; family Polynoidae; genus Harmothoe; species Harmothoe impar. The sequence goes on from OX381707.1 coordinate 22,974,939, forward strand.
ACTGCAAGCTGCTGCCATTTTCCATGTCAGCATGTCACGTGACATGTTCAGCCAGAGCCAACACAAGGCACGCCACCTTCAGTAGCTTATGGAAATAGACCCCACAGGCCTCTGCTTCAATGTCTATAGCTCTACCCTAGTAGCAAGCCCGCACGGGGCCAATTTGGTTTTAGCTCGGAGTGGCTGTTTGAAGTTGGGCAAAACTGAACTGGGTTTCATGTTGGGCAGATCGATGGCTGGGCTGAAGTGTGGCCCTGACCAGCTGACCAGGCAGCCCGATTTAGGCTCAGATTGGTTTCAATATGGCCTGCCCGATTTGGTCTCAGATCGGTTTCAAAGCGGGCTGCCCGTTTTGAGTTCATGTTGGGCAGATGGCTGGGTTGAAGTGTGGCCCCAATCGGGCTCCCCATTTTGGGCTCAGATCAGTTTTAAAGTGGGCTGTTCGATGTGGGTTGAAGTTAGGTTTGGACAGGGCAACTGTTCTATTAGTTCTGATGATTGAAACCAGATGTCACTACTACACTTTATAATATATAGAGTTTTCCGACAAATGAAATTTCCATAATACAAGAAAATGTTAAATTGATGTAAAATAGGAAACAATAAATAGATGTTCTCACAGTTTGGGAATATGATGTATTTGAATGATAAAAAGGAGGTTCATTAAGCAGCTATCTAGTATAGACACCATATCTATGGCATTACAATTTACTTAACACCAGACTCATTTGACCCATGTAGGTATGAAGGCCAATGTACACCATAGACACTTGCCTATGCTGCATATGGCTTAAAACTGATGATAATAAGCCTGCTTGATACTTCCATAATTGGATAGGAACAGTATGATTATGCCTTATGGTTGATTAGCAGGACCTAATATCTCTTATTCAACAAATACACAAAGAAAATATTGGGGAAAGATTGCATAGATTCTAAAAACCCATAAGTATCAGGTGGTGCCATGGCACCAAATTGGCCAGTCTGTCCAAAACCCAATCGGAGCCCAAAGTGGGCAGCCAGTCCAAAATCCGATCTTAATCCAAAGTGGGCAGCCCGTCCAAAACCCAATCTGAGCCCACTTTCAGCCCATCCAAATCCGATCTGAGCCAAAAGTGGGCAGCCCGCTTGGGGCCACGACTGTTACTAGGGTATCTGATATCAGCATTATGGTTCATGCCCCTTAAACTCTCAAGTATGGACAAACATGTGGAGTTGCCTCAGCATCTGTATCCTGCATAAAAAAGTATATCCACATAATCTGGCATCTGTATAAGGCCAAAAAAAGAAGGTTTGTCTCAGGTAACATGGGAGGAAAATGTAGGGTCGGTAGATCAGATTTTTTGTTTATATGTTGTTTTTTTAACATGAGTGTACTGGCCAACTTTTTTGAATACCCTAAAATTGACCAAAAAAGGGTAAAAATGCGAAAATGTCTTCAAAATTGCATACAAAAACGTAGGGTCGACCCTGTGTTGATAGGGTCGGTCGGGTGATCTGAAAGAAACCTTTTTTTGGCCTAATCGTAAAATAAAGCACATACCACAAGCCCTGATAGCTGTAGTTACTGTTAAATACTAATGGGACATAACAAATTAATGCCATATGTACACCTTAAAAGGTTAAACTGACTTCAAGCACGGGGGGCACCTGGCAGGTGTTTCATTCACGTATCGGCCTAAGAAGAGTGATCACGAGAAGGACACTGGAAAGACAAAATATATTTTCTGTACATCCACTGCTGATTACCCAGCTGTCCTCACCGGATATTGGAAAACGGGAAAAGTAATTTGGCCAAAACTGGCAAAAGGCGAAGAAATATGTTTTACGATACACAGCTTTACCTCAGGGCCGACCCTGCACATTATGATTCAATTTCTCACAGTGCATGTTCATCCACAAGGTATACAAGCTCCCCCTCACACAGGATGGCACTCTATAGGAGCTAGATGAGAGATACATAGGCGTACTAGAGGAAAAAGAGGGAGGGGCGGAGGCAGATATCCTGATATATGGAGACTGAGCCATGTGTAAAATAAAGTGAAAGAAAAAGGGTGTTCATGGGTGCAGCCCCTGATATTCCCCTGACACCCCTGTTATACATTTTAGGTTTGATACACTAGGGGGCACCACTGCGCAGATAATGCATTTTAGAATTATGCGGGATATATGCATTCCTGAGGATAATGGAGAAATAGATGTGGTTGCACCTGTAGTAGTTCTTCCGCATACAAGCGCTCAAGGCTAAACTCTTGGAGGAACACTGTATATAATTATGCTCTACTTTGGTATGGATAGAGTCTTTATGAGTCGAAACCGAAATGTTAATATTGCTGACCATGGATCGAGCGATTCTGTTCCCCTGTTTAAGGGACTGCTCATTTTTTAACAGCAGGGGGGGGGGGGGGGGTATTGGACCCCTTGACTGGGAGGGGGGAAATTTGGACCACTGCTAGGGGGGGTAAAAAAAATTCAACCTGTTTTGAGGAAAAAAGCCCGTGCATTACTATGCTACAAAGGAGCGCAAACGCGCGCGATTTTAGGCCTGCCGGGCGGGGGGGGGGGGGAGTAAAAAAATGTCGACCCCTCTAGGGGGGGGGGGTGAAAATATTTCGCGCAAAATCTCACCACCCCCCCCCCCTGTTAAAAAAGGAGCAATCCCTAAAACCTTCTAGATTTGTAATTCGGTTGTATTTCAGCTCTTTGTAATGATGATATTAACTGTTTAATGATATTAAATAATTTAATGATATTAAATCCTGTGCTTATTTATCTCCAGGTTCCCACGGAGACGACTAAGGAGTCTAATGACGTCACAAAGCCCGATCTTCCCTCTGTGCCGGGTGGACTGGAGCACCATGAGGTGGAGTGTCCTGTCATCGGCAAAATCGACGTCTACGTCCAGGTACGTCACTAGTCACGGTTTTAACTAGATTTGAGGTGTCCTTCTTTTCCAGCTTTAATTATTGTATTGCCAAGTTGAAGAAGAAATGGATCTACTGTTTTAAGCAATTTCAATTGAACCAAACGACGATTTCTCTCAGCAGAGAATATTTTGTGGCGTTTTCCTTTCATTCAGATTATCAGTTTTTTCATTTACTGCGGATAAGGCTATTCTTATCTACTGGGATATTAGCATGGTATCATACTGTGCACAGCAGAGGTGAGGGACTCTTATTTCACATGAGGGTTCATTTCACACAATCTGACTGATCAAACATGGAATTCACAGGTATTGATTTACAGAAGCCTGCACACTATAAATGCAAATAGACTTATTTCAGCCAGAATGGGGGGGGGGGGGGGGGGACCACATATTGCCTTCTAAAGGTCGAACCCCGGGTCGAACTGGGTAGTCAACGGTTATACCGATAATTATAGGATTTAATTTTGTTGTGTTAAAATGCTGAACGAGATAATTCTCAATTTGAGGGTCCCCTGCTACTCATTTTAGAGGAGCTAAACACACTTAGTTTAGGATTTGTGAGGAGCTAACGCCATTAACCCTTTACAGACAGCATGATACCCTCACCTTTCATGTTGACTCGTGGTCACCAATGCAATGACGGTGAGTAACTCACCGGCGCTGCATTCATGCATCATGCCAACCATTGGGAGTGTATCAACCCCGTAGCTTCGACATGATGCATGAATGCAGCACCGGTGATGCATCCTTGCCACGGCTGCCTCCACGTCTCATGACGATACAATGGCGTACATACATCAAAGCACTATGCCGCTCTTAACTGACTATTGATGGCAATGCTTTCAGAAAGAATCGATATAATTGTTAGATCAATGGACGTAATTCCTATACCTTTGTGATTGGCTATATTATTGACACGCCACATTGTAACAACCCCCGCCATTAGACCCTGCGCCACTCGGCCCACTTACAACACGGATAAACTGCTCATGGGACAAGTCAATATCCTGGGGACTGATTATCTTTCCGGAAGTGTTGCAGCTTACCCTTTAGGGATGGCATGTTGCGTTAACGCCACATTTGTCGTCATGATGCACCAATGCAGTACTGCATGGCGAGTAATGCGTTAGCACTGCCCTGGTGCATGATACCGCCCCTTATGGAGTGCATCATCACAGGAGGAATTGGCATGATGCGTGAATGTAGCCCTGCCTTATGACAATAAAGGGTGCATTACATTAAAGCGCTATGCGGCCCCTAAAGGGTTAACTAGCAGGCTCGAGCTGCATGAGGAGCGGATAATCACCCGCCGTCATCTTCAGCCAAGAAGCTGCAGGATAGGGTGACGATGTTGGCAAAACCTCCACTCAGTGTAAAATAATCCATCAGTACAATGTACATATGTAATACTATAGGCCTAGTATTAACAGTGCAGTTTGTCCTGTCAGACTTTAAGAATTATATTCACAAGAGTGCTCTATATATGGTGCTTAGCACGCTATATTCCTCACTAGCGGGATACCAGTGCTGCCACAATTGGGGACACTTAGAACTAGCAGTGTGGGTCTCAGGGGGGGCCAAACATCAGGGGGGAGAGTGGAGCAATGACAATGGACTCATGACTAGCAGTACCTAAGTTCAAATCCCCTCCAGGCTAGGTGTGGTGACCATTTTAACCCCATTGGTTTCAAAAGCTTGCACCAAAAGTTTTGGCAAAACGTTTTTGGAATACATTTTATGAACCTTAGCAAAAGGTCTGGGTATAGTCTTTTGGTAACCACTTATGGTAACCATCTATGTTACACTAAAAGCCACACCAAGGACCGAACCCAGGACCCTTAGATTGGGAGTTCCAGGCTCTCCTGGTTGAGCTATGGAGGCTGCTGGTAGGCCCAGGTACTATAGGTAAACTTTGTTATTGATTATCCTCATTAATGATCAATGCTAAATAATCGGGACCTTTAGCAAACCCGACGTAGCTTATTCAACCCAGACGTATCCTATGCTTTCAGCACTGCTACGTCTGTGTTAAATGAGGAACGTGGTTGCTAAAGGTCCATAATGGTAGGCCTAGACTGTAATAGGGACCTTGAACAACCAATGGGGTCGAACCCAAGGTAATAAACTCAAAGGCATGTTCCCTAACAGATCAGGGGCAGACCCAAAATAAACAAGATTTATTTGTGAATGGTCTAGTCTACACTGTTAGCCTGGGTTTGACCCCATTGGTTGTTCAAGGTCCCTATCACAGTGCACCATTATTTAGGGACCTTTGGCAAACCCGAAGTAGCTCATTAAACGCAGACGTATCCTATCCTTTCAGCACTGCTACATCTGCATTTAATAGGGACCTTTAGCAACCCACGTAAAAGCTCATTAATCACAGACGTAGCAGTGCTGAAGACATAGGATACGTCTAACGAGCTTTTACGTGGTTGCTAAAGGTCCCTAATGAGCTTTTACATGGTTGCTAAAGGCCCCTAATAGCATTGATCATTAATGAGGATAATCAATAACAAAGTTGATGTTTACCTATTGTACCTTGATCTACCAGCAGCTCCATAGCTCAACCAGGAGAGCCTGGAACTCCCAATCTAAGGGTCCTGGGTTCGGTCCTTGGTGTGGCTTTTAGTGTAACATAGATGGTTACCAAAAGTGGTTACCAAAAGACTATACCCAAACCTTTTGCAAAGGTTCATAAAATGTATTCCAAAAACGTTTTGCCAAAACTTTTGGTGCAAGCTTTTGCAACCAATGGGGTTAAAATGGTCACCACACCTGGAGGGGATTTGAACTTAGGTACTGCTAGTCATGAGTCCATTGTCCTAACCACAACCCTATATTGGACAGGTCAAAGATTGCAGGTGTCCTAGCATGCAGGGAATGTCGTAGTTCCACTCTCCAAGCAGAGCTTTAGCCCCCTGATCTGGTCCACATGATTTGCTGAAGCTAGTGACTGGAAAGGAGAGGGTGCATACTGGGACCAGTCCAATATGGCGCTGCCCAGTGGACATCCAGCTAGTGCGGAATAGGAACATAATGAATGCAACGCAGACACTCATGTGAGCCAATGAAATAATGTCTATTATACTTCACTTGTATACAGCTGATGTATAACATCTACCTTCCGCCACCCTCATTACTTATAAGCTGGGACTCCACTATCCGATTTTCTCATCTGATCGGACCTATTCTCACAAATCGGACCCAAACAAAATGTAAATATCAACACACCTGAAGCATAGGGTTGTTTATATTTACATCTGTTTTGTGTCCGATTTGTAAGAATGGGTCCGATCTGACCAGAAAATCGGGTAGTGGAGTCCCAGCTATACTAGCCCAACATAATGATTAAGTGCTATGCCCTTTATCGATTTTCATCATCACTGATAATCCATAAATGCGAGTCTACTCGCCAGGACAGCATTCATACACTAATATATGCCAACCCGTTGGGAGTGTATCAACCCCGCAGGTGGAGTGTCACACTCATGAATGATGATAACATAGGGCATATTGCATTAAAGCACTATGCGGCCCTTAAATGATTAAAAGTGTACCACCTGCACCCCTGGGGAATCTGGTTAACATATTCGTGTAGTAAATAATCAAAGAAAAATAACCAACAAGCAGTATACTTGGAAAAGGTATAACCCTTTTTATGAAGCATTGTGATACCACCCTTAGAAAGCTAAAGTCTACCTCAAAGAGTCAGTCATTTATTTTATTTGACAAAAAGTCTTAAAACATACATGGAGTTTCATTAAGATACCAAAGTTCTACTCCCAAAAGAAGAATAGCAGGAAATAAAGATAAGTTAGTTTCAGAAGCTTAGTTTAATAATTCATATGGCACGTCCTTTTATCGTACTTTCAGTTTGACCACTATAAGTGTACCTCAGGAGCCAATAAGTTCCAAGCAAACAACAGAAACTGTGTTAATAACATTGAAGACATATTGGTACACATACGAAATAGGTCAACACCATAGTGAACACACACAAATGGATATAAGATAAATGACCATGTCTGAGAAGATCCATTTTAGATATATACAATGACAGAAAAAAGGCCCCTGGCATAGTTCCGAATACAATGATTGAGACACTTCCCAAACTGCGCAGTAGTCTGATTCATGCATGGAAAAGGCCGGCAAACAGCTTCTTCAAAAACCAGCCAAATTATATATTGAATATACTACTCAGGTAGCCCAAGTTTTGAGTTGGGTTTTATATAACTTTTTGTCATTGTGGTTTACACTCAGATATCCATTAGACAGTCAGTGTCATTTCTCACATCTACTCCTTGTTTTTACCATAGGGAAATCATGTCGAAAATATATCCAGTAAAATGGGGTTCCAAGATATTCACTAGAATCTCATTAGATATCAAACATTATGCAGAGAATGTATTTCCATCAATAAAGAGATTGCTAATTTTCTCAGAGCCATCTCATCCAGTGTCGATGAATTTATTCTGACCTAAGCCTGTGTCAGGTCAAACAAAGAACGTTTAATGTTTGTTTTAGGTCACCTGACCGTACCCATCAAAGTAGGGTCAACCCAATATGTTTTATGCAACTCTGAAGAAATTTGCATTATTTTTAAGACTCTTTTTTCGGGCAACCTTATGATCCATGCAGAGATGGGCAAGTACTTTAATGTACCTAAAATAAATTCTTTTCATGTTACCTGAAACATGTCTTTAGCGCATTTGGCCATATTATGCTATTTTACGCATACCCTAAATCTCAACACATGGTATATACGTTGAGTCAGACTGTATAGTTACAGTCTGGCCGTGGCAGGAGGTGGAGTGTGATGTAGAGCAGATATCTAATATATTCATTACCTTCTTCATGGTTGAATAGGTAGGCCGCTTTAGTTACTTAAGTACTAGAGGTAATTTATAGGGGAGGTTACTTGCTATTATTTGTGTAACAGTGATAACCCTGATTTACTTTGCACTGACAATGCACATATTGTTACAAAGACTATATGGAAATGTGAGTACCCCCCCCCCCCCCTCTGCTAGATATGTAGGCAATGGTAATTGACTGGGGGGAGTTAATCATCTGTTACACACGCCGCAGGCGGCCAACACGGCGAAACAGAACCGGACATGGTGTCGCTGCTGACGCTCTGATTGACTCGCTTTTTGGCCGAGACGTAAAACGGCGGTTACGCCCCACCAGGCGCTGATGCCGACAGCCACCTGCTTGCCCATACTCACCGGCTCGCCCACACCCAGTGGCTCGCCCACACCCACCGGCTCACCCACACCCACAAACTCGCCCACACCCACCTGCTCAGCTGAAATATGATCATACTAGTGTGGCACATGATTTGAGGGTAGCTTTAACCCAGGAATACATTCCTACTCTCAGAATTGACCAATAATTCATTGTTCCTGAAATAATATTTACGGATTCAGATCATTTCAATCACTTTATCACCCTGACCCTGAGTCATCTGTGATGTTAAAGGGAAATGCTACTTGTCGAGATACTACTGAAATTCTATTGCTGTTTGCATGTAACTCAAGATTATATTAGCTTGATTTATTATCAAATAGAAAATGAAAAGAAATTGACTTGTCACCGAGCTAATTTTCATGATATAGCCATTTGAGCAAATGAGTACCTTAATTATAGAAATGAATGGGAAAACAGTATTTTCTCACATTATCGGTCATGGATTATCCCCCTCTATTGCAATATCAACCAAAACTTGGGAATGTTTCATAGGCATCTACAGGAACATTTTAGATGTAAAATACTAAGGGGTCACCAATGAAATAAGAAAGTTATGAATTTTTCAAAAATATTTATTTTGCCTTAACTATAGGATGCTATGGGTCTCCCAGTGACTAATAAATGCCATACACACAGGTATAATGTCTGAATGGCAAATAAAATGGTTGATTAGGGGAAAGTACCATACATTGGAATACAAATTTAGCCAAAAGAAGAATTTTCATGAGTATGGATTTTTGCCACCAGGTGGCCTATGTGTAGGAACCCGCATTTCCCTTTAATCACACGATCAAACTTTATGTATATCAATCCCTCAGTGTTATTGGTATGCAGAATAGCCATAACATGAAGACTTGGTATATCATATCGTAAAAGGTAACACAACCGTATGTCAGAGGGATTCACGTTTGTGGCCGGCTGAAGGTGTGTTTGGGGCAGGTGGGGCATTCATGCATCATCATGATCAAGGGTGTAGTACTATTCCATTTTAAAGGGTTAGTATAATTGGGCATGGAACCAATTGATGAGTCAATTCTCAGTGAGACCCACCTGGAATATCGAATGCTGTAGTTTGTCTGATCCTGTCCTTGAGACCAGCTAATTGAAATGCCCTTGGTACCTTTGGGTAGAGCTTGGAATACATCACTTATGAGGTTGGAATACATCACTTATGAGGTTGGAATATATCACTTATAATTATATCCACATACAAATGAGGTGTTTTATATTCAGCTACACTCCCTATCCCACCTCGCTTCATACTTAAAGAATCCTGTTTACATAATCATATTATATGCCTCCAGAATATAATATTTAAAAATATTGTTACTATAGAATAAAAAGTTTTAAGTTGGCATTTATTACTTTATATGCACTTACGAATACAACATTTCCGCTTTAAATCAGTCCGGGATCTCCCAATGGTATGTCAAATCAAAGCATTTTTCTTGGAAAAGGTGTCAAGCACTTTCTGATACAGGCGTTAAAGAGGCCAGGTCAACATACGCTATAGCTGTGTAGCAACAAGGAAGATACATATATCAACCCAATTTCTGTAGTCATTCCTGAGTGATTCAGTGAGACGATGTAAAACAGAAACTGTGTTAATGCTCCAAAATATATATTGGTGCAGGAAGGTTACATCCACGCTACAGCAAATACAGACAGTGGGATATTGTAAAACAAACAACCATGGTCAAAAATAACCAATTTAACAAATGTATAATACAGCTCCGAGAATCTGCAGCAAACTGCGTAATACTATGTACATGGTGAGGGATTCATATTAATCCATACACAGTAAGTGCTACATAACATTATGGAACTCCAATCTCACAATGCATTTTCTGCCCCCTCCCCAAGAGAAGAGGAAGAGCACCATATGACAAACACAATGGCAAATCAGATTGGATTATACTCATGGAAGTGTATATTCAAATATGGTGGTACATTTTAACCTTTTATTTTACCTATAACGTGTTTGGCTACCATAAAACAAAGATGGTACTGTTTTCAAGTGTTATCTAAATCCATGTCACAATGGATTTACGTAATTTAAAAAAAGTCAAATATTATCTCTGCCATGTAAGCCTAGTGCATTCTGGGAACTATGCTTATACTTCAAATTACAATGCCTAGAATCTATGCACCATTACAATTTCCAAATCCCATTCTTTGTGAGTGGAAGAAGTGTCTGCAATATTAAAGTTGTGGGAACAGAAGTAGCAATATGCCCACGATTTCAGGTCTATATATGATCAAATTGCAACAGAACATATCAAATTGCAGAAACTTTCTACCAAACACAGAAACTTTCTAGCAAAAGTCACTTCGTCGGATTTAAAATTTACCTAGGTTTTTGGTAAAAGCAGTGTCCGTATTCTGGCATGTATCACACTGATATGAGCTTTTATATTATTGCTGAGAAATATTGCTATTTAAATAATGAATTAAAATATATTGAATGTCTTCTAACATTGTCTGGGCGGGCCAATAAAGAGGCACTGAGTGTGATACAGCAGGACCATATTTCATGGGATCCTTGCCTTCCTCATACCTGGCTATATTTATAAGTTGGTTTATAGTTGCCCACTTGTATAAATCAAAAAGTCTAAACAGTCAGTCTCATTGTCTACTCTAATTGCAATTGGCGTAGGACCAGATCTTAGGCCTCTACAAGGAGCCACAAAACCATGAGGGATTCTGTCATGTGGCTGGCCAAGGCTGCAGGCGTGTTCACACAGAAAAAAAACTGAGTCAAATGTGAGCTCCAGGCTGCCTGCAGAATGACTCTCCTTTTAGGGGAACCCTGGCTGATAGAGGCAGCTTAGGTGACCCCCTGGCTCACATAAGGGAGTCACATAAGGACCAGGGCTTCTATAGACAGGGGACTCATTCTGGAGGCTCATTCATGACTCCCTCATGACTCCTTTCTCTCTGATTGCAATAATATGATGAAGCTCATTGCCATGGGATTGAGACCTCTTACTTGTGGTGCAGCTATTCACCTCTACTTAGGTAGCCACATCTGAAACATTAAAGGCTGTGGCTCGGCTGGTTATGGCTGTGAAACTATAGGCAAATCAAATAGCCTTGTTTTGACCCTTTAGGGACACATGTGGCTAAAAGATGAATTTGTCGTCATGATGCACCAATGCAGCCCCGGCGAGTAACTCACCGGTGCTGCATTGGTGCATCATGCCGACCCTTCGGGGGTGTCTCAACCCTGTAGGGTTGGCATGATGCTTGAATGCAGCCCTGGCGAGTCACTCGCCAGGGCTGCATTCATGCATATATCATGACGACCCTTAAGGAATGAGCTATTGATACACTATGCCATCCTCAAAGCGTTAATACACACCCAAGACAATCAGATAACAAAGAAGGATAAGCGTATGCCCCAGGCTGCTGGTATGGATTTTCGTAACACTCGTCTCCCGGGTGCCTAGAGGATGTGTGTGTCCCCAGAGACCAATAGTGCCCAGTATACCCTTCAATAGTTCAAGAAGAAATTTAATTGCCACTGATATTCAGCGACACCTAAACTTTTTGAACATTGGCCAACAGGAATAGGATGGTTGTCTCCACCAATGTTTTCTCTTTCCAACGATATATAACATGTCTAATAGAGTCAAGAGGTTTATTCCTGTAGAACTTCATGGGTTTACCTCACAACTAGAAGTAAAAGTTATTTTGGAGAAAACTGCAGGGCCATTGGGTTAGCGTTAATGTCCATATGTCACCACTGATGTCTCATATGCACACACTTATCAGCATTTGGATATTGGCCGAGCTGTATTACATTGACATCTAAAACTAATTCTAACCTGCCAGACTCTCTGCTAGCAAGGGCACCTACTCACCCCATACCTCTGGTATATATCTGTGTGGTCAGTGACCCTATCTTTATTAGTCTGATAGCATTCCATAATTGACACCATTATGTAGAGAGCAGCTCAGGCTGCAGCCACAATGTGAGCTGCTCACTCATCCTATGACGTACCTACGGTGGCCGACAATGGTCACCAAAAAAAAATTATCAAAAAAAAAAAAAAAATCTTTCAATTTCCCGACACCCAGAGTCCGGAGAGGAATGGTGTCCCATCTGCTGGCAGTTTCTTATTTCTTGTTGCTGGGCTTCATTAGTTCCTGTGAAAGGGCCCCCACACAATGTCTATGACCTGGGGCGTGGGTGGAGACGAGGCCAAATGACAGGCAACTGGAAGAGCAAATTGACATCAGCAATTGGTGGGAAATAGACGGGATATTGGCTGTATTCAGGGAGAATAGAGTAGCTCAATTGACGTAAGGGGTAGTGATTGTAATGCACCTTAAACCATTTCTGTACCGGGTGTGCTTAATATGGCTATGGGTTTAAGATAACATTGTTTTAGGGAGTGGTAATGTTTTAACAAGATGGGAGGTGGGGCACCAAAAAGATGTGGACCCTTTGAGAGGGGGAAGCCCAAGAAAATGTCAACCCTTTCAGCCAGCACGTTAGTAACAACAAATCTGAACCTGGCTCGGGTGGAATTAGAGTCCTCCCGCATGGAATTTTCTTGCTTTCTGAATAAATACAAAAATTTGAATTTTGTTCTATGAGAGGCTACATTTGCCTATCCTTTTCAAGTGGCCTTCTGTTAGGTATTGTTCTGTCAGTATGCATTTGTAACTGATACAGTTCATGTCATATCCAAAAATATTTTCTGCCTGACCAAGAATCACTACCAGAGTCTACAGAAATTGAGACAGTGTGTTGCGGTATGCGGCAATGTGCGGCAGATGCTTTGAAGGGAGTTCTAAAACTCCAGTGCATTTGAGTACCATTATAAGCGACCGATGTTGGGACGTGCGACCCAAAAGATTGCGCCTTTTGCCTAAATCCAAGGTGGTGTCTTGATTGAGTGCCGTTGAGTTTGGTGTCTGTTGTTGAAACCTAAGCTCTCGGTCATCGGGTTTGGAACAGTAGAACACAATGTTTTACCCTCTCTACTAACTTATCACATAACAGGGCAGGTGGTACATGTATGCATGTGGTGTGCATGTGTGACGGGAGGTCTTTGGTGGTTGAAGGTAGAAACGGATCAGTATGTGGATGTCGTTATTGGGTATTATAATGTACAAGACGGATAGACTGCACACTGAAGGGGAATGAGCAGCAAATTGCGAGAGAAAATTCACATGCTCAACTATTAAAGAAGGAGATAGTACGTGTTGGACAAGTCTGGAGCTGTCTAACCCTCTAAGAACCGCATAATGCGCTAACTATTATGCCATCGGTCGTCATGATGGATAACTGCATCATGGCGATTAGTGTATAAAGTATAGAGAGTTCATATTTTATATTTGGAGCAAAAACAAAACCATATGAAGAGCGAGAGGTATCTATATTGCCTTGTCCTTTGTGCTGTGCCTCATCCCGAGGTCTGATGCTATATGGGTAAATCTTAGATAGTAGATGAGACACAGAGGACACCCATAGTTGGGCCAAATCAAAAAAAGTTTTGTTTCAGGTAACATGGGAAGAAACTCCAGGGTCGGATTCTTTTTTTTTTTTACCTTTTTTTTTTTACTTCCTCTCTAAAATTGACCCCAAAAAAGTGTAAAAATGGGAAGATTTTTTCAAAAATTTTGGAAACCGAAAATTTACCCCCAAAAAGTGTATAAATATAAAAATTTCCTCAAAATTGCATAAAAAAACGTAGGGTCGGCCCTGTTTGGATAGGGTCGGTCGGGTGACCTGAAACAAACCTTTTTTTTTTTGGCCCTGTCCAATTATAAAGGGATCATGGTAAGGATCAAGATCAGAAGCCTGGCCTTCAACTAAACATCTACAGACCCACCTCATTCTGCGTAGTGTTCAGTATAGGATGCTGGGGAGATGCTGTAATGCTTTACCCATAAGCTCTAGTTACCCAGGACAGAATCGGGGATTGCCTTTCAGATCTAGATGGCATTCTCTGCAGATACATGTGAGCAAGTGAGGCTAGGTCAAACATCGAGGACTAAATCCTAATCTTCCTTGGCAGTGATTCCCCTCACCAAGCTATGGACGTTTAAGAAATCTTCTGTAATGGGAGGGGCAAAAGCAGGACTCTTCAGTGGAAGAAGGGAAGAAAATGGTACTACTTTACTGCTCTCCTATCTGCATCACACAATGCCAGTATTTCTACCCAAAATAGTTCCTGGGAAAATACAGAATTACTTCCAGATAAATATGACCAATATGTCTGTAACCTACAGATTATCTTGTCTAGATGTCTATTCACTTATTTGAATCAAAATGGTGTATATGGAATTTCAATCCATATGGTGTCATGTTACAATATAACATATTATGTTGTTGGCCTATAAAAATAGAAACGTGTTAAGGATGAGGTGTGATCATTCAGATGTTCGTACTAGGGGTGTGTGCCAGAAGTTCTGGGAGAATACTTGGAACAGATTCCAGGCTAATTTATTACCAAGAAAATAGGGCAATGTAGAACCGCCAAGCGGGGCAACGTGTCGGTAGAAACAGGCAAGCAACGGTGTGGACTGTATGTTGCACAGCTTCTCACATCTTTCTCACATTGATGGGGTCAATGGTCAATTCAGAATATCGCAACTCAATGATTCATTTCCCTTGCGAGAATGGGTCCTCGATGTAATGGGAAATGCAAAGTAGGAAAAGATTACTTTCTTTCTGGTAAAACATTCCACGCCATAGGGAAGACCATTTGCAGGATCATATGCATTATATTTAATTCATAAATGCCATGAACAAGCCATCTTTATACTAACTTTATGTGTCACTATAATAGAATCCATGTGAGCACTTCCCCAGTTGCTCACCACCTGGAGAGTATTCAGACAGATCTGGGGCAGCCGCCCCTACTTCTGCCAGAACTCTTTAAGGGTCGCAAAGTACACTAATGCATCATAGCTTTTGGTCAGCACAATGCATAAGTAAGCATCCTTGGTGGGTAACTCCCTAGTGGTGTATTCAAACATCATGCCGATCCTACAGGGTTGATACACATGATACATGAATGCATGATGCATGGATGTAACTGTAGCATCATGGTGATCAAAGACTTGATACAATGAAGCGCAAGGACATAATACAATAAAGCACTAGGTGACCCATAACAGGGCTATGTCTGCTAGCACATAATGTATAGAGCATTTTCCGAGCAGCTCCGACCCAGCAGGAGAAGCCCGTGAGCAGCTCCCGGCGCGACCAGGAGGCAGTGGCAGTATTAAGGGGGAGCAGCTCTGCTCCTGCCGATCTGCGAGAGAGCTGACTCGCCTAGCCCTTTAAGGGCCACATAGTGCTTTAATGCGCTATGCCCTTTGTCGGCATGGATGCAGCCTGGCAGCTAGAAAAATGTCGAATCTGCGGGAGCGTACCAACCCCGTAGTGTCGGCATGATGCTTGAATGCAGCCCTGGTGAGTAACTCGCCAGGGCTGCATTCATGCATCACGACTATCAAGGGCATAGTGTGTTAAAGCAGCATGCGGCCCTTGAAGAGCTAGTTGATTTATGGCGCCGAGACCGGCCATGCCTGTGTTCCTCCAGTGCCTTGGTGCAGCTCCAGTGGCCGGGCCCGGCACGGTTAGACCGCATCCAGCACTAGCTGCCGAGGCCCACATAGGGCCTGACTAATAAGGGAGTGGTCATTTTTTAACAACAGGGGGGGTTGGCGGATTTTGGGGGGGACCAAAAAATGTTGACGGGGGGACCAACAAAATTGCACCCCTTTTTAGTGAAAAAACCCACGTGTTACTATAGCTCAAAGGGGCCGGCCCAGCTCAATTTCCACTTGCCTGAGGGGGGGACCAAAGGAATTTCGACCCCTCCGGTGGGGGGGTGGGGGGTGGGGGGACCAAGAAAATTCGACTCGCTCGTGCGAAAATCCACCCCCCTCCCAGAAAAAATGATCACTCCTTAAGCGCAAGGGCATGAATTTTCACCTGCAGGAGAGGGGTTGCCTCATCTCATAGTCGTAAACCCTAACCTCCCCCCTAAAGACCCAGAGCGCCGGGTCTACTCAGCTCTGACTGTTACTGGAGGGGCAACAAGCGTTTCGCCTTTAACACAGTTACAATGAACACTTTACCAGTGTGAGCTTTCACAGGAAGACTGGGAGGTTGCGAGCCGCTCTGATTGCGGTTATAAACCACATATTGATAAATAAGGGAGATGGGACTCCTGGAGGTCTGAGAAGGAATCCTCACAGGGATACTACTAGGCCTAATGAATCCCCAGGGCCGTAACTAGCCCTCTTTGCGGGGCGGTTCGTGTTTTGATAAGGTTGAACTAGGGAAATTCAAGGGTGGAACTGGATTTTATTGAAAAAATATGCAACTAATGAGTCGATTTGAACCATAATTCGAATGAGGCATATTATAACAGAATGGACCATGCTTTCACAGTTTACTCTCTAGAGACCTTAATAATTGTCCGATTTACAAGCCGTGAAAACTGGCATGTAGCTAATTATCTCCGTTTTTATGCCGGCTAGGGTGTGACTATTTTGGTTCATTAGGGCCATTGGGCGGGGGGGAGGGAGGGTCGTGCGAACGGATGAACCCCCTAAATACGGGTCTGATCCCTAATCACCTCACAACCAGGGGGCTTGTGAGGCCCCCATTTTACAAACGGCCCCTATCTTACAAACGGGTCATTTTTGTTAAATATACACCACGTCAGGCTCCTCTCCAGCAGAAAGCCCTTATCAACATTTTGTAAGCTAGGGGCCTCACATGGCTCGGCAGGTTCCAGACACAGTATGGGAGGGCAGCAGCACCTCCAGTGGGTGCTGTAGTCTGGGTGCTTTATCAGCAGTAATGTGCACTGCAACAGTTCTGGGGATTTCACGTCTAATGGATTAGACAGAGAATCTTTATAATTTGGATGAAAACAACTCTTTTACTGCCTGTTTAATTATACTGACTGACAATTCCCTGATATTCCTCAGGTGTCACACTAGATTTACCACTAAATTGTCTACGATATGAAGGGAACATAATAATATTATTAATCATTTGATTTGATCAATAACTCAAATAACAAATTGAAACACAAAGTTTAAAGAATGCAGCTGTATTGTAATCCTTAAAGCCGAAGGACACTGATAAGGACAGCTTATAAAGTTTCGCTTTTGAATAAAAGAGGTTATATTCATGAATAATCCCATCGTCTGTCATTGCTCTCCGATCTGTGATGACCTTAATTACCCCCGCGGGCCACTCCCTGTAAGAAGAAGACAGGGAGGCTGTCAATGAAATGAAAGTTAAAAGTCAGCGGCTGTAGAAAACTGAAAAGTACAGAACCAGGCCTGTCACAAATGAATATATGGATTTTTACATTTCATAATTTGAGAAATCTATAGTATAGATCACTCGACGTATGAAGTGTAAATAGTATATCATGATTATAAAACAAAAAGTACTAACAAAGTAACATACTCAATGGAAGTCAAGAGGCTGTCATCTGCAATCTTGCACCTTTTCAACGGGATGGCAAGTGACAAAATAGTAGGTGCTGCAGTATTGCATAGGGATAGTGAGCCCCAGGACGTTACTCGCAGTCACACGTGTGCCCTGTTAGTAGGAGGGCGGTGACGGGGACGTGGCCCTGCTGCTGCTACCCCCGCCAGCAGCACCAGGGCTCTCCACAGAGTGGTGGTAGGCACCACTACACCACCACCACAGGCACCAGCACCACCACCTCCCAGCTCTGGGTGCTGGTCTGAGACAAGCCTGGGAAGCACCAGTAGAATCCTTGTAAGACTCAGGGAGTGGTCATTTATTTTAACAATATGAGGGGGTTGGGTTAGTGGATATCAAGGGAACCCAAACAATTTGAATCCCTTGGGAGGGGGCGACCAAAATAATATAGACCTAAAATATGTCACCTCTTTTAAAAGAAAAAGCCCATTACTCTTGCTCAAAGGGGGTCGACTACAATCAATATAAACATGTCTGCGCGGAACGGAAAAAATGTGGGCCATTCTCGCAGGGGAGATTTTTGATGTGTCCACCGGCCCCCTGTTGCTACAGCAATGCATGGCACAAGCTTGGGGAGGTGCACTATAAAGCCTCCCAAGTCTAAAGTTGCAGAACCAATGTCTGGGACAAGCCTGCAGTATATGTGAAGCACCACTAGAAGCTTTCTTTAATTAAAGTTGTTATACCAATGTCTGGGACAATCATGGGAAGCACTGGCAGAAGCTTTCTGTCATTAAAGTTGGAGATACCAATGTCTGAGACAAGCATGGGAAGCACCACTAGAAGCCTTGACTTGCTGGTGGGATAACTTCTAATTTCCCTCTATGAAAAGCTGGGCGCATTGTTGGGATGTCTGTATACAGTCTATTTGGGACATTAAGAGGATATCTGCAATGGACTGGTAGCTGCATTAGAGGAATATGGTGGTTAGAGGAAATTGGCTATAACACATTTTTAACCTATGCCAATGTTACAAAGATTGGCGATGGTAATTTTGGAGTAGCAAATACAGTGTCCAAAAAAATCAGTTTTATATCAAAAGACATTTGTCTACTCTGGCAAAGTAGGCTCTACCATAAAATCTTGTGTACAAGCCTAACTCATGTATAAGCCGCATCCCGACTTTGGGCCGATCCTATAAGCTGCACTGGCGATCTGAATATGGTGAGTTTAGTATTGTACCATAGTAGCAAGAACTCACGTATAATCTGTCCCCTGACCTTGGGCCGATCCTATAAGGCGCACTGGCTATCAGACTCGCGTACAAGCTGCGGCTTATACACAAGGTTTTACGGTAGTACAACTAACGAGGGACCCTTTGAAGAGAAAGTGAAATAATTTGTCAGAGCCCAACGAATTCAAAGTACTAAATCATAAAAAAGGCGACATTTAGGATGTTCCATCATCATTAACCCATGAGTGGGTGACAGCAGTAGTTGCAGAACCAACACGAAACAGGAATATAGCCGAGCGTAAGCATTACGCGAGGAATCTTATTCTCACAATCAATATGATATGGTTATGTGCCAATTTCTGAGGTCATAGTCCTGGAGGTCTACGCAGTTACTATGACCCTTTTGACATTGTCCAGTGTCCCACAGCCGGCAGTCTGTGCTTTACATTGTGGTGATATGTCATGGGGACGGAGGTCCATAAAAAGCTGCATTGCTGAGGCTGCATTCATGGCAACTATAGAAGAGCCGCGGGTGGCTCAGATAAACCTTGACATAATGGTATATAGGCAGTGATCATGATTGTGTGACCAATGCCTACAATAATGGCAATGTCTACCTCAGCAGTATTTGGCAGAGAGTCAGATTTTAAACCTACTGCTGGGACTGTCATAAGTTGTGTAAGTTTTTATTGACCAAATTTCTCAAACAAAGCCAATCCTTGATTTCCCAATCATCAAGTTAGGCATTCAAATTCAGATAAAGAAAGTGAATTATCCTATACTTTCTAAATTATTAGGCGAAGTTTGCGGCTCTAGTTCTCCTTGATAAGTAACTAGCGTAAAACCTCGCTTATAAGCCTAATTTGCAGATAAGCAGCACCCCGACTTTGGGCCGATCATAAAAGCGATCTGACTCATGTACTAGCCGCGGCTACTACGTGAGGTTTTACGGTATATGGATAAATGGTGCATAGTTTATCATTTTATGGCCACTGACATGAAACTTGCAGACCCGACAGGCAGCAAGGAAATACATGCACCACACCAGGAATCCCTTCAGTATTTAACGTATAAAAACCCCCCATCTCAGATGCCATGTCAAGCCGGCAACTTTTTAGGAGAATCAAATTCACACATTCTATGTTCTTGCTTATATTTCGTTTCTATTTTGTCAGTGGCATCGCTTTTATAGCATCAGGAGTAGGTGGGTGGTTAAGAACTGAAAAGTTAAAGAACATGCTTTTTAGGCGGTGCGGCACTAGTTATCCCAGTGTGAGGAAATATGCCCTGAGTGATCATGGAATGTGCTTTCCGAAACCAGGCATTACAGTTACTATTCAACCAGATTATTCCATCAGATTTACATGTGCTTATCCTGCAACACACCTATACCCATATAACTATGCACGCAGTGGCTCAACACACCACTAACGATTTCCTTCCAAATGCAGCAGCACAGATCACCTACAACCAATATAGACTGGTGACAAAATGAAAAATTCTCTCACCAAGGGGCATTTTAAAGTACAAACAGGCAAGATCACTTTTTGGGGTATTTTGGGTGTGCTGAATCCGAGAATCACACTTGCCAAGCTCAAAAATGGCCCCTTCCATGTGAAAACTACAAAAACAAAATGGCTGTCATTAATTTTTGAGAAAACCTATGAAACCTATGTTATTCAACATTCCTAGTCATGTAATACATCAAAATGAAGGGATTTTAGAGTCCAGACTGTCTGAGACACCTGCCAAGCTGGAACATTATTTCCTGAGTCTCAAAGCCAAAAATTCAAAATGGCTGCAACCGTTTGAGAAAAAAAACAAAAACATTATTCATCACTCCTTGTCATGTTGTACCTCAAATGAAAGGGATTTGCAAGCCTAGTCCACTATAGGCCATTGCAAAGATAAACGGGTTGC
Source organism: Harmothoe impar (assembly GCA_947462335.1). Taxonomy (NCBI): domain Eukaryota; kingdom Metazoa; phylum Annelida; class Polychaeta; order Phyllodocida; family Polynoidae; genus Harmothoe; species Harmothoe impar. The sequence goes on from OX381707.1 coordinate 22,995,708, forward strand.
CACTAAACCCCTCTCCCCCCCAAAAAAAATGGCCACCAGTAATTTTTGAACATAGTTCATTTCAGTCCGTTTCCAAGGAGGAAGGGCTTTGTTTTTATGAAAGCCTAAAAATGGGGAAATCTGTTAGCCGCCACCCGACCCACCTTCCATCAATGAGTCAATAATTGTTTGCACACCCTTTCATGTATACCTTAAAAACCCACCTATAAGACTAATCTATATTTTGGCATTTTTTATTGCCATAAGCCAATTGTTTTTCTCAAATTAGGCTTCCACTTATAGGTTGGGTTTTATCACATTAAATTGAAGAGAAAACTATTTTTAAACCCTTTTTTCTTATAGGACTTTTTTTTCTCTCAAATTGGGGGCTCAGCTTATTAGTGTGGTCGTGCTATAGCAGGGGTTTTACAGTAGTTATGCAGTCATTTTCACTGAAAACAGGTGACGTTCTTGTCCAGTTAAGGGGCAAGTCCCATCATGATGCCACTAAATACTATGTACAAGGGTAGGCACTAGTTTTTTTCTGCTGTCGGCCAACTGTGCATATAGCTCAAAAGGTCTAAGGCACTACACAAGCAGGGGTGTGAAATAGAAAAAATGATTTCCTCTGAAGATGGTGCATGAAGTGACAATGCCACATGCAGGTCTGGCCCATCTTCTCCAAGCCCTTGCAAACTTCATGCTTAGACAAGATTAGGGGGATTGGGGGCATTCCAATTTTGAAACTCTAGAAGGCAAATGGTACAGTTTCATGCATTTTTGTGTTCTGGTCTGATAATATTTCTAAGTTCCCCCCTACACAAAGGGAAATAATTTTTTCATTGGATCTGGATGAATCTCAGGGACTGTCAAGGTGAAGATTGAAACCTCGGATTTCACAGTTTCCGCGGAGATTTCACACCCCTGTGACTGGGAGCCCTCCTCTGAATCAAGTCCCTAGAACATCTGGAGCCAATGGCAGGTCCTCAGGATTCAATTCCAAGTCCTAGGAGCCAGATAGATATCTATGCATGTTATCTTGAACTCTAGTCCTGGGGACCTGATATTGGGTCTTAGCGATCTCCATTTCAAAGGAGACCTCCTCCAGCAACACTAGCTTCCCCATCCTCAATCTAAATCCTCCATCCAGATCATCCATCCTTCCCTTACCCCACCCCTCTTCTTATTCAAGGGTTTTAACCCCTCTCCCTGTGCCTCCACTCCTCTTCCAAAGACTCCCAGCCCTCTTCCTTGGGCTCCTGACACTTCTTTAGGTTTTCAATTGCTCCTGCCTTGGCTCTGAACACTCCTCCCAGGGCTCCCGGCCCTCTACCTGGGCCCCACCCCCTCATCCTCCGGGGATTCCACCCAACCTTTTTCGGTTTCCAGCCCTCCCTTTGGCATTTTTTCCCACTACATTTCCTCTTCCCTTCCCCAAGCCCCTGCCTTTTATCTCATTGCTTACCTGTCCAATGTTCTCATGCTGCTCTTTCCCTCCCACTACTCTATTCCTCTCCTTTCCCATTCTCCTGTCTCCTCCCAACACTTTCCCTCCCTTCCCTTTACCTCACCCTTTCCACCTAACTCCCATTGACTTCCCCTCTATATGTCCAAGCCCTGGGAGGAGGGATGGGTGTACAGGAGGAGCATTGGAATCCCTGAGAAGGCCTTGGGTCCACAGGAAGAGGAGTAGGAGCCCTAGGAGGAGGGTCGGAGTCCCAGGGTGGGGGCACCTGAAGAGGGGTGGGATAGGCAAAGTTTTGGTGGCACAAGAGTAGAGATAGATGCTCTAGATGAGGAATAAGGAAGGCTCAAGGAGAGGTCAGGGATGCTGGAGGAGGTCTTTTCCTGAAGTTAGGTGGTCATGTAGGGGCCAATAGCATGTGGAAGTCACAAGTCCCTGTAAGTTCCAAACAATATACCATGCCTAAGTTACAGATCCTGAGGCATAGATATCTTGGACCAAGGGCTTCAAAGCCAACATTGCTTTTTGTCCTAGACTATAGGTGGGAGCGCAGATGGGCTAGCCCTGATTCAAAGTGCCCAGCTCAAGCCGAGATTTATTCCACTTTAGCACACACTATTAGTATCTACAATGTTTTTTGGAAAAAAAGGTTTTCCTAAGCTGGTCCAACTGGGCTCCCACTTATAGCCCTGGACAAAAAGGACCATAACCCAGATATCCGCTACCCCAGCTGGCCCAAGTAAAACACAAATGGGCTTCGAGGACCAATGCTGACTGGGTTGGATCCTGAGGATTTGCCATCAGGTTCTAAGGATTTGAATGTGAGGTTGGCCCCTAATCAGAATAGAAGTATGTGGGTGGAATAATCACTATCCATAAATAGTCACACTAGTGCTTGTTCATAGGCTTTTTGGGCTACGTGCACGGCTGGCCCACAGCTGGTAAAGTGTCTATCCCTGTATATTATATGAATTGGGAATGCTCTAATCTTGATGGGATGTGCCCTTAACTGGGGAAGTTGGGTAACAAAAAGGCCAGCATGTTACTACACATAAAAGCGTGCACATAAACAATTTTTGAGCCATCTAGAGAAGGGGGGAGGGTAATAACTTTTGACCTCCTGCAATGGTGTTACAGATTTCCAATAACTTTTTACAATATTGACAAAATATCCCCTCTTTGGGGCTTTCCCATCTCACAAAAATAGCTCTTCCCCCTTGGAAATGGACTGAAATGAACTGTGCTCAAAAATTGGTAGCCCTTCTTTTGGGGGGGGGGGGGGGGGTATGGGTTTCATATTACAAAAGTCCCTGTTTTCTTGGCAATGGCCTAGAATGGACTAGGTTTGCAAATCCCTTTCATTTGAGGTACAACATGACAAGGAGTGATGAATAAAGCATTTTGTTTTTTTTTCTCAAAAAACGATGGTGGCCATTTTGAATTTTTGGCTTTGGGACTCTTGGAAGATGATGTTCCAGCTTGGCAGGTGTCTCAGACAGTCTGGCCTCTAAAATCCCTTCATTTTGATGTATTACATGACTAGGAATGTTGAATAACATAGGTTTCATAGGTTTTCTCAAAAATCAATGGCAGCCATTTTGTTTTTGTAGTTTTCATAAGGAAGGAGCCATTTTTGAGCTTGGCAAGTGTGATTTTCGGATTCAGCACACCCAAAATACCCCAAAAAGTGATCTTGCCTGTTTGTACTTTAAAATGCCCCTTGGAGGGATCAGAATGATATTTGTGAAGATTTTGTCCAGTCTAATATAAAACACAAATATACCAATGCTGCTGTACAAGTGTACCTCAAACAAACTAATGCATAATGAGGTATTTATGTGCAAGATTTAAAGGCTTTCAGTAAAGGACACATAAGCAAGGAATGATTATTATCTAGGCCTGGAAAAGAAACACGAGATGACTAGCTAAAAATACGTACCTAATATACTTACAAAGTGGGCATGGTAACACGTTGGCAGTGCAGGTATTGCTACTGCACAGTATAGTATTCTTGGACCACCATTTACCATGGCCCTTTTGACATTGTACAGTGTCCCATAGTCAGCACTCTATAGCCTGCCCTTTGCGGCATCTCTACATTGTGGTGATATGTCATGGTGAAGGAGGTCCATAAAAAGCTGCATTGCTGAGGTTGCATTCATGGCAACTATAGAAGAGCCGCGGGTGGCTCAGATAAACCTTGATATACAGTATAATTATATAGGCAGTGATCATGATTCTGTGACCAATGCCTATAATAATGGTAATGCCTACCTCAGCAGTATCTGGCAGAAAGTGGAAGGTCATGTCACATATCAAGATATACTATGGAATAATTGTGTATCTTTATAGATAATTCAGCATACAACATTAATATCTGATTCTGTTTTAAAGAAAGAAAAGACAATCATCATCCACTATGCTCATTTTGCACTAATGGTCGATAGTTTCTTCCATTATCCCATACATAAAACTTGTGGACCCAAAAAGCAGTATAAGTTCACCAACCAATCTTTTCTTCGTTTGAAAGTAAATGGGCAGGGAGGTAGGGGGTGAAAAGCAGATTCACTCATTTTTGGTACTTGATTATATTTAATATTACAATTTTGCCTGTGGTGTTGTTTTTGTTTTATCAGGACGAGATGGGAGGTTAAGAACTGCCGAGTTAAAAAAAAGAAATTTAGGCTGTTCAGACCTTACTATTCCAGCATCCAATCCATGAAGAAATATGCCCTGAGTCATGATGTGTTGATACGGACCAGGATTAAAGTAGATTAAAATTGATTAAAGATATTGCCTTTAATTTCATTGCGTTTACATGTGATTTTGCTGCATCGTTTCATTAAGAAGTGTTTTACTTTGTTGAAATTTTAAAGTACTTCTTATTTCGCATGGTGATCTTCTTAAGATACGATACATTGAAAGACTTTAAGGACCCCATCATGACTATGTAATCTTATAAAGATACTTTAAATATAATAATACTACGTTGGCTAATATGATGAGATAACATTTAAAAGAACCGTCTGAAAATGGAGTCCTTTACAAAACCAGACACCATAGACACTATGTGACGCATAATAGATTGCTTTCCAAATAGATCACCTACAACCAACGGTGTAGAACACATACCCTGCTGCAACGCAGGTGTATCCTAGACCTTACTATGAAAAAAATTGACTCATTTTCTCCTCATGCTAAAGATGATATACAGTGAAGGACACAGGAGGAAGGTCATGTTAATTGCCTCCCAGGTATAGTAAACATTATTGCCATAGGTCTAGACACACTATGAGATGTCTCCTCCACACTAACAGTGCTTTTATGTCAATTCAATTTATTTCAATTTAAAAAGTTTACTAGTCTGAACAAACGATCTACAAATTAACGCAGTTATCACGGGCTTGGACACAAGAAGATACTGTGCGTCTTATAGTCATATGGCAAAGATTATGCTACATAAATACCTTCCTTTAATAGCTTTGCTATAACAAAATAATTTAATAATTCTCTGATGATATTACTGGGAGGGGGGTGGGTGGGAGGTCCCTTATATACATACAGAGTGGGCAATGTAACACTCGGAGGCAATCGGTTTGAAGTGCTGTCAGTACAGGTATTTCTTAAGTTTGATGATTTATCACCTCTAAGTATAGTCAGGTCGTCTCTACTTTTTTTTATGAAGACCATGCAGAGCTCTATTTCTTTGGGATAGGTAACAAGAATCATATTGTATTGCTGCTGCATATTATTCCAACATAGGAGCTCGCCCACTCATAAATTTCTGAAGCTAACAACTGCAGCTATACATCTTATATGGTTAGATTCACTACTGTTGGTATCCACACTTATGATGATCTCCGCCTCTATAGGTTTCCCAAGCATCTTCATGCTACTGTCTTCATACAAGGATTTGTCTGTCAGATGAGTTCATTAGTTGCACTCATATAGTTATATGATAGCTGGTACGAGCCATAGATAGTATTTTGGCATGATATCATTATATGTCTGCTGAGGCAGGTCATAGTTATCTACTATCAGCCAGAAAAGCAGCACAGAAAATGACTTACTGGGTGCATGGGTGGGTACTGAACATACTGTGGCTAGGGAAAACCCTTTCCACATCAATGAGGGCGTAAAGATGAGGTGAGACGTCAGTTTCAATACTTGGTATCTTTTATTAATAATAATATTAATATCAGAGTACCAGTCACTAGGGCTCAGTATATAAGTTACTGATGGTTGCAAGATGATCAGTGATTTCCTCCTCCATCTGACCGGGGTATAAGTACAGGTGCCCGGCAGGTGGAGGGGGTGCCCATGTGACCGGAAGTAGATGTAACAGTGGTTTTCATTGGATAATATACATTTGACATTTGATTGGATAATTATATATTCATGGCTTTAACATGTGGTGTGCGCTGGACCGCGGGTGGGGAGCCTGGGTCCAGTGCATTATGGGTAATGGATTACACAATAAGTAGCATGCACACATGGGGGCTTTGTCGCCCACCTTCCAGGTGGCCTCCAGCCGGCTCAAGTGGCTTTGGCGGTGCCACACTGATTAAGGGTGTCCAGCTTTATAGCATTGTTTTATGTGTTGACAGTTAATCCTTGAGGTCAACATATAGTTCATTTGTTTTGTGTATAGGTGACCGGTCAGTGCCTTGTCGTCTGGAGGGGCTGACCGTTACCTATTGTCCCTGGGATAAGGGTCTGCTTGTGATCTATGGATTAGTTATGCATGGGGGTTAGTTTGGCTTGGCTTAGTGAGAAATAGGTATGTCTGACGTCTAGGTGTACTTTGATGGACATATGGATTGAAAATATGTATAAAGTATTGTGCGTATTGCAAATAATAATAAATATGAATATTAATAATCATAACTCATAATTATGACGTAATATGACGTAATATGACGTAATACAATTGATGAAGGTATAATAAGGGGTTTTGTGGCGTGACAGCACCCCCCAATACAACTCCTGCACGCCCTCGTGCAGGCCGAGAAGTAGTAGAGGAAGAGTTATGTCACGCTTCAAAAGTATTTTGTATGAACATTTTTTTTGTATTTTATGGTTTTTGATATATCTATCTTATGCTATGACTATGACTAAGTTCTTAATCACATTTTCTAGTTTTATACGGTGTTTTGTACATACATGTTATGCAGTGGTAATAATGATAATGTTTCAATGGTAACGTACTGGTACTATATGTCTCGCTTCCGTTCTAGTCTATAATACAATCAATTCATACGATAGGAAGCTGTAAGAAATTCATTTCAATAATAATATAGATGTACTAAGCGTTTACATAGGCCATGTGTAATACTTAGTATGGTATGATAGTACATGTATAACAATAGGTTTTGAGCAGTGTATTTTGTTTATGCAATGATCTTTGGCAATACTTTATTTTTGATATTCATTCTCAATGTCGAGGGGCAATGGAGGAAGTTCGTTCTGAGTTATCACCTTCTATATTAAATTTTTATGTTTCATTTCCTGTCTCACTCTTTTTCATAACAATGGCTGTCAATAGTTCGGTAGTTGTCATGTCTTTTGGGTTTTTGATAAGTGACGTAGTGTTGTCACTGTCGGGGTCAATGTCAATGTTGTCTTGGGTTTCAGTCGGATGTAGTGATGTAGTCATTTCAATAGTCTTAAGGGTTAATCCTGTGGTGGTCGTGTCGTCTTTCAGGGCCGGTATGATAGAAAACCGTGCCGCTAGGGGTAGTATGACGTGGTTGGGTAGATAGTATGATTTCTGTTTTCCGTTGATGTTGAATGATATGGGGCCGTTCCATGTCATGTTTATGCGTGGGTAAGGGCATGACAGGGCTGAGATGGCCGTCAGGGTTGGTATGAATTCATTAACAATAGAGTCACGTTCGTAGGGTAGGGATAGCAGTGGGATGGTGTGATTGACGTGTCCTTGGTAAATTTTGAGCGTAATAGTAGGATTGGTTTTGTGTCCAGAGTTTGTAATTCCAAAGTGACGTGTAATCTTGTTTTTACACTTGAAGATGGTTTTGATAACAGCGTATACGATTAAAGCTACGAATATCAGGGTAAAAATGTTATGGGCATCAACGTATTGATCTAAATTGATAGTGTGATTTTCTTTGGTTTCACTCTGGGGGATGGGGTTAATAAATTTCCAAGAAATGTTGTTGGGTCGAGCACTAACGGTCGGGATGGTCGCGAACAGTGCTTTTCCTTTGGATACATATAATAAGTAGAAGAATCCTACGGCGTTTAGAATGCAAGTGACTGGTACTATATAGTTCCATACAGGGCTAGCGAAGAAGCTAGCTATGTTCTCTCGTATGGGTGTGTCCTGGATGGGTCGGTCTAAGATGTCTGCTGCGTTGGTGGCTTCTATTAGGATATTCCTGGTGAAGGGTTCCAGGTCCAATGTAATGTCTGATGATAACTTGCTGAAGTTGGTCATAGATTTGATGATAGCTTGAGTATGTAGATGTGGTATGTGTATTGGATCGTGGTGTAGTGATGATGCTGTGATGTTGAGATTGTTTGTGAGTGCAAGTAGTATGGGTGTATTGGCCGCGTGCATTAGAAAATGTGTTGAAGAAGATTCGTTACAAGGAATTTTGGTGTTTGGGAGGTACAATGAGTCAAACTGTAAGTGGCACATACATGGGACACCAATAACTGCGTAGGCCGAAGCTTTCTTAGTAGTTGGTGTCATGTGCTGACAGATGACGTGGTAGTACTCCCTGTTAGTAGTTACTAAATATTTGTCTTTACCAATAGCTATAGCACGGGTTTGTATGGGTCTCAGAGGGTGTACTTGGAATGTGCAGAGTCTGGCTATGTCTGCCTGGTCACCTTTAAAGGCCGCCATGAGGCAGGTTGGCTGGTCACTGCGTATTCTAGGCATGGTCCTAGCACATACTTTCAGTATCGAGCCTTGGCACGTAAGCAGATCTGCGTTTGTCATCTCTAAGTACAATGTCTCTGCCTCGTTGACAGCGAGGAAAGTTTTGTCAGTGTGTAATAGGGTAGATCCAGAACTTGTCGTATTTTCGGTGTTAATGGGGACATGAGTTGTAATTACTTGATATAAGTTAAATGCTGCGTCTGTGGCAGAAATGATAACATTAATATGAATGTATAAGTGAGTTTTGGAATAGGTGTATAGTGCAACTGGTTGTGAATAGTAATATGCGGTGTCAATAATGGTTACCTCGGATCCTGGGTTCCTAATTTTGAGTTGTGTGTCCAAGGTGGCTAGCTTGAGGGCTAGTTCTGTAGGTTGGATCATATCCGGTGCTAATATTCCAGTGGACAATAATCTGAGAGAATTTTCCACCTTGTATAACCCTTGTTGGTAGGCGATCCTGGTCATTAGGACAATTACCTGAGCCGATATGATGGCTGACTGGGTAATCCTACGATCCTGGTCGTCTTGGATGGAGGTTAGGGTTGTGGAGAAATCATCAGACCATGAGTCTATGGATTCGGTAATATTAAGTAGAGATTCCTGTACAACGTCCTGTTGTTTTATATAAGTGTCTAGAAACTGCTGGTGTTGCTGGGTGACATCATGTAATCCTTGTGCAGTTTTAACATTGACGTCGGCCAGTGTACCAATTCTAGCATCTAGGTGATGTATGACGTTGATGATAGAATCCATGTCTCTCGTGGTTGCCAGGCCAAAGATTGATTTAAAGAGCTCCCCTAAGAATCCTAGGATAGCTCTCTTTGGCCTGTTAGTAATAGGATCCGAGAGGAAGTGTGCAATGTTCTTTAAAGTCTTAATAATGTTAATATCTACGTTTTGTAGTAGTCGGTCGAGGTCAGCAGCTTGTTGTAACATCTTGGCGTCATGGCTGTCATGGGGTCCTAGTGAAGTCAGTTGAAGAGTCCTGATGGTGTTGTAAATGAGTGGCTTCGGACGAGGAGCCATTGGGATGCTGTAGGGGATGGCCAGTATGACCTCGTGTAGGTCATGACCGGTGATGATTTGTCCCGGCAGCTGTTCATAGATGAGGCCGATATTCTGCCTTACTATAGGTTGTGCTGCCGTGTAAATGATGTGTGTGATGATTGATAGGAGGTAGAGTGTATACCTCATGATTCCCGAGTTGTTGGGATTTGATAGTAATAATAGTAGTAGTCGATCGTTTGTAGTAGTAATAGTTGATAGTCGATAGTTGGTGAAGGATGAGTGTAAGTGCGCAGTACTGGCGGGGATCTACCAAATTAACTGTGGGCTGCTCCTGACTGAATCGGTGTGTGTAGGGGTGTGGTCACTGGGTGACTGTGGAAAGATGGGGGGATGTGTGGGAACTTATACCCTTTGGTCTGGGTACAGGGTGGTGGCTATGTCACCCTGCCATGTTGGTCGTTATCACACTCCCATAAGTGGAGCTTTTGTTTGCGCGCTCCAGTGGTGGCGCCATCCAGGGCTCAGATTGCGGTCATCCTCCTGGTGTTGTTGACACCTGTGATGCATGCGGGCGGCCGCCTGCATACACCGCTTTTCCACTGGTCTATGGGGGGGGGGGGGGCTAATAAGAGTGCGCAAACTGTCCTTTCATGTCGGATTTTGACATGTTGATAATAGTTCTATTTGAAGTGTCAGTTTGTTAAAGGAGCAGCAATAATATGGAGTCGCCCTGCCACTTACTTGTGTGGTGAAATGGGTATAGATGGATAATAATAATAATAGTAATAATTGATGAAGCTTGTGCGCTTTATGGTGATAAATACTGTATTTCCAGTATTTCTTTTGACGATCGGTGTGTAAGTCGTGATTCTTTGTGAATCATTATAATAGTAGTAGTGATAATAGTAGTCGTAGTAGTCAGTGTTGATCCTTTTGATATTAAAGTTGATAATATATGACAGTTGATGTCTCTTTGTAATAGTAGCGATGATATAGTGAGCTTTTTGTTGTTTATGTAATATAGGTGATAACTCTTTTCCTCTTATATATTCTATAGTTTATATTATGGTTTTAGTCCTACCGGTGTCCTCCTCTTGACCTTGGAGTGGGCCGGCTTTGCTTTATATATATTTTTGGTTTGTAGAAGCGCTGGTCTCGCTTTATATGAATCTCCGTCTTTCTTCCATAGTTTGGTTATGAGGTCCTCGTTCGGGTCAATGAGTCTGTGTATGAAGTCATTGTTTCTCACGTGACGTACGAGTTTCAGTCTGTCTACATGGACTGGGTTTTTCATTGTTTTCATTGTGATGACAGATTTGAGGAGGACAGATGTTTTTGAGACGAATTTGCACACTATGTATGGACCAGAGTACACCTTCTGAAGTTTCAAACATTTTGTTCTATCCATCAGTCGGGGTACCTTGACATATACTAGTGATTCTTTCTGCACCTTTGTAGGTTTTGCCTTTTTGTCGTGTTGTTGTCTCATTTGTTCTGTCCTCTTTTCGATGTTTTCAATGACCTGGTTGTATGTGTAGTCTATTTTCTTTAATTTGTCAATGATGTGGAGATTTAGACTTTTCTCTTCTTCCTGATTGAGTTTGTTGTCTATTATGGTGTTTGGATTCCTTCCCCTCATAATGAAGAACGGTGTGAAGGCAGTGGTGGCGGACTCTGTGTTGTTGATGGAGAACACGAGGTGTGGTAGGAATACATCCCATGTGTCCTGGTGTTCCTCACAGTAGGCCCGTATGCCTTCAGACAGCGTCTTCACATATCTTTCAGCTTGGCCGTTCGATTTTGGTCTATAGGCCGAGCTGAAGACATGTTTTATGTTGAGGGAAGATGTCATGTTTCTGAATTTTGAGTTTTTATATGACGTTCCATTGTCTGACTGGAGGTATGTTGGTATACCCTCGGCCAGAACAACCTTCTCTATGAATTCTGCGGTAGTTGTTTCCGCGTCCAATGATGTTGTAGGGTAGGCTATGCAGAATTTAGAGAACCTGTCGACCACTACCTGAATGTATACATTCTTTCCTGGTGTTGGTGGTAGTGGGCCTATGGCATCTATGTGAACAAACTGGAATGGGTAAGAAGGGGTACTATGGGCCGTCATTGGCAGGTTGTTGGTTAGGTTCATCTTTTTGGCTTTCAAACAGACGTGGCAGGTCGCTGTGAATTTCTGGACGTCGGCCGCCATGCTCTTCCAATATACTTTGGGAAGCATGGTCGACAGCATTCTTTGTGCGCCAGCGTGTCCTGCCATTGGGAGGTCGTGAAAAAGCTTCAAGATGGGAAGTCTCATGTCATCTGGGATGACGGGTTGGAATGAGAATTCCTTGTGTTTCTTCCATAGTACCGTGTTGATATGGACCAAAATATCATTCAGCATGATGTGATCATCAGCTATCCTGATAAATTGCTCCGTCTCCTTCTTGTTTTTGTCATTGGGTACCTGTCCGTTCTCTAAATACATGATGATAGCTTTCGTATGTAAATTGTATCTTTGTTCTCTTTTGAGGTTGAGGATGGAGATCTGTGGGTCGGAGAGGCTCTCTATCATTTCAATCAGATGATTAGTCTGATTGGCCAAGTGTTTTGCCATGTCTGTGGCATCTCTTCTAGGCTTCTTATTTTTCCTCTTTGGTTTTGGTTTATCTGTGGTTTTCTTAGGTTGCGGTGCCGGGGTGTGGCCTGGGACCGGTCGGGTCGCCGCAACCTGCTCTATTTGTTCTGTTTGAGTTTCTTCTATGAATGTTGATAGGGCTTCTAGGGATGTAGAGGGTACTGTCAGCTGCTGTGGGGCGTGGCCTGGGACCGGTCGTGCAGCTGAATCCACTTCCTGTTGTACCGAGGCCACTATGGCTGCTAACAGTCCCTTGTATTCTGTTTGTGGAAGCCCAAAATGATGTAATTTGTTACTTGGGATGTCAGGATTTGCTCTGAGGTTGGGGGTTAATCGTTTTACTTCTTCTATGTCTTCTGTGTTTTCCTCCATACATTCACAATAGAAGTGATGGGTGGAGTTTCTCTTCAGGATTGATTTAGGTAGACGTTTTGGTAGCGTCAATGGTGGTTCGTCTTCTTTGAATTTCTGTGTGTGTATGTCATCCTCAAACATAATTCTATGTTGTACCCTTATGGCTTTGGGTTTTGGTGGAGGATCTGTCATTGGTGTCTTGTCTAGTGGGTAGTCTCGTCTTGACATAACGTCTGATGGTATATTTAATTTGCCTCTTATGTGTCTGATATTAAATTGAAATTGTTGAATTTTGAGTGCCCATCTTGCCCACATGTTTTTGTTATCTGATTTTGTCAACATGTGGATGAGGGCTTGGTGGTCAGTATATAACTCGAATGGTCTTCCTTCTAGGTAGTGTCTGAAGTACTCTATTGCAAATACTACTCCCAATAGTTCTCTTTGGGTGGCACCATAATTCCTTTCGTGGTCATGGAGTGCTCTGCCCGCGAAGGCTACTGGTCGTAGAACGCCGTCTTTCTCCTGGGAAAGAGTAGCTCCCAGGGCTGTACCAGATGCATCTGTGGTAAGATGGAACTGTTTGTTGTAGTCTGGGTACAGCAAGATGACGTCATTGCATATAGAGTCCTTCAGGGTCTGAAATGCAGTCTCACATTCTTTTGTCCAGACAAATTTGTTCCCATTTTTGAGTAGGTTGAATAGAGGTCGACCAATTTCACTGAACCCTTTGATGAATTTTCTATAGAATTGGGCGAGTCCAGTGAATGACCGCACCTCTTTTGTGGTCTTCGGTGTGGGGAATGTCTGGATCTTGTGGACTTTGTCTGGGGATGGTTTGATACCGTCAGTGGTGACTTTCATTCCTAGGAAGTCTAGTTCCTCTAGGAAGAATTCACACTTGGTTTTCTTCAACTTTAGTTTGCCATTTCTTAGTGCTTCGAATATGTTTCTTAAGTCAATGAAATGTTGGTCTATGGTAGGTGATAAACACAAGATGTCGTCTAAGTATGGGATTGCACATTTGTACTGCAGGTTCTGTAGGATCAGGTTGACTACAGCTTGGAAAGCCTGAGCACTGCTGGCGAGTCCCATGGGCATGGTCTTGTATCTATACTTTTTGGTCCTAGTGAGAAAGGCTGTGATGTCCCTGTCGTCCTCTCTAATTGGTATCTGGAAGTACCCTTGTTGGGCATCCATTTTAGAGAACACGGCAGGTCGCATCTCACCAATCATTTCTAGGCTGTCGTCTGCTCGTGGTGATGTCAAAGCTTGGTTGATGGATTGGGAATTCACGTATCTTAAATCTGTCACTAATCTGTAACCCTGTCCGTTCTTTTTCTCTACAAGAAAACTTCTGGATGACCAGGGACCCGTATTGGTTTCCTCCAGAATGTCCTGCTTTACCAGCTTCTGACATTCAATTTCAAGTCGTTCAGCTTTGTGCGGGGCCATTCTGAATGGGTAGAACTGTAAGGGTTTGGCGTCTGGGATTAGGTTGATTTTATGGGTGTACAGATGGGTTCTTCCAATCATGTTGTCTTTTCCCACGAATATGTCGTCGTATTCTTCTATTAATTGGCAAAATGTTGTAAATTGATCTTCTGTGAGGCATTCTGGTTTTTGGAAGACGTGTGATTTTTCTTTTTCTGGTTCTATGTCTATGTCCTTCCCTATGTACATGTCTTTGTCTATGTCTTGTTCGTCGTGACCTGTTGTCTCTTGTACCATATTTATATGGTCTTCGTCGTCTGACATGGATTGATCCATGTCAGAGTCAGAATACTCTGAGTATGTTGGTGTTGGTACATAGAATGTTTTGTCTGACCCTGTTGATGATGCACTGTCACTGATAGTGGAGTTGTTGTCTATGTCTATGTCTATGTCTGTCTCCTCGGGTTGTGTGTCCTCGTAGCCTGTCGATAATATATGATTTTCTTTGTCTATGTCTGTTTTTGTATATAAGGCTACGATTTCACCCTTCTGGATTTTACAGATTCTAGATGTGATATTCAATAATATCAGTGGGTGTCTGTCTCTTTGGTCAGGTGTCACGACTGAACGTTGTACGATGTAATTTGGAAGTTTGTCAGATCTGTCAAAATTGTCTGTTATACCATTGATTTGACTGACTGAGTGGTAGCATGTGACTTGGCCTGTTATGGCCATTTCGGAAAATGGAGGTATCGAAATGGCTCTCACTGCCCTGATTGGTTGAGATTTTGGAGTTGGGTCAGTGGAGTAATTGATTTTGCTTTTAGTCTTTGATAGAAAATCTGTTCCCAATATGATTGGTGAGGAACAATTTGGAAGAATTGCAAATTGATGACTGAATGTTTTGCCTTGAATTTTGAATTTGATTTTGATAGCTCTTTTGATGTGACACAATGCTCCATCGGCAAGATAAACTTTGGACCTGATTCGTGAAAACTCATGAGGAACTAGTTTCGATAGAGTGGAGGCTAGACCCTCTCTCATGCAAGAGACGGTGGCTCCTGTGTCTACTAGACTGGGGATGTTGGTATCTTTGAATTGTAGATCTATATTGCCATTGACCATGTTGATAAACAAAACACTCTGCTCACCTTCTTCCATGTGTAGGTCGGGGAGTGGTGGGGGGACGACTTCCAGAGTAGCTTGGACGTCGGCAGGTCTCCCGCGCACTGGTGCAGCGTTGTGGATTGTCTGTGGGTCATGTGGCGTGGTGTCGATGGGCGATGCTGTTTGTTCTGTGTTGGGGACTGTTTTGTCATCCTGATGAGGCCTATCCATAGGATGACAATCTAGTTTCCCGTCGTCTTGGTGAGGTCGTTCATCATGCTGACGAGCTGTGTCATGGTGTACTGTGGAGTGGGGTTTTGTGGCGTTGGTTGAAGTTGTAGTTGTTGTTGTTGTTGTGGCCATTGTTGTTGTTGTTGTTGTGGCCATTGTTGTTGTTGTTGTGGTGGCTGCCATGATTGCTGTTGGGGCTGCCACCTTTGTTGTTGTTGTTGTTGGGTCTGGATGAGTTTGAAGTGATGTGGGGGTAGGGAACCCGTTTGAAGAAGGGTTATGATGTCTTTGGGTCCCCCTTTGAATCGGTGGGTGGGAGGGATGAGGCCCATTGAACGTGCCTTCCTTATGTTGTCGACGTAGTTGATGTCGAAGTCCTCTCTCCTCCCCCTATAGTTAGGTGGTAACGCGAAGTCAGTTGGTGGAGACTGATGTGTAGGTGCAGCTGCTTGTTTGTGGTAGGTGGGTTTTGGTTTACCACCCCCCATAGCAGCCACGGTATGTTCCGTCTCCATAACTTCCTGTTGTTTCTGAAGAAGGTCTCTTAGTTTCTCGTTCTCCCTGTCCTTCTCCCTTAACTGAGCAGCTATGACTGGATCTAGGGTGTTGTTGGACAGGGATGATACCTTGTGTGTGGAGGTCTTCTTGTAGAGGTATGCACACCTGAGTGCTCTACAGAGGGAGGCCCATGTAGTAGGACTTTCCGCTCTGATCGCCTCTCGGTAGTCCTCATTTAGTACAGTGGCTACCTGGATAATGGCAGCTTCTATGTCCACCCCCTTGTTTTGGAAGTGGGTGTTGGCGTCCTTTAGCCATTCTTCCATGGTTTGTAGGGTGGGGTCAAACTGGGAGAGTGTTAACAGTTTGATGTCGTTCTCGACATCCTTGAAGTGGTGAATAAGTCCCTTCTTTATAAGGTCATAATCGTCTTGTACACTAGTGGACTGAATACTGTACCATTCGTACGCTGGTCCAGCTAGATAGACTGCACAAGTGACGTGGATGGGATGATCTTCTTGAGGGTATTTAAGCCTAACAAAACGTTCTAGGTCTGTGAACCACTTTCTGGTGCTCATCTTAATGTCTGGTTTGGAGAATTTGATTGGTTCCCGGATGGTGTATTTGTTGGCTTTTGATATGGCGCTAGCCAGGTCGCTAATGGACTTGTTGTTTCTATATTCTGCGTTGAGTTTTTCTAACTCTGCCTTGTGGGCCGCTAATTGTTCATCTAATTTTCTTGATATCCTATCGTCTAGTTCTCGTTGTCTTTCTACCTCTACCTGATCGTCTCCGGCCATGTTGACAGTGGGTTCAACACGAATGGGAGAGGTGGGTGGGGTAGCTATGTCTATAGGTATAATAGGTACAGTGTCTATAAGTGTTGTTTTAGAATGTCTTACTGTGTCCTTGTAGATGCAGGAGGTGGACTTGTTGATGTGCTTGTTGTTGCTTGGTCCTTTCCTCCTGGTGGGTTGTAGACCTGATGTTGGTGCTGGTCCCTGGCTCCTAGTGTGCCTCCGTGATGATAGGTCACTGAGGGACTGGTGTCTCTGCATTAAAAAAATTCTTCATGGTCGCAGGTAGCTGAAGGTTGCCCGGTTCTCTACCACTCTGTGGCTAGGGAAAACCCTTTCCACATCAATGAGGGCGTAAAGATGAGGTGAGACGTCAGTTTCAATACTTGGTATCTTTTATTAATAATAATATTAATATCAGAGTACCAGTCACTAGGGCTCAGTATATAAGTTACTGATGGTTGCAAGATGATCAGTGATTTCCTCCTCCATCTGACCGGGGTATAAGTACAGGTGCCCGGCAGGTGGAGGGGGTGCCCATGTGACCGGAAGTAGATGTAACAGTGGTTTTCATTGGATAATATACATTTGACATTTGATTGGATAATTATATATTCATGGCTTTAACATGTGGTGTGCGCTGGACCGCGGGTGGGGAGCCTGGGTCCAGTGCATTATGGGTAATGGATTACACAATAAGTAGCATGCACACATGGGGGCTTTGTCGCCCACCTTCCAGGTGGCCTCCAGCCGGCTCAAGTGGCTTTGGCGGTGCCACACTGATTAAGGGTGTCCAGCTTTATAGCATTGTTTTATGTGTTGACAGTTAATCCTTGAGGTCAACATATAGTTCATTTGTTTTGTGTATAGGTGACCGGTCAGTGCCTTGTCGTCTGGAGGGGCTGACCGTTACCTATTGTCCCTGGGATAAGGGTCTGCTTGTGATCTATGGATTAGTTATGCATGGGGGTTAGTTTGGCTTGGCTTAGTGAGAAATAGGTATGTCTGACGTCTAGGTGTACTTTGATGGACATATGGATTGAAAATATGTATAAAGTATTGTGCGTATTGCAAATAATAATAAATATGAATATTAATAATCATAACTCATAATTATGACGTAATATGACGTAATATGACGTAATACAATTGATGAAGGTATAATAAGGGGTTTTGTGGCGTGACAATACTGCTCCAGGTCAGCGCCTGAATGTACATGAGCCGTAAAGTACAGTGCACTCTAACACAGATTTATTGGGTACAGATATTCACATAATCATTCTGACCTTTTTCCTCTCTCTGTCCAGAATAGCTGTCTTAACCCTGGAAGGACAGCCGGGTACTTTAGTGCAGAAATCAATGACTTGTTTATGTAGAACCAGGCCTTTCAAATGAAGTTTACAGATAAACTAAAATATGCAGCAATTGGATAAAATAACGTGGTTTCATTGAATGAAAAGTATTTCAAAGGACTAGACTCCTTCTCATATGAGTCTTCTTATGTTCTTCATTGCTCCTCTACTCCATTCCCAAAATGCACATTAACCATGCATAACTCATTTGAAAGGTACAACCGCATAGAGGCAGCATCATATGTGTGGTGCTACTCCAACAAAGAATGATTGTAATCTGTGCTAAAAGCTAGGCATGAATGGGGAAAGGGGGGGGGGAGATGTCCCAACCATGTCTACAACGTATAGTACCGCATCCCAGGGGCGGGAGGAGGAAACTGTATGCTCCAGCGTGGAGGACGACCTTAACCAAGGTCATGTCCACACCTGGAGGAGCCCCCCCCCCCCACCACCCTTACACTACACTAACACTTACACTCAGCATCCTACTCACCTACTACTATACTGCTGCCACTGCTGACTCTGTTTTTTTGTGCTTCCTACTACCATTACCTACTCCTCATTCCAGCCCCGGCAGCTCAGCCCAGGGCAGTATATACACAGGCTGTGAGTACATGTAGCCTATATACACTCACATGTAGCATTCTCCCACGGTTTATATACAAGGGGGTGGGGGTTATCTGATTATAGTACCCTCGTTAGGAGAAAGGCAGCGTTTTATAAACCATATTCATTGGAAGTCTGGTAAAGCACATGCATGTGATATAATTGCGAGTTGGCAATCAGAAAGGATACTCCGTCGGGGTTCCTTGCAGCATCCTTCCTGATTGTCTGCTCACACTAGAGAGCCATGTAATCCAGTGCAGGCAACCTTCATTACCTCAAATATTTATTACCTCGGATCCCTCACTTCCTCAGACACTTGCCTGACAACTGCCTTTACATGTGTCCATTATATTTGGACTTAATTTCTTGGATAATTTGCTTCCTCAGACATTTATACTTGCATTTTTTTAATTCAAGGAAATGAATGTCAACTAACTATATAGTGTTTATGCTACATGCACATACTCCCCAATAACTCACTCTATCCATGCAGACACAACATGCTCACACTGAAGTTAATAAATCCTAATTAAAATACCAGCTATTAATTGGACTCCTGCCACCATGGAGGAGGTGGGGAGTCCTCCCCTGATGACCTTTCCTCCTACATAGTTTACCAATAACATGTACTGTGGCTGTAGATGAGCCTGGTTTTTGGTGCCTGGGAGCACGTTCCTGTACTGTGCCATGTCAGTTTGAGTATCTGCCTGAAACCAACACTGAGCGACACACTTACGCCAAAAAGGAGAGGTTTGTTTCAGGTAATATGGGAAGAAAATGTAGGGTCGGTAGGTCGGATTTCTTTTATTCTATTTTATCGTTTGTTACATGAAAGTACTAGCCAGCCTCTCCGCATACCCTAAAATTGACCAAAAAGGGGCAAAAATACGAAAGAATATAGGGTCGGTCCTGTTTAGATGGACACAAACCTTTTTTCTGGCCTTATCAGCCTGTTCAGAGGCGCAGGAAGCAAATGTGTATTGAGGCGGGGGGGGGGGGGCACCCCAACCAGCTTTAAGCATCAGCTTAAATGCATGATGACACATACACACACTTATATAGGAATTGTAATGGAAAGTCATTTTGCCCCAGGACAGTCAACCCCAAAATCACCAATGTCGGAGAAGTAACATGTGGGAATTATTTATATTTTAGTGTGGGGTCTTAGCAAATTTCGGGGAGCCCAAATATATTCAGCCCCCTCCCCCTTCCTCTGTGATGGAAAGGGGGGGAGGGGGTAGACTTTTATAGCCACTGAGATAGTATTAACTCATGCAATGCACATGTTTTTCTCAGCCCGTTTGATAGCCATGTCATGGACCATTGCTGCCCCTGTCATCCCATTAGGGTTTTCTCAGCATGTTATAGCCATGACATGTGTCTTTTTCCCAACATTTTATTCTCATGCCATATGTCGTTTTCCTTATCCCCTGTAGTTTTCCTCAGCCTATTATAGTCATGCTACCAGAATCGTCAGTTACTATCAGTATCAAACTGTACCCCCCCTCCCCATTTCTAAGGAAATACATTTTGAAGTACTTTATTGGGTCTAATTGGTCATAATGACAAAATACCCTTTATTCTGTATGGCATATAATCTTCACTTTTACTCAAGGTATACATGCACTTCTAATGTCAATAATAAGATTCTGTACTGTTTTATCCTAGGAAACCTTCCCAAAAATAATGACAATAAAAGCACTTTATATTGAGCATGCAGTACCCATCCCTGCTAAATAGGAAGACATAATGACTTGACACTAAGGGCATACTACATTTTGTATTCGGTTTCTAATGCAGTCTATGCCATCATAGCTTTATCGCTGTCCAATGTGGGGAAAGGAAGGTCCCCTCCCGACCTGCTGTGGGGGCCAATTCCAGCCACACCATGGTCATATCATTACGGCGGTTTAGGAGTGAGATCTGAAACCACCCAGAGGATAGGGAGCTGTGGTGGTGTATACTGAACACCCAGCCCCCAAACCCCTCTGTTTTCCTTCCTCAGATGCTGTGCCTGTGCCCCAGTGTTGTGGTGCCTGTTGTCAGGCAGTGAGTGACTCAGAGGTCTTCCCACGATAACACAACAGAGCTGACTTGTCTCCTGAGCAGCTGCCCCCCCCCCCCCCCGCCAGGTCTTGCAGCACAACACTGAGGTCCCAGTCCCTGCACGTCCCATGTTAAGTCTACACCCTCCTGCGTTCCCTCCACTCAAAGATACCCCTTTTGCACAGATTTCCAAGTAGATAATGACCCCTTTTTGTGGCTGCAGGCTGTGTTTGAAATCTGGCGACCGGGGCAATTTTCAAAATGACTTTTTGACCTGGGCAATACTTCAAGCGACCTGGCAACAACCTTTGGACAAATTTGACAATAGGATAAAGTGTCCTAAAAGGCGACTTTGTGACTAGGGGCCCTTTATTTCAGTGATTTTCCAACCTCAGGAAAGGGGGGGGGGGCATCATGAAACCCCCATTTTGTCCATGATGCCGACTCGTCAAGGTCTGAAAAGAAGGAAACGCTGGCATTGTTATCAACTACCCCGTTTTCATTGGAGTTTTTTGTGGAACGCATGTGTATGTACGCCTTGCCTACAGAGTGCAGTGGGTGAGCTGCTCTCGTGCTGCTCTAACCCACTCTGGCACCGTGCCCCAGCAGCCTGTCACCCTGCCACCAGCTCCCATAGACCACCCCTGGTGGGTGCCAGTTACACTGTACTCTAGCTGACTCTGGGTGTGGGTTGTTGTAGGGTGCTGTTAGTGTAACTGTTGCTTCATGGGCGTTTTGGTAATGTTAGGAGCTATGGTTAGCCCTTTAGCGACCGCATAATGGCTTATTAAATGCAGGATGCCCTAGGTTATCCCAAATAAGAAAAAAAAGGTATGCTTCAAGTTACCCGACTCGACGTAGCAAAACAGGGCTGACCCCAGAAATTTGTATCCGATTTTGGAGCTATTTCAGAGTCAATTTGATAGTCCACGAGTCAATGCCATTGTTGGCGAGTCAGCTCTGAAGTTTGTGGGTGCCTTTCAGGTCAGAGATTAAAACAAAATCAACAAAAAAAAAGGAATCCGACCTACCCTACCTAGATGTCTAGACCATTTAAACTGAAACACACCTTTTATTTCTTTTGACCTTGTGTACTCGTCAGGCCTGCATTCCTGCATCATGACGACAAATACTACATTGATGCACTATGTGGACCGTAAAGTTATGAATTTAGAATTTAGAATTTTTTACATTGTTGCAAATATCTTTTCTTGGGCTATACTTTCCATTTGGAGATTTACAGGAATGGGCGTGGCATGTCTAAAAACGATGTCTTTAATACGCACTCAACTTATAACAGCAGGTAACAATATCTGGCATTGCCAACTTTTAATGACAGCCTAATGTTGTCACGATTGGAAATGTGCATGAGGACTGCATGAGGTCATCATGTCAACCTACCAGAAGGACCAGAAGGGTTGTGATGATGCCTGACTGCAAGCATGGAGAGTGGCCGCCCCTGGGCTGCATTCATGCATCATGGCGACAAAGGACATAGCACATTAAAGCACTGTGCGGCCCTTAAAGGGCGAAAATGGAAATCATAACTAGTAACAAAAGGGTGGGTGGGTATTTTGCTATTGCATTTCTTCTTTCACAGACTGAGACACTTAACAGAAAATGGGTCATTGTAGTCATCATTATTTTTATCCCTGTCTTCTCCCGCCCTCCTTCCCCAGAGTGTCCTTGGCGCCTGAAGGTCGCTTGTTAACATACATTAATAGAGACAACTTATTTTTACAACTATAAAGATGATATACGCTATAACCAAACGTACAGTTACCTCTTTGAACGTAACTAATGTGTAGCCAAGGGGCACCCCCACCTATAGCATTGCACCAATAAAAACACATGTTAAGGGGGGGGGGCGTCTTATCCTCGGAGTGCTGGTGTCTGGATACGCCCTGGAGGAGACCCGAGGCATCATGTATGTATACATGCACTAACTATGCTGTATGTCCGACTCCAATGCAAAGCTGGAAATTGCTAATGCGTTAGAGGAGATCAGGGCCGGTTCATCATTAGATCCTGAGGTATTTTTGTAAAAGATTATGATGAGACGCTTAGGCCAAGAAATGATGTTTTCAAGTTATCGTACCCTATACGTGTAGGAAGGCAACGCCGACCCTAGACATTTTTATCCAATTCTGGAAAAAAAAGGAGAGAAAACAACACATTTTTTGGTCATTTTATAGCTATTTTAGAGTCGAGTTGAAGCTCTGCAAAATTATGATGGTCAGTGAGCTAGCACTGAAGTTTGCAAGTCAATTTTTTTTATACTTTTCAGGCTATAAAGTAAAATATTTTTAGACCATGTAACCTGAAACACATAAGTATGAACTTACTCCTCAAAGGACCGAAACGAAGTTCCATGGATAATGCCATTGGTCGTTATGTTGAAAAATGCAGTACTGGCGAGTCATGCCTACCCTTGAAGAATGTATCAACTACGTGGGGTGAATTTAGCACTGGCGAGTAACTCGATAAAACGGAAGGGAACTTGTTCTCGTGATCACAATGTACAGGCTGCCACCAGCAGGTTTCACGAGATGTTGGTTCTGTCCACGGAACGTTGCTTGTTCCTGCCATACCATGGTGTGTGTGAGTCTGATACCTGGCTAAGTCTTGTGGGATATTCCGAGGACAGAACCAACACGGCGCGCACATGGAGCCAGCAGAATTATCGCTATAGGGTAGGCCTAATGGATTTTATTAGTTACTGCAGCTAATGTGCATTTTAATCGATTGCAGAGAATGATGGATGCGTTTTATAAAATAAAACAAGGGGACGGGGGCTCCCAATGACCATTACACAGCCAAAATATAATGTTCTTATTTCAATAAACTAAAATAAATAAACTCAAATGACTTTAAGAAAAAGTTTTAAGAAAAATTATTTAAGAAATGATAAAAAAGAATTTTTCCTTAAAACAAGTTATTTGTCCAAGAGGCGAGTTTATTGACCCAGGGGCACTGCTGTGCCTCAGGGTCTTATACGACGGTTCTGCAGAAAAATCAAGACATTTTTCACATTGCTTTAACCATCAGTAATTCTGTCAATAAAAATTGCAGGATTACAATTGTTGCCTTCACATAAAGCTGTGACAAATGCCTATTGATAGATGCTCCAATGTTGATCAAAGCCTTCTTAAAAGGCCTGAAAAATTTATATGAAAAAGTGTCACTTTTGTTTTTTTGGGCCATTTTTCTTCAGCATTGCAGGTATAGGACAAACTCCACCAAATTGCCTCCCCCAGAGTGTCTGGCCCATTGGATTCTATGTTGAGCAGCAAGGGAACGCTTTTTTGAGACGGTATGTGAGACGCTTTGTGACTACCTCCCTTTGATTTTTTTTTTGATTTTTTTTTCCAATCTTTTTTTTTCCAATTTTTTTTTCTCCAAAACTTTTTTTTTCTTTTTTTCCAAATCTTTCCCTCCTCCCTCCACCTCCCTCCTCTGTCCCTCCTCCCTCCATCTCCCCTCTCCCATCCCCCTCCCCTGTCCCCCCTCCCCTGTCCCCCCTCCCCCGTCCCTGCTCTCCCGTCCCCCCTCCCCTGTCCCCCCTCCACCATCCCTGCTCTCTTCGTCCCCCCTCGCCTGTCCCTCCTCCCTTCGTCCCCCTTCCTCCTCCCTCTGTCCCCCCTCCCCCGTCCCTCGACCCCCCCCCCTACTCTGTCCCCACTCCCCTCTCCCCTGGGTCACACGTGATGCCAATCGCCTATACCATTCATTTATCTTATTTTCATGAAATGAGGCATTATTTTTGGCTGTGCATAATTCAGTCAGGCTGTTCGCTACCTAGCGGGACACAGAGTATTCATAATGAGGTTACTACGCAGGAGGACACAGGATGTCGGTGATGGGGTGGGGTGGGGGGGAGAAACTGGGGCAGTAAAAAACGTGGTCGATGCTCCACACACACACACCTAGCTCCCCCTAGGGTTTACACGACTGAGGCTGCAATGTTGTTCTTTTTGTGATGTATACATTACATGTTCACTGTACTGGGTGATGATGGATCAAAACAAACATTGTGGGGCACAGGGGAATGTAATGTAAACCTGGACTATTATATCATAGGGCCGAACCCTCAAAAAAGTAGTAGTTTATTGTGCTAATTGAATATTGACACTGTGTCCAATCATGATGTGAATGATCATCAATCATGGCGTATTTTTCTCAGTACGCTGAACTCTACGCCAATGGGTCCAGGTTAAATTATAATATTATTTAAATTTTATAATCAATATACTGCCATGGAGTTTACAACAAGAGTACGGGAATCTATCAATTATACAATTATGGCGTATGTTTCAAAAGCATAAATCCTGTTAAGGTGGGCCATTATGATCTTGAAGAGTTGTGACTTTGGCAGTTGCAGCTCTGGAAGGGCACTGGTAAGATTGTATGTGAGGTGCCTCAAGTCACGTATACCCATAGCCACATGACAACCCTATTGATGTGATTGATTGGCTAAAATATTTCTAGGGCTTGTAGCATTGTGCTCTATCTAAAGAACACAAAGTATCCCAGGCCACTTACTAAAAGAAATCAATCACTGAATATGCAATGCAGACATTGTGTATATATGTGACAGTACCTCTAGCCTGTGCCCCCCTGGTGGAATCATTCCATCATTAACAGACACACAGATAATCTAAAAGCCCCGGCCCTTAGTCTGAAGTGACTATCCGAGGTTAGTCATAGGGACATTGGTCATTGAAATGGAGAAGACTAAGGTGAGTTGGTCAGTATTGACAATATTTACTAACCTAGGTTAGTCGTATAGGGAGCCCAAAAATGACTAACTTGGTTAAGCTATGGTGACCGAGAGATTGGTCATATAGGGAGCCAAGGGATATCAGTGTGAGTGGCCTGCTGCCGCTGTAAGATCAGAAGAGGGAGGGAGCACTAAGCTCCGAGTTTTACCACAATGACAAAGATAACAGTTGAACAGACTGAAAGGCCTAAATTCCCAACATTGTAGACTAAGCTATAGGCTGGTAGGGACAGAACTGGTATCTGGGTTGGATAGTCCTTCAATGAATAACATCCTTTATCGTCAAGATGCATGAATGCATCATGACCAGCAACTCACCATGGCTGCATTCACGCAGCATGCTGAGCCTATGGGGTTGGTTCACTCTCGAAGGTCCAGTATGGTGCATGAATGCAGCCCTATCGAACTACTCGCCAGGGCTGCATTTATATCAAGGCACACCACATTAAAACACGTTGCCACTCTTAAATGGTTAATAACACGGGAAATTGTTCACCAACAACTAGGGCCAGTTGACTTCCCTTCTCTTTGATGCAGCTATAATCCATGACTATGTGGCCATCAGTCCCTTAACCAGTGCCCTATGATAAAACACAAGCCTGTGATCAGCTACCCTTTGTTACCGATGGGTGAGTGATTTTACAAGTGTGCTGGGGTTGGTTTATCAAAGTGGGGTATACCATGCTGTGTAGGCCTACTTTTACATCAGACGATCATCGAGCAAAGATGTGCTCAAAAGAGTTTCTATATGGAACAATGGAGCAGTCGAGGAAAGACTCAGGTTGTAGGAGGCTTAGCCTGGTTAGGACGGTACTACAATAGATAAACACAAGGAATAGTGGGTACTAAAATAGTATTACCTATTTTGAAGTTAAAAAATTGACCATCAGTCATGTGTAATTGTGAAATGCTGATAAGTTGTAAGTTATAGACTACCTTGTATAGAGTATCAATTTCTGACATTAGGCTGTGACTGTAAAAAAAAAAATTAAACTTCTCTTTTTTTTGACAGGCATTTATTGCTCTTATCAATAACAGATTGAAATGCCCTTTTTGTCAGAGGTTTGAACTTTCAATAACAAAAGCAAGAGTAACACTTTCAATACGATGAAGCTGTGGGCTTGTTGACAATGCAAGCTGTCAATGAGATATTTTTACTCTGCTATTGACAATGGAGAGATCAATTTCTACTATTGACAGTTTGAACTATCAATAGCAATCACCGCTAATCTAAACTAGTTGTCTCTACAGTATTTGCCATACATTGCACGTCCAAGCGTCTTTCAGTTTGTTAGCCATAAAGCACAAGTGCAATGGAGAGTATTGAACAAACAGTCATCATCGGCCCACACAATGGATGTCCATAGAGGCAAACAGGCGGGGACTGGTGTTTGTATAGAGGGGGTGATATAATAGACATATACTGATAGGGTTTGCTGCCCTGGGGGCTGAGTCAATAGTAGAAACAAACCAAAGTATCCATTTTAACCCTGTAAGGGCTAAGTTAACAGTGCTTCATGAGGGTATCAAAGCCTGTAGTGTTGGCATGATGCTTGAATGCAACACTGGCGAATTACTTACCAGCGCTGTATTTACTTTATGCATTCTAACAATAAAAGGCATAATGCTTTACAGCGCTATGCAGGCCATAAAGGGTTAATTCAGCTTGAGTAACTGGTTTGGTTTATATTGAAATGACATGAGGATTAGGCGGCATTCCATACTCAGTCAGCCTTTGACTCTAGTCAGAAATTTAGTTCTGATTCTTTATGACCACAGTCTGTGCGAAAACTTTTTCACTATGCAGGACATTCGGTCCTGCAGTTAGCCAATTTTATAGGACCGGATAGATTTCTGTAGGACCGGACACCAAAATTAAAGTCTTGCATACAATTTAGGATGATTCTTTATCTTATTACAGTTAATGCTAAAAGAAAATGACTTTACACCGCCTAGAATATTAGGGTGTACTCTCTGACTTCTGAATTCAGTTCTACTTGGAACATTTGAAAAGTTATTTCAGTTCTGAAAAGCCCATAATCTGCAGGACATCTGGTCAGGCTACACCAATTATTCTGCCGGACCAGAGCCATTCTAGGCGGACATTGCCACTGTCCTGCAGGATTTGGCAAAGACTGTGACCAGGCTCTCTAGAGTCTAGAATCACCTACACCAGTTTTTAGGATCAAGTCTCAGGACCCCATCACACTATTTTTGTAAGAATTATGTTTGTTACCATGTCAATATTTCTTACTTTGTGAGGTAATTGACAACAAGACACAACGAATATAATGACCATTGTACTAGCCTTTGTATATATATATAGAAATGACCAAAATGTCTTGCTTTATTGGTCAATGAAAGACTAATAATCATACAAATATTTCACTGCCCATCCACGCATCCGCCCTTACATAACTTACATACCTTAAATTGCTTCATATAATTATCATATCCCTTTCTCCATGTCTATGCCTGGCCTTCAAGGCACTAGGTCACACAAACACAGTAACCCTAAGTCTTATCAACCCCACCCCATTCCTCCAGGGCATACCCAATACCCACTATCAGACACATGACCTTTACTCCGTCACGTAGGAGGCTGAGTGGGCACTAAAGTACTTAAGTGCTTCAGGCCTGCTCAGCCAAATGGTGCTAGGGTTTAGGACATGATAGTGATGTATATGTGAAGGCCGACAGCCACATCTAGCCCCATGTTAGTACCAAGTTCCTGTTAAGACAGAGTGCAACCTACTTCCAGTTCCCACCGACTTATTCTATTACTTCCTCTTCAATTTTAGAAAAAAAGAGCAATAACATTGAAACTATTTTCAAAGCAATGCAAATGGGCTTCATTGAATTTCATGATCAACAAGTAAGTATTTTTCCATCTCTCTGATGCCACTGACTGTTCAGATATTTTATTTATAACACAACATGTAGGTGCACCAATCTACTGGTAACTTATAGATATGTATCTACATGCAGGCCTGTACCTATATAGTAGGGTTAGTCGTTTTGAATGAACCAGCTTAGGTTCCTCAAGAGTTTCAGAGTTCTACCATGTAGTTTGGTGTAGAGTGGACATCATCGGTTACATGCAATATTTTACGGCTGGTCGCTCAGACAAGGATTTGAGATTTAAAAAAAGGTATGAATGAATGATCAGATGCATGCGACTCTTCCTCCTCTTTGCATACATACAACAAAGTTCCACCATTATATTAGAAAGATCAAGTTCCACTAATGATTAATTCGATAAACTCAAGTTCCACCATATATGTAAAAGTGAAGCGCCCCACAACGAGGGCTAGCTGTGAAGTGTTTTTCATCCTATTAAATGATAGTTTTATTACCCAGATCTTACAGATAACATTATGATGTTACATGCATATATACTACAAACCCCCTCTCTTATAGCGTCTATTTACAGTGAAATCCTATTAGTGCACATTGGGTCATAGTAACCTGATAATTTCCCTACTAGTAGTAATACACCTTTGAGAGACAATAGTAAAGATGCCAGGAGCCATTAGTAATTAAAGTGTCCTGATACCTTGCTACTACTACTAATACTACTACTACTACTACTACTACTACTACTACTACTACTACTACTACTACTACTACTACTAGGAGGGGGATGTGTGTGGTTTCATTCCTCACGTGGCTCCCACCCACAGATGTGAGGTCTTCACACGGCCACACGACACCCCACTAATCAGAAACCCTGCCCACGTAGCACCACCTGCACAGCCATTAACCATTTAAGGACCATATGATGCATTAATTCATGCCCTTGGTCCTCATGATGCATGAATGCCTTGGCGAGTGATTTGTCAGTGCTGCATTCAAGCATCATGCAGACCCAACGGGATTGAGATACTCGCATAGGTCGGTATACTATGATGCACTAATGCAGCACTGGCGAGTTTCCCGCCGGGGCTACATTGGCGCATCATATGCAGCGCTGGCACTGCATTAGCGCTTCATCCCGAGCATCACACAAAATTGATTTGGTGTATTACGCTAGGCACTATGCTGTCCTTAAAGGGTTGACAGCAATGCTCCCACAGTGGCTTAATGTGAGCACGTCTCTGAGAGCTATATCCTTCCCATCTAATTAGCTTGCCCGGTACACCATTAGGATATTGCGTGCCCCACTTATAGATATGGCTGCTGAGGACGAATACAATCTTTTTTTGAGTAACACTAACGGGTCTCGCAGAACAGGCCAGAACCCCGATTTTTAAATTCCAAATATGGCAAAATGGTTGTCAACCGAAAGAAAAGAAAACCCTCAGGAAAATTGGGCGTAGGCCTACATTCAGGGAAAAAAGGAATCCGACCTGCCCACCCTAGTGACTATACATGGGTACCTGAATTTTTGACTGTGTTGCTGTGCCACCATGTCAATTTGTATCTAGTATATTCTGCTTTATTTTACTGTGTCTGTCGACTTTTAAAAGGGGCGTGTTGCTTTGTCGCCCGTTTCGATTTTTTACCTCCATATAGTCCCAGCCTAGATTTCGAGGTGAGTTACTAGAAACCAATCCCTTTTTTATTCGGCTTGAGCTGGGTGGCAGGATGTGATTTGGGATGCGGGGGTCGGTCTCGGCAGCACGCAGCCAGCCTGTAGCATTGAGCAGCTCGGGCAGCATTGTAGCAGTGTGGAGGAGCAGCTCATGGTGGGACACTCTCATGTTGGTATAGGGGAGCCATTACATTGATATTATTTGGCTCCCTATACAACCAATCTCTCAGTCACTATAGTGCCTGACCAACCTATAGGTTAGTTAATATTATCAGGTTGGCTAGTACTCACCAACAGTTTCCATTTTCGGCTAAGTTTGAGTAAGGAATTAGTCATATGATCTTTTGCTTCAGTAATTCTTGAATTGCACTTGTTCATGCCTGACCAATGTCCCTATGACCAACCTGGGATAGCCACAACAGACTAAGGGCCGGGGCATTTAGTTTATCTGTGTAGCAATGGTAACAGGTCTGGGACCCCGGGCTGGGACCGATGAGATTGAATGTGTATTTGGGAGAGGTAGGGGTAGGATTTCAATAACTGTGAAAGCTCAGTAGAGTCTGGATGGAAGGAGTAGCTCAAATCAAACCATGAGCGATTCACCGAAAGGATATGGAAGAGAAACTCCGATCTTGATTATAAGAGGATGGTTATTTCAATCGGCTATGGGCTACAGGCATATTCTGATGTAGTGGACATGCCTTTATGACCCTTACATACCGACTTTACCCACTGCTACTAATATATCGAGCAGCTCATGGGCGGAAACGGGAACATCATTCCTGGTTCCTGGTTGGGTGAGCAGAACATATTTGGGTCGAAGGTGGTGGTTGTGAATGTTGAATGTGTGTGTGTCTGTTGGGGGTGGGGGTGGAGGGAGGTCAGAGGAGCAACTCAAGATGAGGGGAACGCCCCCAGAGGAGCAGAGGTGGAGCTGGTAGCACTGGCCGTCAATGTCAACCCAGGAGCAGCTCACGGAGCAGCTCACCCAGCAGATGGGGGCGGAGCAGGAAGCAGTGCGGCTACATTGATATAAAGGCGGCCCTGGGAGAAAATCCATAGTGGGTGTTGGTAGCTGGTGGTGCTACCACTCTCCCTGGGAGCCACTCGTGTCCTGTCTCCGCCCCAAGCTATGGACATTAGGAACTCTTCCATGGAAGGAAAACTGTGCTACTTCTCAGTCTACTCTTCTCCATTCTCCTATCCACATATAACACAGTGCCAGTGTCTCGGAGTGTCCCTACGCGAAACATAGTTCCCAGGAAGAGCTTCAATTCTGACCATAAAAACATGGCCGATACTTCTGTCCCTACGTTTCTGTCATTTAAATTTCATATATATGCATGTTCTTTGTGAATTCATTTATATATCTGAAGTAGCAAATTGCTGGATCTAAATTTTGGTAATATAAGAAGTATGGCATAGGTTAGTGCTGAGGATGCAGAGATGCCACCCTTCCTACTTATTCAGGAATTCCTACTCTTTCGCTGGGATATCTGTACTGAATTATGTCAATATCCTACATAGAAATCAACCAAGATCTTAAGAGTTCCTACCTTTTATCTACCAGAGAGTGGCATCTCTGAGGGTGAAAGCAGTGCCAGTAGACAGAGATATCAAATTAAAGAGAGACCTGGAGAGTGGGGCCATGGGAGGCCGGGGACAGCGCTGCCACGTGGGGCTGTCCTGTGTGTTTGGCGGCAAGGGCAGGAAGGGGCGGCGGCCGTGCATTGGGTCGGGGTTTAGAAGCTACCGGTGGTGGTGGCAGGGCCACAGTGCACAGGGCCATACATTCATTACAATGTCACTTTATCATGTGAGGGTTCTATTGGAGGGGATCGGGGCGACTTAGACTCTGTGGTATATGGGTACAAAGGAATGGCGGCGCAGGAAAGGATGTGGGATTCAACTGCAGCCCTGACATTGATCCAACCAGGCAGGGCAATGGTGGGGGTTTTATAGAAGGGAAGGGGTGGCAGAAACCCTTCTTTTAGAACCCTTCTCAATGTAATTCTGACAGGAAAGACAATAGACAAGGTGATAAAAATGGAACCAACAAGAAAAAGCCACTCCCTCTGCCACCTATTGCCACCCAACCCAATGGGTACAAAATTCAGTTGAACAACGTTGAATCAACATTGAATGAATGCTGAATCAACACTGGCATCCATGTTTCAATGTTGATTCAATGTTCTGTGCCCGCTGGGAAAGTGGCAATATGAACCTCGTCTTGGTACATATACATAACTATACATTATATTCCCTGTTCTACCACAGTATGTAATCATATAGAGTTTTCTCTGCACATGGACCACAGAAGCTCGGGGCTGCCTGAGCGTCCAGATTGCCGCCATGTTGGTAAGTGAGTGATGAGCTGCTCACAGACAGCCAGGACCTGCTCACTGCAGGAACAGGAAATCAGGGCTGAATGCTGGGACTGTAGGACAAATGACCACCTCAAGGCATCTCCATGGAGCACCTGTCAACTGCATGTACAGAATGCCTGGTGCACCAGGCACCTGGATGTACAGGGGAGTCTGGTGCACCAGGCACCTATATATGTGCAGGGGTGCCTGGTGCATCTGTCACCTGCATGTACACGGTGCCTGGTGCACCTGTCACCTGCATGTACAGGGTGTCTGGTGCCTGTCCCCTTGTCCGTCACTGTTTGGCCTAAATAACCACCTTCCCCGATGGTTTGGATACACAGTTCAGTACCCGAGGATATAGTCCCCCCACCCTACTTCTGGTTTAACTACTACAGTACCCTCCTCCCGAGGTCTGACTCATTCCTCACCTGCTCGGTTATTCTATAGAAACTCTTCTGAACACATCTTTGGGTGATGGTCGTCTGATGTAAATGTAGGCCTACACAGCATGGTATACCCCACTTTGATGAACCAACTCCAGCAAACAAATCACTCACCCATCGGTAACAAAGGGTAGCTGATCACAGGCTTGTGTTTTACCATAGGGCAGGCTAAGGGACTGTTAGCCCTGGTAGCCACATAGTCATGGATTATATCTGCATCAAAGAGAAAGGAGAAGTAAACTGGCCCCAGTTGAAGACCAGATTTTTACACCAGGGAGTGAACAAAGCCTAACTGCTGAGGTATTGACATCACTCATAGAGTTCTCCATTCTCTTCAAGTAGACATACTGCATCAAATCACTATGTGCATCCCTTAAATGTTTAAGTCCTGTAGGGCTCACCTACCCTACCATTTGACCGGGTACAGGTCAAGTGTCTGATAGTGGGTATACCCTGGAGGAATGGGTTGGGGTTGATAAGACATGGGGTTACTATAGGTGTTTGTGCGACCTAGTGCCTTGAAGGCCAGGCAGGGATATGGAGGACGGAATTCTTGGGGGGGTTGGACAGTCCAGCATTATAGACTCTGGTAAGAGGGTCCAGCATTATAGACTCTGGTAAGAGGGTCCAGCATCATAGACTATGGTAAGAGGGTCCAGCATTATAGACTCTGGTAAGAGGGTCCAGCATTATAGACTCTGGTAAGAGTGTCCAGCATCATAGACTATGGTAAGAGGGTCCAGCATTGCCAGATTCTCAAAACCATTTGGGTGAGTCCAGCATCGGACACGAAGCTCCAGCATTGCTTGAATCTGATCAAATTAATGTGATGTTTGGAGTCAAGGTAGCGTCAGGCTGAAGATCATATTTGTATCAGTATTATTCTTGTACATAGGACATACTGGCCACATAAAACCAGGCAAAAAACATATACATACTTTAAGAATCTCACTCATACTATAATCTTTATAATCATGTAGGAACACCAACCCTGATGAAAACCATTATTGGTTGAAACTGTTGGTCCAAACTACACTTAATAACTGACATGTCCTATAAACCAAGTTGGATACTCAGTTGTGTTAACGTTGTTTGTTGACAAAACAAGGTTGGCCAAAAAATCATGTAGGAATATGTTCTATTACAAATTGTGAGCAGCCTGTACATCATAGTCATATGTAATGCTATTTTCTGTGTCTAAATGACCTTTTTTCCTCTACTTGCAGGTGAGACTTATTGACTACCCAAAGTTAGCTCTGTCCTGTGTGTTGAGGGAGTGCAGAGGGTGTGAGTACTACAGCAGTGATATACCACCTGACATAGTCAGCTCTCTATATAGCGAAGTCTCGGATTTCTCCGTACGGGCGGCCATGTTAGTTCTGTGCTCGCCATTTATCGTGAGACTTAGGCAGTGACCAGCCACTCACACACCATAGCTTCCGGGGAACAGGCTACAATACGAGAGCAGAACCAAGGTCTCACAAGATTGATGGTGTCAGTGTAAACAGAGTGGCCGCGGGAACAAGTCCGCACCAGTTAGAGAGCTATAGACCTTAACACTACTCATGTGGTGCTATCCTTATTAGCATCGTTATGCTAAGTGTATTGTGCAGTAGGATGCAGATAGTTTTTAATAATGTCACTCTGAATCAGTTGCTTCAGAAGTAGCCCTTTGCATGGTGATTTAAGGTGCTACGTCCTTAGTCATCATAATGCATGAATGCGGCCCGGGCGAGTGGTTCACTAGTGCTGCATTCAAGCATTGTGCTGACCTTCTGGCAAAGATCAACTCATTATAGGGCCGGCATTATACATGCATACTGCCAAAACAACTATACTCACCACATCTGCATTTATGCATCGTGGCGACAAAAGAGAATAGCATATTAAGGAACCATTCTGCCCTTATAGAGTTACCAGAGGCTGTTTCTACTATTGGCTCAGCCCCCAGGGCAGCAAACCCTATCAGTATATGTCTATTATATCACCCCCTCTATACAAACACCAGCCCCCACCTGTTTGCCTCTATGGACATCCATTGTGTGGGCAGATGATGACTGTTTGTTCAATACTCTCCATTCCACTTGTGCTTTATGGCTAACAAACAGAAATACTCTTGGAAGTGTAATGTATGGCAAATATTGTTCAACCAATCAGTGTAGATTAGCGCTGATTTACTGTCAATGCTTGGACACTCTATACACATCACTGTGTGTCTCACAGATTGTGGATATTTGGTGCAATTGCACATGACTTATGATACACTGTTTTAAATTGAATCTACAGTTAGAAAGAACTGACGCAGGTTCCACACTCTACCACTGATCTTAAATCTTGATGAGTAATATATGTATTCCCGAATTCGACTAGAGAACTATATCACATGCTGAGGGAAGGTTATAAAGGGGTGACATCTAGTTGTATAGAATGATACAGGGGTGCGATATGTAACTGTGTGTCTTTTTCTAATTAAAAAGAAAGGTTTTTTTACTTTTCCACCACTTTCAAGCAGAAATTACTTACATCATTTAGTTTTCTTTGGACACAAATTCCATAGAAAATTCTGAATATATAATCATTAATCATCTTAAAGCGGCAGTAAATAATGCATCACTAGGGTCTAAATGTAGCACGCAATACATGCACACTGCATTGCAACGTCAAAAGTTAACTAGGCTTATACATAATACAAAATGTACACTGTCTACATGCGTAGAAAACACAAGCACGCAGTTTTGATCATATATTCTAGGCCTGGTCGTTATCAGCCAGTTAGCCAGGTGGCATGGTGAGCCGCACACAGGTGTCATAGAGCTGCTGGTAACGAGCACATGTGCCTATCTGGTTGTGAATAATCCATGTCCTGGTGGCCAGGGCCGGTGGTTAACCCTTTAAGGGCCACCTACCGCTTTAATGTGGGATGTTCTTTGTCATAATGCTGCATAAATGCATCCCTTATGATCCTCCTAACCAGGACTGCATTGATGCTACCTGGCAATCTGTTTGAGTGCATCAAACCTGTAGGGTCAGCATTGTACTTGATTGCAGCACCGGTGAGTAACTCGCCGGGCTGCATGCATGCATCATGTGGATATTGATCTTTTCACATTATAGCATACTCTAATGAAAGCACAACGCGACCCATAAAGGGTTAGCCGTCCTCGCCAGCTGACACAGAACTGCTGATGGTACCAGCAAAAGTCCACTGCGGAATACATGCACAGAGAGAAGAAACAGCGTCAAAAGGGAGTCCAGCTTGCCTCCAGAATGACTCCCCTCTTTTGGGGGAGTCCAGGTCGCCTAAGGGAGCCTAGGTGACCTGGCTGACCGAAGGGAGTCACCTGGGGGAGTCATATGACCCAGAGAGCTATATGACTCACCCAGGTGACCCCCTTAGGTCAGCTAGAGAGTCACCTAGGCTCCCTTAGGCGACCTGGACCCCCCTAGAGAAGGGAGTCATTCTGGAGGAGACCTGGACTCCCTTGTGACGCTGTTTCTTTTCTCTGTGCGGTTACAGTTCTCACAGAAGGAAATAAGTTAATATTAGATAACAATTACTTAATTCTACTTTAAAGGGAACACTTTTAAAGACCTTAATTATGTAAGAGACCATGGCTGCACCCTAGGGGACTGTATGTCTAAACCCTTCTCGGCCAAGACTAACATAATCACGGTTGTCCCCCATCCCCCAAATAGTACACTATCACAGTGTTAGAAACACAATGAAGTGGGATTTACAATTCGGTAATAATCGGACATAATGCCCTAAAGTGTAACCCCTAAGCTGCTGAATGGGGCACAGTTCTTCCCCTTATTGACTAAACAGTAATATAGATGAGAAATTGATTTAGGGTTGTTCCAGGTTTATACTCTTATATACCTTTTACACATAGCCTCCTCTGGCCTCTGGGTGTTGGCCTTGTATTAGTCGCTGCCGTCCCTGCCCAGTCATGTGTGATGACAGATCGATTGGCGTGTAATAATAAAGAGTTAATAAGTGGCCCACAACTGTGCAGCATGATATACAGCTCATCCCTCAGTATAGAAATAGGCTGAAAGAATATGTGCCAAGCGATATGTCAGCCACCACATGTGTATTATGTAAAGTCATGTCCTTTATAGTTATTTCTAATTAAGCCCATGCACCGTAGAATATACGAGACTTTCTGAGTGTAGCCGCCTGTTGTAATATCAGGGGAGATTGAACATACATGCATAAAACCTTACCGGTTTAGGAGGATTCATGTATGATGTATGCCACCTCTATAAACATTGTTGTCGGAGGAAGTCACACAGCGAAAGGAAACAGCATAAAAATGGAGTCTGAAAGAGCCTAGGTGACTCCCTGGCTGGCTCAGGGGAGTCACCTAGGGGAGTCACATAGCTCCCTGACTGACATAAAGGAGTCAAATAAGGAACAGGGCTCCCCTTGAGAGGGGAGTCATTCTGGAGGCAACCTGGACTCGCTTTTGACGCTGTTTCTAGTCTCTGTGCAGATGAAAGCAACAGCAGTTGTAACTTCTATTCGACATTTGACGGCAACATTAGAGATTATATTTTTAGCAAACCCAGATGATCATTAACCATGATTAGATCTTCATGTCCACCCAGTTCTCCGTGAAACTAACACAATTTCTAGATTGTGGCATGCTTCAGTTAGTCCAGCTTCTGTTCACACCACGCACGTGGTCGAGTAATTAAAATTAAATCTCCGTTGGGCCCCCTGGGCCTGTGGTTTCACTGCTTCAAACCCTGCTGACTACATTGCATTATTTCCTCTAAGATTCCTCCTATCTGCTGTTGGCACACTTCTCATATTAGGAGTTAACTCTTTAAAGGCCATGGAGTGCACGATGCCCTTCGCCATCTTGTTCATCAATCTTCTGCTTCCGCGTATCGTGTCGACACTTTGGGTATGTATCGAACCCATTGGTTGCACATATGCAGCCATGGCGAGTTACTCGCCAGAGCTGCATTCACGCATAACGATGAGAGAGGGTATGATGTATTAGAGCACTATGTGACTCATAAAGGGTTAATTGAGCTCACCAGCTGAGACAGGTTTGCTGATGGCACCATTTAATACTGCTGCAGAATACACAGCTACACGTCTCATGATAGGGCCAAAGAAAGTGTTTGTTTTGTTTTAGGTAACCCGACCGACCCTATCAAAATAGGGCCGACCCTCCGTTTTTTTATGCAATTTTGAAGAAATTTCCGCATTTTTACCCTTACTTCGCATTTACAACATAGCAGACTAGAACAGTACTAGAATTGTGAGTGGGAAACGCTCGGTGAGAATGCCACTTTAATGTAGGATAACACAATGATACAATTCTTTTTTAAAGCGAACACTGTTAAAGACCAACACTGTAAACGTATATTTTTTGAGAGTGTAAACTTTCGTGGTATAGGGATAAAAAAGGCAAATCCGCGGGTGTTTAGTCCATATATAGCATACAAAAAGAATTGAGGATTCTTAATTTCCGCGAATTCCCAGCAAATATATAGCCAGCGAAATGAGGTAAGACCACAGTATTCGATAAGAGACCATGGCTGTGCCCTAGGTTAGTCTATGTCTGAGCTGATCTTGCCAATGAACAACATCATCTCCAAATAATACAATCTCACAGTGTTAGGATCGCAGTAGAATTTGGTAATAATCGGACATGATATCTTTAAGTGCAATCCCTGAACCACTAAATAGCTATAGGTTACATTTCTTCCCCTTCCTGAATACATTATGCCTAGTCACGTGTGATGACAGACCAATTGGTGTGTAACAATAAACAGTTAATATAGTGGCCAACAAAGGTGCATAATGATTTATACATCTCATGCCTCAGTATAGAAAACTGTAGAATGAATAGGCAATATGTTAGCCATCACAAATGTAGTCTTTAAAGTGTTGTCCTCTATATGGTTATTTCTGATTAATTCCGTGCACTGTAGAATGTCCGAGTGACTTTATGGGTGTGGTCACGGCATCAAATATATATCAGGGTAGATTGTGTATACATCCAACTCCACTGGTTTAGGTTATTCATGTAGGATGTATGCCACCTATGTAGTTGTAGTCAATAAAGCATATTAGTTGTCATATATTTCTAGTCAATATTTGACTGTATAGGGGTCAAGCTGGACGTCAAGCATGGGCGCATCCATTACTTCAGCTTGTGACTGGCGAGATAAGCACTGATACCAGCGGTCACATGGGTTCAAGCTGTGACATAATGCACCTTAAAAATTCTACAGTGAATGCAGGGTGTTATCTGATTGGTTGATAGTGCATCCAGCTACATGTATGCCTCATATTTTTGCAAACCCAGATGATAATCTACTACATTTAGATCTTCATGGCCATTTATTATTGACGGCTATTAACAGCATTTCCATATTCCCACCTGCTTCAGTTAGTTCAGCTTTTGTTCACACCACACAAGTACTTTCAAGAGTAATTAAAGGCCAGCTTCTTGCTACCCCTCAAGTAACTGGCTAGGGGATGTGGGAACTGGCACTCTGGGCCTTTATAGAGGAGGTGGGGGTTTAAAACAACCCTCATTTGCCCTTGGGCTCCCTCAGGCTGTGGTTTCACTGCTTCAAACACTGCCAACTGCAATGTCATTTTTCCTCCATCATTTCCTATCTTCTGTTGGCACACTCCTCATATTGGGAGTTAACACTTTAATGACCACAGAGTGCATCATGTCCTTTGTCGTCATGATGCATGAATGCAGCTCTGGTAAGTAATTTTCCCATAGATCATGCTAACCCTTCATTTTGCATTAATGCAGCAATATCAACTTACTCACTGCGCCTGCATTCACGCATCATGAGGACAACAGGAGGTTTAAGCACTCTGTGGCCTATATACGGGTTAAGGGGTCATATACTGCGGACTGGAGATAACAAACAACATGCATCCATTCAGAGACTAACCCCATCTATAGGCCCATCTGTTATACCAATGTGCATAGTCAGTTGTTTATGGTAATAACTTTTTGGAGGCAGGAACAACAGAATCCAATCATTGTGTTCTCCATGGCTCATGATCAGTGAGAGGACTAACCATGCATACACTGATATCCTTTTGGCTCCCTATACGACTAATTTCTCAGTCGCTTTAGTACCCAACCAAGTTAGTCATATTGTTGCTCCCTTTACGACCAAATAGGGATAATGCAGAGATAATAATTATTGTCAGGTTGGTCAGTACTGACCAACTGAACTTGGTCTTTCCATTTTAGGCTAAGACCTTTTGAGTATTAAAGGCATTAGTCATATATATATATATATATTTTTTTTTTTTGCCTCAGTCGTTCTTGAATAGTACTTGGTCATGCCCGACCAATATCCCTATGACCAACCCGGGATAGCCAATACAGCCTAATAGTTGGAGTATTTATATTACTTGTGTACCCTTGCTCGTCCCACATCCTCTGTATCTATAGTGAGCTTACCGACTGGATCTAATTTAAGATATATTCATCATTAATAATCATCAGTTATCCCTTCTGACACCGGAAGAGTATTCACTCTATACAGTATATATACTGCCTGAGTTCCCCATGTTCTCCATGAATTTAGCTCATATTGGAATTTTGTCACCCCTAGTAGTTCACGTGTTTTCAGTTCCTATTACCTGTATTGATTCTGAGAATATATTTCAATCAAATATATTAAAATTCAGTGGGCTGAAATTTGCTGTGGGGAGATTTGGTATTTTGAAATAGGTTTGGGTTAACACGATTCATTTGGGTTAACACGACTCATTAATGCATGATACCAATTTGTCGTCTTGTGGGTGTCTCGCCTGGGGGCTGATTCAGAACGACTGCCGTATATGTCGGCGGGGGGGAGGGGGGTACTGCCAACAAATTTCGGGTTTGACGATGACAATCACGTAAATCGTCAAAAGTGTTTCACAATATGTGACGTGTACTTGGAAAAGGGACCTTAGTGCACCCTGCACTAAGGGCCTTTTACCCTGCACTAAGGACCTTTCTCGCAGATCGTGTCACATATGCTATGGTATATTGTTAAGGTAATAGATTGACC
Organism: Harmothoe impar; assembly: GCA_947462335.1. Lineage (NCBI taxonomy): Eukaryota > Metazoa > Annelida > Polychaeta > Phyllodocida > Polynoidae > Harmothoe > Harmothoe impar. The sequence goes on from OX381707.1 coordinate 23,036,305, forward strand.
GATATAGACTACAATACAACACAATGTAATTATTTGAAGAGTATTTGTGCAATACCCAACAAATTGACTTTTTAACCATTTGATATCCATTCATTTGCCGCTCTCGTCGAGTTGATTTCTCATTATCGCCAACATATTTGACTGCCCGACAGATACAGCAGTTGTTCTGAATGACGCCCCAGTGCTCCATTCCAGCATCATGTCGACCTATAGGGTTAATGTATTCTGTAGAGCCACAATAAGTTAGAGCAGTAAGTGGCCCTTGGGCAATTAAAGCCTGTTGATTCACAGAGCATGCCCGAACGCAGTCAGATGCCGATGGCTCTAGTAAGTAGTAGAGCAAGTTGTGACTTTCACTCTGACTCCCCACCTGTCAAACCGGAAGTCTGCCCAGACAACCGGAAATTAGGTCCCCATAGACGTCATAGACAGCATGATAGGGGGGTCTGGGATGCGTTAAAGTAATATAAGGAGGTAAAGGGCCCAGGGGTAGGCGAACAATGGCTCTGGTGAGCAACTCGCATATAATTATAAGGACTGTGGTTGTTTTACAGTACATGTACAGTTGGTGCTAAACAATGAGACACATTCGTATCAGTTTCTATTGTGCCACCCAATTACTCTATACATAATCATGAACGGGTGTTTTCCTACGTTATTCTTTCGATACCATAATACTCTGCTCACCCCCAATTTCTTTCACTTCTCTCCAAATATTCAAAAGTGTTCTGCACATGCCTAACCATGACCATTTATATACACCTGCGATTATCGAACGGAAGAGGACAGAGTGGAGCTTTAAGTTCAACCAAAACCTGGCATGGAATAATTACTAACCAGACTCACCCCAAAGGCCGCATTAGCTTTTTGATCCTTTCTGTCTCTTTCCGAGTAACTCGGCAGTGCATCAGCAGTATGCATACCCTAAACCCTGTTGCGGAAAGATCAGGGTGAACCTACAGTGTCTTACCTGTTTATATAACAAACTGACTAACCCTTTGAGGGTAGCGGATTCGGCCCTTTATTCTCATGATGCACCAATTCATCACTGTGGAGTAACTCACAAGGCCTGCATTCAGGCTTCATGCTGACCCAGTAGGGTTGATGCACTCCCCAATGGCCGACTACTGCCTTTGCAAGTAGACTCATCAGGTTTAAGCATCATGACATCCAAGGGCATATTGCAATAATGCACTATGCGGCCCTTAAAGCGCTATGGCCTAAAGGACATCCCTGCTGGCAGGCCTGGGCAGGAGGTGTCAGGACCCATGAGCACGTCCCTAACTGGTTTAGGTGGCCCCCACTGAAGGGCTCTCTCAGCTCACAGAGCAGGGAGTGACTAAGTGCCCCTGGTTTACCACAGTATGGACACAAAGCTCCCAAGGGCAGGCAGAGGTCAGGCCAGGCCTGAAGGCGTCCATTGTATAGAGTTTGATGTTATAGAGTAACTGTTTCATTTTTGTTGTACATGGTATGGTGCCTGCCCCTTTCATTGGATATGTAATGGCGTAGGAAAATGGGGCCAGGGGATCTACTCCAGTTCAATAATGAGAGAGTTCCCTTTTATACCCCTATACAAAAACAGACGGGGTGTTGTCCCCCTCTGTATCTATGATAGAGACAGCATCCAGTCACCCGGGGGCAAATGGGGTGTTGCCCCCCCCCCCCACCATTTGGGCACAAAATCCAGTTCAACATTGAACCAACATTGACAACCAGTTATCTATGTTCATTAAATGTACTGTGTCCACTGGGCCTCTGTATCTGTCGGTCACTGACTCATTCCCAGGGGGCATACAACGCATATATATCAGTCAATACTGGGGTCTCGCATATCGCCATTATAAGTATGAAGGGCTTCCGCAAATGCTGCTGTCACAGTTATTTAAGAATGCAATTATGAGAGTATTTTAAAGCTGTTTAAACGATGATTACTTCTGAATCTAATCCTAGTATTGTCTAGTCGTGAAGGGACTAATATGCGCTTCATAAAAATCTGAATTTCCTGGATTTCAATTAGAGCAGCGCCCTGTCTGTTCTGACTAAATCGGTCGCATGTCACACTTTCAGCCACGTTTCAATCTTTTTCGAAATTCATTAGCGTCATTTCTATAATTGTGTGAAGTGATTAAAATTAAGCAATGAGTACAAACCTCTGATCAATACAGGATGATTGGGAAATTCATGGCTGCTTATTATTTTCCCATTCTAGGTTGTCAGAATTGATCCATCTGCTCCCGACGGCACTTATCTGTTGAAATAATTAGAATCACCGAAAACACAATTAATTGAATGAGGATTGGGGGCTGCTCTCATGACCAGTATTAAGAATGTTAACTGACTTCCTGGTCAGATAATGCTATGTAACAGCTACCTGCTAGTACTTCCTAGATATTCTTATTGGTACCTTAACCCCCCCCCCCCCCCTGCCTCAGCACCCCTACCACTGGGGTCCAGGCACACTCCTTTCCCCATTTCTGCATAATTGAATCCTTCTCTAGATATGGAAGCTGACACTAGGCAGAGTAGGAGAAGCAGGGAATGGGTAGGGAGGTGGGTAGAGGAGACGCATCCAGTTATAGTATAGCACTCACCAATGCCGTCTTCAGGTATATACAGGTACACACAGAAAAGTAAAGGTGTCAACTGTGTCTCCCACGTGACTCTGGCAAAAATGGAGTGTCAAAGAGCTATTGACTCTGCTATTGACACTGATAGTAGAGAGTCAACTCAAGTTGACACCGATAGTAGAGAGTCAACTCAAGTTGAGTAAGCAGGGTCATTAGCTGTTTAACTCTCTATTTTACCAGAGCCACGTGGGAGACACAGTTGACACCTTTACTTCTCTCTGTGTATTCAATGTCGTAAGGCATAGTCAGGAACTACCAAGAGTGAAGGGACATGCATTGACACTGTTGAATCCCTTTGAGCATCCTCTCAACTGAAATGCCACTTATATTTTTAAGGACCTATATTAAAGTATGTGCAATATGCTACATGGTAAAATCTAGTAGTCAACTACTGCAGACGGGATAGGGATATTTTTCCTCTATCCAGCTTAAGACGAGCTAGAATGGTAACTCTATAGTAATATCTCCTCATGTCATATAAAATGCCTGTATTCTATATCCACTATACTCAGGATGAGACGTCTATGCATATAGAACTAATTATGTAGTATCCCGTCCTCTGCCACTGACCGAGTAAGGCAATTATAGAGACCTCCTCCACACCATAATAAAGCACTTACCATAAGGCACGTTCACGTAGTATAGATGGAAACCATGGGAGAGAAAAAACATACAAAAAACTAAATATTGCTTTGATAACAGACAGATAATGAGGCTGCCAAGCCAGTAGGTGACCAGGTATGCGTGCTTATTACAGGTACTAATGAGCATTACAGGTAAGTGGGTGAGTGCTAATTATATATGGGCAATCAGTGTTATATACCACCCAGGCACCTACAGGCAATATCACTATAAATTATACTATATGATTACTATAGACAAAGGTCAATGACCCTGGAATGCCTTCTTCATTGTGCTTCATGAGTTTGGCCAACTAAAGAAGGATGAGATCCTAGCGAGCTTAACTCTAGATGACCTCAGGCCCTAGAGCCAGTCATCATATAATTAGAGACTACGGTCGCTCATGATATTTAGATGACGCTAGCATCCCAAATAAGCAGGACTCACTAGAAATCAAATGGAACTGAACTAGTAGGACTACATGTTGCGTATGTATTGTATAAATCGAATTGAGAAATGTCCCAGGAAATCTGATTTATTAATGCCAAATAAAAAATATCGAAACTCAAACTCATCTGCATCATCCAAGACACAACAGAACCAGGATATGATGGCAGTCTGATCTCTGGGCACCTACAGCCGTGTGTCAGGATGTGACTCACCTGCCGGGCCCCACCTGACAGCCGGCCACTGATAAGAAAACATCTCCAGGTAGAACAAACCAGGAAGCACTTCCTTGATTGGATGTAGAATTTAAAAGAAATCTGCCAAAAGGGGGTAGCTTTGGCAAGGTACGTGGTTAAATAACACAATAATGCTGCTGATGAACGGCAAATACTACTGTGGGTGTTGTGTTAATGTTGTGAAAATATCAAGGTAGGGATTCATGCAGTTGTAGGGATAACTGTGTCAATGAGTCAGCTGCTAAATAACGTGTTGTTAGAAGGAACAAGTCAGAGCTCTGACACCTCTGTGGTTAGGGGAGGTGTGCGATTTAAGTGTCATCAGGCCGACTAGAGCCAAACTCCTGTTAGGCTGTGAGCAAAAAGTAAAAATGTCACCAAAGGTCAAGGGCAAGAAGACATCTGTGGACTAATTACTGGTGATTACAACAACAGAGCAGTTGTGCTGCTTTAGACAGAACTGTTCTCCTGGTGAATGTTAGCGCAGGGGTTGCATTTATTAGGCCACTCCAAATAATTATCTTTTTTTTCTGCCCAGGGCTGAATAGGAAGGGAAATTTAGGCTTTCGCCAAACTAAATTCAAGTAATCAAACGATTAAAATGATCTATGCAAGTTGCAAATATGCACGTTTTCCCTATACCATTGCATTTGCAGCACTCTTAAGCTTCAATTTGATACCTATATTTGTCCATCATTATCATGTTGTTTTTTTCATTGAGATTTGCCCCTAGGAAAATCGTCAAAACACGTTTTTGGCGATGCGGGCGGTGATGATAAACAAGGATATTATTTGCAGTGGCCTTACAGCCTGTGACAAAGTGTAGCAGAATAAATATTGTAATCCTGGTAACCCGACCCTGTCTATCTACACTGTTAGAAGTTAATGTAACTGAGGAGTAAATTCCACTGTAGTTTAACATTATTCACTAAGGTATTAGTTTACATGGGCAGTAGAATGTATTGTAGTTTTACAATACATACTAGGGTATAAGTGTAGATGGGCGGTAGAATATATATGTTGTTCTACAGTATTAAAGGACGTATTTTTGGTTTTATGATGTACAATGTATACAGATTCATGAAATCTTTGTATTTTTATCTGTGTATTTTTTGGGTCCAAGAAGACCATTCTTGTGAATTTGTGTGATTCATATGCAGCCGGGGTGAGTTAGTCGGCATGGCTGCATCCATGCATCATGCTGACAAAATGCATGCTAGCATTAACACTGATAATATAAATGCTCAATCTATAAATGCTCCGCACCTTAGTCTCCAGTGGATAGTGCCTTAGTCAAAAAGACTTAGCCTAATTCTCCTAGAAATGATTCAGGTGAGTTGGTCCGTAGTGGCCAATCTGACATTGTTAACTAGCCCAGCTTAGTCTTACATGCAGGAGCCTAAATAGGTTAATCACCATGGTGGCAGTTGTAAGCCAGTGCCGACAGGTGGTAGCCAGTGCTGACAGGTGGTAGCCAGTGCCGACAGGTGGTAGCCAGTGCCGACAGGTGGTAGCCAGTGCCGACAGGTGGTAGCCAGTGCCAACAGTTGTTAGCCAGTGCCAACAGTTGTTAGCCAGTGCCGACAGTTGTTAGCCAGTGCCGACAGTTGTTAGCCAGTGCCGACAGTTCTTTGCCAGTGCCGACAGGTGGAAGCCAGTGCCGACAGTTGTTAGCCAGTGCCGACAGTTGTTAGCCAGTGCCGACAGTTGTTAGCCAGTGCCGACAGTTGTTAGCCAGTGCCGACAGTTGTTAGCCAGTGCCGACAGGTGGTAGCCAGTGCCGACAGGTGGTAGCCAGTGCCTACAGTTGTTAGCCAGTGCGGACAATTGTAAGCCAGTGCCGACAGTTGTTTGCCAGTGCTGACAGGTGGTAGCCAGTGCCGACAGGTGGTAGCCAGTGCCGACAGTTGGTGCCGACAGGCGGTAGCCAGTGCTGACTAAGGTCAAAATATCAGCGATGTGATAGCCTTAAAGCAACAGGGAGGGTATAAAAGGCCTAATTACCTGTCCTGGCTCTACTACGACTGTTACTGCCAATCCTGACAGGGGGGAGGGGGGCGTCAAGCATTGGTCTGGTTTCGCCCTCCCTATACTCACGTGTACCCCATCACCTTGGTTACCCTTAAGGGGCTTCAGCCCGTCCAGCGGCTGTCCTATAGTGGCTGTAAAGGCCGAGTTAGTGGTCCCATTGTCTGCCCTACACGCTCAGGTATGCCCGGATAATAGTGCCATTTAGACCATTAACACTTTAACCATTTAAGGAGAGCATCATGCCTTAATGCACAATGCCCTTGGTCGTGATGAATGAATGCAGCTCTGGCGAGTAACCCACCAGTGCTGCATTCAAGCATCATAGTGAACTTACAAGGTTGAGACGAGGGTGAACATGATGCACCAATGCAGCCCCGACGAGTTTCACAATCTCCGTACTCTCCAGGGCTGCATTGATGTATCATGACGACAAATGGACAAATGGCATCTTTTTAGCGACATGCATCCTTAAAAAAGGGTTGAGGGCCGCCCAATGCATTATGCTTTTTGTCGTCATGACGTTGATGATACTCTCCCGAAAAGTCCCTGATAAAGGGCATAACGCATTAAAACGCTATGTGCCCCTTTATTAACCCTTTAAGTACAGAACTGATGTCGCTAAAAGATCACATTCGTCGTCCTGATGCACCCATGCAGCCCTGGCAAGTAACTCTCCAGTGCTGCATTGGTGCACCATGCTGACCCTCCGGGGATGTCTGAACATGATAGGGCCATCATAGTGCTTGAATGCAGCACTGGCGAGCGACTCGCCAGACCTGCATTGATGCATTTCGCCGTCTTCAAAGGGTTAGGCCCAAGCCCGATCCAGGCATCTTAACAACATTACCGTTAGATGCATATTTAAGTATTTTCCAGACGCATGGCAGCACAGGGAGTAGGCTGAAATTAGCAAATGGGTGACAAAACCTGATGCAGCAAAGGACGAATATCCCCAATGAAAACTGAATCCCTCGCCAGAAAGACCTTTTTGAACCGTGATTGGTAAAACATGTTGTGGTATTTCAGGTTCTGCTTAGCATGCTGGCAGTAATCAGTAATGCCACCTTGTTATGATTCAAAGTCTGTGTCAATGTCCCTCCAATTATCGAAATAACATTTTAAAAGCTACAGAAGCTCAGATCTATCTTATTCTTAGTCATTAAAATGCATGAATGCTCCAATGAAATGGGATGTATGAGGAATATAAGTATATTTCATGTGATGATGCCAGTTTATTTTGTCTCATGCAATTCAAGCAGGGCAATAGACAACCTAACTGTGCACCTCCCTTGATTATATTAGGCAGTGGCGTAGGAAAAGGGGGGGCCAGGGGGGCCTGGCCCCCCCAATCACAGAGGAATGTGTTTGGGCCCCCCCAAAATGTACCAAGACCCTATGATGTAATACACAAACTTTCCAAAACGTACCTTTACCACATATGGAAAAGTGGGGACATTGGGGTCTGGCACCCAATCATAACTACAGGGGGCTCAAATACTACTTTTCTTTACAATTCCTATATGATTTCCTTTCATGATTGAAAGCTGATATTTAAGGCTGGTTGGGTTGCCCCCCCCCCCCCCCCCCTGGGCCCCCCAATGAAGGTTTGCTTCCTACGCCTCTGTTAGGTCTATAGAAGAAGCGCAGAGCAGATTTTCATCAGTATGGAGTGCCCTGTCGCTCTACCCCCCCCCCCTCCCGTGCCCCAACCCACTGTTCATAATGCATATGTAGAGTCCTCCTAAGGTACTTTCAGTGTCCGTCCTTTTTATCCGTAATTTCCCGGGGAGTTGTTGCTGCGTATTTGCCTGTGATCCTGCCACACCTCACTGCCTCACTCTATTAATAATGAATGGATCCCCACCTGACAGAGCCCTCCAGGACTGAGTGGGCCTGAACCACCTCCCGTTCAGATTCATTTAACTATTTAAGGACGCACAGTGCTTTAACGTGTGATGTACGTGGTTATAATGGTGCATAAATTCATCCACAGCTAATTACTTTGCAGTGCTGCACAACCCTATAGACTAGACTAAATCGAACATGGTCATGATGCATGAATGCAGCCTGACAAGTAGACTCGCTAGGGCTGCATTCATGTATCATGACGACACTGGGAATATCTGATAAAAGCACTAAGTGTCCCTCAAAGGGTTAAACATCCTCTTCTCATGGATGACATGGGTGTGTGTGGAAGAGGTGCGAAGTTTATTCTCAGATAGAGACTGAATGAGGAACTCTCTTTCTGAGAGGTTCAAATCTGCCGCAGAGGCGTCACTCTCCCAACATATTCTTGGTCTAGACACAAATCTAGTTGTATAAATCATGATAGATTGGATGCTGGTGGCTAAAGATGCAAAGATATACTCGGCTTAAGTAGCACCCTTTCATGTTACAGAATGGTGGAAGGTGACTTATTACAGACCTAATAAGTCCTTTCCTCAATTCAGGAACTCTACTACAAAATTGTCAAATGGTCCGTTTAAAAAAGCCAACCCTTGCAAGATGCATGTATATATTGCAATAATTAGGATTCGAGCTTATTGTCAGAGGTCTCTATATAGTTGTGTATGATTGGCTGATAACCCTGATGTTACGAGCCCCTGGACTGATAGTAACCATGTGTTTTATCTAAGAGCTGACCGAGAACTCTATAGCCAATTTACTATGTAAGGTCTTATACAACTGCAGCCCTGAGTACTACGCATTTCTCCTGTAAATTATTTTGTAACACTATCTGGAAATCATTGTAGGCATGTACTTCAAGTGCATGACTATTCTCTCACATGGCCATCGTTCGTTATCTGATGAATTATAGCAATAATGGTTTGGTAACCCAAACAACATATTAATACTGTTTTAAAGTGCAATGTTCCCGTGATGTATGAATGCAGCCCTGGCGAGTCTTTTCATCAAAATATCCCGTACTGCTCTAATATAGACTGCCTTATACCAAAGTTAATGACAATTATAATTACACTGTTTTCTTTCTGTTCTTTTCCAGGTAAGACCATCAATTCAATTACGAGCCTGAGATAGTAGGTTGCCATGGTAACTCATTGGTGATGTGGTAGTACTTCAACTATAAGGTAATGTACATTGCATTACATGCACGTAGCAGCTCTAAGCCGCAGTGCATACACTCTGGGGGCTGCCTATGTAACTCTATATCATTATGTATACGGGAAGTCAAGTCCACTTGCCATGGGTGCATTCATTCATCATGCCCACGCTGCGGGAGCGCATCAGACCCATAAGGTCGGCATGATGCTTGAATGCAGCCCTGGCGTATTCCTCATTCATGAATGCATCATCACAACCAAGGACACTTCCCAGTCGGCACAGAACATTGAACCAACGTTGATAAATGGTTGTCATTGTTTATTTAATGTTGATTCAATGTTGATTTAACATTGAATTGGATTTTGTGCCCACTGGGATAGCACATTCAATCACTATGCGACCCTCAAAGGGTTAAACCCTTTAAAATCATGACATGGAGTAACAATACAGACTCCTGACTCAGCACATTATGAGGCTGCAGTTGTGATTGAATTAAGTAGCCGTGTTTCCCACTCAGCAGTTCTCCACTGAGATCTGATTATCCCCCATATTGATATGAAGCTGCGCAATCACGTCACCGGGCAGGTTGGAGTGTGTGCAGAGAGACTCTACCTCTGCTGTGAATAGGTTTTAATGCGGCTTAAACATTGTAAAGCAGTATGGGATAATGCTTCATTATGACCCTTTCGAAATGGTCCTAAGGCTGTAGTACATATAGCATCACAGGGGTGTGAATTCTAGGTACGTGTAATACAGGGCTTTTGATTTGAATTGTTTCTATTAAAACCGGATATATACGGGTTCTCTATGGACTCTGGACCCAGTTGAACAAGAATTCCCTCAATGCAAGAATCTCCGGTTAAATGCACCAGGACATTCCGGTAATAAATGGTTTGTTGTGGACGTCCTTAAAGACTAAACCCCCGTGAACACTCAGACATTACCCTACCCTTATCTCTAAGGCCAAAAAATAAGAAGGTTTGTTTCAGGTCACCGGATCGACCCTATTAAAACAGGGCCAACCCTAGGGCTTTTTATGCAATTTTGAAGAAATGTTCGAAGTTTTAATCTTTTCTGGTAAACTTTAGGGTCTTTGGAGAGGCCGGCTAGTAATTTCTTGTTTAAAAAAGAAATCTAACCTACCGACCCTACATTTTCTTGCTATGTTACCTGAAACAAACCTTTTGTTTTGGCCTAATACCCGATACCTGAATATAATGTTCAGATTGCCTGACACACATGCCCCTTTCAGCAGCTACTCACATCGTTTTGGATGATGTATAATGTATATACAGATGGCCGTGGGCTCAGTGGATATGAGGCGGGACCCAAACAAACTAGCACCCTCTGAAGAAAGGGCCAGACTATCAGTCATTGGAGTATTGCATGGTTTTTACATCACCAAAGCTGATTTTGAAACAAGGTTTAATCAGTGCAATAGACAACAATAAGGAAACTCTGATGCACAACCACTCTGTGTGCTATACTACTATTATTACTACTCAGTGTGACTACATGCTGTGTGCTATACTACCCAGTGTGACTGCATGCTGTGTGCTATACTACCCAGTGTGACTGCATGCTGTGTGCTATACTACTCAGTGTGACTGCATGCTGGGTGCTATACTACTCAGTGTGACTGCATGCTGGGTGCTATACTACTCAGTGTGACTGCATGCTGTGTGCTATACTACCCAGTGTGACTGCATGCTGTGTGCTATACTACTCAGTGTGACTGCATGCTGTGTGCTATACTACCCAGTGTGACTGCATGCTGTGTGCTATACTACCCAGTGTGACTGCATGCTGTGTGCTATACTACTCAGTGTGACTGCATGCTGTGTGCTATACTACTCAGTGTGACTGCATGCTGGGTGCTATACTACTCAGTGTGACTGCATGCTGGGTGCTATACTACTCAGTGTGACTGCATGCTGTGTGCTATACTACCCAGTGTGACTACATGCTGTGTGCTATACTACTCAGTGTGACTACATGCTGTGTGCTATACTACCCAGTGTGACTGCATGCTGTGTGCTATACTACTCAGTGTGACTGCATGCTGGGTGCTATACTACCCAGTGTGACTGCATGCTGTGTGCTATACTACTCAGTGTGACTGCATGCTGTGTGCTATACTACTCAGTGTGACTGCATGCTGGGTGCTATACTACTCAGTGTGACTACATGCTGTGTGCTATACTACTCAGTGTGACTACATGTTGTGTGCTATACTACTCAGTGTGACTACATGCTGTGTGCTATACTACTCAGTGTGACTACATGCAGAACTTGGATACAGACAACTTGCTGTGAGCAATGTCATGGAAATGTGTAGATACAATGAGATATAATAGTTTCAGCCTCAATTATTACACGCATTACACGCAGACATTATGAGATAATAAAGATAGGGGTACTTTGTGCTTTGTCATGTCTACAAGACGCATCCTCCAGTAGGCACGATATCTAATAACCCTTTGATGCCAGCACAATCCTTTAGTGTGGGATGCCCTTAGTCGTCACGATTCATGAATGCCAACCCTGCGAGTAACTCGCCAGTACTGCATTCATACGCCATGCTGATTCGACAAAGCTGATACTCTCACGATGGGTCGGCATGATGCATTCATGCATCATGCTGACCAAGGGAAGATCACAGTAAAGCACAGCTCAGCCCTTAAAGGGTTAAAGTTGCCAACACAATTATTAATACTGCTGACAGGCGGCCCAGCCAGGTGAGGAGGCATTATTCATCGACCCCCCCCCCCCCCCCCCCGGCCGGTTGCTAAGCACGCGGTGCCTGGAGCTACGTCTAGGCCCGTCTAGATGCGTCCATCACTGTGTAATGCCGGCCCTGATGTGTCATAAACATAACTAGTGGTTAGCAATGCCATGGCCTCCCCTGGCTAGTCACTCTTAAGGGAACGTTCACAGATTATGTTACTCATTTTGGAACCTTTTTTCAAGAGCTCCCTTGCACTCCTATCACTGTGTGGTAAGGGTCATGCCTTATCCCCCGACCCGAGGACCACTGCCACCCCACACACACATCCCCTAGCCGGTGACGCCATTCGTGAATATAACCTTAAATTGCCATAATCTTAACAAAGAAGACAGTGCATGCTTTCAGGTCATGTGAGATATGGTTTCGTGAACTCTAGTAAGCTAATTCATAGTTCGTGCTGAACAAACATATATTTCTAGTCATTGACAATCTAACCAGAGAGATCCTTCCAATGGTTTACCACAAATAATGCTCAATGGCATATCGAGGTTCTTGCGCTTCTCATATATTAACGCTTTAACTTAATCACATGCAAATTACCCTGTCGCTGAATTGGAGCATCAGGATCACAAATGTTACCTTAAGGTATCAATGTGTTAAGCAATTTACATGCAGACCCAATGTCATGAGAGCAAATAGTTTTACCTGAGTGATACAGAATACCTGAATCATGACAACCCCCTACTCCACCTGTGGGTGAATGATGAGAACGCTAGACGTGGCGTGCTGGGGTAGGCACAGGGAGGTACCACACGTGTATAAGGTATCATGTCTCCAATATGGCCAATTCTCACAAAATGGGGTCACACAGATAGAACCATATATATGTGCCACACATACTCATTTGCTTATACCTATATTATTTAATTTTGAATCGGTATAGAACATATTACCGTTGTACTACACTGTTCATGTAAGGCATTGGCTACAAAAGTTAATTAATTCATGAAGGATAGTTTGAATTTGTTCCACCTTGTCCTAAGTAAAACTGGCACAGAACCGTTTGTGGAATATGTAATAGATAGACTATGGTTATGAGAGGCTAACCCTTATAGGCCCATAATAGGGTGCCTGCCACTCTACAGTAGTTATATTTTGAGTAAGCCTCACGTAACCATTGTCTATCTATTACATATTTCACATACGGTTTCACATACAGCGAATGAGAATATGTGGCACTTGTGGCTCTTCTCTGAGTGACCCCTTTTTGTAAGAATTAACCATGATATAATATGAAGGACGGATACTCAGGCATGGGGATCTAATAGGAAGTAAGTCACACACAATCATTGTATGGAGACAGCCGCAGGCAGGTATTGTACTACACAGGTGTTCACTCAGCCTGGATGCTCATGTATACAAAGAGGGGGGGGGGGGTCTGATCAGAGTGGGAAGGTTGGAGAATATACTGATGGGAGGGATGGGGGATGTACCACATAGGTATGTAGCTAGATGTCGGTTAGGAGTGGCTTAATCTACAAGGCCTGGAAGCTATTTGAGAGGACTAAGTGCTGTATGATGAATAGACTAGATGCTCCATCATATGTAAGTAGTATATTGAAAGTGGGAGTTATTTGGAGACCTATACCTAGTACCGACTGCCGTACATCGTTATTCAATTCAGACATAAATCTGATGGAATTCTGAAACCCAAGGTGCATATGCTACCTATTTCAATTGTCTCATGTTGTTGGCGCGCACTCTGATGGGGCTGGCATGACATGGGAAGGACACGCATGCTCGTAGTCATGATCATGCACAAAACAAAACCCTTGTTGATTTCACCTTTTCATACTACTAGTTTGTACACTAAGAGAAATGTGAGCGTCAGTGCCTGACTTCCAGATGCTATTGATTTTAGCGACAGTGACGCTCACATTTCTTGTGGCTATAGGATTATATTTGCATGTCTGTATGTGTATGCAGAGAGGTAGTGATCATTATATATTCACGTGTATGACAAAATAACAGAGTATTAGATCCTAATGCAAGACATGTCTGCTTCTGGGAAACTCGTTTCTTTGTCTATGATTTTACGATAGATCTATACATCAAGATTCAGAAAAAAAAACCATAAAATAAATTATAGAAACATGTAAATGTAATTTATATTCGCATAATTTTATCTATTCAGAAAGAGCATGTATCACTATAGCGTGATATCCATCCTATAATTCAAAGATAACATTGATGGGATTATCTAATGTGTACCATGCCCATGTGGGTGCATTATATTGAAAAGTCTAGAAACATGAATTATGGAGAAGGCTGTCGGTAAGCCTCCATGACAGCAGAACTGAGCATCACACCCTGGGACATCACAGGCTATACAAGTTGCCCGACATCAAATTACCCTATAGTCGGATGTTGGTGACAATGCAAATATTGCCCAGTGACCATACATAATATCCCAGTGGGCAATTAATCCAGTTCAACATTGAATCAATGTTAAATCAACATTGAATCAACGTTGACAGTGATGTGTCACTGTTGATTCAATGTTCTGTGCCCACTGGGATAGTGCCCATTGACCATACATAATATAGTGCCCAGTGACCATACAAATAGTGCAAGGTGGCAATACAAATAGTGCAGGGTGGCCATACAAATAGTGCAGGATGGCCATACACATAGTGCTCAGTGACCAATATAGAGTGCCCAGTGACCATACACAGAGTGCCCAGTGACCATACACATAGTGCTCGGTGACCATACACATAGTGCTCAGTGACCATACACAAAGTGCCCAGTGACCATACAAATTGTGCCAAGTGACCATACACAACACAAGTGCAGGGTGACTATACATACAGTGCAGGGTGACCATACACATAGTGTTCAGTGATCCATACACATAGTGCCAAGTGACCATGCACAAGTCATAGTGCTCAGTGAGCATACATGCACATTTGGTCAATATAGCGAAAACACAGTCGTCTTCTCACAACCTCGAGGCATGATTATGTAGATGCTAAATAGGTCCATCATTCGATAATGTATAACCCTTTTACACTAAAGAGCCTGCATACTTTTTATCAATTCATCATTTTTTTGCCCTCTTGGCCCTCTTGGAACCTTGATGGTGGGTAAGTACAGCAACGTCAAAAACTAGTATTTTTCTAGGTGCTAAATTATGTTCTGTAGTGCAGCACCCTCATGCCGGTCATTATGGCTAATGGTGGTACCAGAGGGCAAACTCGACACGCAGCCCCAAATCCACTTAACTTAGATAAATAAAAATAATCCACAAAAACCTGTTTCTTATCCTAGTTGGTATGATTACTGACACTGAGCTGGGAATGAGGAGATGATGAGACATGGAAAGTGGTCTACACTTACAGACCCGGGGCCAAGTACCTATAATAATGCTAGGCATCATATATATCCACATGCTACTAAGCTTTAAGGACCACGTAGTGCTTAACTGTGCTATACCCAATGCTGTCATGGTGCATGTGTGCAGCTCGGGTGAGTAACTTGCATCAATACATCAACCCGACGCTCCGGTAGTAAATCAGGTCCATATGATGATTGAATGCAGCCCTGGTGAATCCCTTGCCTCGGCTGCATCATTGCATCATGAAGGCAAAAGGGCATAATGTGTTGAATCACTATGCAGCCGTTAACCCTGTAAGGATGGCATAATGCCTTAATGTATCATGTTCTTAGTTGTCATGATGCCTTAATGCAGACCTGGCGGGCAACCCTGCAGGGCTCCATTCAAGCATCACGCTCACCCTATGGGATTGAGACACTACTGAAGGGTCTGCACGATGCACAAATGCAGCACCAGCGAGTTACCTGCCAGGGCTGCATGCATCGGTGCATCCTTACGAAAAATGTCACCTTTTAGCAACATACTATCCTTAAAGGGTTAAAGCACTAGTAGCCCCACACCAACAGGCAGGATGATGGGTCATTGTGACACAGCTGCGCCATTATCAATATTTTACCATGATAGGCCAGGCCAGACTGGAATGGGAAAATAGAGCAAATTGCCTTGCTTTTTTCCCATCTCTATTTATTCTTTTTTTTTTTGTATTTTTCTGTCTCCACAGTTTTGGCAGACTATGTGGCTCCTATTGAATTCGTACACTTAGTGGTCATCTCACATGGGGAATCAGTGCCATTCTACCTTTACGTAGTTATCCTATACCCTGCAGTTGGGAGGGACCAGCTTAGATTGCGAGCACTCTGGGGCAAAAGAAAAATGATGTTACTTCTGTAGGGGATTCTACATCATCATATTGCATCTCATCAAGATTTATGAATATCATTCATCTTATTCAATGTGGTATCTGTATGGCAGACATATAGGCAACCTATTGACAGTTTTCCTTATAAGCCTTCCTCCATCCCCAGATCCCTACCCTTTGGAAGACATGGGTGCGCCAAGAACTGATCCCTGGATAAGGAAGATTGCAAGATAATTATTCATGTCATGCAATTCTAAGATTACTGACTCTCTAGGGATGCACCAAGAGTGACAGAGCTACAAGGCTGTACAGGGTGCAGTATTGAATGCATTATGCTCTTCGTCGGCTTGATACATAAATGCAGCTCTGGGGGGAGCTGCATTCCAACATCATTTCGACCCTAGGGTGTTGATACATTCCATGGCGTGATGCATTAACGTAGCCCTGCCCAGTCGACTCCCCGGGACTGTGTTTAGGCATCACGAGGAGAAAGGACATACCACAGTAAAGCACTATGCAGCTTTCAAATTAAGGTGGAGAGCTGCCTGGTCAGAGTTATATAATATCTCATGTATATATTCCAGTTTTGATGGTTTTGTAGAGGAGTTGTCTGACCAGATCACTGCCACAGATAAGCTGATACCAATGAAGGAAGGCTTACGAAAATCTTAAAATGATACCATTTATTGATGAATTAGCATGTATATAGATAGAAGTAACATTACCACTGTGGACAAGAAGGCTATTAATTAGATGGGCTTTTGTATCTTTCTCAAATTGTATGATCCCTTTATACAATATAACAGTAGATATGAAAGGCAGGAAGAGGAAGTCATATGCTTTCCACAGATATTAATATCTACTATCTGTGATGTCTATTGAGATAACCACGTTGAAAAATTTCTCATATATAAATAGTGTTATCTACTTTAAGAAAAGCAGATTACCACACCAAGATTGCAGAGCCACATTTTCAAACTGCATTGCGTAGTAGTGGATCCTTGCAGAGTCCTTATACACCCCTCCCCCATCTTGGTGCCTATGCAGTCCTAGGGCACCAATAACAACACAGAGTGGTAGGTGGGATGGAAATAGAGGAGGATGGTAAAACCAAGGTCACTGATACTGGTGGGAATCAACATGACATCTGTAGTTACCCTGGAAATTGAATTGGTTTCCAGCCCAGTGTTGGCAGCGCTGAATCAACAGCAGGCCAAGGCTTGACGCTGATCTGTTATCTGCTTCTCTCTTTTCAGCCATCGTTGTACTTATATATACTGCTTGTGATGCCATCATGTGCTGGTCTGCCACTGGGTGATCGTTAACCCTAGCATGGCTATGGTAGGTTTCCCACATATATTTTATATAAGAATATAAATCTGAATTCTACGAAGACCATGAAGGGTCACACCTATAAACATTTTAACAGATGGCAGTTGACAGCAACTTTATTTTCTTTCTTTTTTCAAGAAAAGGTTTTTGGTGTGGCCCTTCATAGCTTCAGTATGATTCATGCATCTCATGCACAATATCTATATGGAAATATATTGACAAATAAGAACGCCGGAATTTCCCCCATACAGTTCTACGATAGAATAACATTGGCCTTCCAGCCCATATTGACAGTACAATGAAATTGATATGTTCCAGCAGCTTGGTCATATATTGCACAGTTACTGATCAACATCTGACTAACCAGTTATGTGCAACATCTAGACGTTTGATACACTGGTTTCATCTAGGTTTCCACCAGAGGGCAGGGTGGGCATCCTTGCTGCTACACGGGCAACCCTATGAGCCAGCCAAAAGACCCCATAGGTTTACTATGGGGGAAAAGACACCTCTCATGCTCATGCCCTTTCCGGATGGAAAGAATTAGCCCATCGCTTAGAAATCGCAGGGGTGTATAGGGAAATGGTGTATGTACCCACCATAGAAATATCTATGACACAAGTTTCATTAAAATATGATTTAGACCAACACAAATATGAGTGTCTTGTGGAGACTAGTTGAAAATAGAGGGGGTGGTGGAGAAGGTGCAGCAGCCTCATCAAAATGTGATTAAAGCACATTATCCAGGGCTGGCGATGCTCATCACAGGGATGCTGGACCCTACCAAATACCACAGATGACCATCTGCATGATTAGAAAGCACATAAATCCCTCTATAAGGGGGTGCTAACTGCTGTTCAAGACATTATCTTAACACTGTGTATATGATAACAGAGACAACCTTAGATAGTTGATTGGGGGTTGGGCAGGGTCCCCACCTCTATTCTGGTGGCCTTACAGATGCCCTCCCTGGGACAGAATCTTAGCCTCTCCTATGGTAACGCCACCTAGTGGAAATGACTGATGAAATGAGTGTATAATATATACTACCTGTATCCAGGCCACACATTCCTGCCAAGATGAATAAATTAATTTCAAATCAAATGAATCCCATTGCTTGAAGATATAACCGAAAGCCCTTTACAGAGGCCTACTGATGTGTTTTAGTATAATATTATGGACAGAGGATATCGGAAATGGACAAGCTATGAAGGAATTGCGTGTTGGTAAAAGTAGTAATCATATTTTAATGGTGAACCTGATGTCCTCAAAGGCATTGTCAATATAGAGGCTGTCCCATATGTACAGCCTCTGTGGCACCCATTCCCATAATTCATGATAGCTCATAAAACATTGCACTGTAACACCACACACCGGGAGTCTCATATCACAGGAGGCTGTTTCACCTCAAATAACAATGATTTGTAGATGTCGCCATTAATACAAATGCAGATTATTTAGGTCCTTGCCCCCGCAAATGATTTATGAAGGGTATACAACCAATATATGAAGCATTTGCGGCATCCATAAAGTATTTTGGAGGTATGCCAATGCAAAAATCATTTGAAGCGACACATGTGCAGCCATCATACCTGTCAGCAAACCTGTTTTCTTTTTTTACTTTTCATAATTGAAAAGTACTGTTTGATAATCGACAATATAAACATGTAAAGATTAAAATACAAAAATAGAAGCACACCTGAGTCAAGACCCTGACAACAAAATCTTAAGCGGAATTCGTACCATATGTGAGTCATGACCCTACGACAGTTTCATATCGTTTCTTGAATGTTTTCTGGACACTTTCTTGAATGAGTGAAACTTGAGAAATTCACGTCATCATTCTACTTGTGGACTTGTTATTTGCACGTCTAAAACTCACTGTTGAACATGTCACTAGAAACGTTCACAAGTATACAGCTTGTATACTGAAAAACACATTCTTGACTTCTGTTTGAAGTGGAGTCAAATGTGTGTTTTGAAAACATCACATGTCTATGCTTCACCATGACTACACATGGAATACAAACATCAGGACTGCTTCAATAACATGAACAGAAACTGATGAATGCAAATTATACACAACTCCTTACAATCATAATGACATCCAGTCATGTTAAGTACACATCATTATTATTGAGATACACATCTTGTTATTACATGGTTTTTATCATTGTAGCTGCATGTGGGTGCATTCACATATATGTAGTATATAGAACGCTGTTAACTAAACGTATATTGCGCACTTCCTCTGCACATTATGACAAAAAGTGTGGCGATCTGAATGAAGTATCTAATTTAGTATTTGATAAAACATTCCATAGATACAACAGTTGACTTATTCAGCATCCATTCAACAGTTGTACACAGGGAAACGATGGGATGTGAATAGGGGTCTATGGTTATATACATGCCGGTCGGCCTACCGCCATAGTGTTGATTTATACCACCATTACCCGTTCTACTAGTACCACACTATACTCATACCTACCCACAGAAGGCTGGATGATGGGCCATTGCCAGCCAGCCACACTATTATCAATATTTTACCATAACAGGGTATACCAGACTAGAATAGGAAAATAGAACAATTTCCCTCAGTTTTTTCCTCTGGCTCATCTCACAATTGTCTTCCTATATGGCATAGACTGACTGTTAATACCATGCAACACCAGTGCAATTTGTCCATTCTCACAAAACTAAATTGGTCAAATCATGGTAACATAGTGGATCATAGATTAGTACTTGTTTATATCATTTGCATTTTTTTTACATCTGCTTAGGTTTTCCAATTCGTGAGAAATGAGTTTTCAATTATGTAAAAACCGATGGAACCAATGAGTTCCCACATCAAATGTATATGGTTTATTGAAGTCCTTTTGTTGCTGACAATATGTCATGATGGATACCTGGAAGCTTAGGGTACATAGACCGACCAATCACTAACGAAGAAAACAAAAGGGTTACATAGAGTGAGGACAGAGGCGTACGGAATTTTTATTGGGGGCCCAGGAGGTGCCCAACCCAACCAACTTTAAACACCGTCTTTTGCATGATGGTGCCCCCACCCCCTTTTCCTAAGCCACTGGAGGAGGGAAGGATATTCAAATGACCCCCGACTTCCTTTATCTGCTATTTTGGTCGGTCTACTCCTGTGGACTCTATAGGCTTTTGAGCACTAGCTGACTATAATTATTCATGGTATGCTAAACCGTTACTGGTCCTCCAGGGATGCACCAAGGGGTCATCAGAGGTACAAGGCAGTACGAATTAGTGGTAATTAGCTTTAGTTAGAATTGACAACCGGCTCATGCATATATGTACACAGTATAGATGGTTTGGTCGATTAGATCACTGTCTCAGGGAACGTTCACATGTGATGGACCCTTTTTAAGACCCCTACCCCCAGTGGGCGCAGAAAATTAAATCAACATTGAGAAACGGTTGTCAATGTTGATTCAATGTTGATTTAAGCTTGATTCAACATTACACTGAATTATGTGCCCACTGGGCCCCACCCCTGTTACTATTCCGAGTCCTGGCTGTGAGAATGTGTTTTATATAGGAAAATAACACAATTTCAAAGGATTAGACATTAGCATTGTGTGTGTTTTATCCCTAATGATAATGGTATTATTTATCCAAATAAAACATATTGAAAAAAAGGCTGACAAATGCCATTTAATCTGGCAATGACAGTGCTATGGCAATAAAGCACGTTGGTGGCTGGGGATGGGATGAAGCGGAAGATGAACTTTTCAAGGTCACTGATACTAGTGGGAATCAACATGGCAGCTGCGGTTACCATGGTAATTGAATGTGTTTGGCACAGCTCCTACCAAGCTGGTTAGTTTCAGCCTTCTTTCTTTTGATCCATTGTACTTAGAACATGTCCTTGCATACTAACTAGATTCCTGAATCTATTGTGTATGGTCACCTCGGCTGATCCATAAGAAATGATCTGAGAGGGCCAGTACACATTTGGTTTGTTTGTTTATAGTCGATTGAAGTTATAGTGACAGCTCATGTCTGACACTTGGCTGACATGCTGGTGTTTTTAACCTCTCTTTAGGAAAGCATCTGTCTTGTCATGTGATGGGTGCAGTCTGACACTAGTTGTCAAAAACAATGACAACTAGTTTTATTCCTCAGGCATCAAACATATTGGAGCTTTTCACTCTGTGTAGATTTTACTGTTTAAATAGGCTATATGGAATATTAAAGTGAGATAAACATGATTATGTAGGTAATATTTTGTACTATTTTGGTCAGGAGAGCAGCCTGAGAGTATACACTAAAATATCACTTAGAGATATCTATCTACATAATAATTTTGCAGCCAATGAATATTGTACGCAAAGGAAAATATCAATTAATCGCTAATAAGTATAAAGGTATAACACATTAAAGGGACCTTCATCGGTTGGAGTACTTGGAAGTGGTTCTTTGCAAATACCCATCTTGGAAACCAACACAGTCCCCATACTGAGTCTCTGATGGAGGTGTGACTGTAGCATGTGCAGGGCTCTGACATCAATGACAGCACTGCCGGGTGGTAGGGAGGGGTAGGGATAGAGGAGGATGGTCTAGCCAAGGTCACTGATACTTGTGGGAATCAACGTGGCAGCTGTGGTTACCATGGAAATTGAACGAGTTGGCAGTGCTGCTGTCAAGCTGGCCATGGACCTTTTTTGCTTCATTATTTCCCCTGTACTTACACTCACTTGTGGTGCCATCACAGCTCAGCCGACTACTGGCTGATAGATTTGACATTTGTGGTTAGTGTCCTGCGATGTTGTCTACATTATCATCTCAACACAAATTGGGACATTTTCCATCAGCCGACGTTGAGGTGCTATTGGCAGGTAGAACGTCCTATCAAAAACACGTAGACGCACAACCAACCACTGGTAACTAGATTCTGTGTAGTGTTGTTTGTTGTCGGTATGGCCTCCACCAGCCGATAGCACTACCAAAGCGAAAATGGCCCATTCATATCAGGGTGATAAAAGTTTGACTCCTCAAGAAAAGAATCAGCCCTGTGGTAATAGGGTTTAATAAACACAGAGAAAAGAACCAGCATCAGAAGGGGAGTCCAGGTTGCCTCCAGAATGACTCCCCTCTTCAGGCGAGCCCAGGCTAAATAAAGGAGCCTAGGTGACTCCCTGGCTGACATAAATGAGTCACCCGGGGGAGTCACATAGTTTCCTGGCCCACCTTAGAAGGGAGTCATATATGCTCCTCCAAAGATGGGAGTCATTCTGGAGCCAATCTGGACTCCCCTTTGACACTGTTCCTATTCTCTGTGAAGGTACATATCAAGAATGCAAATGTACCAAACCATTCAGTCCTATTTCATCACTATAGAGTATAACATGAATAGGAATTGGAGCTTGAGTAAACAGCTTATAAGTGGAAATATGTATATCATCAACATGAGTAGATTATTATTCACCCCACGCTCTCTCTATGGAATTCCATTCCTGTTGTTGAATATAGTGTATCATAGGACGTTTTTAAATTTCAATACTGTAGCTGGATCTGAAATTATGATGAGGATAATATTGACAGTAGGTGAAGTAAATATTTGCTCAGGAGATACGTTGACTTGGTATAGCCACGGCCAACCCTTCACAGCCAACCCTTCACAGCCTGGTATATTCACTGCTTGGCTTGTCATGACGGGTCTCCGACTGTATTGGACTTATTAGTGCTTACCCCAATTGGAAAGGCCCAATTGGAGCCAATTCAGGTAAGAAATAGGGTAAATCACATGGGCTTTATAGGTTGGGATGATGGTTGACCCTTTCTATTCCGACGCCACTATCTGATTAACAACGGCCGAAAAGATAAGAAGGAAAATGTTGGCACCATAACATCAGACGTAGAAGGATGTTGACGTCTAAAGAGGACCAGCAGGTGAAAGGAGGAACTCTTTTTGGTGCTCTTTTTCCCTTCCCTGACATATTTGGCTCCGTCTCAGCCTCTGTCCATGTAAATATTATGTGATGATCGATATTGGGTGACCCCAGGGCCCTGCTCCTTCACGTGTTCCCTCTCCCCACTACTACGACGTCTAGATGGCTGCTACCCAAAGCTATGTCTTTTGTGGCAAGACGCCAGTCAGGCCTTTCAAGGATGGATCACAGGTGGTAAAGTACATCTGGAAGTTTAGGTACTCTACACTGTTAGAAGTTAATGTAGCTGAGCAGTGGAATCTACTGTAGTTTTACAGAACATACTACGTTATTAGTGTACACGGACAGTATAATATAATGCTGGTTTACAGTATGTTTACAATGTATATAGACTTACTCAAGTAATTGAATTTTAATACAATTTAAATATTGCATATAAGGGAATTGATTTTTTTATTCTTGTTGTTCTACCAGGTAGAGTTGGGATGGGATAAGAGTTGAGTGGAGCCCAGGGACTGGAGCTAGTCCCAAGTGAAATGACTATTGAATACGTTAAACCCAAAATGAGATCAATCAACTTGGTCTCATGTCGGTAAGATAGACACCGGCTTGCACATAGTATTTGAATTGATATTTTCCTATAATACTGCAGTAGGAAATGTAATATTATGTTAGAGATTATTTCCCATCACAATCAATGCGGTTCCTATGCTACATGTGCATATATTATTATTTCTTTCAATATTTCATAAACGCATAGAAGCAGTATTTCATCCCAGCTAGAGTAAAAAGCCCCAAAAAGGGTATATGTCTGAGGAGTAGAACCAGTTCTCGTTGTTTACGACAGAGCCCACCAAAAAGCACCCATCACATGACAAGACAGATGATTTCCTATAGGCAGAGATTAAAAACACCAGCATGTCAGCCAAGTGTCAGCCAAGTGTCAGGCATATGTCTGACATGTGTCAACTGTCATAATAGTCTGATGGATGTTATGCAGACCCACTCCTCCTCATCCAACACACTGACCCAGATCCGCTGACACCAAGTGGGGAGCATGCCACTTCAATGTGTGCACTTGTAGCAGCAAAGGACAACCCAAGAACACAATAAAACACACTCAGAACAAATAAAGCGGTTAATCAAGTCAGTGGCCGGCTGTAATATCAGCCTGCACGCAGAGGTCAGTGCCACCACAGCCGCCATCTTGGTAATTCACATTTTTGGTGCTTTTGTCTTTTTTCTTTTCACATTTTGTGTCATTTTGGTCCTGGTGTTTGGTTGAGATGGTAGAAAAGAAAATGCACGACATTGACGTTAGAGAGAGTGTTCCCTGTTTGGTGTGTGTTGGTGCAGACCTAATTATTCCCTTAGTAGAAGATTGGATAACAGTAATGTGTGTGTGCACTAATTGGAAGTACTCTTTTCATCTATTCCCCCCCCCCCCCATACTGATCGGTTGTCCTGAAGTAGTATATTTATAACCATATATATACTAGGCCTACTAGTTCTTGTTATGGCACCCACAAGCAGGGATGGCTCTCCTGAACACAGGAAGGTATTATATCTATGGTGACATAAGTGGGAACACCGAGCCTGTAAATACATCCTGTGTATCACAGTTGTATTGTAACATGGGTTGTGTTCGCAACACAGCCTGCGTTTGTATTATAACAATGATGCTGTCACACCGCAAAAGGGTCCTGTTTCACACTGCGAATATCAGTGTTATATACTTAGTTACACTACATACACTGATACATGCTCAGTTGCACTACAATCAGAGATTATACACTACAATCAGAGATTATACACTACAGCCAGAGCCTCTAAATGTGTCTGTAGATAGAATTTGCCCCTGGGGATGTGCTCAACATCTTACATGTTACAGAATTACCTCCCAGCTGCAATACAGTCAGGGGTGTCGGAACAGGGGGGGGGGGGGGGGGGCAGGGGGG
This sequence comes from Harmothoe impar, assembly GCA_947462335.1. Classification (NCBI taxonomy): domain Eukaryota; kingdom Metazoa; phylum Annelida; class Polychaeta; order Phyllodocida; family Polynoidae; genus Harmothoe; species Harmothoe impar. The sequence goes on from OX381707.1 coordinate 23,061,525, forward strand.
GGGCCATGCCCCCCCCCCCCCAATCTTAGACATGGGGGGGCCAGAGTATCTTTTGCCCCCCCCCAAAAAAAAAATTTGGAATGCTAATGAATTATATTCATTACTCTATAGTTATATAAAGAAATACTCACAAATTTACCTCAAAATGCACCAAATCATGTCAAAAGTTTCAAAATTCTCCTTGGGGGCCATGCCACCAGACCCCCATAATTTCTTCAGTGTGTCGCTTTTAACGCTTGGGATCCCGCACCCATCTGAACTTCGTTTGGTACGGCCGCGGCCCCCCCAAAGTCAAGTTGCTTCCGACACCCCTGACAGTTATCATATACCATCACAATTTCCTACCGAATAACTCTCACCTCCTCATAACACTGCTGACATTTCAGCTATTATTTCATTAATTTTGTTTCATTTTCAAAAGAGTTTATCTTAAGATAAGTACATAGGGGAGGTGTGACATTTACCATCAGCATGACTCTACATTTGAGATGGGTGACCACCATGGCGGGTTACCATGTCAGCCTCGTGGTGACAAGGAGCTGTTTAGAGCTGCTCATGTAGTCACGTGATCACCCACATATATACGTTCTATGTTTTTTTTGGGTTTTATTTTACCGATTAAGGCTGAGGACCTTTATTGAAATACTGGGTAGAGGGGTGGGGGTACAATGAAGGGGCGAGACAGAGCGAAGGGATGAGAGTGGCCAAGGGGGTGGGAGGAGGCTGGGCAATGATAGCCAATGATATGGGCTACATGTATACCCACTCTGAAATGTATGTGAAGATACAACAGAAGGGAAACCATCTAATAACCACATGTTATTTTGATCCATTATGCATAAATGCAGCCATGCCATGTAATTGGTTATACATTCATGCAGTCTCCGAGAGGTTGGCATGATGCATGCACGCCTCCCTGCCGAGTCATCCTCCAGGGGTGCATTCATGCACTATGACGAGCATGGGCATAATGAGCAAGTCAGACGACAAACTTTATAAAATGGACGTTTATCCTGTGAAGTTGATAAACACGATACATGTCAAAGTACAGTGAAGTCAAATTGAATGAATCATCAATAAGTGTAGTTGATACATAGTAGACCTGAGTGAGTTACATGTGAGTGACTCAATAAGTGGTATACAAGTTACATCTCAAGAACAACAAGTGGTATACAGCATATAGACATGGCATACATTTTCAAACATGGTATACAGTTTCAAACACCATAAGATAGGTGTACATGACTGAGTCAGTCTGAGGCAGTTGGTGTCTGAAGTAGTCCATTCCATAGTATCATAAGTAATTATGGGGTGGGAGGGAGTGGTAAAAGTCGACTGCGCCCGGTGTGTGATGGAGATCAAAGAGGCCGGCGGCAAGCGTGTCGGTGCTTTTATAGTCATGAGTTCACAGAAATGACACCAGGGGCGCGGCGGGGGACGCTAGCTGGAGTTTGCCGCGCTCAGGGAGAGTCAGTTTGGGTCCCTCCCGCCCATTAACTGTAATTCAATAATTACTCATAATGAGCAAGTCAGACGACAAACTTTATAAAATGGACGTTTATCCTGTGAAGTTGATAAACACGATACATGTCAAAGTACAGTGAAGTCAAATTGAATGAATCATCAATAAGTGTAGTTGATACATAGTAGACCTGAGTGAGTTACATGTGAGTGACTCAATAAGTGGTATACAAGTTACATCTCAAGAACAACAAGTGGTATACAGCATATAGGCATGGCATACATTTTCAAACATGGTATACAGTTTCAAACACCATAAGATAGGTGTACATGACTGAGTCAGTCTGAGGCAGTTGGTGCAAAGAGGGTGGCCATGGCTTTGGACACCCTGGCTGATGGCTGAGGAGGGACATAGGTGGCCATAGCTCCGTCTGACTTCCAAGTGCCATGTTGCCTGATGTCCTCCCGGTCAGCACCTGCAGCCTGGGCAGCCAAGGCTCCCCCACGTCTAATGGAGTGAGATGACGTTGACTGTGCATAGGGGCACTGGAGTACCACCAGGGCCTTCCTGAGCATCGAGACCATGTATGGGGTCGTCAGTGGGGTTCTGTCACGAAGGGTGAACGCCGGGTCATCCAAACCACCAGGGACTGAAGCAACATAGGTCCGCCACGCTGTGGTCGGGCAGGCTGGTGACCCTGGGATTCTCGGCAACGCTAGTACCAAGGGACGATTGGAGAACGTCCTAGTCTTTGTCGAGTAGATCAGCACAACCAGTCCATTGGGGTGTCCCAGGATATCTCTCCTTTTAAGAGTGTGGGGGCCACCCCACATAGAAGCTGCTGGTGACACCAGATTAGATGTTCTCAAGAAACCAAAGTAACCAATCAGGATCGCTGCACACAGAGTCGGCCCGTCCGGGATCTGAGACAGGAGTGCACAGGCTGCCGTCAGGTACTTAGGCTCCAAGCCTGGGGCCGGTGCCGGGGTGTAGTTGTAGAGGCGAGATGCTCCTTTTTCGACATACTTGGCCGACCTAGACCAGAGGGCAGATGGGTCGCCTCCATTGTCTATGATCCACAACTTAGCCCCTGAGGCATAGTTCTTCCTAGATGTTGGTGAATCAAGTGAGTTGGCCAAAAATTGCATGAACATGCAAGAGTCAGCAATAGATGGGTGAAGTAGGTCTATACCATAATATAGTCCAAATAGCAAGTAGTATTCGGCTTGACGGGCTCGGTTCTTGGCTGTCTTTTCAGTGACTGCTGCATCATAAGAGTCAGCTGTCTGCTGGCCTAGTGGGGTATCTAAAATAAATTAACAGGTTATATATTTGCAAAATATGGGTGTGGTCTGACGTGTTGGATCTTGCTCAAGTTCATTTGGGCTATGAGGTGGTCAGCCTTAGTGACCATCTCCGGAATGTGCTGCCGAGAGAGAGCATCAGCAAGGGGGATGTCACATCCATGCTTGTGTGTGATCTGGAGAGAGTGGTCCCCTATTGCAGCATCGACCCAGAGCTGGCGTGCACAGGCCGCCAGTACCTTGTCTGAAGTCTTGCCTGTGTGGAGAGCTTGTTGAGATCCCATATTGTCAGTGTAGACGACAATGTGGAGACCACGGGTCACAGGTGGGAGTAGTGACCTGTAGGCTATGAGCAGGTTTGCTGCCTCCCGGTGGACAATCTCTTTGTACTTTGACTTGAAGGCTGCATCATAGGTCAGGTGGTAGTAGTGGGTCGAGGAGTTGCCACCCCCACCTTCCAGAGATGAGTCACAGTCCAGCGTGAACTCCTGTCTTGGTGGAGCCAGGAGATGAAGTCCATTGGCCTTTGCCGCATATGTGTGGAACCAGGACACATCAGCACGAAATGCATTGGAGAGCCATATAGTGCCATGGTCAGGTGCTATTCTGAGGGCGTCCAGGATTCTGGTGATGAACCTGCGGGCTGGGGGCAGGCACTTGCTGATGTGAACCAGCTTCCCCACCAGGGACTGTATGTCCTTTTTGGTTGCTGACTTTTTATGCAGCCATGCCTGGCAGTGTAGGACTATGTCAGCCAGCTTTGGTGGGGGTATGGTGAGAGTGAGTTTTTCTGTGTCCAAGGTAAAGCCAAGCCAGTCCATAGTGGTTGCTGGCGGGGAGCATTTGTCAAGGCTCAATGCTACTCCAAGCCTAGCTGCTAGGGCCAAGAAGGCATGGTAGGCTTCAGTGGCAGCCTGGAGGCTGCAGGCTGCACCACAGAAATCATCCAGGTAGGCCAGGGACCATGCTCCTTTCTTGGCCAGAATGTATGTCATGGCATTGGTGGTTCTTTGACAGGCTGCGGCCGAGAGTCTACATCCAAAGGGGGGAGTGACGTCCAGGTATGTCAGGCCCCGGAACTGAAGGGCCAATAGAGGGAGGTCACCTGGGTCAGCCCGGAGCTGTCTGTAGGCCCGGGACAGGTCCGATTTCCATAGGTAGGCCCCCGGGCCAAGGCTTAAGACTTTTGTGCAGAGGTCCTCTATAGATGGGAGCGTGTAGGGCCTGAATTCACCATCAATGACATTCTTGAGTATGCCTGCGTTGACCCCTGTGCCATCCGGGTATGACATGTCAAGTATGATACGACGTGCAACCGAGTCCTTTTTAGGGGCTGTCATAAGGGGTGACATATGGGTCCATGGTGTAAAGGGCGGTGCAGTGAATGGGCCTAGGATCCCACCGAGCATCCGTTCCTTATGAATAAAGGCCTCCACATGGGACTGGTGGTCTGTGGCAGAGGAGTGGTTTTTGTTGACCATGGTTGGTGGTTGGGGGGCAGTATAGCCCACTGGCCAGCCAAACTCAAGGTAGTCGCAGAGGGCCTCATCATGGTAAGCTGTTAGGTCCGTCCTCCAGTTCTTAATGTTCAGCCCCGATGGGACTGGGAGTCGTGCCCCTAGCCTGTTAGGGAGGCCTGTGGGTGAAATGGCCTTGTAGAGCAGCGCATAAGCCGGGTAGCTTGACCATTGTGAGGCATCAAGACTTGGCCAATATGAGAGTTTGATAGGCATAAATTCCGCAGGTGACAGGCCCATCTTAATGGGTTCAGGGTGACAGAATGCTGGGTCAAAGTCCAGGGGGACATGCACTGCATGAGCCATTGAGTACTTGTAGCCTAGGCCTAGCTGAGGGCGTGCGGCCATAGGCTTGGGGCACAATCTCAAAGGTGCCAATGTGGGCCTATCAGAGGCTTCATGTGCGAGTGCTGTAGTGGGGCCAATGGTTAACAGGTTAGAGGAGTCCATGGGAAGGCCTATGTTGTCAGCATTATCAGTCCTATATAGGCCGGGCAGTGCCGGCTTATGCATGAAAGGGAACATTATGTGGGTCAAGTTTAATGCGACAGGATGCTTCAGCATGGTAATGGACACGGTGTAGGTTGACTCTACACCAAGCACAGTGGTGACCCATAGGCTGACCATCATCAACATGACTATCAGGCTTAGTGCAGCCTACCTGTGAGTTGAAGGCCTTGCATGGTGCATCTGCGCGGTTGAGTGGCTTTGGGAGAGTGACCTTTTTGTGTGTGTCCTGTGGGGCCGATCCCTGAGCTGCTGAGAGGGGATTAGGCTTTGATGTAGGATAGGGCCTATAGGTGTGCGCTGATTGCTGAGGCCTGACGGCAGATGCAGGAGGCGCATAAACAGGTGGGGGCTGATGAGCAGGAGGGGCCGTAAGGTGCATGAACCGGCGCCCTGCTGCATTCCGTGATGTGCCATGTCGTAGAGCATGTAGATCCAACACGTCAGACCACTTAAGCCTACCATCTGCTATTTTGGTGAGCATGTCCTCAGACCATGAGCGGACCTGCTCCCATATGAATTCAGCCCCATCCTCCGCTACATGGAGGATGTGGCGCGAGAACTTAGACCTATCTTCTATAGATGTTTTAGAATCTGTAACCAGGCGGTATAGGCCATACATATACTCCAGCTCTGATAACATATTTAGAGTAGTTTTGACCCTATTAGGACCTCTAAAAATGTAGTGGTGAGCATGAGTGTTCTTACCCTTAATGGCTGTTAGCTGGTGCGCACTATTTAACAGCATTTGGACCCTTTCTCCGAGGATGGGGTCATCAGCCTGAGCAAAGCATGTCGGCAGGCTATTAGGCTGAGCAGGCTGAGGTCTAGGGATGGCGTCTGCAAAGAGCTCAAAGATGTTGTCTGGGCGAGTTTGCAGGGGTGCTGGTTGATGGGCCGCAGATTGGGCCAAGAGGTGAACCTGGCGTGCCTGAGCCTGAGCAGGCTGAGGGTCTGGCGGGCAGGCTACATCAGCATCCGCAGCAGGCTGAAGAGACTGAGGCAGACCCGCATCCGCACGGGGCGCGGGCCTGGATGAGGCCTGGGCCGCGGTGGAAGCACGTGGCGTCAGCGTGGCGGCACGCGGCGCCTGAGTGGCGGCACGTGGCGCCGGGGCATCAACACGTGGCGGTTGGCGACCCAGATTCGGGACGACAACTTCAGCATCTAGATCTATAGTCTTAGCGGTAGATGCCAAAGGAAGGGCCGTGTTTAGGTGTTTCATGATCTCCGCTGCATTTGTGTCCATCTTTTGTTCAATGTCAGCAACACGCTTTGTGAGAGTAACAACCTCTGCACCGAGAGCGCGCGTGTCCACGGCACGCGTCACGGGGAGAGGAGTCTTCTTTTTAGGATTTTTACTCACTGTCTTTGCGACGGGCGGGGCCGGAGTCGATGGTGACGGGGCCTTTGACTTGTCAGAGGGCTTGCTCCTAGTAGCCCTCGGCATGATGTGTGATGAGTGTAACACAAGTAATAATCTAGCTAATTAACTAAAGATTCCCTGCCTAACTAAAAGTCGACTGCGCCCGGTGTGTGATGGAGATCAAAGAGGCCGGCGGCAAGCGTGTCGGTGCTTTTATAGTCATGAGTTCACAGAAATGACACCAGGGGCGCGGCGGGGGACGCTAGCTGGAGTTTGCCGCGCTCAGGGAGAGTCAGTTTGGGTCCCTCCCGCCCATTAACTGTAATTCAATAATTACTCATAATGCACGTCACCTTTATGTGGCTGTTAAAGTGTGAAGTACAATGTCACTTTTTTGCGGACCTCTGGTACTCAGACCTCTTACCAATGGTGGCGAATTGAAGTTATCTAATCTGACAAAAGTGGAAGCAAATTACCCTACCACTACAGTTCCGATGGGGCAATTATTGTTTTTTTTTGTTCCGTTTCAAACAGAAACTGATGGAGCAAAAGTGGAACAAACCGCAATAGCTAATGCAGGACGGTAGAACAAACGACAGGATAACAGCCATAAATGGTAAAAAGTACCCCACAAATGACGCACCTCTTGTCCATAATTTAACTTGGTTCGTCAGTTCTAAATGGGATTGGGGTCAAAGAGCCAAGCCATGAAGAAAATATCGATAAAGCAACATTTTTCTTTGGATGTTTTGGGAACTTTTTATGGGTACTGTTGAAGCATTTAGGCTAATCAAATGTGACCCATGCCATCAGTATGCGACTTTCGTCCCATTCTGTGTTATTCTTTTGTAAGTTTTTGTTCTATTTATACATAGGTCTACCATTAGGGAAGGATAATAAATCAGCTAGGAAGTAGGGATTAGGGTCCATTGGTCTACTGACGAAATACGACTTGGGCCACACATCGTTTTTGTCCAATTTGCCCAAAATAGTGGCATGGTCTTGAAAAAGGTGACAGCATAGGTGACTTCATTTCTGAATAGCCCCTAAGGCCCATTTTCCCTTAACCGATCTGTATGTCCTATTGGCCGATACACCCACAATGACCACACTATGTATACTAAGTTGCTTTCCACAAGTTGACTTGCACAAGTAAATTATTATATTTGAAAAAAACACACACCTGTTCTGACTATGCGTTTTTAGGGTAGGAGTAATGCTTTCACACTGGAACCAATGGGATTTATGAGCCGGCCAATGGGATATTGGCCAAACTTGGGGAACACTTAATGTACGTTATGGCTTGATGCTGAATGCCCCGTATTTTCTAGGCCTATCCATTTTGATATAGCCTAATGTTTATACCACCATTATAGGCGGTGTACAGTGTCAGCCTATTGTATGCAGAGTGAAGTAACACATTTATCCACTGACTGTCACTAAATAGGTAATGCACGTGTATTGATGGCCACTGACACTGTTATTGTTAAAGGGGAGTGGTCGGGTAACTCTCTGAGGATGGCATAGCGCTTAAGGGGCATGATGCATCATGTTATGTTAAGGTACCAGGCGGGTCTTTCAGGAGATAATAATTATGACGAATTCCTCGACATTTTGTTTCCGTCAAAACTGGATTTTATGAGGTGGCAATCGTCATCAACTGAAGGTGGTAGGTGCATTTATAGTTATGTTCACAGCAGAAAGAGAACTGTCATCTGACAGTAAGCCTACATACATGTTTGTGAGACATTGTGAAAGACCCCCCTGATCCTTGGCAGCATAGGGTATCTGGCAGACTGGATACAGGTGGTTAGGGGTGGGGGCGGGGGGGGGGGGTTGCAGTAAGGCCTGTAGGGGGGGGGATCATGAGGCGCGTTGACCTTGGTGACACCTGCTCGGTATGACTCACCTGCGACAGGTGAGGCGCTCAGGGTATAGGCAAGAAGCATATATAGGGTCCTTGGTATAGGCAAAACCAACCTGTATCTGCCAATGGTACATCTCTCAGGGAAAGTCACGGGGGAAAATATGGTGTGGGAAAGTCAGAGAATCTTGTGAACTTCACTGTGAGTCAAGGAATGTCAGGAAAAAATGTAAATTAAAAAGAAAATTCACTTGTAATGTGGGATTGAAGTTCGATCAAACTGGGACCTTTGAATTCTGTTTGGTGCTGCTCGGGAACAGAGGGTGATTGCACCAATATTGTCCATAGTAACTCGCATCCGCTGCACTCAAGCAGCATGGCCACTCTACAAGGCTAGTGCACACTCCCAAAAGCATTAAGGCAGTATGCATCCCTTAAAGGGTTATATAGCTTCTGCGCACTGCTCTGCAGCTACTCTCCCCTTGTTGCCTCTTCCCACGTCCTCCCCCTGGCGGGCTGCCAGATCCCTGGTGGCAGCCCCCGGTACTAAGGTCATCCAGTTTGTTGCTGTAATAGGCCTCACTAAGCACTGGCGGTGCCACATAGTGTGGAGCCTCCTGTCACATTAGGTACACCCGGGTCACATAACGCCTAACCCCTCAATGACAGCATAGCGGTTTGATACATTATGCATTTATAAGCATGATGCATGATTGATGCAGCCCTGAGGAGTCTTATAAGAGCTGCATTTATGCATCATGCTGACCCTTTGGGAGTGTTTCAACCCCTTAGGATCGTCACAATGCTTGGACGAGGCCTCGATGAGTTACTTGTCAGGACTACATTCTTGCATTATGGCGACAGAGGGCATATCACACTAAAGCACTATGCCATACCTAGGGTTAAATGACGGCATACTAATTTAGTTCCATGCCTCCATGCTTGGCCCATAGGTCAGGTGGAAGTGTACCCAGCTAATGGTGCATCCAGGGTCTGGGTGAGGGTTAACCCGCTAAGCACTGCATTGTGCTTTAATGCAACATGAACCCTTATCGTCATGATGTATGGATGCAGCTCTGGCAAGTAGTTCACCAGTGCTGCATTCAAGCATCATGCCAACCCTTTGGGGGTAGATACACTCCCGAAAGGTTGTCATGACGCATCAATCTAGCTCTGCATGGTGAATTGCCCAGCGTGGCTGCATTCATGCATTATCGAGAACAAGAGCATCATACATTAAAGCACTGTGCGGCCCTTGAGGGGCTAGAAATGCTGGTGTCAGGGTTGGTGCTGTGTTTGGCTTATTCAATACTGGGCCAGTAAATCATATCTGTATGCTAATGTACTGCGATAAAGCTCACGGGTGGAAGAGGGGATGCAGGGCATGTACCCCTGTACTCCACCCTGCCAGTGCTTATTGAGATGTTCTGGCTTAAGCTAGGTAAGGTAGATTCACCCAAAGTTGACCACACATTGAGTCCTACACCTGAATTTGTAACTATTCGTGCAGGGTAAGTTCTCTGTAGTTGTCAGTTGTTCATAGGGTAACACTAGAATTGTACAATAAGAGTGAGAAGCATAGGTACATATTATATGTACTTACACCACGAGAGAACAAAATAAAGGGCCTGGCTGTACTGGCTGTATGGCCTGGCAATGGTAATTATCCACGGCTGACGCCTTGGACAATTACCCTGTCCTTGGCTTATATCATTCATACAGCAGGTAACTTGTATCATATCTACCACCTACAAATATACATACAAATTCATTTGTCTGACTGAAGATAATGTTGTCGGCTCTCACTGAATCTACCCTATTATTATATCTCAGAAATCATAGAGTAGAGTCTAGATAAAAAAAGGAACACAGCTCTTTCTATATAAAACTAGATTCATCTGCCTTTTTATGTAATTAACCAATAATGTATGTCTGACGGTCGCACAAGGGGCTGTATCGCTGGATATCGGCGCGAGTGCGAAGCACGAGTGACGATATCCAGCGATACAGCCCCGAGTGCGACCGTCAGACATACATTATTAGCTTTATTATACAATTATTCCATTCAAGTGTCTTTAATTACCTTAAATTCGTCCTAATTTCGCCATTTTGAAGGATATATATGTAGACTAGATCGAGCAAGGAGGGGGCCATGTTGATTTTGACATCCCACCAACCTGCTCGCTGATTGGTGGAGTTAAAACGGGACAGCCAATGAGAGGACAAGATACAAAAAGGCTTTGGCACCTGAGCGCGGGGCGCATTCGTTAGATAGACTAGAACATAGCCAGCGTTTCCCCTGCTGTGTATCATATCTGCCGTGGCCGAGCGGTCAGCGCGTATGGCTCATACGCAGGGGGTACCCGGTTCGAACCTGGGGGTGGACGAGTGGAAACGTAGCAATTTTAAAGGGCCTATATGTATGTGAAAAAAAAAACCTAAAAATATTTTAACGATTAGGTAAATAAAGTCCAACTACTACCTTTATAGTAAAAAAAAAATTATAAAGAAATTTTGATTTTAGGAGAAGTTATAACAAAAAGTGTAAAAGTTGCTGTATCTCTGTTAATATAAGAGCTAGAGGGCTGAGAATACGCGTATAGACTTCTTGTTTTATCCCCTTCTTCTGTATGGCCGGATTGGCCAGGCGCGTAGAGGCTTCGGCTTCTAGTCTTGGGGTCCTGAGATCGAATCGCCATGAAACAGCGGATTTTATGTGCGACGAAATTTCGGAATTGCTCAGGACCACCGGAAACGGGACGATATCCCCCGGAAACGTGCTGATATCCACCGGAAACATGCCGATATCACTAGATATCAGCCCAGGGATATCACCTAAAAAGCACGATGAGTCGTTCAATCGTATAATAACATGAGATATCACGTGAGGGCATGTAAGGGGAGAAGAGACGCAACGTTATGTTGGCTTCTCCCTGAAGGCAATTAACTTTTTCTTGCTGCTGGGTATCCTCACAGGACCTTGGCATTATCGACATGTATTATACGGGAGATTAAACCAGCCAGATGCCTGCCAGAAAGTGTACAGGTCTGCCCCATGTCATGTGGTCTGGTAACTGAAGTCGCTGCTGCATGCCTGGGCTATGTTAGAGACTTATTAGGACCTAATAACAAAAATGTTTCCAGTCACCTGACCCGGAGGGTGTTTCAGAACTGATTCGTCAGTCGTCATAATGAGATATTCGTCAATATTGCAATATTTGCAATTGACGGAGTATTTGTATCTGGCAAAATGCGGTATTTACTTTTTTCTATAGATTTCAACAGGAACTCTTATGGAACACTTTTTACAAGTGGTCGTCGGACAGGTTTCGTCACATCAAAAGTTGCCTAAGATTGCGTCAGTTGTTCTGAAAGACCACCCTGGTCTAGGAAAATATGGCCGACAAATGAAATATGCCACTGTCAAGGGATTATACGCTGTCTCATTATATCATTACATTATTAATTGATATGTGCGTTATGATAATCATAAATAAGGCAAAAAATAACCAAACCATAGTTCTAAGCAGAAACTCCAAACATTGTCCATACATGTGCAATACATTTGTTCCATATATATATGAGGGCAGGGTGCATGGTCTTTCAAAACAAGTGGCATAGTCGTATGTAAATTTTGACGTGACAAAACATGTTTGTTCAAAAGAATTCCTGTTGAAATCGATATAAAATATATGGAAATACCACATATTGCCCTTCACAAATACCCTCATCAATTGCAAATATTGCCCGATTGACGAAAATCCAATTATAATGACTGACGAATATGCTCTGAAAGAGCCTCCAGAGTGTAAACATACATCCATTACCATCACGACCCACTACCCTGCGTGAAAAGGTCGATCGATATCTATTCGAATTCACATTGTGTATGACAAACAGTTGTGCCCGCATTATAAAGTAAACACTCTGCCCTCATTAGGCATTACAAATGGGCCCAGAATGGCGCTCTTATCAATAACCATTCAGCACAACAATTACCCTCCTCTAATTATCCCCTAGCTAACTACGTACCTTCCTCATAACGATGCATTACAGCTCCATGGCGGTAAATTCAGTATTGCTGAATAAGCACAATATGCCTACTTCTTTAATACTTTAAGGCTCGCAAAGTGCAATAATTCATTAAAGCGCAATGTAACTGGGGAATGGCTTGCCAATGCTGCACTCAAGCGTCCCCTTTGATCATCTTTTGAAACTGCTTGCCACACCGTTTGTTACGATTTCAAGCAAAAACTGTTACGATTTTGGGGTGCAAAAATCATAACAAATACGATTTTGAGGTGGAGTAGCTTGGCATCCCTGCTACCTTTCGAGAAATAGTTAACCCTGTAGCGCGTCAGTGTGATGATTGAATGCAGCTTTGTTTAGTTAACCCAGGGCTGCATTCAGGTATCATGACAAGATAGTGCGTAATGCATTTAAGTACTATGCGGCCCTTTAATGGTTATGATAACTCAAACTATTGTGTACTTCGCTAATAAAGACTCACATTTCATTATGCATTATAGTCACAATGTCTTCTTTCTCTCTTTTCCAGGTAAGACCTACAATTCAATTACGACCCTGGGATACTAGGTTGCCATGGTAACTGAACTCATTGGTGATGTTATAGTACTTCAATTAAGGTAATGTATTCTAGACTACACGCATATAGCAGTCTACAGAGCAGATCACTGTTGGTGGCATTTATGCAACTCTACAGTATTGTGTTTTTTGAAAGTCATATATTCTTCCATTTAAAGCTAGAATAGTGCAAAAGGTCAGCATGATCCCAGCTAGCAAAGATACGTTGGCCCAACGTTGGACTAACGTTGTACAAGGTCAGATTGACGTCAGATACTGACGTTGGTACAACGTTCATTTGTCCGTACGAGCCAACGTTGGCATGACGTCAAGACAAAATGACGTTGCATCAACGTTGGCCCAACGTCATATTCTGACGTTGTACAAACATGCTTTAGATTTACAGTCTGAAACTGATTTTGATCAACATTAAGTATCATTTTCACTCTAATGTGATCAACTCTGCTCAAGACATGGCTATCAAGAATCATCATTTTAGAAACAGCCATTTCTGTCTTTGCATTTCACCTTAATCTCAGCTTTTAGGGCCAAGAGGTGATACCAAGACACCTGATTCTTCAGATCTTATGTACCTGCCATTACCCGCAAAAGGGTGTCATAGTAGCAATATAAGTAGCATTTGGTTATATTGTGAGGAAAGGTGGTAATTAAGAATGATATAGATTGTAGATTGAATATCCTTGGTTTTAGAGGCTATGTTATACACATAGGGCCTAATCAATGACCAATTGTGAGAGAATATAATGGATATGCTGGCAAAAATATCTCCAGGTAACCTTCAATGCCCTCTGGTGGATTGTTGAGAAAGCAACGTTGGGTCAATGTTCGGCCAACGTTGGTATGACATGAACTATCTGACGTTAGACCAACATTGGCAAAACAGTGGTCATATTGCCAATGTTAGTACAACATAAATTTACCAACATTGGCATGACACTAATCATGTGACGTTGTACCAACGTTGGCAGAACACTGGGTGTATTGCCAATGTTGATACAACATAAATTTACCAACGTTGGTCTGACATTAATTATGTGATGTTGTATCAACGTTGGCAAAATACTGAGAGTATTACCAATGTTGGTCCAACATGGTTTTGCCAATGTTGCCAACGTTGCCAGCCAACGTTGGCACAACGTTCAAATATTGCCTGCGACGGTGCCGACCAATGCCAACGTTGGCCCAACGTATCCTTGCTAGCTGGGATGCTTGGCTACAGCACTGCGGAGTTACTCGCCAGGGCTGCATTCATGCTTCACAATGACTAAGGGCATGCCACATTAACTTAAAGCAATATGCAGCCCTAAAAAGGGTTAGAGTGATTGTATATTGCTTTAATCAATAATGCATCCCTGTGTTCACTATAAAATGCACAAGATGCATCATTCTCAGATCATGAAGTAGTTTAACAGAAGGCTGGGCAATATCTATAATGAGCCGGCCGAAGATAAAAGAAGCATAAATTGTTATAGTGATTCAATTATGTGTCAACTACACCATGCTGCGACATTTTTATTGTAGAGCGACGCTTCATAGCTTTCACAAATTAATGATGATCATCAATTTGGAATGGAGTAGGGGTTGCGTGCGTCCCCGGACCATGCACTCCGGCATGATGATTGATACCATCATGGTTACAAAAAAAATACCGAAAAAGTTCCCTTATCTGTACAAAAAAGAAACGGTAGTTTTCCAGAAATTATTCGTGTATTTCTTTTTTGGCAGAAAACGGGGTTCTTTTTTCAAGCCGAATTGGTTGAAACTAAATTCTAAAAAGTACTTTGGTAAAATTTAGGACAATTCTCTCTGTATTGAGGCTTTCTTTTTAAACCATCTTAAAGCCAACATGTCTGCATTCTTCTGGAAAAAGGATTCTTATTCTATAGTCAGGGGGAAAGGGTGTGTACACTGTAAATGGTTAGTGTAGGTACACAGTAGAATCTACTGTAGATCCACAGTAGCATCTACTGGAGAATGAATTACAGTAGATTCTTCTGTATATTTACAGTACATACTACTCTTTACCTACAATCAACTGTACACATACAGTATAACCTACTGTACACCTACAGAAATGACAACCAACTTTCTACAGTGTATTTGAGAGGTCATAACGCCGATGGTGCCTCCTTAGTAGCCGGAGTGCGGGGCCTGCTACACCTCATCTATCTTCATCCATACAGGACGTCTTGAAGGACGGCGGGGGGAGTTGTATCTTGTATTTACACAACATAATCAAAACACTCCCACCCCCTCCCGCCCCCCCAGGACATAAGTGGACCTTTTTACTAGCATCCATTTCTGTCTGATCAAATTATTTATGATGTATGGGTGCTTTGCATGGCCAGGGAAGACGATTACCTTAGTTAGATTGCCCTACGGAGTGTGGATCTCGAGGGGGAATATGGGGGGGGGGGGGGTTGCAGTCCATGATATACTAGTATATATTCCGATTTCTTTTTTTTACCTTTTTTTCCTATTCCTGTCAATGTCGGATTGTCCCATATATCACAGCAAATGGGGATTCTATGTAGCTCTTTCCAATATGCACCATATATAATAATGGTACAGTCTCCATATAAGATCCGGGATCTAGCGAAATACCGACACCAATGGTGTCTTATATTTATTACATTTCTCTAAGTCTTTGTATTTATAACATGCCCCTAGTATCAAAAATGAAGAGAAACAGGATGTTTAGTCAAGCTTTCTCTGCGCTTTATTCAACATCTATAGACATTGCCTTATCAGATGTAACGGTATAATACATTTTAAAATCGGAATGGCCCATCTTACCAAGCAACTTCATTATCGAGTGTTCAGGATTCAAGTTGAATTTCAACTACATAATTCAACTACACAAGTCGTTTAGATAATCTGATATTCCTGTCTTTAGTTGTATATTACTGATCTTTTGCACTATTCCGTGTCGAGTAATTATTGAGAATTACAATTGAGAAGTATAGGTAGGACGGCCTCATAATTTATGCTGATCCCGGGCTATGCACTATACACTAATTCAGGACCCCGGTGCAGGACCCTGGACAGGGCAGGGCAGGACCCTGGACCCTGGAGGGTCATGTCGGGACACACTGAACCTTATCTAACTGGGTCCAGGTGAGCATGTAGCACCAGCCGTCACCACGCCCATTTGTAGCTGACATACTTCCTATGGCAAGCCGTTTGGGTAAAATTAAAATAAACTGGGTTAATTTGAATTAACCCACGGTGGGCGGTTGAAACAAAGGGTTCACACGTTGGGTATATTGCATACCCGAGGGTTAAATCAGATAGACTACACCAGGACACGGTTCTCCCACATACCCACTGCCCACTGGTCAGCGCCTCGGTGTATAACACCTCGTCTTGACCTGGTGGGGCAGTGGGTATATGGAAGAACCGTGTCCTGGTGTAGTCTATCTAACACATAAACCGGTTTCAACTATACCTAAACGGCTTGCCATACCCTCCTCCAGGGCAGGCCTCGCGTGCGCGCGGTGGGGGCGTAGTCGCCCATATTAGTATTACGGTACTTCACCAAAGACCACGAAGTAATTAAGACGTTACCTGGAATTGTAATATCCTTCTGCTCTTTAAGTTAAAAGCTCTGCCCAGACCCGGGATCGAACCGGGGACCTTTAGATCTTCAGTCTAACGCTCTCCCAACTGAGCTATCGAGGCTGGCTGCTGGAGTGGGCTATTTTAGTAAGTAGGAAACAACCTGCACTGTTTCCCCACTGCTAACCATCAAACTCCGACCCACACTGTATAATAGGGGCCTTTAGCAACCACGTAAAAGCTTATAAAACGCAGACGTAGCAGTGCTGAAGGCATAGGATACGTCTACGTTAAATGAGCTACGTCGGGTTTGCTAAAAGTCCCTATTGCCCAGCTATCAGGCCTCACCTCAGTCCAAACTCCCTAGTGGAGGGGCAGCAAGAACAGAACAAATAAGTTATTATAAGCATAGGCAAATACAACGATTTCTTCTCATGTATACAATGTACATTCCCATAGAAAACTCTGAGGAGTAAGCCTACTAGAATGATATTGTTTGAACGTGTTTGTCGGCCTAGCAATCGGACATAGGCCTACATTAAAGTATAGGTCTAGGCTTATATGAGGCCTATAAAAAGGGTAGGTAGGTCGAGTTTATTCTCACCTTTTATATTTTGGATTACAAGAATTGTTCTCAATCGTCCTCCTTATTTCAGTAGAATAAAAATAAAAAAAGAGTAGGGAAGAATGAATGACCAACAGAGCCAGACCTTGCCGGTAGTGGTGGCGGGCTGGTGGGCCTCACTTGGTTCCAGCTGCAGGGTCCTGGCCTCGTATTGATCTTTGATTTACATATAGAGTGGTGCTCACTGCTCGGTGTACATCAGTCTACATGAGCTGCTCCCCAGCACCGTATATACCTGCTGCTATATAGGCCTATGGGGAATGAGCCGGGCCCTCCTGCCATGGCTACATCTTTAGGCTATATATATTAGGGGATGAGCTGATCTCAGTCACGATATAGCTGCATCTATATAGGGCTATATAGATGGACGGATGACCTGGTCCCACACACCCGTATATATATATATATTATATATATATATATATATATATATATATATATATATATATATATATATATATATATATATATATATATATATTATAGGCATATGTGAGGGAATGAGCCGGTCCCACCTGCCATAGCTATATCCTTAGGCTATATATACATCTATATAGGCCTAAAGAAGAATGGGCTGATCCCACACACGACAACTACTTCTCTAGGCTTCATAGGAGGACTATACTTATACCTGCATCTATACTGGCCTATAGAGATTGATGCTAGGCCCGGGCAATTGACGATTGAGCTGAGGCCACCCATCATACACCTACAGATATATGGGAGAATGAGCTGCTCCCACTCCCATTGCAGAGTATTGTACTGAAGTATTGCTTGATTTAAATAATCATAAACATGTGTAGATACTAAGCATCTGGAACTGAGGCTAAATTATGTTCTAAGTGCATTTGGTTGCATTTGCAGTTGGAATGGGGCGTGGCACCATGCTCTTAAGGTACTTACCTAATTTGTAGGCCATGAATGTGTATAACATTTGCCCTGCCTGGGCCATCCAGTAGTGTGAACAAGCTCGTCAGATTGAGAAAGGGATGGTCCGTTACCATTACCATTACCCACACCCCTAGAGATTTTTGTCATCATATCCCTCCATATCCCACCTTGTCCGCACCCGCTACCCTTGCCACCTCTGAATTTACATTCTTTAACGCAGACCTGAATAAGTCAGTTTTCTATGTTTTCTTAGTTCTCTATGAATGCTAACCTTGGCCAGTATGGGGGCCGGTGGATCCTGATTGCTTCCTTGACATTACATTGCTGCAGCAGTGATATATAGGCCGGGGGTGTCCCCTTGACATGATCCCAATTTGACTCCTGATTCTGCCAATGTGTGCATTGCTGTTACAGGGAGCAGGTGGTTGGTATGTGCTGAAAGCAAATATCAGCGGGCAAAAGGGTATGGGGCCAGCTGGGGCCCTCTGAGCACTTGGTGATGATATGTGGTCCATCTTTCATCTATGTCATTTGTTGCACACACTGTAAAAAGTTGGTTGCTATTTTTGTAGGTGTGCAGTAAGTGTACAGTTTATTGTAGGTAAACAGTAGAATCCACTGTAAATCTGCAGTAGATTGTACTGTGAATCCATTCTACATTAGATTCTCCTCTACATCTACAGTAGATTCAACTGTGTACCTACACATACTATTTACAGTGCAGATCATGCATTGGTCTCTTATTCCTGCCTGTTATAACCCCCAGCCATTCCACTAGAACTATAGATGCGAACAATATGTCAATGTAGAGGGCATGTGCTGTAAATGAGAGCAATGTCTCAATGTAGGGCCCAATGTAGATGGTATGTAGGTCTACTTGAGGAGTACATTAAAGAAACTGAGGGTTTTGCATATTTCATACAAGATATAAAGGGGCCCTCATTCAAAAGGGCAGTTCTCAGTATCTCCAGTCTGCAAAGGCCTTCACTCTAGACCAAATTAGGGCAGCCCTCATGGTAGCCAGGCTATACAGGGCCTTCACAAAGCAGCACTGAGCATATCGACTCTAAAAGTCCTTCACTAGGGCAGCCCTTAATATAGCCAGACTGTAAAGGGCCTAGACCCTACCAGGACAGCCCTGAGTATAGAGTTATGAAGGCCCTTCAGTCCAGACACACATAAGTTATATTGGGTCTAGTCATGTGTATAGGCGCTGGGATATAGACAGTATCTAGGCAGACAGTAAAGGACCTTAACTCTAGACTAGGGCAGCCCTCAGTTTAGACAGATTGTAAAGGGCCTTTTCCCTAGACTAGGGCAGCACTCAGTGTAAACAGATTGTAAAGGGCCTTTGCCCTAGACTAGGGCAGCACTCAGTGTATACAGATTGTAAAGGGCCTTTGCCCTAGACTAGGGCAGCGCTCAGGGTGAACAGATTGTAAAGGGCCTTTGCCCTAGACTAGGGCAGCGCTCAGTGTAAACAGATTGTAAAGGGCCGTTGCCCTAGACTAGGGCAGCACTCAGTATAGACATGTGTGTAAAGGGCTTTCATTCTAGACTAGGTCAGCACTCAGTATAGATGAATAGAGGCTGTAAAGGGCCCTCACTCTAGACTAGGCTGCAATAAAGTGGCACAAAACTGCTCCAGGTCAGACACTGGCCCCTCTAGGGGGCCATATCATAAAACCTGCTGGAATTGCAGCTGTTCACAACCAACACTGTCCCCCATCCATCACACAAACCTCCGGCCGTCCTTTCAGCGGGCTCACCGACCCGCGGGGAAGGTGGGTTACAGATGACCGGAAGTGACCTTGCCAGGTCAAACCGGAAGGAGCACCTAGTCGGGTCACGTAATCGGCTCCCAGACAAAACACCACTCTCTGAGCACATTTTTTGTTTGTGTGTCTGATCATTGTAGTCTGAAATCAGCTTGGAGAGTGGTAGGATAAGGGATTTGTGCATCCAGGGATGGTGAGGCAATGAAAGCCTACAGTGATTTAATGGCTGGAGGCTAGGGAGGAATAGGGCTGTGGATGGAGGAGCTCAGGAGAGGTTATTGAGGTGGAAGAATGGTGATTGGTGGGATGTTAAGGGTCCTGGAGGTACTTATCCATCTCATTAAAAAAAACTAGATAGGACAGGTTTCCCATTTACCTATGCAGCAATTTGTGTGCTACCTGGTTTCTTTTATCTGATTTGTATCCACAACAAAATGTATCATTATTCCTGCCACTGTAATGCAGCTTTATTATTATATCATTGTCATGTTTCAGAGTTTCAGATCTATGGAACTTCTCAGATGTTTAAACATTATATTTTACCTTAGAATAAAATTGACAAAACAATTATTTCAAAGTTATGTACCCTACACCAAAAGATCCATTTTTATTGGGTTTGTTGAGACACAGAAGGTAAAGGGACCCTACATTTTCAGTTTACCACTAACCAGGTACTTTATATACTACTTGCATGCCTTAGTATAGGCAGAATGAGCCCTTGTGAGCAGCCCCAGTATTCAGTGAGCAGCTCCTCCCACCTTTATCAAACACGACAAGGGAGTAGGAGGTCATTTGCTGCGCTGGGGCACAGGCCAACCAATCAACGCTAGCCGTATATCACCGCTCAATGTCCCAGCACATGCAGTGTCCCGCTGACCACCCCAATATACTACTTATGAGAACATATTGAAGAGCAGTACAATGCAGTGAGGGTGCGATAGATTTTATCACATGCTATTGCTTGCTGGGAACACAGCTCACTGGTTTAAACAAGGTTTAGTTTTTATTTCCCACATATGGTTCTCACTGATATATAGTTGTCATTTTGCAGTTAATTAGTTCCAAACAGCCTGTAGAATCGAGATTACACAGTTTTGTGGTGGGTCTACTTCATTTCCAAGTCACGTTGTACACTTTGTATTAATGATGAGGGTGTTACTAATCTACAGTCAGTATAGATATAGCTTATATATGGATACTAACAACTCTTTTTGGCTAAGTGACTTATCAATTAGGGATCTATAGGATATTTCCATTATTCTTCAATCTTATCAACCACACAACTCAATGACATATTTTTGCACGGAGAACCAATTTATTTTACTGTACATTCTCGCATAGAAGCCGCGGCTAGTATGCGAGTCAGATCAATGCCAGTGTGGTCTATAGGATGGGCCCAAAGTCGCGGTGCTACTTGTGCGTTAGTTTTTATAAGTATACTACGGTACCAAATGAACAATTCTCAGGCTTCAGGTATGTAAAGCATGCAAGACATAGCAGAAGTAGGATGTCCAACGACTAGGTAGCAATAGAAGCCATGAAACTTGAACATGGACTTATATAAAAAAGGTCACAGCATGGGAATGATGCTCCACAGGATCTGACAGAGTTTCTATGTCTAAATTATATCTATTATAGATGTTACTTTGTTGTAGAATCCCTGATATGGGAGTTAATCACATTTTTTATATCAATGTTGACGTTCTTTTAGGTGCAGCTTATTCCCAACCATGTGCTTAACGCGCTCCCCTTTTCTCTTTTCTCTTGACCCAACTGACAAGAGAAGGCATACCATTATTTCGTGACCGTAAACCTCAAATCCAGCAATCCTAAGTAAAAGCCTCCCAGAGTCGCAAACAGCCCTTCCTATAACCGCCATCTATCCGCCATCAATCCCATGATGCTCCGTGATGACATTAAAAGCTCGTCCGTCTTAGTGGGTTGCCATGACAACATGTGGCCTCCTTGTGGTGAAGATGGGAACTTCACGTGAGGTAAGATTACTACCCACGGAGCTTTGAGGACATCTTCAATATACTGGTATTAGTTGTAGCATGGCCTGTAAATATCAGCAGGATATGTTCTTTGTTGATGACATGCATTGACTACTCTAGAATTTTCTGATTGTCAACAGAGCTGGTTGCTAGTAATCAGTCATGACTCATGACATGTCTTAAACCAGCAGTTGGCTTGGTACCGATGGTTTTGGTCACCAAGGAAGGTACCAGCGAATTGCCATTTTCGATGGAAAGTCCTATCGACATGGCGAACAAGACGGCAGTCATTAACAGTCACTCCACGGTACTGCGACGGTCAACTTTCCTGTGGACCCCCCTAGTATGAGTGATGCCAGTGTCATTTACCTCACGTCAGCTCCACATCATGGTGTAATTAATTAAACACAAACCTGTATCCGTGTCATGAAGGGAGGTTCGGGGATTGTTGGTGGAGGTGTGATAAACATGCAGCTTTTCCGTGAAGCATGTGTGTTTTTTATGACAGGGCCTTTTCACTGCAGGAGATGGATTGGTCTAAATCCTAGTGGTTCATAATAAAAGGCCAAGAAGTGGACCACAACTCTGTGTACACATTATGTTTTGGGTAACAGAGTAGAATGGAGTGATGGACAGGTGAGCCAGGTGTAAAACACAAGGCAGAGTATCTTAAATGCTGCTCAAATATCTTCAGCTAGGAAAGCACCAGGAGATGCCATCATCATCTTACAAGTGTGGATCATTATTATATAGGTAGGCCGTAGATCTTATATAGAAAGCTTGAGGCTCGCCAATGTTCCTGAGGAACCTTGTCTTAAAAAACCCAAAATGGTTGGAGTTTTTATGATAAACCTGTAGTGAGTATAGCTATGAGATGAAAACTCTGCAATGTGACCATCGTTTACTAGAAAACTCCATATCGTCAGACACTGCAAGCTGGATGCCTGTTATCTCTGTGAATGGCCTGGCATAAGAGATAAGATAGATCAATAATGCAGGCGATTTAACCATTATCCATGGGCACAATGCTTTATAGTTTTAGAATGATCTCATCTGCCTTGAGGTATGTCTACGGCGGCAGTGGTTTTGAATCTCTTAATAGCAAGCACATTCTGTTTTGTGATATCTAGATGATACCATTGACTGCTTTATATAATTATAATGCTGATACCTTACCCAATTTGTTAATTCAAGCAGTAAAAGCACTACATTTATGATTGCTGTTCTTGCCTGCCCATCTAGTTGTATGATTATATCGGTATGAATATAATCTACATGACATTCAATATCACACAAGGCTAAATACAGGGATACGGTGCGCTACAATGTCTATGTCAACCTACCCTCCAATAGAACCTCGTATAAAGAGCAAATCAATCGGTAATCACTATACTAAGGCAAAAACTACTGAGCTGCCACAGACCGCTATATTCCACCAACTATTGAGGAAGAGGTAGGATATGGGGCTCAATTCGTGTAACAGAAGGTAATCGGTAGGGTATTATGGAGGTTGTGCCCACTTCACAAAACTGTCAGAGCTTTTATGCTTTTTTGGGGATTTTCTATTTTTCATGTATGCATGTCAGACTGGGCACTGGTTCAAGCCTATGTTTTGAATACCTTGTTGATTTATGAAGCTGTTTAATGGCTCCATTGGATCAGAGATATGAACCCAGCACGTGATATGATGATTATCTTTATTATCCTGGGTATAATACATCAGTCAGATACGGAGAGATATGAGTTAACACATTTTGTGTGTTTAAAGCCCATGTTCTTTTCAGATATCATAATATCAATCATCTGCAGCTGCCTAGAATATAGATTCAGCCATCCATAAAATGTACAATGTCAACCCAGTTGACAGGGTTCACACATTTAAATACAATTCCTGATGCACTTGCATACCATTGTAACTGTACTTGGGCCATCCTATATATAGAGAGACATATTCCTGATTATCGAGCCACCCAGTTCTCCTCTTTGTGTAGACATTAACCAACTAACCCCTTTCTATCTATTGTCAGGCCCTTTCTATTAGATCAGAGTCTACCAGTATAGAATGCCGGTGACTTTTATAGTTAGATCTGAGTGTCTTAGGCCTTCGCGGAATGCCGTCTTCATGCTTTATGGCACCCTTTTTCAGATCGTGTAAGATCTGTAGGGCTTTAGAGGATTAATGTACTACCCCTCCCCTCCTAAAATATCCATCTGATGCCCTTGACCTGTCTCTCCCATGTATGCCCCCTTGTCCTTGCTTCCTCATGTCAATCCCCCTTTCTGCATGTTTCCTCTTCCCTGCCATGCTTACCTGCCCCACACCTAACTGATGATTAGTCCTCACTTGGGGGGTGCAGGGTTTCCTAATCAGAAGACCTACAGGTGAGAGAGCTGCCCGCCAGCCCCCTTCCCCTCTACTCCTCTCCCCCTCCCCACCCATCCATTAACCCTTGCTTGCTGTAAAACCTCTCATATAAGCCATGCATCAGTATCCTCGTGCGGCTTGCAGGATCTGCCAAAAGTCGAGATTCTGTTTGTACACACATTCTTAGAAGTGTACTTCAGTACTTAAGTACCTTTAATAAGGCCCCAATGTGACTCATTTAGCTGAAATGTAGGGTGCGACTATGCTAGGTGCAGCTTATACACAAGGATGTATGGTAGTGCCCCAACTCTAGAATACAGGTGTGAACAGTCCTGCAATATCCCACCCCTTTTATCTCCACAACACACAGGTAGTGATGTTACCATCAGAGTGGGTGCTCCCTCAGGTCATATCATTACCATGAAAAGCACAGGTTGTAATATATTGTCAGAATATAGCGATGAAGCTGTAATTTTAGATACTCTGAATGCGGCTGTCATTTCAAAGGTCAATAATGGCACACACTATACAACACATGAGTGTTATCTCTGTGAATGGGGAAGGATGAGAGATAATATAAATCAATAATTCAGGCCTATTGCTTCATAGTAACCATCGTTGGTCCATGGGCACTATGCTTTGTAGTCTTTTCTGCCTTGAGGTATGTCTAGTCTTGCAGTCGCTTTAAAACTACCAATGGCAAGCACATTCCGTTTTTTACCTTCAGATCAAATACCATTCAGTGTTATCAGTACCACTGTGTGTGTGGGGGGGGGGGCAAAATGTTTGAAGTCAAAAGGCCCCCCAGTGGGCAAAAAACTCAGTTGAATGTTGAATCAATGTTGCATCAACATTGAATCAACATTGTCAACCAGTTTTCAATGTTGATTCAATGTTCTGTGCCCACTGGGCCGGCTGTTACTATGGTTCAAAGTTCTACAGATTGATCTAAGTGCCTTGGCAGAACCTTGCATTACATTCCTGCATTAGGTCCCCTTTTGCAGCAGCTTACCTTGAATCGGACACTCGAACTTCAAGTATACTTTTTATCTATAATGGTATAATTACCAACAAAGGGCAAATAGAGAGCATGGATGACTAGAGATCCAGGTACCAGGGTATTTGGTCGAATCTAGGTGAATCTATACCCTACAGGTGTGAACAGTCCTGCAATGTCCCACCCCTTTTATCTCCACAACACACAGGTAGTGATGTTACCATCAGAGTGGTGCTACCTCAGGTCATATCATTACACATTCTGTGTTTTCCCTCAATCTGCCTGATACGACATTGCTCACGTCAAAGTATTCAGTATTAAAGTACCTTCTGATGTACTATCTGCAGAACAATGTTATCCAGTATCATAAGATGCTAATGTCATTTGAATGATTCTTTCCAAATTGCCTTCCTATTTCTATGAAGTTGCACTTGATACTTTTCCATCAAATTATTTTGACAACAGGGAGGCCAAATTCGACAACCTTCCCTCTGTTGTTGAAAAATGACACTTCCCAATTAAGAAAACAAATATGGCGTTCGTTAATAGATGTTAAACAAACATTAGTGCCCCCTAATTACTACCATTGTTTCCTCAGATATGACATGGACAAGCTTCAAAGAGCAAAACCAAGCATCCCCTCCCCCAAACAAAATAGTCCTGTCCTTTATCATCGGGCTACTGCATTTCACTCAAACATTCCACCCACGGTAGGCCAATTATCTCCAATCTAAATGGCTTTCCTTTGGAGGGAAATTTTGTAATTGTCTGATGCCAATCCCAGGATCTACCGCCCAGGCTGATTGCTGTTGGTCCCTAGTAAAAGCTGTCCTTGTTGCATGCTCTAGCCCCATCTTGGCTGTGTTCCCAGTGCCACCTGCCTCTCCACATGCATGATAACGCTGCTGAGGGGGAGGTCGAGGGAAGAAGTAAGTAGGGGAAATTGTCACAACCCTTCTCCTACAGGGATGGGCCGTTTACATTTTTATACTTGGGTTGAGGTATATTTAAGTCTAGGGAAGAACCTGGCATGACATTGTCCTCTACTCAGGGTAGCTCTCAGTATAGATATGCTTTCAGTATAGATATGCTGCAATCAGGCATTTGCTTTAGACCCAACTAGTGTAGCTCAGATTATGGGTCGGCTGTAAAGAGCCTTAATTCGAGAAACAGCTAAATACTCTCCTGAAAGATGTATACGCAGACTAGGATGAACTACAACCAGGTGATACCAAACCTTTCCACTGCTAGACCCTTCTCTTTCCATTTGCCTCTAGGAACCACATAGAATCTGCTGAATTGGCAGCTACTCACAACCAGCCCTGCCTAACATTATATCACTAACCAACCACCGGTATTTATGATCCAGGGAATGGGGGGCCCTAGGGAAATTTGGTTAGATTTAATGACAAAATTTATGTGAACTTGTCAGCTGAAATGCGAAGGATTGCATAGTTGGGCCTCATGATCGGCTTCCAGACACAATACCCAACCCCAATCACATTTCTTTCTGTGTGTCATTGTAGTCTGGGAACACGTAGGAAATTGCAGGGTAGGGAATTGGTGCATGGGTGGTTAGGCAGTGAAAGCCTGGAGATTTAAAGGCTGGAGTCTTGGGTAAGAAGAAGGGGGCTATGTAGTGAGAAACTTGGGGATTGAGGTGAAAGACTGGTGAGAGGTACGGTGACAAGGTCACTGCAGACATTTATCCATCTTGTGTATTCTACTTTCCCATATAGGGCCTGTATATTTTACCTGCTACAGAACTTATATTTATATAATATTATGCTTTTGGATTATGTGTCTTTACAACAACCAACACCCACCACTAAAGACAGTAAACAACTATTTTTTTCATGTCTTATCTAGGGAGGAAGTAATCTTACCAGGTCAATCTGGAAGTAATGACTAGAGTTGCCTGCAGAACTATCACATATGCTCTGCTGGCATGTCAAAATAAAAACACGGATATTACGTGGATTTGAGGAATATCAATCAGCTTTTCAGAACTAGTTTTGGGGTATCCAGATGCTACCATTTACCGTTTTCTATCCAATGCTGATACCATACTTCAACTTGTTAATTCAAGAAATAAAACCTTACATTTATCATAGTTGCTCTTGGCTGATAATCATATTGTATTTGTTTATCCCCATGAATATAATCTGTATGACAATTGACATTCAGTATCACACAATGATAAATATAGGGATACAGTGAGCTACAGAGTCTACACCAACCTACCCTTCAATATAGAACCTCGTATAAAGAGCAAACCAATAGGTAATCCCTATACTAAGGCAAAACTAACACCCACCACAGACCGCTAGAGTCCAGCAACATGGAGGGAGGGTTAGAATATTGGGCTCAATTCATGTAACATGAGCTGATCGGTAGGGTATTATAGTGGTTTAATCAACTTTACAAAAATGTCAGAAGCTTTAATCTTTTTACTTGGGAGTTTGTCTTTGGTTTCTATGATGTGTGTCCAGGCTGGCTGATTTAGGGCCATCCCAGCTAACAAAAATACATGCATAATGGTTTTACGTCAAAAATAGTGTGTGTAATGTTATATATAACGTTTTGCCACACTAAGGAGCCATAGACAAACTTGTGTCTGTGTGCAGGGAATGGGGCTCATTTGTAGTGAAATCGGATGGGATACCAAATCATCCACAACTATGATAACATTATTATGTGTAATATGTACACCCCCCTGAAGATAAGATACTGGTATGTACACAATTCCAGTTGAGGTGTTATCCATATATAGAAACATGCATACTTAGATATTGTAACTTACGAGCCTGAATGGGGCATTGCTAAAATTTTCATCAGATCACCATGGCCTGTCTCTCCTGTCCTGGCCTACCTGGCATTACATTTTCTAATCCCATTTGCTGCACCTTCCCCTCTCTGAGGCATGCCCACCCCTGCCATACCCATCTGCTTACACACCTAATCACTATTCCCCACTTGGGATTGACAAGGTTTCCTAATCAGAAGACCTACAGGTGAGAGAGCTGCCTGCCAGCTGCCTTCCTATTTTTTCTGTCCCCCTTCCCCCACACATGAACCTTAAGCCACTCATAAGAATTGCTGTATGGCTTATTATTATAAACAATCTTTCCAAAGTCAGGATTTTGCGATACACACAGTTTTTGAGGTACATGTATACTACAGAACCTAGGTACCTTTAACTGGAACAATGGTGTGACTCATAGGATTACCTCAAACA
This sequence comes from Harmothoe impar, assembly GCA_947462335.1. Classification (NCBI taxonomy): domain Eukaryota; kingdom Metazoa; phylum Annelida; class Polychaeta; order Phyllodocida; family Polynoidae; genus Harmothoe; species Harmothoe impar. The sequence continues at coordinate 23,089,596 of OX381707.1, forward strand.
AAAGGTGCAGGTTATATGCGGTGTGCAGCTTATACCCAAGGTTATATGGTTATTGCACCCCCCCCCCACCCTACAGAACAGTTGTGAACAGTCCTGCAATATTCCACCCCTTTAATCTCCCATACAGACAGGTAGTGAGGTTACCATCAGAGTGGGTGCTTCCTTAGGTCACATCATCACTCATTCTGTGCTTTCCCACGATATGTCAGGCACTACATAGTTCAGGTGATCATATAATATATGATGTACTAGCAGGAGGACCTCAAAAGGACCTCAAAAACCATTTCTCAGTCAAAGGGATCAGCTGCATCCTATTATTGTCTGAATGGGAGAGGTTCAGAAGAATACTGAAAGCAGAAGGCTGAAAAATATTCAGGTACTTGGTTAAAGCTCTGTATCTCACTCACACTCCCCACCCATGGTGGGCCAATTATCTCCAGTCTAAATTGCCCTCATTTGAAGGCAAACCAATATTTTGTAATTGTCTGATTCCAATCCAGGGATCTCCTGCTCAGGCCTGCTAGCTGTTGGTCCCCAGTTAAAGCTGTCCTTGTTGCATGCTCTATCCCCATCTTGGCTGTATTCCCAGTGCCACCTGCATCACTACACCCCTAATAAAGCTGCTAAATTGGAGGTCTAGGGAAATGTCAGTCTGTAGAGTCACCACAACTGGTCATGGTTTTGATGTGCTTCGGGAGGTTATGTATATATTTCCTGGCAGGGGTATTGCATGCTATTGCCCACTGTTCTCCTCATGGTAGCATCACCTTGTATGCACTTGCATGGTACCTTTACTCTAGACCCGATTATGGACAGCTAGGATTATGGGCATGCTGCAAAGAGCTGCTTAAGAAACAATTGTACACTCTCCTCACAATATACTATACACAGACTAGGATGAACTACAATTAGGTGATACTAAACCTTTCTGCTGTTAGACATTTCTTCTGCCATTCCCCTCAAGAGGGCCACATAGAATCTGCTGAAATAGCAGCTACTCACAACCAGCACTGTCCAACATTAATCACCGGTCCCACCAATCCTCCATGTTCAGGGAATATAGTGGCCCTAGGGAAGGTGGGTTATATATTTAATCACCACAGGTGACCTTGGCAGGTGAAACCGGAAGTAGTGCATAGTTGGGGCTCGTGATCAGCTCCCAGACAGACTGCCAGTCTCCAAGCATAATTCCTCTTGTGGGTCTGGTTTTTGCAGTCTAGAGCTACGTTGGAGAGTGCAGAATAAGGGATTGGTGCATGGATGGTTAGGCAGTGAAAGCCTGCAGAGATTTAAGGGATGAAGTCTGGGGTACAAATGGGACTTGGTAGGGAGGAGCTCAGACTTGGTGATCTTTTTCATGTTTTTCCTATCTAGGAAAGAAGTAATCCTACCAGGTAAAACCAAAAACAATGACAGTATCTCATTGGTTTTAATTGCAGAACAATCAGATAATGTTCTGCTGGTTGATCAAAATGAAAATCTTGAAATCTCAGCGAAAAAATTAGCATGGTGTGATTTTCTTCATCTGCATGTATCTCTAAAATAGTTCAGATAGTGGTAATTTCGATAAATATATGTATGGAAATAACAAAATGGTACACTCAGCATGGCTGCCTAAATAATTAAGTTCTTTAGGAAAAAGAAGAAAAAATGGGCATGCAGGATGTTCAAGGGCACTCTAGTATTTTCTGCATAAAACTGCTTCCAAGGGTGTGATATAAGCCTTCTAGATGTATGAGCTGCTCATAGCCACGCCCAGCTAAGGACCTCATTGCCACCTTGGTCCAACAGAACAACAAAAATAGAAGGTCAGTTAGACTGATGTGCGAACCAATCATTTGCAGCCATATATCTCGACTCACTCTTTGAAAAAATAGTAAATGAAGAAGGCAGTGTTAACTTAAAGACTTTGATTTATATCAAAAGCTAGTGCTTGATGATATTCCGGTTTTATCTATGGGTGCAAAAGACAAATTACTCGATTTATTATCTTATCTAAGAAGTATTTTAATGCCTCTTCCTTAAAAAGAAATCTTCTTATCTATGGAATATTAGACTTTCTCTTGGGTGATGTAGCTTTTTAGCCAAAAGCCGATGTGTGATAAACTCAATCAAGTTCAATAAAGAACTGGCTGTAAAATATAAATTAGGTACGTTAGGGCTGATACTTAATGATGATATTTTAGTGATATTTATTGGTGCGAAAGAGAAATCATTCGATTCATTATATTATCAAAGAAGTTTTTTTATTCCTCTTTCCTTTAAATCTATAGAATATCATACCCTTTTTGGGTTATGTAGCTTCTAAGCCAGATGCCGATGGGTAATGAATTCAATCAAATTAATTAGATAACTGGCTGTAAATAGAAATTAGGTACGTTAGATCTATTTCCCTTGCATGTATTGCTGTAGAACCATAATCAATGAATGTTTTCCTTTCCTTTAACCATCTGAGGCCTATCAATATACGTCACTTTGTATCATCTGTTATTTCAGACATGGTGGGGTTAATATGCTATGTAGCAGCACTGACATGTAGGGTAACTGATATACCTATAAGGATGTATAGTTGGGGAATTGGCAAGGACAGCCCTATTTGTCACTGTCAGGTACGTGTGATGTATGTGACTGTCTAGTAGGAACAAGGGCCCAGCATGGATTATTAGCTCTGATGGGACTATAAGAGACCTAGAGTTCCAAACATCCAGCTGTTGTGATGTGGCCCTGTTGCAAATCTAGGAAGTAAAGTTCAATGATTTGTCAGTGGTCTTTTTCATGTATCCCAAGTAGTCGAAAGTGTAGATTCAGTAATATGAAACAAGGATATAGCTCTAAATAAAGAACATAAAGAAAACTTTCTACATCCCCCAGAGAACAGCACACAGTAGGAACTATGCACAGGGGTCTCTAGACTACACTGACCAATGTTCAAGAGGAGAACTCGAAGCACCTGGCCTCCTTATACCTCAAATCCAACAATCCTATGCTAAACCTACCTTAAGTCATACCCAGCCCTTCCTATAACCCAGTCATTCCATTATCCTCTGTAATGACATTAAAAGCTTGTCCATCTTAGTGGGTTGCCATGACAACATGTGGCCTCCTTGTGTGGATAAGGGAACTTTATTTGAGGTAAAATTAATACTGATGGAGGTTTGGGGACCCCCTTAGTAGACCTCCCCAGCTGAGTGATGCCACCGTCATTTACCGCACGTCGGCCCAACATGTGGGAATTGATTAAGGTGGTAAGGAGGATGTGATACATGTAATGAAGGGAGGCTGGAGACTTGTCAGTCTAGGTGTGATAAACAGGACAGTTTCCCTACGAGACACGGATGTGTGTTTTTATGACATGGCCTGTTCAGGAGAAGGGATAGATTAGGGCATTTTTTTAAAATCCATTATGATGGTCTATAATAACAAAATGCTGGAAGCTTCCTGGAAAGGTTAGCGAGTAGAACGAAATGGTAATGTGGGTAGGTGAACCACCTGTAAAACATTGCCTAGTTCAGTCATCAGTAAGTTGAGTCAAATCGTAATGAGAGTTCATTATCTGCATGTTGTAAAGGGGAAAGAAGATATGGGGTTGGGATTATCTATCGCCATTGTGTAGAACGTTATACTTACCTGTAATACACCTATAGCATTGTGCCGCACACATGCGATATTCAGTGCCAAGTAGAGATGGAATCTTTTTCAACAGTTCAAGACACCTGTGTTTTTAGGCTCTTGCCAAATCTCGCTCTTCATATCATGGCATTGCATTAACAGGCATGCTTTGTATCCCTTACCAAGAAGGAGAAAAAGGGAATGATGACTGAAGGAATGATGATTTCATCATAGGGTTGTACATGGGTAGGTATAAGGTAAAACACAGCATACATGTGAGCAGGCAAGCAGAAAGGGGTATCCCCGCGGGATTAGTACCAATTTTAGCCACCAGGGGGCTCCACCATGGCCTGAATTGGAAGACACGGGCTAATATTTGTTTTTTGGTACTTTTTTCTGGAGAATTCAGTAGTTTTATACAAAACATTCCATTTTTAGTGAAAAGCTTCCTTATTTGGAATGCAAAAAGAACGTTTTAGAGCCTAAATGAGTGTCTTTGTTGATATGTGTTGCCATGGAAACATGATTTTCATTCCAAATACAGAAAATAAAGAAGCCCATTGATAAAATGATTCACAAGGATTACTATGGTCAAAACAGAATAAAATTATCATTTCTAGATCAAAAGCTATGGCCTATAGGAGGAAAATGTATGATCATTTTCTATATATTCCAAATATGCTAATTAGATAGAGATATCTTGGAAACTATGAGACTTAGAGCTAATTGGGGATTTGGACAGGGCCATGCCCACCCATATTCATATAGCCATTTCTCAAAAACTAGAAATGATATCCTCTTGTGTAATATATCAATGGAAAGCTTATGATATCAATTTCAAAGTTGACATTTTCGTCGGATATCCCTTTCCCCTTGCCTGTACACACATATTCAGTAAATGAAGAGGAAAGAGGCAAGGAGGAATAGTCACAACTGAGGACAGACATTATCATGGGATAATTTTTATTAACATGAATTAACTCCAATTTCTATCGATATTGTTATTATATAATTATCCTCATGTGTTCCTGATTCTTTGACATAGCAAGTACAGTACTTATTTGACTAACCAGCCTTTTCCTGACATTTTCGTAAATTATATAGATTCCTCTTTCCCTGTGCAACCTACAGAGCTCCAGCAGACCCATAGTCAGAGTGCAAAAGCTGCTATTGTCCATCTTCTCGCATGGCATTCACTTCCACAGTGCGGTTCAAATCAAGGCATATATTATTCTATAGTGAAGCTCAACCTACACAATTACAGTGAGTGCAACCATAAAACATGCCCTCAGACATTGTACAATGCAAGACAGCTATCTTTGTGAGTAGGGAGGGAATACAAATCAGTAATGCAGCGCCATTGCTTCATCGTAATTATATTTGGTCAATAGACCCAATGCTTTATCATCTCCGGATAAACTTTTTTGTGCTGTTTAGCTACTAGTGCAGTAGCATTGGATCCATACTAGCAGCGTTTTTCCAAGGCCTGAACTGTACTAAGTAACTACAAATAGAAATGATAATTTTGCTGTTTGGATTCACTGGAGTATACTATTCACGGTTATGAATACCATGTAGGTACCTTACTACAAATTGTAGATTTACACTACATGAACATTGGCATTTAAGCATACTTTGTTTTTGCTTAAAGCCACTTTTAGGTGGCCTTAAATTCAGTAAATACTATTTAAATGTCATGGAAATGTCATAATGACATTTAAGCAGCTCTAAGTGTCAATCGCTGGAATTAAATACGCTTAAAGTGTGACTTTAAGCAGTCCACTCTTTGCTTAATTTCCAACATTTATACAGGTTTAATCAGTATCTTGTATGTATCTCTCAGCTCTATCCCCTGCCCAGCAGTCATCAAGCTCTACAGTGCTATTCAACGTTGAATCATTGTGAGTATCCGCCGTACCTGTTATCAAAGCAGTCTTCATATAAAATGCAAAACATGTGGATACTAAGTCACCCAGATCCTATCAGACATTCACCGACTAACCCCTTTCTATCTATTGAATTTCGGATTATTTTGGATCAAACAGCGTGTTCCATCAAAGGCAGCATAGAATATATAGTGATCTATATAGCTTTATGTCCCTTCCATCCTGCCCCCTCCATCCCTCCATCCTGCCCTTCCCCCCAATGTCTTGCTGTCCTAGCCCTTTCAGGATGCATGTCACTAAAGAATGACATTTGTTGTCATGGTCCACCCATGCAGCCCTGGCGAGTGACTCACCGTTACTGCATTGGTGCATTTCCCGACCCTTTTAGAGTGTCTCAACCTCATAAGGTCAGCATGATACGTGAATGCAGCTCTGGCGAGTTACTCCCCAGGGCTGCATTCATGCATCGTGACAACCAAAGGAATGATGCACTAAAGTAACTCTCATTGATGCATTATGCCATCCTTAAAGGGTTAAAGCATAGGAACTTCTCACTGACCGCTGCAGATATCATCACTCAGCTCCACACCAGAACTGTCCAACAACTTTTTTCACAGCCACTCCACCTACTTCCTGCATACTCCACCTATTTCTCTGAACTGAAATACATTAACCGATATTATCTCCTTGTCCTTTTATCACCTTCCTCCAATACCCACAGCATCTCTGCCCCCATCCATACCATGGCCTGTTCTGAAAGTGGCTTAGGAATAAAACAGTAATTGGCGATGATGGATAATCTCCATGTTGTACCTGACCTCGTACTACTGTCCCCTTTATTGTAGTTCGCTGATCTATACATCTGATTCCCTATAGACCAATTCAGCAAGAGAGTGTGACTTTTTCATAGTTGTGTTTTCGTTGGTTTTAGCAGATTCCTCATAATATTGTTGGTATTCGGTATATTTGCAAACATTTTATATCAGGACATTCACAGGACAAACATCGTGCAAATTATAATGCAAGATTTTGAGGGTATATTTATGTATAAATGTGTCGGTTATGCTTCAGAAATCTTCAAGAATTTTATCAACAACTTTTCTGAAAAGTCACCCTTTCTTGCTGCATTGATCTATAGTTACTTCTTCACTGGCTCACACTACATGCATGTTTGCATTTACACAAATTGTATATGCCTCAAAGGAACACTTTAAGTGCCATTGCATGTAGTAATGCCATGTTACTGCCAAAACGTCATTTCAGTGGCATACACTCGAATGCCTTCCCTGCGTTCCTGTATTACCTACCTCATCACCTGACGCACAGTTATTTCCAAAAGCCAGGGTTTCCCAAACAGAGCTCATACAGGTAGGAGAGGTTCTGCCAACCACCATCCCCCCCAGCCCCTGGAGGAACCCTAGCTACCCTTATCCCCTATACCCTCAGCCCTAGGGCACAGATGTGGAAAAAACAGGAATATTCCATCCCTTTCATCTTCCCCAACACACAGGTAGTGATGTCTCTATCTGAGTGTCTGCTTCTGCATGTCATGTGTGTTTAACTGTAGCAGCAACTCAATATACCAGGTATGACGATCCATATAGCACAGTTAAACGTGTTTTTATAGTAGAGTCATCATCTTATATGACTATGCTAAATCTCCATGTATTGTTTTCACAGTAATTCAAAGAGATTTCCTCATCTCATCATTCTATGGTATCAAATCTTGCTGCATATTGCTGTTCAATCAGATATTTTTAATATTAACCTGATACAGGTTTCAGTATGTAATACTGGTAATTCTGCTGACATGTAGTTACACTTCCATCTCATGTTAGAGGTTCCATCTGCCGCCCATTTTAACTACACATCTAGCTGGTATTAGTACACACCATAGATGATAAAGTAGTAAATCCTTTAACACTCTACATCCACGATTGGTATATTGCGATGTGAATGCATCGAAAGCCTACTCCACCTGCCTGGACGGTTTGATACAGTCAACCTAAGTGACCCTCCCTTAGAGGTAGACCAAGATTGTTGTACAATTTTTGTAATTGTCTGATGTCAATGTAAGGATCTCCTGCCGGGGCTGCTGGCTGTAGGTCCCTGGTTATAGCTGGCCTTGCTACATGCTATATCACCATTTGTCTTTTCTATGGAACTGTCCGTAACCCCAATAAGTGACTATTTCCATTGTAGTGCTTAGAGAGTAGTGCTGGAAAGACACATGTCATCTGCTCTACTCATGGTTGCATTTTCCTGCCGGTAGCTTCATGGAACCTGGAGGTTTCTATGGGAAGAAATCTTTTTATTATAAAATGGGGTTCAGTGCTTTATCGTCCAGCATCCTTTACTCTAGTCACAACAAAGGTAGACAGGCAGTGTTTCTTAGATGAGATTATAGGGAGGCTGCAAATAGCAATCACACCAGCCACATGTCTGTCATCTTCAGGATATGAGGGACAACTGAAACCTTCCAAGTTCATACTGAAAGCAAGGCATAGCAGGCTCATATGATCCGCCCCGAGACGAAACACCATTTTCCATGCACAGTTCCTTCTGTGTATGGTAATTGTACTCTGAAATCACCCAGAAGAGTGCCAGGAGAGGGGATTCTTGCATGAATGGTTAGGCAGTGAAAGCCCAACGAGATTTATGGCCTGGAGGCTGGGGTAAGAATGGGGCTGTGTGTTGAGGAGATCAGGGATGGGGATTGAGTTGGAAGATTCCTGAGAGGCAGGATATTCAGGTCCCTGGAGACGCTTATCCATCTTCTACTCTCTCATGGCTATTATATGTATGGCTGTATAGAAAAAGGCATGTCATTGTATGATCTGGGGTGTGGCATTGTATGCTTCTGGGTGTTGCATGACACTGGGTGTCATATTGGGTGTTGCACCTACCATCAATGGCAGCAAACCACAAGTAATCTAGCCAATTCAAATTTAAAGTAATTACTGAATCTTATTGTTTTTTAATGCAAAGCAGTCTGACATGTCTGGTCTGCCAGGATGTCAATATGAAAATCCTTATAACCAAACTGAGGGGAGGGAGTATCATTGGTAACAAACCTCTAATCTGCAATCCAATTTACTTGGAATAACATTATTTATGTTTAACAGTTCCATGCATGAAGCCAATGATTTTGAAACATTGTGCAATACAAGTCCCTGTTTTACCAACTGCTTACAAGGACATAAACCGTGTACTATGAGCTGCTAACAGCCACCCCCTGCTGAGTCGCTCCTTCCCGCTTTGGTCCAACAGAACAAAGAAGCAGAATGCTAGCTGGGCTAACGACGTCACAGGTCAACCAATCAACTGCAGCCATATATCACTACTCACAACCCAAGCACAGGGGGCGCCAATATACTACTTCTGGCAATATATTGCACAGTAGCACAGTGTGTTTCTGAATACTTAGATTTGTGTCAAGGGCTAGCGCTTGCTGATGACATTCATGTGTGCCATCCGCTATACTTGCAGGCATGAAAGGACTATTGTATATCCATAATCAATGGCTGTTTATCCCCATAACTAGCTGAGGCATTTAATGTATCATTTGAAATCATATGTGGACAGTCGAGGGAAAAGGGTCCTCCAAAGGTTAAACTCAATTATAAAATTGAGGTCATCAGCTTTCCAGTGATATATTTTATTAGCAGGTACCACTTTTAGTTTTTGAGAACTGGCTCCTTGAATATGTGTGGGCACTGTCAAATCTCAAATGCCGATAAGCTCTGTCTTACTTTGTTTTAGAGATATCTCTATCTAATTGACATAATTACGGAAATTCCCAAACATCCAAACTTTTTCAAACATTTGGTCACAGCTTTTAATCTTGATATGGGATTTGCATTCCGTTTTCAGCATAGAAATCTTTGTGGGGCCTGTAATCATTAATTTCTTGAAAAATTTCAATTTAGAATGAAAATTATGTTTCCATGGCAACCAACAAGTGCAAAAACACTAATTCAGGCCCAAAAACGTTCTTTTTACATTCCAAATATGGAAGGTTTTCACTAAAGTTGGAATTTTCTAAAGTGGCTTATTGTATTCTCCATCAAAAAGTAGTATAGAACAATTTTTATGATATTTTGAACATTGTTGGCTATATGGAGCCCCCTGGTGGCCAAAGTTGGAACTAAAAATCCCCCGCGGAGGTCCCTTTTCCCTTGTTGATCCACATTATTATGTTACCTCAGGCAAGGTAAAGGGTAATAGCACTAACATGATGGGTAACTAGTATACCTCCTATAGGGTTTATAGTTAGGGAATTAGAAAGGACAGCAGTAGTTGTCACTGTCAGACGACGTGATGTAATTTAGTGTGTGAAAATGTCTCAGATATATCTGCGAAGTATACATAATCACATTTAGCATATTCTTCTTTCTTGTACCATTGGCTATCATAAGTGGAAATTTTGTTTGCGTATCGCCATAACTGCACATCAAGCGTACACAAATAACTTGTTGGTAAATGTCCAAAATATCAGAGCAAGATAGCTTGCATGGTATATGTCCACACTGTAATCCCTAATGTGTCAAGGCAAATAGGTGAATCTGTGTGTATTTTATGAAGGAGCTCGTCAGTAAAATTGTGATAAATCAAAAAAATGTCACATGAGTCATCAGCCTGTCCAACACTAGGGATTCACAATTCATCGTGATAGCTTATGGCGACAAAGCATGGAAACACCACATATAATATTATTGGCTCCTGGAAATGTGAGGGAGTAGAACGAAATGGTATTGTGAGCAAGTGAGCCATTGCCTGGTTCCGTTATGTGACGTTTTTTACCTCAAAGCTGTAGAACATAGCATGGTGTTGCAGACATGCCATAAGCAGTGCCATGTAGAGATAAGATATTTTTCATGGAGCCATCTTCTTCTAGGTCTTGCCAGATCTTGCTCTTTGTACCATGGTATTACATTAATGTAGGAACATAGTAGGAAGGAAAGAATGATGATTTTCTGCAATATGCACAGAAGTATTTAGATATGCTCAGGAATGCCAGGAGAAATATCCACAGAGAAATAGTCACAGGAAAAGGATAGTCCATATCATGGGATATTAACTCTGACAGTGTGTTCTTGATCATTACACTGATAATAATGGACCTGGAAATGTTAGTCACTACGGACTACATTTCTATAGTCACATGAATGTAGCAAAAACGACTATACCAAGTTAGTCACCTGTGTCTATAGTAAGTTAGTCATATAGTCAACCTATAGTCAGCCATTAAATCAGCTGATTTGGGCTATATAGTCAAGTGACTATGAATTTAATGGTTTCATGGCCTAAAGTAGTCACTATGACTAATAGATATAGTCAATCATGAGAAATAAGGGAAACTTAAGTTCTGAAGGCAGTTCAGGGTTCAGCAGGGTAGACATGGCTAGGATAAAACAGGGCAGGGGACAAGCTAGGATAAGGCAGTGCAGGGGACAGGCTAGGAGAAAGCAAGGCGGTGACAAGCTAGAATGAGGCAGGCCAAGGGACAGGCTAGGATGAGGCAGGGCAGGTGACAGGCTAGAATAAGGCAGGACAGGGGACAAGCTAGGATAAGGCATGCCAGGGGACAAGCTAGGATAAGGCAAGGCAGGGGACAGGCTAGGATAAGGCAGAGCAGGTGACAGGCCAGGATGAGGCATGCCAGGGGACAAGCTAGGATGAGGCAGGGCAGGGGACAGGCTAGGATGAGGCAGGGCAGGGGACAGGCTAGTAGAATAGGGCAGGGCAGGGCAGGGACAGGCTAGGATGAGGCAGGGCAGGGGACATGCTAGGATAAGGCAGAGCAGGTGACAGGCTAGAATAAGGTAGGCCAGGGGACAAGCTAGGATAAGGCAGGGCAGGGGACAGGCTAGGATGAGGCAGGGCAGGAGACAGGCTAGGATGAGGCAGGGCAGAGGACAGGCTAGTAGGATAGGGCAGGGCAGGGCAGGGCAGGGCAGGGACAGGCTAGGGTGAGGCAGGGCAGGGGATACGCTAGGATAAGGCAGGGCAGGGGACAGGCTAGGATAAGGCAGGGCAGGGGACAGGCTAGGATGAGGCAGGTTAGGGGACAAGCTAGGATGAGGCAGGCCAGGGTACAAGCTAGGATAAGACAGGCCAGGGGACAGGCTAGGATAAGGCAGAGCAGGTGATAGGCTCCTGTGTAGGCCTATCATGCTCTGTCAGTCTAGACATACACTGTTCATGAATTTCTATGTTATCAAAATTTGAACAAAATACCATGATTACTCTATCAAACATGAGAACTCATGCACCCTATTACATCTTAACCCAGTAAACAAATAATATTATACACTATTTTATAACGTTATATAACGTTATATGTCAACGTTTCTCTAAGGCTCTTTAGTATGGCATAACGTTATGTAAAGTTTAAAAAGTTATTTTGACGTAAAATAACGTTTTCTTGTTAGCTGGGAAGTTGTCATAGTCAACTGTAACATAACATATAACAAGCAGGGATATCCATAGAACAGTGGTTTAGGAGAGGATATGCATACCTGAAGTCCATGGACCATTCAAATTTGAATCCTAACTGTTTCCTGTGCACACATTCCTGTGACATCATCAATTTGTGTGATCCACATATAGTCACTCCAGACTATCTTTATGACTAATATGTGACTAAGTTGTATAGTCCCCTGACTACAGGGGTCAGAATATGATGGTATAGTCAGTACTGACTATAGGTTTTATTATCAGTGTACAAATACATCTGGGTAAAGCAAAGGCTATATAATAATAGTGAGTGCAATCTTGAAAAGGTAGCATTAAAACCTCTGCATGCCACCAACATCATTCTTAACTCCATGTTCCCAGACGCTTCCCAGTGCATGACATTTATCTTTGTGAGTGGGGCTGCAATAGAGATAAGACAAATCAATAGGGAAGGCCATTGCTTCAAAGTAATTATCTTTGGTCGATGGACACATCCTTTTTAGTTTTTAAATGGTCTCCTCTTCTTTGAAGTTAGCTACTGGTGCAGTGATTTTGGATACTAATATGAATACTAACTATTCTTGTCTTTAGATCAGCACAGTACCATTGGTGCGAAATTGTGGTTGTCCAAACAACTTTGATACGTCAAACTGAATTGTATATTCATTTAGCAAGTTGTACCCACTGAGCAGTTCCAGACAGATACTACACCTACCTGAAATAGTGAGGGTACACTCCGAATGATGTACTTTGTTTCAGGCAATTTTTGACATATTTAGAGAAAAATGAAAAAAGCTGGACATTACTAGGAGTTTAGGGTAGTTACTGAGGTCCACAAATATAACCTGTTACATTATATATACATATATATATATATATATATATATATATATATATATATATATATATATATATATATATATATATATATATATATATATATATATATATATGCATTATTCAATCCTGTGCTAATAGAATGAAGCTGAATAGATAACATTACCTTTTCTTTGTCTGGCATGTGTCAGTTTCAGTTGACATGATTTAGTTGTATAATCATTCTTTTTATCATATGAATTCAATCTAAATGACATTCAACATCACAACGATCAATGCAGGGACATAGGGCGTTTACACCCACCGACCCTCCAATAAAACCACATATGAAGAGCAAATCAATGGGTAATGGTATACAAAGGCAAAAACCAGAACCCAACACCCGCCACGGTATCCCACCAACAATTGAGGGAGGGGTCGACTGTGGGGCTCAGTCCTCACGTAATATAAGTTAATGGGTCTGGTCTTACTGTGATCGATCTAGTTTTTTACTCTTTTCTTATTTCTATATATGGGTGTGGCTGTGGCTGCACTGATTACAAGGTCATGTTCTAAATACCATCGTTTAAAGAAATATGGATAGGTGTGTTTCAGAGTATAATTATGGTCTTGAAATTTAGGAGAAGTAAGCCCGATTTCTTTTCCCTAAATAGTAAAAGGTATGTTTTAGACACTAGGTTCCAAAATGGACTGACCGTATTCTTTCATCTATTTTGGGATTTATTCTGTAAAAGAATTAAATTCTCACTTTTAGCATAATTTTGGTTGATGGAAACAATCAACCAATGTAAATTATAAGCATCTTCAACCTACAATTCTTACACTGATAGTACAGCTCCAGTTAGCTTACTGAATCCTTGAATGTATCTGTGCAGTGTCAATGTTACCAGTATTACCAGCAAATTTGACCAACATCCGAATATGTAAAGATAGTTTTGAAAACTAACTCTACTTCGAACAGATCTGCATCTCAAAACTAATATTAAAACCCCGGCCTCCATATACCATGCTCTGGCACTGGACTACGGCTAAACCTGCTATATGGGGACTATCATGCGATCCTGTAACCCTGCAATGGTAGCTTCCATACATACACCAACAGAATAATGTAACCATAAGTATTATGTCTGTCTTCCAAAACATAATCTGTTCAAGGGTCAGTGGTCAACACATAAATATCTTTGTTTCGAAAACACTATTTTAGCATAGGTTGCAAGAATTTTGCCCGCTGACTTGTTCCCTAGATTGTCAAGTCAGCAGTGTTATCAGGGGTGTAGACAGGCAGGTGGCACTGGGAACACAGCCAAGATGGGGCTAGAGCATGCAACAAGGACAGATTTAAGTGGGAACCTACAGCCAGCAGCCTGAGCAGGAGATCCTGGGATTGGCATCAGGCAATTACAAAATTGTACAAAAGTCTTGGGCAGATGCCAAGGGAGGGCCACTTAGACAATGGGGAAAATTGGTCTGGGTGGGTTGAACTTTTGAGTGGAGATGGAATAGGCATTGGTTGGTATTGTGATAGATCAATCCTGAAGGAACTGTTTTAGGCAATTAATGGTAGGATTCACTACCTGAAATTTATAGGGTGTGTAACGGGCCAACTATCTATTTGAATAGTAAATAATTGTGATTTAATTAAATGCAAAGTAACTACATAGAACAATAGTAGCTGAATTATGAAAATTGATATGATCGATACATTTTTAATGGAAAATCAATATAAAATATACCAAGCTCAAAAGTACATTGTAATGATACATTGATAGGACAGGTGTTCAAATTACAGTTCATAATAACTTCCTATAATACAGGGGGATTATGGCTGCATTAGCATCAGACGAGAGGGGGAATTCACTATCATGAGTAACTATAACTGAGATTTATGGAATGTCATTTTGATTTGTGTCTACAGGTAAAACACACGCATGACCTGTGAGAGAAGACTAACTGATAGTTGCATCAATACCTGTGTGTTCGGGAACATGAAAGGGGTCGAGTATTCCTGCACATCTGTATCCCAGGGATTGAGGTATAGGGGATGGGAGGAGAGTTCCTCTAGGGGCCTGGGTAGGGAGGTGGTTGATAGGAGCCTCTTTCTTCTGCTTGGGAAATTCAGTTTCATCACATGAGTTATTGTCAGTGAGGGAGGCCGTTGTGGAGGGGGTTTAGGGAAGAGCATGTTTGATAATAGGAGGCAGTGGAAGGTGGTAAGGGTATGAGATTGTACCACAGGAAGGAAAATGGGTTTGACATACCTGCAGGGAAAGAGATGCAAGGGCAGGTACAGTGCTAGAAGGCATATAAACATAATACATATATCCAGCCAATGCATACTATACACCTATACACACATAAGTAGTTTGGAGGAATAGTTATTAGCTCTACTAATTAGCTTTCTCAAGCCACTGCCAGGACAGGCCATGAGATGGCATGCAGATGCTTGGGGCATTGGAGGAAGGTGAGATAGGAACATGCTCAGGATATGCAGATCTAGGTTAATGAATTTTAGATAAGGTTGTGAAAATAGATGGATTCTCTAGAAAGTAGGTTGGGCGACCATGGAGAGGATGTTTAGAGTTATAGTGTGGACATGATTGATGCTATCTGCAGCATTCAGTGAGAAAGGGGGAGGAGGGTAGGGATTGAGGGAGGAAATGAGAGACAACAATCTATCTATATCACATTCTACATTCTGTGCTGGCAAACTGTGATACTCAATATTCATATGTTGAATTATCATAATGAAAAAATCGATCATTGGTTAAGCCAGTATTCCTTACTGACACTCTTTGAAATTGCCCTATGCTTCAGCATGGTGATTAGATCCCATCCATGCCTCTGAAAGTGGAGTATCCTGGATCTCAACCTAAACATTAATCGTAGAAACAGGTGATCTTTTGTTTTAGAAAATAAAACATGTTGTACACAAGAAATGCCTTTTCATGCCATTTCACTTTGCTTATGTCATGTAATGGGTCTTATGGCACAAAATCCAATAACTAATACACAACCACTGCCGGCTGAAGTCTATTTAACCACCGCTGTACAGCAATGATCCAGGTTTGGTTTCATGCAGAAACATTGATATGTGAGCATTTATGGAGAAAGGATGCTCCTTGCAAGAGTTCGTTGGCTGCTGTGCTAGTCACATCTGCATCTACCTGTTATAGAAGAGAATTGAAGTCTGCTTAATAATATATCTCCTCATCTAGCCGGTTTGTCCCATTGTGTCCCTCGGTCCCCGTCGAATTTATTAGTCGACTTGACAATGGCTATTATGAAGTCAGTGCCTGGATGCATTGCATTGTTTTATCGGAACTAAAGGGAAAACAAAAAATGATAACAATTGCTGCAAGTAAGTTATCATTTTTTAAGGTCAGCCCTTTAAGGCCCCTTTAGAAATCTACGGACACAGGAAAATCAGGGATAAAAATCGACCCTAATTATATATACCTAAAAATTGACACGATGCCACTGCCATGTGGCTAAAATTGGACACTGCGACATGGTCAAAATTGTGGGTACCCATGTAGAGGCACATATTTCCTCTAGTAACATGTTATTCTTTTACAAGCATGTGCAGATCTTTCAAAGTTTAAAAAATGACACTGCATCATGAAGGCTTTAGGGAGTGGTCATTTTTTAACAGCAGGGGGGGGGGGTCGGTAAATTCTCATGTGAGCAGGTAGAAAATCTGTTGGTCCCCCCCTCAGGCAAGTTGAAATTTAGCATGGCTGACCCCTTTAGCTATAGTAATGCGCAGGCTTTTTTGCTAAAAAGGGGTGCAATTTATTTTAGTCCTCCCCTCAAGAGGGGTCCAAATCCCCCCCCCCCCCCCACAAATCCACCAACCCCCTCTGTTGTTAAAAAATGGCCACTCCTTTAGTGATAGAATGGGTAGAGAGGGAAATGGTCCTATGCAGGGGAAAAGGAGAAGAACAGAAATACTCCTCAGACAATAAATGGAGGATTTGCAGAGTACAACTATCTATAAAAAAATAGTGGTGAATGGATGAAGGACTATTCAGTCCTCCCATTATTTCTAAGTCCTTTCTACTTGGAAGCTATGTCAAGGGTAAAAAGGACATGCATTGGTAAAACAGCATGGTCTAGCTGCCAGCCAATTTCACCTCTAATGTGATTTATGTGCTGTGCTAGTGCTGAGCATTGTTAGAGTATTATCATTTATGAGAGAGCCACCAATCACCCAAAGTGGCATGGTATTGGGGAGTAGGAGTAGCAGCAGGGGGGCTGTGTCCAGAGAGAGAGAAAAATATTGCAGGGGTGTGGGGGGGGGGGAGGAGAGGTGGTGCAATTGGCCAGCCAGACTGGGTGGTTTTTGTCTATCAAAGTCAATGTTCCTTTCAAGTGTCACTTAATATAATAGAAACTGTCCAGCAATACAACATTATCATCCCTGTACAAATTATTTCTAGAAATTTGATAATAATCTCCAATTTCCTACTCTATGTCAACCAGTTATGAAAAGGTATTTAGCTTTTCTTATCTTGCCTTATTGAAAGATCTCCCCTAAACACAATTCATATCATTGTTCGCCAATATAAATTTTCATGATACACTGCTGCGCAGTAAAATTGTGTGGAGGAAGCCTTTTATTCAGTCACCTATGCCATCTTCTGTCTATTCTTTGGCCCTTCCTTTGCTTTTTGTAGACTTTGTTGCAGTACAGATACATATTTCATAATGCACTGCCCCTGTTTTTACCTTTTGCACAGATGTGGTGTGTACATCCAACACAACCCTTTACACCTCCGCTAATTGGGATTATTGAGCGAGCTGCTCACAGATACAATAGCTCATTGTGAGCCTCAGTAGCTGAGCTGCTCGACTAAACACTTAAGGCTTTAATGGCTGCATAGTGCTTTAATGCATTATGTCTCTAGGATAGTTTCTCCAGGATTGATCTATCACAATACCAACCAAGGCCTACTGCAATCCTGCTCAAATATTCAATCCATCCAAAGCCAATTATTTCCGGTCTAAACAGTACAAACTTGGCACTAGACTAAAGACCTTTGTACAGTTTTGTAATTGTCTGATGTCAATCCCAGGATCTCCTGCTCAGGCTAATGTCTGTAGGTTCCCAGTAAAGCTGGTCTTGTTGCATGCTCTATTCCCATCTTGGCTGTGTTCCCAGTGCCACCCTCTGTCTACATCTGATGACGCTACTCAGGTGTACTTCTAGGGAACAAGTCAGTGGGTAAAATTGTAGCAATGTGGTCAGGTTATGCTTATTTACATCTTCACATAGAAAAAAGGAGGAGGGGAACCATCCCTTTTTAATTGATCCCACGCTCGCTTCTGAAAACTGAGTGTCCTGGCTTTCCTAAACTGTAGGAACAAGGTTCTTTTCTTTGTTTTAGACAGAGACGGATAAGGCTGGTTTTTGATTGATGGGTCACATATGACAACTGGCATTATAACATAATATATTCTTAAAAAAGTCGGAATGCATACAATAATTATGTGACTATGGCACAGAGTATTACAACCAATACAAAACCACTGTGCAGGCTGATACCATTTTAACCAGCGTCTTAAAGCAATGAACTAGGTTAGGTTTCATACAGGAAACATAGGTAGTGAGCGGTCATACAGAAATGATACTCCACCCAAAACCTCGTTGGGCATCCACTGTTCTTAACTGTTTACACATGCATCTAGACCTTCAGTGAGATTTAAGGAATGGGGGCTGGGGCAAGAATGGGACTGGTGTTGGGGAGATCAGGGTGGGGAAGGGGGTTGAAAGATGCCTTAGGCAGGGTATTCAGGTCTCTGGAGACACTTATCCATCTTCTACTTTCCTAGGGCCATGATCTGCATGGTATAGAACTTTGGTTGTATAGAAAAAGGCATGTCATTGAATGCCAATTCAAATTGGAAGTAATAACGGAATGGGTGTTACACCTACCATCAATGGCCATCATGTTGATATGAACATCCTCACCAAATAAGACTAAGGGGGAGAGTTGCATTGGTGAAATACCTTTTATCTGCAATCCATAGTGATTAAAGTGTTTAATAGATTATAAACACCATAGAACATCATATGCACTTGGGTTGTCTGGCATTACATAATGATTAATGGTTTCAGGGTTCAGTCATGTAATTTTGAGAACTTGAACATCTATAGGCTTTAAAAGTCCCTGCTTTACCAACTGCTTACAAGGGCATAATACAGACTTATACATACATCATGAGCTGCTCACAGCCACCTCCTGCTGAGCTGCTCCTTCTCACCTTGGTCAAACAGAACAAAGAAGCAGATCACCAGCTGGGCTAATGATGTCAGAGGTCAACCAATCAACTGCAGCCATATATCCACCACTCCCCCAAGCACTACCTCTGGAAAATATATTGCAGAGCAGCACAGTGTGTTCCTAAATACTTAAATCCTGTCAAGGACTAGTGCTTACTAATGACATTCATGTGTGCAAGAGAGCAATGATTAAATTGATTAGAAGATATGTAGATTACTTTTTTCATTGTGTTCTCCTCTGCAAATCGATGGTCTTCTATGATATATAGAACTTACAAATTCATGTTCAGTGTGTTGTAGAAGGTAAGTAGGTTAGACCTGCTCCACTTGCAGTCAAGAAAAAACAATCGTACATATTCAGTGGCTATTTTCTCTGTAACTAGCTGAGGGATTTAAAGTATCACTCCAAACCGTCTGTTATTGGAGATATGGTAATGGGTAATAGCACTAACATGTAGGGAAAATGATGTACTGCCTATATGGTGCACAGTTGGGGAATTGGAAAGGACAGCACTATTTGTCATGGTCAGGTATATAGCTGTCTAGTAGGAACAAATGCCCAGCATGGACAAACAGTGTGATTAAGAGGTTGATTTAAGAGGTTGATTTGTCTTTTATTGATCCTTTTAAAGCACATTGGTATTTTTACATCAAGGTCATATAAGAAGATGTCACGTACTTGCATGTTTTATATTCGCTATATGTGTACAAATTGTTGCAAATAGTACCGGTAAGTTATGACCAACATTTCAATTGACGCAAACCTTGAATAAACACTTTAATTTCCTTGTTGATCAACAAAAGATAGGGATGGCAGTCTGCATAGCAGATGTTCAATGCCACCCCTTGTATACAATGTCACTATTAGTATAAAATCGTAAAAAATCCCCTTTCAGCAAGATAGCTATGACTGTACAGGACAAACACTTGTGTATAATCAAATGCGCATACTTATAGTTTGAATACTGTGTTATACATCAAATCAATGTTAACGTGGACATTTTTTGGGATTGTCCCCTCAAATTTAATTTTCATCAGACGCTTAAAATATGATATACTTTCTGAGCCTCTGACTTGTGGGTGCAGGGCGTTCCAATTTTGTGCTACATGTTCCTCAATACTAGTGATCTGGTTTAGTGTCTGAGAATAGTGTCCCAGATACAGTTGCAAAGTATTATAATGCTATTTAGCATGTCATTTCTTCCTGTATCCTGGGGAGTGTGAATTTGGAAAGCACCTGGTAATTTGACAAATGTCCCAATAATCAGTGCAATAAAGTATAGTTTCAGTGTCACATGTGTGATATCACAGGCCATGACATACCTCAAGGGATTCACAATTCATCATGATAGATTATCGCGACACAGCACAGAAACGCCAAACAAATTGCTTCCTGGAGGGGTGAGGGAGTAGAACGAATGATAGTGTGAGCAGGCGAGCCATTGCCTGGTTCCGTTATGAGATGGTTTAGCCATGAAAGAATGGCAGATATTTTGTCAGTCTAGATACATCAGATGAAAGGTGGTCCATTTTGCAGGCTTACCTGAAAACTGTAGGACATAGCATGGTGCTGAAGACATGCCATAATCAGTGCCATATAGAAGTAAGATCTTTTTCATGGAAGGTCTTGCCAGATCTCGTTCTTTGTATTATAGTATTACTGATACATAGTGATACATAGTAGGGAGGAAAGAATGATGATTTACATGCACACACAAGTATCTAGATAATTATGTGTTAGGAAATGAAAAGAGAAATAGACAAAGAGAAATAGTGACAACTAAGGATAGGCTATGTGTGCTTACGACTTGAAGATGAATAGATACCAGTACCTTTGTTGTCTGACATTTGTCAGTTTCCTTTGACACCATCCTGTTGTATAATCATTGTTTTTATCATATGAATACAATCTAATGGCATTCAACATCAACACGACCATTGCATGAACACCCAACGAACCTCTAATAAAACCATACATGAAGTAAAAATCAATGGATAATGGTATACTAAGGCAAAAACAAGAAGAACCTACCCACAACCACAGTATTCCACCAATAATTAAGGGAGGGGTCGGATGTAGGGCTTATGTCTCATGTAACATGAGTTAATGGGTCTGGTTTTACGGTGAATGATCCATTTTGGCTATTTCTTTAAGTTTGTATGTGGGTGTGTCTGCATCTGCACTGATTTAATCTCATGTTCAGAATACCTTTTCAAGAAAATGAAAAGGTTTGTTTCAGGTAATATGTTCTGGAAATCTAGGACAGGAAGGCCAGATTTATTTTTTCTAAATAAAAAGAAATCCTCATAAGTTTCCAGAAAGTGACTTGCAAATCTGTGGTGCTGACTTTCTGACTTTCTGACTGCTCTATTTATGTATCATCAAACTAACTCTAAAATAGCCCAAAAATATAGGAAAGTTTAATTTGAATTTTGGTACTAATATCTCATTTCAGGTAGGGTCACTCAATATGAAACATACCTTTAATTTGATGGCATTATTCAACTTTGAAATTAGATTTATACTCCCATTGGATGTGAGATCTGAACCCAGTATATACTATGCAGCATAGATACTGGGGTCCAACTGCAGAAACTTCTTTGAAATACAGTTTTTGAACTTCTATAACTTCTATAAACCTCTATGTAAAGAAACCCAAAATATTTTGTTTTAAAGCATTGTTAAAATGAAAGAATTGCATCTATACAAACAAAAGTGCATCTGCGATTATCCTACATTCAATAGTTTTATTAGGTCAGCCAATGTAAATTATATCTAACAAACTTACAATTCTTTCACTGATGATACAGCTCCAATTTGCTTACTGAATTCTCGAAGCATCTATGCAGTTCCCATCTTACTTGTACTAATCAGTGAATGATGGCCAACTTTAGAAAATTTAAAGCGAGTTTCGAAAAGCTGAGTCTGTTTTGAATAGATCAAAATCTCAAAACCGATATTTAGACCCATAACAAGGCTGTGCCTTTATAAACCAGGCTCTGGAGGCTGGACTACTGCTAGACCTGACATATAGGGCGATAGCATGCGATCCTGTAATCCTGAAAATGGTAGCTTGTACACATACACTAACAGGAGAATGTCACCACTAGCAGAACTTATCATGTCTCTTTCCCAATACATAATCTGTTCTGCTTAAGACATCATTAATTATGATTCGAATACTCTATACATATTATATAAGCTTCAAAAAAGCATAACCCAACCCTAAAGGTTGCGACAGTTTCACCTACTGACTTGTCCCCTAGACTTTCAAGTCAGCAGTTTTATCAGGGTGTAGACAGGCAGGTGGTACTGGGAACACAGCCAAGATGGGGCTAGAGCATGCAATGAGGCCAGCTATAACTGGGCACTTAGAGCCATCAGTCTGAGCAGGAGATCCTGGGATTGGCATCAGACAATTTAAAAATTGTACAAAAGTCTTGGTCTGCACAAAAGGAGGCCATTTAGACAGTATTGTAATGGATTAACTCCAGATGAACTAGGGTAGGCAATTAATGTTCTTATTAATGTTGTTATTAGACATATACTTCATTAGCATATTATTTTAAAATCGTCTAGTGTAATACGATTAATTTGCCAATAGAAATTATCCAACAACAACAAATGCAAAGCAACTATGTTTGTATCAGCTTGATTAAGAAGATGTTAGATGAAATATGAAGATTGATAAGATACATATATACTTGATAGAAAAAGCAATATAAATCAATGTTACAAGAGGTTAAAAGAGGACATGTGTTGAAATTACAGTTCATAATAATTTCCTATCATACAGGGGGATTATACCGGTAGTATCACCAGATGAAAAGGGGAATTTGCTATATGAGTAGCTATACCTGAGCTAGATGGAATGTCATATTGATTTGGGTATATAGGTAAAACACACATGACCTGTGGGAGTAGACTCACTGATAGTTACATCACTACCTGTGTGTTTGGGAAGATGAAAGGGCTGGAATATTCCTGTACACCTGTACCCGAGGGCTTGGGGTATAGGGGATGGTGATGTCAGCTAGAAGTCCTCCAGGGGCCAGGGGAGGGAGGTGACTGATAGGAGTCTCTCTTCTGCTTGAGAGACTCAGCTTCTTCACAGGTTCTTGTCAGTGGTTGAGGGAGGCTAGTGGGAGAGATGATAGGGAAGGACATAACTGAGAGAGGGAATCAGCCAGCAGGCTGGTAAGAAAGGAGATTGTATCAAGGGTAAGATTATATGTTTGAAATATAACTATGGGGAAGGAGATGTAGTGCAAGGATAAGTACAACACGAGAGAGTCATATATATACACAACTATGTATGAATAGCATAGGAGGAATTGTTATAAGCACCAGTTATTGCCTTTTTGTAGCCACTACCAGGATAGGCTATGGCAGAAGATGGGGATGCTGGGGGTATTGCAGGAAAGGAGAAATATGGAAATGCTCGGGATATGCAGATCTAGGTTAATCAATTTTAGATAAGGTTGTGAAAATAGATGGATTTTGTAGGAAGTAGTCTGTGTGGCTATCGAGAAGTTGTGGGCAGTTCTGGTGTGAACATGATTGATGATATCTGCAGCAGTAAGTGACCCTGAGTGGTTTCAGACCGAGGGATTTCTATAGTTTTAAATTAGAAAAAATGAAATGGGGAGTTAGGGATACAGAGTGGGGAGCGGGGTGAGACGGAGGTACAACCATCTACCTAAGTAATGATAGCTAGCAAGTAGAAACCCTGTTATTTGATACACGTATTACAACAACCCACGTTTGGTTTGTCTATTTGCCACACACTGCTACATGGCAAGAGTGGTGGCACCAATAGTTCTTAGAAATAAAAAATCTATAACAGGCACCACAGGCACGTATTACGTTGAATACAGTATACCCTAGAAAAACATGGGCAGGAGCTTATGTAGGGGAAAAAGTTAAGGAAAGGAAATAGAGACAGAGATAGACATCGACTGGCCTTAGAAAATAAATGGAAGATTTGCAGGGTATCTAACAAATGTGTCAAGGGTAAAAAGGACATTCATTGGTAAAACAGCATGGCCTAGCTGCCAGCCCACTTCACCTCTAATGTGAGTTATGGGCTGTCCTAGTGGTGAGCATTGTCAGTGATTTATTATTTATGAAAGAAGCACCAATCACCCAGAGTGTTATGGTATAGAGGAGTCGGAGCAACGACAGGAGGCTGTCACCCAAGAAGGTGAGGGGTGGTGCAATTAGCCAGCCAGACGAGGTAGTCTTCTTGGTCAAAAAACTATTACCAAAGTTAATGACCCTTTCAAGTATTATACATAATGCAACTAATAGCACATTACAACATAGAATGGACAAGAGAATCATGAATGAGCATTACCCAAATTATTTCAATTTCCTGAAGAAATTTGTTAAATTTTTGTCAACCAGATATAGAACAGCATCCAGAACAGTATTTTCCAATCTTGGCATATTCAAGGACCTTCTTCCCTGAACACAATTTATATCATTATTCACCAATATATTTCTGATACACTGTGTCTCGTTAAAAGCTTGCAGAGTAAGATTTTCATTCAGTCATCGATGCCATCTACACCTATTCTTTGCCCCTTCCTTTACTTTTTGTGGACTCTGTTGCAATACAGGAACACCTTTCATAATGCACTGCCTCGCTTTGTCCCTTTTGTATAGATGTGGTGTGTACATCCAACGCAACCCTTTACACCTCCGCTAATTGGGATTATTGAGCGAGCTGCTAACAGATACAATAGCTCATTGTGAGGCTCTGTTCCTGAGCTGCAGGACTAAACACTTAAGGCTTTTATGGCTGCATAGTGTATTAATGCATTATGTCCCTACCATAGTTTCTCCAAGATTGATCCATCACAATACTGACCAAGCCCTACTGCATCTTGCTCAAACGTGTGATACACCCAAAGCCAATTATCTCCTGTCTAAACAGCCTTACCTTGGCACCAGACTGAACACCTTTGGACAATTTTGTAATCGTCTGATGCCAATCCCAGGATCTCCTGCTCAGGCTGCTGGCTGTAGGTTCCCAGTTAAAGCTGGCCTCATTGCATGCTCTTTTCCCATCTTGGCTGTGTTCCCAGTGCCACCCTCTGTCTACACCTGATGACGCTACTCAGGTGTACGTCTAGGGAACAAGTCAGTGGGTGAAACTTTAGCAATGTGGTCGGGTTATGGCTAGTTATATATTCACATATTGTCTTCAAATGGAAATACCGTATTCGACGTAATAAGCGCACACCCCCTAATAAGCGCACACCCCCCGTTTTTGGCCGATTCTTATACTAGAAATAACCAAAAATATCTCAATTTTTTACTCCAATTAAACTCTTAACTACTAAAAGGTGTCCATAATGTTTTTTTAAGCGCACTGTGCGCTTATTACGTCGAATACGGTAATGTCTTTTTGGGGATACATTTCTTGAACAAATTATTTAATTGGAAGAAAACATGATCAGGTCTGATAATGGTATCAGTATCATGTAGGTGTACATACATGGCTGAAGACAAATCCATTTGGCAGAACAGTCACCTGCCTTGTGGTTTAGAATAGTGGGATGGTCAATCCAGTGTTCAGTGTCAACCAGCCAACTTCTGCTCCCACCCTACCTCCTCAAACTATATTGAAACTCTATTCCAGCAAATTTGCTCTTTCATATAATAATTTAATATAAAAATAAGAAATAGGGCGGACAAGTACCGTTCCATTTACCAGCAGACGACTGGCCTGAAAGAGAATGTATTATCTAGAGTTTGTGCATCTACCAAGCTGGTGCTGTTGTCCCGATGTGATGCTGCCATTCACTCTATTGTGGCTAGGAAGCTATGTCAAGGGTAAAAAGGACATGCATTGGTAAAACAGCGAGGTCTAGCTGCCAGCCCATGTCACCTCTAATGTGATTTATGTGCTGTCCTAGTGGTGAGCATTGTCAGCGATTTATTATTCATGAAATAGCCACCAATCAACCAGAGTGGTGTTGTGTTGGGGGATTGGGGCAGAGACAGGGGGCTGTCATCAGAAAGAAAGAAATAAGGTAGGGGTGGAATTGGCCCGCCAGACATTATGTTTTTTGTCAAAAACCTATTACTCTACCAAAATTGATGGCCCTTTCAAGTACCATCTATATAATGTACTTTATTGTAAAAATAGAACACAGGATAGATCATGTCAGGAGGTAATGTCATACTTATGTTTTTTTGTTACTTATTGCGCAATTGCCGTGAGATAGAAAGCTGAATAGGTCCTCCCTTTTACAATGTATTTATAGGCAAATGTATAGGATTGATGATATTATCATGATCAAAAGAATAATGGATGGGACATTATTTTTCCTAACCAGTGAGTTGCATCTCTGTTATAATAGGACATCGAGAATGTATTTTCTAATCATGGCACATTGAGGGAGCTTAGCCCCATAACACAATTCACATACATTTTCACCCATACATTTCTAATGTACTTCGACCCTGTAAAACTTGCTGAGGGAACTTTTAATTTAAACCATTACTCGGTACATTAAATAATATACTACCATCTTCCACCTATTTTTTGCCCTTACCTTTGCTTTTTTGTAGACTTTGTTGCGATACAGAAACACATTTCATAATGCACTGCCACTGTTTGTCCCTTTTTGCACAGATGTGGTGTGTACATCCAACACAGCCCTTTACACCTCTGCTAATTGGGATTATTGAGCGAGCTGCTCACAGATACAATAGCTCATTGTGAGGCGACACAGCGACTGTAACGGGAGGGGGTGGCTTTAATGGCAGCACAGTGCTTTAATGCATTCTATGGGGTCCCATGGGGTTGATACACTCCTGAAACATGCAGATAATGCATGAATGCAACCCTGGCATCTTTACTGGCCAGGGCTGTATTCATGTATCATCACGACAAAGAGCATATAGCACACTAAAGCTGTATGCAGGCTTCTAGCTTTGCTGCTCATGCCGATATTACACACACTTCACAAGTATTCTGTGACAACTTCTGGGAAGGGTGTAGTCAAACCCTCACACTTTGTATACAATCAGTCTGTTAAGGGCATAAAACTTTGATGTACAGTTACATTTGACACGGTGCCATGGGGATACTAGTTGCTAGGGCTTCTGTCATGCATAATGCCAACCCTTCTGGAGTGTCCTAATCCGATAGGGTCGGGATGATGTTTGAGTGCATCACTAGCGAGTTACTCGCCAGTTCTACATTCATACATGACGATTTAGGGCATAGTACATTAAATAAGTACGCGGCCCCTAAAGGGTTATTATATAATATTATTTAATAAGGAAGCTGACAGTGGGCTCAATATTGGACAAGTTTTTATGTTGCACGATTCCCATTATAATGATGCAATATTAGCCTCCCTATCATATCTCACAAAAACTACCATGAAAGGACGTGTCACTCACGGAGGTTAGAACAATGGTATCAATCTAACAATGGTATCAATCTATACACCGTATAGAAGCATTGTTTCTGCAGCACAATGGCCTCCCCAGTGAGTAGTATGGGGACCCCGCTGAACCTGTCCTGCCTCTGCATTGCCCTGGAGGGATCTGTGGGACAATGTACAGCTTTACAGAGCAATCACCTTAAGTGGTCGGCACCTCTTTGAAGATTGGGGCTTTGTGGTGGGGGGGGGGGGGGTAAGACATATTGCTGGAGTGGATTCACTTATATGTAACGGGTCACCTCACCCTGGATATGACTAGGCATTTGCTCTTTGATCCAGGACTGCATACCTCTATCTACTTAATAAATATGTATTATTTGCTGTCCCGCTTTAATATCAACCCCCCCCCCCCGCCATACGTCAATACCCTTTCTCTTCATATGGCATAGAAATGCTTGAAGCTGTATCTGACGTTAATTAATGTCAGGTAACGCCTATTGTGATGTCATTATTCTTATATTGTCGGAATTTATTCATAGAGCTTTTGACTGAAATAAGCTTGCACTACTTTAAAGTGATTACAGTAAAACATCGGGAGTATATCGATCCTGTATAAGGGTCAGCATGATGCTTGGCTGTATCCCTGCATGATGGGTAGACTCCATGCACAGAGCTTCATTATGCATTAACACAAAATGCGGCCTTTAAATGGTTAAACCCAGCAACGTTATTCAGTAATTCCTATATCCCACTCTCTACCACCACCTTATAGAAGGCAGCTAACCAAAGATCAAGGTATTCTAAGATCATCCTTTAAGAAGGTCACAAACTCTGTATTGTACCCTGTTACATTCCACAGTCCCCTACGGACAAACGGCCACATTCACCTTTCTAAATCCATCCCCACACACAAGACAAGTCAGGCAGTCAGCTGTTCGCCTCAAGCCGACACCAAACGGAGGCCACTCCTCAGCAGATAGTGTCTAACCCTGTATGCACCACACACTGCTTTAATGCATCATGCACTTTATGGTCATGATACATGAATGCAGCCCTGGTAAATATAATCACCAGAACTGCATTCATGCATCATGCCGACCGTTTGGGAGTGTATCCCCCTCATATGGTCCTTCCTGAATGCAGCCCTGGTGAGTAACTCGCCAGCGCTGCATTCATTCATCAAGTCAACCAGGTGTATAATGAATTAAAGCGCTCTGCTGCCCTTAAAGGGTTATAAGCTAATTACCCCATGAGGCGTGAGCTGCAGGTGAGGGGACGGCGGCTATAAGTGGCCGTAATCAGCTCTACCATAGTCCCCTGCTGCCACGAGCTGCTGTGAGCTGCTCCGGGCCCCGCATCATGCACGACCTTTGGCAGCTCGCCTGCTGCTGGCTCTGGTACTGGCCGCTATGACCTTTACCTGCCACCTCCTCCCCCCTAGCCCTTTAAGGCAAGCATAGTGCTTTAATGAATTAGGAGTATTATTGTCATGATGCAGGAATGCAGCCCTGGTGAGTTACACACCTGGGCTGTATCCATGCATCATGTCGACCCTATGGTGTTGATACACTCCCCAAGGATTGGTATGATGCATGGATGCAGCCCTGGGAAGTAGACATGCCAGGGCTGCATTAATGCATCATAACGGATGCAGTAGATTAAAGCATCGTGCGGCCCTTAAAGGTCTAGATGCTCTCACACACAGCGTCACACACTTGCATGTTGTGGTCGTGGGAACAAGGCAGCGCTTATTGGTGTTGTTTGCTTTCTTTCTGTCTGTTCTAATTTCATGATGTGGCTACATTTGGTGCTAAAAGGATAATTGTATAATTCTGCCATCTTTATTCTGGTCGAACTTTAGGGCAGGAAAGACATGCTCGGACCTTTGGCTACACAGACGTTTGATTAGATCAGTTAGATTGGGCCAGGACGCTTTTTTGCATATAAAATGTTATAGATTAATCATTAGAAATGGTGATATTCCTTACCACGATAGGATTTCTGGACATTTAAATATATCAGTCTGAAACAACATATATCAATCGCAGTACTAAGCCTTGCCATACGTCTACCAGCACCAGTGGCGTAGGAAAAGGGGTGCCGGAGGGGCCCGGGCCCCCCAAGCACTGAGGAGGGGGGCCTGAATATGTTTGGGCCTCCCAAAATTTGTAAAGAACTGTGATATAATACACACAAGCCTTACCTCTCCCACATATCGGGAAAAGTGGGGACAGAGGGGTCTGGAGCTCCGAATCAGCACTAAAGGGCGCTCAAATACTACTTTCCTAATATAGGTGTGTGTACATATGGATTTTATGATATGCATAAAAAGCGATACTTAAAGTTGGTTGGAGTGCCCCCCCCCTCCGACCTCTCCAATGAAGATTTGCTACGCCTCTTGAGAACCGAACGTCCGAGCATCTCCCCACCCTACTCTCGTTCCCGAATCCTTCCGAAGGAGGGCTCTGGTAACTGCCAAATGTTGGGATTTTGCTGGGTCTGGGCAACCCCTGCTGGTAGCTTGGAACCAGCGAACAGGAACAGGAAATGGAACCAGAGAGGCTGATGGTAAAACTACCTAAAACTACCATCATACATTCTGGTTCCATTTCCTGTTCCTGTTCACTGCTTCCAGCCTACCAGCAGGGGTTGCCCAGACCCAGCAAAATCCCAAGTTCAAGGTCATTTGGCTGTCCCCAGAGCCTTCCTTCGGAAGGATTTGGGAACGAGAGTACTCCCCACCCCTGACTGCAATGGCCCCTGTGTGAACTGGTGGTGTGTAAGCAGTATATGACAATGGCGGAATTTGTCAGGTGCAAACCAAGCTTTTTGGGGGGCTTTTTGGAGGGATACCCCGATATTAAATTTTCATGGTCTTAAAAGAAGAAGGATTACCAGTAAATGTACCAAAAAGTACGATTCCATCATTCAAATGTGCCCCCCCCCCACACACACACACAAAATTGCATTGTTCTAGAGTTAAGTGTATTAACAGAGGTAAAGGCTAAACTATAGTTCAGCTAGGATACTGAAGGAGGTGGCCCCTTGCAAGAGGGGGGGGGGGGCGGGGGACGAGCTAGATCACTAGATAAGTAACACTTAATACTTCGTTGCTTCCTTTGTTTTGTGAAAACTCATTTCTGATTTTAGTGGGGAAAGGTTATGGTATCAGTAGGGGATTGTAGGAATTACTACGTAAGATTGGTGAACTGCTGATGGGCACTGTACAGCTGACTTGGTTTGTTCGCTTGTGTATAAGAAGCACTCTGCACAACTTAGTTATTTCATGAAAAGATAAACTACATAAAAATGCACTCACAGAAAGCAACTCTACTTTCAACAGAGTAAGAAAGAACACATCGAAATGAATGAAAAAGCAGGCTTTTGAAGGGATTTCACCAATGGTATTATTTTAACGCACAGGTTCCTTTTTTCAAACCATTATTCATGATTCCAGTGGGTGGAGAGGAGCACGTTCCACTTTTTATGTCCTGACAGGAGAATCTCCTGGGACAAGGTGAACGGCCGCCGTGAAGGTGAACGACATGTATCCCTGGTATGGGACAGATGTGGTGAGGCTATGACAGGTGGGAAACCCTGGAGGATTCCAGGTGTGAGTTCTAGTAGGGTAGATTCACCCTGAGTCGGACACATATACCTAAAGACGGACACTTGAATTTGTGCTTATTCAAGGGTCAATAGAAAAGTTAGATTAGGGCAGGGAAATGTGTTGTATATAGAATGTCATAATCTATATGTGTGAACAACGGTAATATTACATGTCCCCCCCCCCCCCCCTCAAAAAAACAAAAAACTAACAAAAAACACAATACGAGGCTTGCCATACATATATAATAGAAATATCCGTCTCAGTCTCAGGGTATGTGTCCTAATTATACTGAACGTACCCTATAGGAGAGAGCACTGTATGTAACTCACCTTTGTCTGCTCAATGTGAGAGATTGGATTGGGGAACAAGATACCTCTTGACTTTTTTTTTGTAGGGCTTCCTGACATTATTGTTTGAGCAAAGAGTAAAGAATGAAAGAGCATCCACTGGCTGATTCCCTGCCATCTTCTAAAACGCCGATGACGTTCCCTCTTGCACTATAGTGGTTGTTATAATCTCCTTTCTTGCTGAATAACCAGATTCAATCTAGAGCAACTCTTATCAGAAATATTGGCGACAGGGAATCATTAGTTAGATAAGAAAAGTGAAATATTCAATAGGGGTCGCAACAGGTCATACAAGACCAACACCTGAAGTATTCCCATGTAAGAAAACGTCTCGATCTTTGTTCAAAGTAGTTCAAGTTTGGGTAAGGAATAGGGGCTAAACACCAGGCAATATTGATTGTCACATCATTTACGTATTTTGTTTGCAGAGGAACAATACAGACCTACAGATTGGACGCTCTTACTATTTTTTTCTCTTTGGTGCAAGTTTTGCTGACATTTAGATGATAACCAATGTGGTGTCCCTTGGCTTCCCTCTTCGTCATCCATTCCGCCATTCTCTATCCCTCCCATATCCTCATATGAATAATATCCATATGCAGCTTAACGTGACTGGGTCCC
This sequence comes from Harmothoe impar, assembly GCA_947462335.1. NCBI lineage: Eukaryota > Metazoa > Annelida > Polychaeta > Phyllodocida > Polynoidae > Harmothoe > Harmothoe impar. The sequence goes on from OX381707.1 coordinate 23,121,654, forward strand.
ACTCATCTCCAAATCCAGATACATAAGTAAACCTTTAGTTGCTCGCATTGTGCTTTTATGCCATTTGTGCATTCATTCAGCCTTTGGTTCGCTAGGGTTGTGTTGATGCATCGATCATGCCGTTCCTTTGGGTGATTTTCAACCCTGTATGGTCGACCTGATGCTTGAATGCAGCACTGACCAGTAACTCTGCATGGCTGCATTCATGTATCATGCTGAGGAACGATATAGGGCATGCATTAAAAACGTGTTTATCTTAATCAACGTTGTATTATCTCCCAATTTCACTTACATCCCCTGAACCACGCCCTTTTTAACCGTTCACCCCCTAAGTCGCCCTAAGGCAGGATTGCTATACGGACTAATGAAACCCATGGGGGAAAAGGGGTCATCATAGGATATCATGGGAGGGGAGGGAAATCCTGTAGAACTTTGGAAGGGAAAGTCATGAAAATGGAAAAAAAAAAATATAACAAAATCAACTTGATCTTGTCAAGTAGGGATAAAAGCCCTGTCAAGGTAACTGTATTGCAGCATACAGTTATTATGGTCAACAAAAATGGTCATTTTATGTCAAGGAAAAAAAGATTTCAATCTGAAATTATTATTGGAATACTGCAGAGGAAGAAGCGACTCTTTAGATCTCCAACCTTATCTTCACAAGACATCAGAATGCCTAGCAGTCAGATTGAGTACCAAGTGGTGTCATTTTACTTCAATCATTAACAATCAAATTACAATGTACGTAATGCTAAAACAGTTAACCGTGACATCCCATCTAGTAGCTCAGTGCCCCGGAACAAAAGCACCCGGAACAAAAGCTAACAGATTCATCTCCATCGGATACCCCACCCCCTCGTAGTGGAATAGGGTGCTCCTGCTGTCTATGGGAGTGGTCATTTTTTTAACATTAGGGGAGGGTCGGTGGATTTTCGCGCAAAGACTTCTGCCATCCCCCTCACACGAGGGGTCCAAACCGGCGGATTGAAATTAAGTGTGGCCCATCTCTTTGAGCTATAGTAACGAGTGGGCTAAAAAAGGGGTGGACCCCCCCCCCCCCCACACACACACACACACTCAACAAATTGTTATTGTCCCCCTTTCAAGTTTGGATCCAGATTTTATTAAGCCCCTCTTAATTCCCCCCTGCCTATCTGTTGTCACAAAATAATCACTCCCTGACCCTGGAGGGAGAGCTGTGTGCAGGTTTGTGGGAAGGAGGTCGGCTGGTATAGTAAAGGAGGGTGGGGTGTATAACAAGGGGCCCAGGTCTGATTGATTCTGGGTAGGTGGGGATTCAATCGACTGCGTCCGACCGCCCCTGGCTACGGGACCCCTTTGGGACTTACACTGTCACTACGACCAGCACCCGTTCCTCCAAGGGGTGTGCTATGCCGTGCCAGCCGTGCAGGTTTAAATATAAATGGTATATTAAGTGAGACAAATAAAGGATTGTCTTCCGGTAACCCGGCTTACCATATCATTATGGCCCGACCTTAAATTCTTTTAGATTTAACTTGGTGTAGGGTACCTTATGACCTGCGGAACTATCATATTTATCACATGTTGTGGCATAATAGAGGAGGAAAGTCACATTGCTGTGTCCCATTATTTGTATAGCAGATTAATTAGACTATTTAATTGGATTGTATATGGATAGCGAGGATATTAATTTTAATAAACATGATAATTGGCAGTGGGAAATACATCAACTGTAAGCATGTTGCGCATGAGAAGTATCCTTCCTAAAACTTACTGATCACCTCAAAAATGATTTCTAAAAGAAATCCTTTTTTTGTTTGGCCCTAGAATTAAAACCCTTCATGAATGCTTTATTTGTCTTTGGATGTTCTTTCCATTGCATGGGATGTCAGTTATACCTTATTTACTGCAGTTTGCCTGTCAAGGGATCGAATCAAGACAAACCTAAGGTTTAGATGAGTCGTTCAACCTTTCAGAATCTCATTGAGTTCGTTTCAAAAAGAAGTTAGTGCATGTAGGTGGACGAGTGGGTGTTATATTCCACAATAGCACTGTATTCGGATCCTGTGCTGGACAGTATAATATAACAGTTGTGGGTCAGGCTCCCCATGCACCCCAACCCCCCCCTACCCCTACCCCCTGCTATCACCACACACAGGCCGCACGTCGAGCTGACTCAGCAGTTCCAGTTCCTGTCTCAAATTACCCGGCCACCTCGCCGGGACCCTGGCCGCACTGCGCACGCGCAGCCTACAGCGGAACCGGAAGCTGCAGGGGTTGACAAGAAGCCCGTGCCGTCCTCAGATGGGCTTGTCCTGAGGCGGGAGGGGTGTGTGTGGTGTAGGTATGTGTGTGTATGGGGGGGGGGGGGGCTAAAGGGAGATTCCTACTGCTGGCAGGATGTTTAGTTACAGGGCATTCTGAGAAACCAAAGTAGGCAGGGCATTCCCTGGCAGGAGTCTTCGTCCTAATCACAGTTCTCAGCCAGACTGTCCTCAGTCCCCCTGCCGCACTGACGGCTACAGCACTCACTGTAAGGGGGTGCTCATTAGGCAACAATAAGGGGTGCTGGGTTTTTGTGTAAGTGCAGAACGACCTGAACAGTGGATGAATTGGGCCAGCATATATTTAGCGGACGTCTTTAATTTGTAGTGGACAGCCTTGAACTGTTGAACGTGTGATGTCTGGTGGCAAGCCTGCTGTATGTAGTTCACACGTGTGAGTAGTATGTAGAAATGGGAAGCGATGCCAGGCATCGCTTTATGTGTATGGACATAAATATTATATCTTACTGATATCCATCAATACTGTACCATCCTTTCCTAAGTTCCATGCATCATACCGACACACTGGGTTTATGCAGGGTTAAGGTTCGGCATGATGCACCGATGCAGTACTAGGGGCTGCGTTCATATATTTTACGTTTTATCCTATTTGATTTTACTTTTAATTTCAAACTTGATGCTTTAATGCAGCCCTGGCGAGTTACTCGCCAGGCTGCATTCATGCATCATGACGACCAAGGATATATGATGCATTAATGCAATATGCTGTCCTTGAAGGGTTAAAGCACTATCCGACCCCTAAAGGGTTAACCCATACCTAACCAGCATCTAGATGCAGCAGCCCCCTCCCCCCCCCCACCCCCCGCCCTCTGCATGCCCCTCAGTAATGGACCATTAAGGGCCCGGGGGTCCCAGGGGGAGAAGAGGCCACACCAAATGAACGATGCTAATTCACTCTGACGGTGCCCTGCATGCATGCGGCATACACCTGGGGGTCTACACCTGACTACTACCACTAGTCTTCTACCACTCACTACCGCCCTACTGCTAGTATAGTAGTACTAAATAATAGTGTATAGACCCTGTTACATAAATAATAGGTACTTGCAATTTATTGACTGATTCATATATCATTTGTGGTAGACACATAGCAGTGAACTTGCTCCTTTTTAAATGCTTTCTTTGTTAAACTATTGCTGTATTAATGTGTATGAATTAAATGATACGAACAGTTCATTAGAATTAATTATTAAAGGAACAATTGATGCCTCGCTATGCATATCCAAGTGTCATTATGATACATCCCCGCAGGGCCAGGATGATGGATGATACCCTCGCCAGCATCATATCGACAAAGGCATAGTGCATTAAAGAATCATGTAACACTCGAAGTGGGACTGGTAAAAAACTGGTTATCAAGCCATGCTAGGCTACACATATATTATCAATTTAATGCATCATTTATCAATCTCACTGTACGGGTCAGGCTGTAAATGCATTTTCTTCGCATTTAGAATACCTCTTCATGCAAACCCAACTCTTCATACAAACCAAACTTGAGCATTATGAGTAATAAAGGGCTATAACCTAAGATATCAGTTTCACATTTACAGGCTCTTCCTCCAAGCTACGTACAGTTGGCAACAGCCCCTGGGGTCTGTTACATAATATGTACCCGTACAGGAGGGTACTATAAATAATAGCGGGCATGTTTTAGCGGGTACAGTTACGGGTAAGAAATTGAAGTGTTGCAGAGTGAATAAAAATATTAAAGGGCAATACAATATCTTGTGCCCGTTAATATTGGTGCCCGTTAATTTGTGCCCGTTAATTATGCCCAGAATATGCCCAAAATGGGCAGGGTACATGGTAAAGTACACAAATTTGTGTACAACGTCATCACTTCCTTGCAAACATACATCAATGAAAATAGGAAAGGCTGCACACAACAAAGAAAATATCATATTAGTAAATAATTAACGGGTACGAATTTGTCAATGAAAATAATGTAAGACCACATATAACAAATATAATAAAATATCCACAACCATTAACTGTATTCTAGTAATTAAATAGTGGGCATGGCTGTACGGGCATCATATCTTGTTCAGCATATTCCTATGAAAAGACATTAGATATTAATATATATTTTACATAAAACATATAAACAAGCCTTTTTATTATATATAATCATTTAAATTTAGCTCAAAATAAGGGTGGTATATGTTTAAAAAAATAGTTAAACATGTGCTTGACACATGTATAACTTAGACCTATGCAACACCATATATATAATATTAAAGGGTATGATTATTTATTAACGGGCACCTTCTTGTGGGCATGGTAACACTGCACAAATTTGTATAGGAAATACACATCATGCCCTTAACCCCTAACGGACACCATTAATTAACAGGTATGGTTATCTACAGCCTAGCAACACTGAACTTTATTTATCCTATTTTTCATACCCGTTCATTCTTTATGTAACAGACCCTAGGGGTCTGTTACATAGGGGTCTGTTACATAATGTGTACCCGCTAGTAGGCTGGTATGAGAAATAACAGGTATGTTTTAGAGGGTATGGGAACGGGTAAGAAATTGCAGTGTTGCAGGATGAATAAAAATATTAACGGCCAGTCAAGAAGTAGGTGGCCGTTAATATTGGTGCCCACTAATTTGTACCCGTTAATTTATGCCCAAAATGGGCCCAAAATGGGCAGGGTACATGGTAAAGTACACATTTTTGGGTACTACGTCACAACTTGTCAGGAACTATAATATTATATCAATGAAAATAGGAAAGGTTGCACACAACAAAGAAATTATCATATTAGTGAATAATTAACGGCCACGAATTTGTCAATGAAAATAATATAGGACCACACACAACAAATATAATAAAATATCCACGATCACCAACTGTATTCTAGTATCTAAATAGTGGGCATGGCTGTACGGGCAGCATATTTTGTTCAGCATATTCCTACGAAAAAACATTATATATTTATAAATTCCACATAAAACATATATACAATCCTTAAAATATATATAATTATCAAAATCTAGTTAGAAATGGGGTGGTATATATCTTTTTAAAAGTTAAACGTGTGCTTTACACATGTATAACTTTTACTCCTGGAACACCATATATATAATATTAAAGGGTATGATTATTTATTAACAACCACCTTCTTGCGGGCATGGTAACACCTCACAACTTTATATAGAAAATACAGATCATACCCTTTACCATGAACGGACACCAATATCTAACAGGTATGATAATTTAGATCCTTGCAACACTCAACTGCATTGATCCCAGTTTTCATACCCGTTAATTTATTATGTAACAGACCCCAGGGCCCTGCCTACCACCAATAACAGTGTGTCCACACAATATCATGCCCACTAAGTGTATGGTGACACACACTGCCCCAATAGCAGGAAAACACATCCTCCCCCAATGTACACACACTCCCCATTCACCCAGCAGTCAAAGCCTGTGGGCCTCACATAGTAGGGGCAGTGCTAGACTCTCCCTGCCTCCAGTGTATAACGGAGACAGTTAACCACCAGTGTATTCTGTTGGGGGAAGCCCCCACATTCTAAACTGCTCAAAGAGGGAATCCCAAGTAATTATGTCATACCGTGGCCAATAGCAGCCACGCAGACATAGGGGTCAACTGACTTTATTACCCGATGGAGGCAGGTACAGACTAAGGCCGTGCCCGTGCGCATGCGGACACTTCATTACACCCAACTGTACGCTGATTGGTCAATGTGGACACGGCTTATTATCCGGGACCTGGGCGGCCTGTGGGTACACATCCCCCGGTGTTCCCGACCTTGGTACCCACAAACCCTTCTACCAATTCCAACCCGCCACGACCTACACATGGGGTTTAAACTGATCTTCATGATGCCATTGCTTCTTCACTTATAGATAGACCTTCTACGGACATGAGATTATTTAAGCTATACAGTTTGGTGCCATGCATGTTGAAATATTCCAACCTGAGAACTGACCTCACAAATATCTGATGGTAGCTATAGGGACATGCAGAATTTGAGAATAGACCTTAGTTCCCCTTGGTATCAATATGATACTGTATAATTCATGTAAATGATCACATTAGAAAGTTTTATCTATGGTGGGGTTGGGGTTGTGATACACAGGTACCTAAACGAGACTTAGTCCGTTGTCAACCTCCACCTGTTGCTGCCCAGTGGGCACAGAACGTTGAATCACCATTGATAAAGGGTTGTCAATGTTGATCCAATGTTGATTCAACGTTGATTCAACATTGAACAGTATTTTGTGCCCACTGGGTGTGAGTCTATGTACTGTGAGGGCTTGAATAAACGCAGGGGTATCAAATAATGCGCAGATTTAAGCCATAAGGGTTAAGGGGCGGAGTACGCAGTCAGCACTGGTATAGCAGCATGCGTAGGTAACACCTTCTGGTGGACATCTATCTAGTGATGGCCTTATTCAGTCATAATATGTTGCTAGGCGACTGTTGCTGTCTTCCTTGAAAAGGCACACCACTTCCCGGGACCCTTATTATTGCCCGTTCTTTAATCACACAACCTCTCTCTACATCTTCAGTTCATCTTTTCAACCTATACGCCCCATATGCCTACTCTTGGTTCCCCCTAACCTCCTCCCCCTGTTTGCATATCCCCCAGAAGCTGAAGGCTACAGGGGGACTGGAGTAGTGCGGGGGAGGTGTGTGCACCTAGCAGGGCTTTGCCAACAGAATAAATACAAGTGGTTTCCATGGCAACCCAGAAAATCGGTCAATTTGTGCATGTTTGAGTATGTCTGTCACTGATCGGGTTAGAGGCAGGATCTCTTCATCAAGTGGTTGCTATGGTTACTGCTTCTGCAGATTGGAATAGGAGATACGCTGAGGGGAGAATTAAGCCCTACCATCCATGCGTGATTCAGAGAATTAAAGAGATAAGATGAGGGTGTGCCATACTCATAGCTGAGTAGGTCAGACATCCATTCCACATGATCTACATAATTGGTTATGCTTTGATTTATCATTTTTCATTCTTGAAACCTAAAGACCAACGCCTACCCCCTCCCCTGATTTTTAGATTTGAAATGTTCCCCATCCCCATCCTTCAACTATGATAGAATGATAATTATTGACTCAGGGTTTAATTAACCCTGAGTAATATACACCTACTAATTTTGCATTTTAAGACAATTTTGTGACATAGGAGAATCGTTGTATTTCGGTTATCATTCGAGATAGACAAAAGTGGAAAAAAACATGAGATAGGCAAGGTCGGGGGACAGCATTTTCCGCAATTTTTTTTCTAAAAATCTCAATTTTTCTTGAAGAAATTGAACTGCAATCTTCACGAATTTATTTCTCTCTTTCGCTATTATGGAAATGTAGTAAAAAAAAGCTACCACCTCCATGGGCCTCCATAGGCTGCAAGGCATTAAGTTTTTGGGTGCAAGATAGAAATGATATTTTGAGCGAATTTGCCCGTATTTCTCTCTTTCTACCCCCAAAGCGGGCAAAAACTGGGCACATTCTACCGCCAGGACCTATGCAACAAGTCACATCTCTATATCTTTATTTTAACAGATAGCGGTTATGATACAGATAGCGAATGTACACCAGGGGCGGGGGGACAGGGGATGGACGGCAAAGGCATGTACGCGTAACACACGCCGCCCTGTAGCCGACCGACACGGCGAAACGGAAACGGCGATGGTGTCGCTGCTGATGCTCCGATCGACTCGCTTTACGGCTGAGACGTAAAACAGCGGTTACGCGCTGCTGGGCGCTGACGCCGACAGCCACCTGCTCGCCCCCAGCCACCTGCTTTCCCACAGCCACCTGCTCACCTACAGCCACCACCTGGATTTTGATTATATATGACTTCCAATATATGAAATTAGGGTAGCTTTTTCTGGCGATTACGATTCTGCCGTCAGAAATGAGAAATAATGTATTGTACTCAAATTAGATCACTCATTCGAATTCATTTCTGATGCCAGAATTGACAGATTACCCTGAGTCATCTGTGAGGCCACTCACACACTCCATTTTTCTAAACGCTACATAGAACATAACTAAGGGAGTGGTCATTTTTGAGTGGTCAGGGGGCGGGGTTGGTGGATTTTCGCGCGAGCGAGTCACACACAGAGCATCTCATACTAATTCCAGTTGATGCAGTTGAAAATATCCCCGTGTTACTCTCAAAGTGTATGCTATGAATTATGTGATGCGTCTTCATTGCTTAATGTGTTGTTCTTTATCTCTTGCAGGGGAAGCGGGCGAGTGGCAATGTTGTGATATTGACTGTTCACGATCTAGGATGTGACTGTAAGTATACTGTTATATTTCTTACACTACAATTAAACTGATCTACTTGTACCTTTAGCGGTTTTAAACCCTTAAAGCTGGTATAATGTCTTAATGCAACATGTCACTTTGGTGACCGTGTATTGTAGCACCGGCTAGTTACTCGCCAGTACTGCCCTATAGAGGGCGACCATGCCACATGCTTGTCGAGAGCCCTGGCCAGTTACTCGAAGAAAAGCAAAGGAGAACTTTGCCTTGGTCGCTATATACATGCTGATCCCATCACCGTCAAGGAGAAATAATTGACATCAGTGTTATGTTAGCCATATTTCCGAATTCATAATTATTCTCAAAAGTTAAGTGGGAAGTGGGAATGATCTTGTCACTAAAATAGCTATGAAACCAATCTTTAAATGTCGTTTTTATATATAATTTATCAATAATTACATGAAATAAACACAAAGATCCACTCTAATCAGTCTGAATGACATGTTTCTCCACTTGTGGTACCTTGGATCATGTCAAACTTGGCTCTGCCTCGTGTGATTTTGATCAATGGTACTGGTCCACCCATGGAGAAACCTGTCATTTAGACAGATCATCGTGGACCTCTGTCTATATGCCCTTGAGTGCTGCATCGTTATTCCTTAGGGGAGTATTGAGGTGGAGTATCAAACTGCAGAGTCTAATTACAGCACATTCAGTGTTCCTCCACTGGTCCTACTCATGTGGCTGCCACTACTGCAGCTTGTGGTCTTTATAGGCCAGCCAACCACGTGCGGAATTAACTGTGAATTAGCACGACCTTCATTCCCAAATTAGACAAAAACTCTGAATTACAGCATAAAAAGGGAAACCGCCACCATTCACTCGGTGGACGGGAGGCTAGAGTGACGACGCTCCTAAAAAGTTGTTTATTGGGCTGGGAGGAGCGGGTGGGAGTGGTACTATAGACCAATGCAGTAAGAATGGGTGAATTTTTCAAAATAAAGTTTTGTTGACGTTAGCTTCAGCAGAATGCACGTAATATGGTCTATAATGGCCATGTTCGCAAACATCTCATAACAGGAGATTCACAGGAAGATTATCTATAAATAGTATATTGAAATACAGGATTTTGAGGTCATATTCCTAATATCAAAGAGTTGTCGGTCATGCTTCAGAAATATTCAAAAGTTTTATCAACAACTTTTCTGAAAAGTGACCCTTTCTTGCTGCTTTGCTCTATAGGAGTGTAAAGGTTGCCGAGCAACTCTCCTTAGGCTGAGTTAGTGTTGAGCAGGTCAGGAGTTGATTAACCTTTTAAGGACCCTTATCATCATTATTCATGAACGAAGCCATGGCTGCTTCCATGCATCATGCCAACCCTACAAGGTTGATACACTCCCAAAGGGTCTACATGATGCATAAATGCAGCCCTGGCGAGAAGTACTGCATTAATGCAAAGTGCTGACCAAGGCTATGTAGCATTAAAGTGTACCCTACTTACAATTCTAGTACTGCTCTAGTCTACTATGACCAGTTGTGGTTAAGTGCGAGTGGTGAGAATGCCCCTTTAAGATACTACATAAGCTGCTTAAAGCTTGGCGTGAGCCTGGTGTATGAGGCTGTACAAAGAGCCTGTGCTATGAGTCTGTGTTAGCACCTAGGGTTGGGATCATTAAGTCTATTAAAGCCCCATACAGGACATTAGGGGATAGAGCTAAATCACCAGGAGCTACCCTACAAGTGGTACATGGACATCTACTAAGGTTATGTGTAACATACATACTGGTGACGGTACCATACTGGCTTGTCTAAGCACTTGGGCCCTTATTAAGTTCACTATTGCTGCACATTGGTATACATTCAATACAGTTGTACACCCAGGGCTTGCAGCTGGATGAATTATCATCCAATGAGATACTTCACTGCATTCACTGCCGAATTCTTAGGGTGCATTATGTAATAGCTGGTACTCATTGTGATAGCTGTTATCAATGCTTATAAATGTCGCCAGTACCAGATCAAGCAATGGATGCCCGCATAAGGCCTCCCGCTAACTGGGAATACGAAATTGGTGAGCAGCACGGTGATATTTTAGTGCTTGATATATTATTTCAATACTACCGTATTCCTGGCGCTTACTCCACAACTGTTATGAATTGAGCCTCTGCAATGTAAAGGGTAGGACCTCCAATATCAGGAGGTAAAAGACAGAGGTCCACGATGATCAGTCTGAATGACAGGTCTCTCCGCGAGTGGTACCTTGGATCATATCACATAAGGCTGAGCCAGATGTGATATGATCCAAGGTACCACAAGTGGAGAAACCAGGAATTCAGACTGATTCTGGATCTCTGTTTCATGTAATTATTGATAGATTATATTTCAAAAGGACATTTAAATATTGGTTTCATAGTTTCTTAGTGATTGCATCATGGAGAAACTGCCCATGGAGAACGAGCATCAGTTTTTCCATGGGGTGTGGAGAATGGCCATTCTAGTACTTAGGCATAGTAACTTTGTTTCTCCACATGAAATTTTAAAAAACTACCTCACTATACATAGACAAAACAGATTTTGTTACTATTCCCACAGTTAGCTGAACGGTTAAATTACACAGAACTAGCACTGATCAATCAGAAGCGGCTTTAGGACGTCAATGAAGCCAAGTTTGTCCTTTTCAAGATGGCCACGGCCAGCAACCAGAAGTGGTCTAGCCGGACATTATCCACGTGACCTGGGTGCCATGCAACCAATTTGTGCTGGATCAATGTGGGAAGTATGACCTTCAGTAGTATAAAGGTCAAGATGGGGTATGGAGTGGGTGGATTCTGGCAGTACCTAGAAACCCATGTAAATGGGGCACTGTAACGCTGGCACTGCATAGCCGCCTGCCGCGAAGCTGACACTGCTTTAGATGCTGACGCTGTTATAATAAGATTTGTCTAGCTAGCATATCACGAGGGTGCAGGTTTTTGAGAACTCTATAGAATCAAGGCAATATGTTTGAAGCAGCAAATTTAATGCATCGTTGAAGCAAACATAACAAGAATGGGGGTCAATACCATCACCAGGTTACAGGTGCTTGAATGCATCCCTGGGTAGTAACTCATCAGAGCTGCATTAAAGCATCATGCAGACCTAACAGGGTTGACACACTGCCAAAGGCTCGGCATTCATGCAGCTCTGGTACGTATACTGGCCAGGATTGGATTCATGCCTCACAACAACAAAGGGCATAGCACATTGAAGTATTATGCCCTTAAAGGGTTAAGGTAGGTACATAAATATTCATTCCCTTCCCTTCAAATGTTTCCTAGCCTTTAAGTGGATATCAGAAAGGTCTGAGGTGATTCAGTGCGGCCCTGAGACCAGTCATCATGTGTGCCTGTTCCCTGTAAAAGGGAGGGATCTGAGGCAGTCCATCAGAAGTCTGGGAAGAACACAGATCTCTGAGGGACATAAATCACCAGGTGTTGGTGCAGGGGGTGGCAGGCTGAGGTGAAGGAGATGGGCACCTGGTGCAGGAAGCTAGTCGAAGCCTTAATTGGAACCCGGGTAAGGGGATGGGGTGGTGCGATGTAGAACAGTCTGGTGTAGACTCAATATAGGCGTAGGGAGGTTGGGTTTGTATGATGCTGAATAGGCCGATGTAGGCTGTAATATGCAGGTAGGTGAGGATGGAGTTGTGTGGTGTAGAATAGACCAGTATAGCCTGGGCTAGGTGTATATGACGGGTGAGGTTGTGTAGTGTGGAATACAGGGGCGGGGTACATGGGGGGGACATGTCCCCCCCACTTTTGACCAACCCAAAAAAAAGGTCAAACCAAAAAGGTCAAAAAGGGTCAAAATACCCCTCAGTCCCCCTTACTTTGAAACTGCTTGCCACCCCCTGGGAATAGGTCGGTGTAGGCTGTACTAGGCTTGTAGGGAGGATGGGGCTGCTTGGTGTACACTGATAATCTTTAGGTTCCAGAACCAAGTCACTACTGGCTAACAAATCAGTCCATAGTACCTAACCTATTGGCTATTGAGTCATTTTCTGGCATGATGGACATCGTGTTACTATCCTTACAGCAAGCTAAACCGTTAAATTACACAGAACTAGGACTGACCAATGAGAAGCGGCTTTAGGATGTCAATAACACCATGTTTGTCCTTTTCAAGATGGCCGCGGTCAGCAACGCCAAAAGTGGTCTAGCCGGACAATATCCACATGACCTGGTTGCCATGCAACCAATCTGTGCTGAATCATTGTGGGCAGTATGACCTACAGTAGTATAAAGGTCAAGGTGGGGCATGGAGTGGGTGGAATTCTGGCAGCACCTAGAAACCTATCCTCTTAGAGAGTAAATGGGGCACTGTTACACTGCCACTGCATAGTCACCTGTCGCGAAGCTGGCACTGCTATAGATGCTGACGCTGTTATAATAAGATTTGTCTAGCTAGCATATCACGAGGGTGCAGGTTTTTGAGAACTCTATAGAATCAAGGCAGAATGTTTGAAGCAGCAAATTTAATGCATCGTTGAAGTAAACATAACAAAAATGGGGGTCAATACCATCCCAGGTTACAGGTGCTTGAATGCATCCCTGCATTAAAGCATCATGTAGACCTAACAGGGTTGACACACTGCCAAAGGCTCGGCATTCATGCAGCTCTGATACCTATACTGGCCAGGACTGGATCCATGCCTCACAACAACAAAGGGCATAGCACATTGAAGTATTATGCCCTTAAAGGGTTAAGGTAGGTACATGAATATTCCTTCCCTTCCCTTCAAATGTTTCCTAGCCTTTAAATGGATCTCACAGCAGTCTCAGGTGATTCAGTGCGGCCCTGAGACCAGTCATCATGTGTGCCTGTTCCCAGTAAAAGGGAGGGATCTGAGGCAGTCCGTCAGAAGTCTGGGAAGAACACAGATCTCTGAGGGACATAAATCACCAGGTGTTGGTGCAAGGGGTGGCAGTCTGAGGTGTAGGAGATGGGCACCTGGTGCAGGAGACTAGTCAAAGCCTCAATTGGAACCCGGGTAAGGATAGGTCGGTGTAGGCTGTGCTAGGGGGTTATGGAGGATGGGGTTGTGTGTTGTAGAATATGCTGGTACAGACTCACTATGGAGGTAGGTTAGGTTGGGGCTGTGTGGTGTAGGGTGGGCTGGTTGTGGACTAACTGAGGAGCCTGATGTGTAGTCCTGTGGTCTGACCCTGAGGCGTGAAGCTGTATCATGGTTGAGGTGTGATCTGTGGTGTGAGGTTATATCCTGGTTGGGGTGTGACCCTGTGGTGGGAGGTTGTATCCTGGTTGGGGTGTGACCCTGTGGTGTGAGGTTGTATCCTGGTTGGGGTGTGACCCTGTGGTGGGAGGTTGTATCCTGGTTGGGGTGTGAGGTTGTGGTGTGAGGTTGTATCCTGGTTGGGGTGTGACCCTGTGGTGGGAGGTTGTATCCTGGTTGGGGTGTGACCCTGTGGTGGGAACTTGTATCCTGGTGGGAGGTTGTATCCTGGTTGGGGTGTGACCCTGTGGTGTGAGGTTGTATCCTGGTTGAGGTGTGACCCTGTGGTGGAAGGTCGTATCCTGGTTGAGGTGTGACCCTGTGGTGTGAGGTTGTATCCGGGTTGAGGTGTGACCCTGTGGTGTGAGGTCGTATCCTGGTTGGGGTGTGACCCTGTGGTGTGAGGTTGAATCCTGGTTGAGGTGTGACCCTGTGGTGTGAGGTTGTATCCAGGTTGCGGTGTGACCCTGTGGTGTGAGGTTGAATCCTGGTTGAGGTGTGAGGTTGTGGTTCGAGGTTGTATCCTGGTTGGGGTGTGACCCTGTGGTGGGAGGTTGTATCCTGGTTGGGGTGTGACCCTGTGGTGTGAGGTCGTATCCTGGTTGAGGTGTGACCCTGTGGTGTGAGGTTGTATCCTGGTTGAGGTGTGACCCTGTGGTGTGAGGTTGTATCCAGGTTGCGGTGTGACCCTGTGGTGTGAGGTTGAATCCTGGTTGAGGTGTGACCCTGTGGTGGGAGGTTGTATCCTGGTTGGGGTGTGACCCTGTGGTGGGAACTTGTATCCTGGTTGGGGTGTGACCCTGTGGTGGGAACTTGTATCCTGGTTGGGGTGTGACCCTGTGGTGGGAGGTTGTATCCTGGTTGGGGTGTGACCCTGTGGTGGGAACTTGTATCCTGGTTGGGGTGTGACCCTGTGGTGGGAGGTTGTATCCTGGTTGGGGTGTGACCCTGTGGTGGGAACTTGTATCCTGGTGGGAGGTTGTATCCTGGTTGGGGTGTGACCCTGTGGTGTGAGGTTGTATCCTGGTTGAGGTGTGACCCTGTGGTGGAAGGTCGTATCCTGGTTGAGGTGTGACCCTGTGGTGTGAGGTTGTATCCTGGTTGAGGTGTGACCCTGTGGTGTGAGGTCGTATCCTGGTTGGGGTGTGACCCTGTGGTGGGAGGTTGTATCCTGGTTGGGGTGTGACCCTGTGGTGGGAGGTTGTATCCTGGTTGAGGTGTGACCCTGTGGTGTGAGGTCGTATCCTGGTTGGGGTGTGACCTTGTGGTGGGAGGTTGTATCCTGGTTGGGGTGTGACCCTGTGGTGGGAGGTTGTATCCTGGTTGGGGTGTGACCCTGTGGTGGGAGGTTGTATCCAGGTTGAGGTGTGACCCTGTGGTGTGAGGTTGTATCCAGGTTGAGGTGTGACCCTGTGGTGTGAGGTTGAATCCTGGTTGAGGTGTGACCCTGTGGTGGGAGGTTGTATCCTGGTTGGGGTGTGACCCTGTGGCGGGAAGTTGTATCCAGGTTGAGGTGTGACCCTGCGGTGGGAGGTTGTATCCTGGTTGGGGTGTGACCCTGTGGTGGGAAGTTGTATCCTGGTTGGGGTGTGACTTTGTGGTGTGAGGTTGTATCCTGGTTGGGGTTTGACTTCGTGGTGTGAGGTTGTGGTGTGAGGCTGTACAGGGAGCCTGTAGCAGCACGTGAGGCTGGGTTAGCACGTGGGGCAGGACTCATTAACCTGGCCTTGTGAGGTGGTTATACCTCCCCGCTGCGTGCCTCTGACGGGGGAGGGGGAGGCAGAGGTGAGGTCAGGTTAAATGGTTTATGGGGACGAGGCAGCAGAGCGTCTACAGGCGGGATATTGGGTTTAGCGCACCCCTGCATCAGACCAGATCAGATATTTTGTTCTCCTCAGAGGCGATTCCTGATGCTTAGATATCTACATAGTATTCTAAATGTAACAGATGTGTTATTATTACTGTCTGGCTTTTACTTGTGCCATATCCTGGTTATTTCAATAACACATAAACAGTGGTTGTATATCCACTATATATGCCATTATTATACTTAGTTGAATGCAGCATGTATCGCCCCTCAGTGCAGAGACACCGACAGTGTGTTGCAACCCTTTAGCACTGAGGTGACGATTATCATAGCCGCCAATCCTACTATAGGCATTCAGGTTTGCTCCCATGTTACTGTTAGGCCAAGAAAACAACGTTTGTTTCAGGTCACCCGACTGATCCAATCAAAACAGGGCCGACCCTACTTTTTTTATGCAATTTTAAAGAAACCTTCGCATTTTTGGTCAATTTTAGGGTATGCAAAAAGGTTGGCTAGTCTACATTCATGTTAAAAAAAAAATTAAAAATTAAATCCAACCTACCGACCCTTCATTTTCCTCCCATGTTACCTGAAACAAACTTTTTCTTTTGGCCTTATTACAGTAAGGGCTGGTATGGTGCCGTACGGTACGCACTGGTCCGTATTACGCCTGGTAATAGATATGCTCATACAGGTCTGCTAACCACGTTCTATCTGCTGCTGGATCCTTCACAGCAACTACAGTCAGTGCTATCCATCTCCAGCCTCCAGGGTCCTCTACCCAGCCTCTACCCAGTCTCCTCCCGGTCTCCTCCTATACACCATCGGTTATCACCGTCTACCCCCTACACCACTTCCAGTCTATAACCCTTTAAAGGCCACATACTGCATCAATCTTCTTTGCCCTTTATTCTTATAATTATATGCCGTGGCATAACACCTGCTCTTGTTACTTTGTAGTCATGATGCAGCCCCGGCTTGCCATGACTGCATTCATGCATTATAGCAACCCTTTGGAAGTGCATCAGCCCCATATAATCGGCATGATACTTGAATGCAGCATTGACCCATTACCTACACCCTCAGAAAAGTGAGAGTCATTGTCGCTAAAACTACCCTCACCTGAGAGTCAGACAGTGCCCGACCCTCAGGTGAGGGTAGTTTTAGCGACAATGACTCTCACTTTTCTGTGTGTGTACCAGTGCTGCAGCCATGCATCATGCAGACTAACGGCCATGATATATTAATGCACTGTGCAGCCCTTATGAGAAAATATACCAAGTCCTCTGCCAATGCTTGAATGCAGGGCTTGTCCTGCCTCTCATCGCCAGTATGGTCTCCTTGTAATATCAAGTGCATTTCACTCTGCAGTCTACTATGCTCTGGATGACTGTCCTTTTTCTCCTCTGCCTCCCCCACCCCCAACTGCCTACTCATCGATTGCCCTCCACTCTCCCTACAATTGACCCTCAGCCCCACCTCCCATCCTAAGCAGCCATTTCTCTCCATCTTCCAATTTCCCTTTCTGTTCCTTGTGCCGCCTCTTGCGCCGGTCTTATATCCTGCAGCCAGCCGGGTGTAAGCCCTTTAAGTCGCCTTCCTGTTGGTCCTTACACCCTCCCTACCCACACCCTACACCCCCCCAGTCTCACTACTACCTCCCCACACCCTACACCCCCCCTCCAGTCTCACTACTACCTCCCCACACCCTACACTCCCCCCCCCCACACACTCACTACTACCTCCCCACACCCTACACCCCCCACCCCACTCAGTCTCACTACTACCTCCCCACACCCTACACTCTCCCCCACACTCTCACCTCTGCCTCCCTACACCCTCTGCACACCCTACCCCACGCCCTCCCCACACCCATCCTACACCCTCCTCACATAAACCTCACACCCTCCCCACACATTCCCCACACATTCCCCACACCTTCCCCACACCAACCCCACACCCTCCCCACATTCCCCACACCCTACCCACACTCACCCCACACCAACCCTTCACCAACCTTACACACACACACCCTCCCTACACCTTGTCCCACGTCCTCCCCAAGCCCTCAGATCGCCATGTGCTGCTGACTGCAATCCTATGTACAAAGCCCTGTGGCTGAAGACGCTACCAAAAATCGATTTAGAGCAGTTGGTCCAGAGACCAGACGGGAGCAGCTCAGAGCAGGAGCGACCAGTCGGGTACTGTGTGAGCTGCTCCCTTTTCTAGTACCTCAGTGAACCAACAGGGGGCAGCACCAGCAGGGCTGCCTGCACTCACTCTGCAGCAGAGGCAGTGATCGAAATGCCTCTCTGCACATAATTATAATCTAAAAGTCCTGGCCCTTAATCTGTAGTGGCTATCCCAGGTTAGTCATATGGACATTGGTCATGCATGACCAAGTGCTATTCAAAAATGAGTAAGAAAAAACGATATAATGACTAATGCCTTACTCAAAAGGACTTAGTCCAAAACTAATGGCAAAGACGAAAGCGAGTTGATCAGTGCTGACCAACCTGACACTATTAACTAGGGTAGGTTTATTGTATAAGGAGTCAAAGAATGACTAACTTGGTTTGGCACAATAGTGACTGAGAGATTGGTCATATAGGGAGCCAAATGGTATCAGTGCATGCACAGTTAAAGTCTCTAGCAGAGTCATCACTCTCCCAGCACAGTGTTATTCCAGGCTACCTGCATCTAGTTACATTATCCACCGGTGAGTCCAGATGGCATTACCTTACCAAAACTTGTCGGGCATAACACAATAAGGGTTATATTATTTCCCTGCTTGGTTACTTCATGCAATTACACTGCTAAATGATTCTATAGAATACATACATATATCTTCCCCATTATATACAGAAAAACGACCATTGTAGAACCCTTTACCATACTCTACGTCTGTGGTATGTGCAACACTAGTATAATAAACTATATAGTTTATGATATTAATGTCCGAATTGTGCTACTAGATGGTTAGGTAGATGAGTAAGTAGGGTAGATGGACGAGTCAAGGTCGAGTTACCCTACCCCAAATCGCGTAATTAGCCGTCCGTAGTCAAGGATTATTCAACTATATTTAATGGACCGTGGAGGAAACTCCAGAGTCATGGAGCATTGTCTTACTATTGATCTATCTACTTATATCCTTCATCATTTATTGATGAGTCCATATTGAAATAGCATTGGTCCCTGTTGTGGCACTGGTATATATACTGCTCTGAAGCTGTACTACCAATAATGGCAATTCCACTGACCTTTTTTTCGTAGCGTTATGGATGTATTGTAGATAAGACCCCTTTGATCCATACCCGGGAGGGGCTGGTGCAATTGGATGTTTTTAATGATCAATCAGATTGCTGCACCCACGTGGAAGGGGATTGGGTAGGGTGTTCTCTTGTGAAGGGCTTTCCAGGAAGGCAATCCATTGAACAATAGAGAAACAAAGAAGTTATTAAATATTACCATTAACAGTCAACATTAATGACGTACCATGGAGTTCCATAATCTTACATATCTCTAGAATAACCAAATAATATTTGGTAAGGCCAAAAAGAAAAAGGTTTGTTTCGGGTAACATGGGAAGAAAGTGTAGGGTCGGAAAATTGACCAAAAAAAGGTAAAAATACAGAAATTTCTTCAAAATTGCCTTAAAAAAAACGTTGGGTCGGCCCAATATTGATAGGGTTGGTCGGGTTACCTGAAACATCTTTTTTTTTGGGGGGGGGCCTAATTACAGTTTATATTCTCTGGAATTATTTTTGAGAATATTCATAGCTGTGGTATTCTTTATCACATGGATGAACTGCTACAATGTTTTCACTGATTTCACAGAGCAAAGTCGATTTCTTTATAGGATAGGATATATTGAATATAAGAATGTAAGAATATTATTCTTATGATTAGTCCTACTATACGTCTCAAGAAAACCCAAGATCGAGCCGAAGAGGACAAGCACAGAAATGTCAGAAATAATCTGGATGTATTTCAGGGATGAGAATTTTCAAGTTTTCCCCTGGTTTCAAGTGTTGTTTCTTTTATGTCAGTAAGACCTATACTTTATTATAGAGGACCTTTTCTTTAGGGGCCTCAATTTGAAAATTTCACGTCTTTTTCTGAGAGATTGGTCACTTTCATCTCTTGTATTTGCCATTCCACTGTATATGAATTTTAAACTGTTCAACTGTTCAGAATACACATATATTTTTTATAGGGCCCGGAATACATGGCTTGAATACTTACATGTACACCTTTATCTCCCTTCACAGACACACAATACATGGACTTTGTGGCCCATCCCAAGATGCAACAGATCCGTGAGCGGACCACGTGGGTGCACATCACCATCCCGGGCCAGCAACCAGACGCACCCGACCTACCTGCCTCGTAAGTATATATATACCAGACCTACCTGCCTCTTAAGTATATATATACCCGACCTACCTGCCTCGTAAGTATATATATACCAGACCTACCTGCCTCTTAAGTATATATACCCGACCTACCTGCCTCGTAAGTATATATATACCCGACCTACCTGCCTCGTAAGTATATATACCCGACCTACCTGCCTCGTAAGTATATATATACCAGACCTACCTGCCTCCTAAGTATAAATACCCGACCTACCTGCCTCGTAAGTATAATTATACCCTACCTACCTGCCTCCTAAGTACATATACCCTACCTACCTGCCTCCTAAGTACATATACCCGACCTACCTGCCTCGTAAGTATATGTACCCGACCTACCTGCCTCATAAGTATAATATACCAGCCCTACCTGCCTCCTAAGTATAAATACCCGACCTACCTGCCTCCTAAGTATAATATACCCGACCTACCTGCCTCCTAAGTATATATATACCCGACCTACCTGCCTCCTAAGTACATATACCCTACCTACCTGCCTCCTAAGTATAATATACCCGACCTACCTGCCTCGTAAGTATATATATACCAGACCTACCTGCCTCCTAAGTACATATACCCTACCTACCTGCCTCCTAAGTACATATACCCGACCTACCTGCCTCCTAAGTATAATATACCCCACCTACCTGCCTCGTAAGTATATATACCCGACCTACCTGCCTCCTAAGTATAAATACCAGACCTACCTGCTTCCTAAGTACATATACACTACCTACCTGCCTCCTAAGTACATATACCCGACCTACCTGCCTCGTAAGTATATATACACAACCTACCTGCCTCGTAAGTACATATACCCGACCAACCTGCCTCGTAAGTATATACACGACCTACCTGCCTCGTAAGTATATATACGTAATAGTACACAAATGAATAATGCATTTTAGAAGCCGCCTCTGTCAGTAACAGTATTATGTTATGCACTTCTTGTCGTTCAAGTCAACCACGTGTCATGGTAGAAACCAGTCAATCAAAACGTCCATTTTCTTGTAGGTACACCTTCCCGAAAATGCAGCAGATTGGAGAAGATCTTGTGCACGTCCTCGACAAACTCAAGTAAGTAACTGTGTTACCTTCTATTGAATTCACTACCAGACTACAGGCAACTCTCTCTAATGTAGCTACCTTTCGGACTACAAAAAAGTAACCGTATTGGTGGGGTGACTACATTAGCGTGGTAAATTTCTGTACATTTTAATATGTTTGTGACTATGAAAATTGGCTGCAATGATTAGGTTGGCTACTTAGGAGCTCGAGGGGTGGCTGTTGAGAGGGAGTAACTATCAATTACTAAACTTTTA
Source organism: Harmothoe impar (assembly GCA_947462335.1). Taxonomy (NCBI): domain Eukaryota; kingdom Metazoa; phylum Annelida; class Polychaeta; order Phyllodocida; family Polynoidae; genus Harmothoe; species Harmothoe impar. The sequence goes on from OX381707.1 coordinate 23,143,060, forward strand.
AAGGAATGGTAAAATAGATTACAATACCTCATGTTAAATGCCATAATACAGTTTAATCAGGGGAATGTAGCATATATTGTGATGACATCCCAGTAAATCTATTGATAGTTAAATCAGGTCATGAAAATGATGTAACTACATGTTGATAATTCTACTCGTTGTCGTTCAGACTGAAAGATGTTGTGTGCTTTGGAGAAGGAGCCGGTGCCAACATATTGGCCAGGTTTGCGGTGAGTGATTCTTATGCTGTGTTTATTCTTATTAAACAGATCATAATAGCGTTATTACCTCATAAGCTTCACTATCAGTTCTTCTAGCTTTAGCCACCTGTTCATGGTATCACATTTAACTTTCTAGATCACAGACTGTTCTCGTTGATAATAGTAAACCGAATCCAACCACATGCCAGAGTAGATGCCATCTTCCTAACCAATTTTTCCATATGTTACTCGAGGGAATTTACAACTCTCAGAGCATTTCCCAAATTCACTTCTATCAATTATTTTAAAAGACTGTCGCTTATTTAAGACTTTTAATCTATAATCTATCTATTAATTTCACTACCATACTACCGCTTGTGGTTATCCTATCCTTGACCCTTTAAGCTAATGAAATAACTATGTATCCCTATATACTTGAACTTGAAACACGTCTTGTTTCCAATCCTTGAATGATAAGCTCTAATGGTGTCCATGTGCTGCTGGTTGCAGATCGCGCACACTGACCGTGTGATGGGAGTGTGTCTCATGCACTGTACGGGGACGACTGCCGGCTTCCTCGAGTCCCTCAAAGACAAGGTAAGGCTGTTTCTAATACTTGTGTTTTTTTAGCAGTGATAAGGGCATATTTAAAATAGACGAGCGTTGTGGTAAATTTCCGCGTCAAAGCCACAGGTTATACAGGAATTATACCAAGCTTTATTTTGATATCAAACATAATCAATGTTTACTTATGAAAATGGAATTCATTCAAGATTTAGTTTAGAGTGCATTTATCAAATTTAGTACAATTCAACCCCCTGCACTTGTTGAAAGCCACAGCTGGCGTTCAATCAAAAACCCAGCGCTTATACAGGTCACTAAAGTACCACATTTCAGTCATAGTTCTTGTTAAAATTAATGAGTTCTTTGGAGGCTCAAGGAAACAAAAAAGAGATATTGTGTCTGAGAATGATTCAGCTCGGTAGTTATATTGTTTAGGTACACTTATGTATTACTAATATGACAAAACAACGAGATATTTGTATTCAACTAGATTCATTCATTTTTCTTCATTTCATCCCCGAGGGCTGTCGACCCATTATTGCACATTGTATGATTGGACGCAATAAAAAATGTCTGAACTTGAACTTGAACAAAATATAATGATTAACATCCCTTATATACCGATGTCTACAGGTGATCAACTGGAAGCTGGATAACATTGGGATGAATCCGTCAGCAGAGTCCTACCTAGTTCTTCATCGATACGGCTCGGTGAGTAGTCTCTGCCACACCTGCCCATATCCATGCACTCTCTATACATTGGGCTGTAGTCTCTGTACTACACTGTGCCTATATCTGACTCTGACAAGTCCTATACTGTGTTATCTAGATGTGTGGTTTCCACACCACAACCAGTATACACCAAGCTGTCATAATTATAATACTTACCGTCCAGTGGAACCAGGTGTTTATAAGTTATTTACTGCACTTCTGAAGGGTTTGTGAATATAAAGACTTATATGATATAATGGACTTTGATTTGCTCATGGGAGAATAAATATTATATTATGTGCTGCTCTATAAAACATAATTGTAGTCTACAAATTCAATCGCTCTGACAGTGGTTTGAATACAGCTATCGGTAGGCATGTATACACTGCTTTTTCAGAATATGAATTTAATTCAGACTGCTGTAATCGATATAATTCAATCGGACCCAAATTATAATTTCGATTTACCTATAAAGGTATGTAAATAGCTAAGAATTGAAGTTGACACAGAAGATGCAAAGGAAATTCATATATGTATATATCATGCAAACTTTTAGAGCTCGATTCGCGGCGCATCTCAAGTAAGTAATGGGGAATTCCAAATCAGAATTAATGCTAATGCCTTTTAAAACTAAGTATCAGCCATTTAAGTTATCAATTCCAATTTTTCAGTATATGTCATAACATGAATATATCTGTAGTCATAGTCTTGAAACTGTCTCATCTCACAACTTAGGAGAACCTAGGGAATGGTGTGCTATTTATAACAGTCTTCAGTTATGTATCAACCTCTATATATATCTTAGAAAATAGATCCTCTAGTCTCTGTAGAATCTAAGATCTTTCTGTCTGTGAAATCTAGCTTGCTGTTCTTGCCCTAGTTATCAAGAGAAATGGTACTCAATATCTTAACACTATACATTATAGTTAACACAGTGTAATATCTGACTAAAATCACTCTACTTATACAGCAAAATTCATGGTGTAAGGATCTAAGTAATAGTGACATAAATCGAATGTGTTGCTACCCTATACCCCTCAGATGCATGAAAAGGACATAATAACATCATTTATGAAGGATGCCACATATTGTCACTTTTCAGATATCTGTTTTATCCACATAGCTGGTGTATTTCATAGTTGAAATCTCATTGTACGGTATTATGAACACTACCAAGAGCCATTAAGGGGAAGCTTATGAAAAGGTTTTTGTTCCATTTATATTGGTTGAATAGGGACTTGCTATTAATATCAGCCAGCTAGAATGGCCAATGGGTTCTACTAAGTAAAATATAGAAGATAGCAATGATAACTCCTATATCGACATAATCATCGTAACAAAGTATGATTTATGAAGAAGCAGGGAACAGATTTCTAGGTTTCCCATATATGTTACCCACATTCTCCTCCTATGTGTCAATGCTTAATTACTTATTGTAAAGCCTCAACATGCTTCAACTCCTGTATCATTCAACATACACTTCTAATTGCTATATTGACTTACCCCTTTCTCCTATGTCACTGGAATTAATTTGACCTGGTACAAACTTCCAATAGACGCCATGATTTGGGTATGCAGATACCCCCTATTGATTGTCTTTTGTTTCTGCTTGCCTGTACTGCGTGCGCATCTACACAGCCCTGGATAGGTATGGAAGCCATGCTCAGTCGCCGGCTGCCTCCGCAGCAGCCACTTATTTCAACTCCTTTACATCTATTTAAATCTCACTATTCCATGAATGGGATATAGGGAATTAAGAGTTAACCGAGATCACACAAGTTATGATAGTTACTGTTGGATTAAAACCCAACCTTGGCAACAACCATGTGATAGACAACGAGAGCGGCAATTTACAACGAGATCTTGGTGTCACAAGTTGTAGCCGGGGTTTTCCCCCTTAAAGGCACCTAAATTAGACTTTATCAATTCATTTTCCAAAGCACGCTTTCTATTTTTCCTTCTGCACAATGTTATTTTTCCATACGAAAATTTCATCTCAGTTAAAGTTTGGAAGAAGCATGTACCAGTTGAATTTTATTACATGTTTATTTGTGATGCCCAGTTTTCCAGTACCACTTATGTATATTTCCTTATGTATTCCATCACGTATTCCATTTTCCAAATTCTCACATGATCACCATCCTTGGCATGAGTGACAATATAAGGTCCAGCACATTGAGTTAGGAAATGTCTACCAGTCTTAGTTTGGTCCACAATTTTTTACTTGCACTTATTTCTTTTTACCAGAAGAAAAAAGAAAGTTTTCTTACTTTATTTCCATACCTCTGTTAATTCCCCCGAAATTGCATGGTAGGGTTCAATCCCTCACGTTCTAGGTCGGTGCGTGCTGCAAATAGTTGAAAGTTCAAATTATAAAATTGTTTATTGAGTGAAAAGTTAAATAATGAAGTCAAGAAATAAGAAAAAGCAACAACTATCTATGTGTGATATGAGTTAAAATGGTCTCAATCAAGATTCAAAACTTAGAAATTACTTAGCCTTGGAAAACAGACTGATAGTTTATAACTATATTCATTTGAAATTGTTAATATTTCCAAAATCACCTTCTTTGAGCCTGCTTCTTTTCAGCTCATGGATAGCCTCCAATTCTTCTTGTTATTTTATGCTATAAATATTTCCACTACATCAAATAATTCCCTTCTATATTGTGATTCTTCTCCATGTTTCATTGGTGCATGAACTTTGCTTTATTGACTATGCTTCCTGCTGTGGCAACTTTCTAATGTTGTCTCTCCACTTTTTTCCATATTTATTCACGGTGACCTTCACCTCTGACATGACCCTGAAATGGCCTTGACCTTGCGTGTAGTCGCAACCCGAGGTAATGTACTGTGTTCAGAATTGCACTGGACAACCGTGCCTTGATGTTAATTCGTAGAGATCGTTTATATTGCTTTATAAATTCTTTCATCCATTTCTTTTATACCTAGATCCCCTTGTGCTAGTGAACGCCCATGTTCCTGCATTGGACGTGTTTATATTTATTTGTTGATGATATATAGCATATACGGCACGTAGGGTGGGCGAGTGACTATAGATATATGCGGGGCACATTTGGATATAATCAAGTCTAGATTTAGGCCTATCTTGTACTGGCTATAGTATCACCAGCAGTCTTTAGCTTTTCACATTTTCAGATCTTAGATAGATTTATGTATATCAGGCAGATACCACATGTGTAACATATGTTGTAACATAGGATAAATCCCTTTAGAAGGGGCAAGTATTATAGCAATATAAGGAAGAGATTATATATTACAACTCTTCCTGATAAACTATCAGAAATTATCTTGCAACATGTGTCACACAGGTAGAGGGTCGTTTGGCAACACCTGCTGTTGGATAAACCAGTGCTGTAGAAGCAGTTTTTAATAATGCATGCAAACATTATATCTTTTAATAATCTTCGACGATCTTTTTCTTTTGTCAATCACACACACAGAAGTAGAACTGCACCAAAATTACCTACATGTATTTACTATTGCCTATTGCATAAGGTTTCTTGCATTCAAATCAAAGTCATGTTTGTTAAGTGTATTAAAATGTATCAATTCTGTATAACAAGGAGTTTTGTCTATACTATTACTAAATTGTAGCTGTAAATTGAAGCTGAAAAGCCTTAAAAATACTGATTGTAGCACTAAAAGTGCAATTTCTGAGTGATAGAACATAAGTTTGTAAGCTTAACCTAAACTTGTGGTGAAATGAGTTAATGTGCTGGGTTCCCTGTGCTTTACTTCTGTAGATCAGTTTTATGTATTAATGGTAATGACCTGTACGTCGATCATAGAAAGTATAGCAGTATGCCTGATCGAAGATCATATTAAGAGTTCACCCAACTTAAGTATCAAGTTACTCTCCTTCCTTCTGTTTTCTCATGGTACTGAGTGGTTCCCCTGCTCTCTTTCTCTCTCTTTTCCATGCTTTGGCTGCTTCCCTGAGCAAAGGCTGTAGCTGAGGTAAATTCCTCTGGGGAGCTTGTTCTTGACTGTCTTTCTTACCCTTTGTTGATGTTTATTTCCCCTCTGTTTATATTAACCTATGATAGCATCGTTTAGTATCAGTTAATCGCAGGGTAAAAGGAGCTGTTGCAGTGAAACTTCGCTGTGGCAAAGTTAATTAAGCCCTCAATAAGTAGTCCATAGAATCAAAGTACTATAGCATTAAGGATAACATTGCACCATAAATTCATATGACTAGTCTATCTACCCACTTTGATATTTCATTTCAAGGCATTCCATCTATGACATTTATTTTGCTGAATTCACTTTATACATGCATGCATTTACCAATCAGCAAAGATCATAGTCACAAATAGCAGTGAACGTTAATGTATATCGGAATAATTGCAAGATGAAGGCTAAATCTTTAGAGTTATGTATTGCTATAGGAATCTGACATGATAAGTGTATTTAGTAACACAAAGTTTAGCAATTATATTTGACAGATGATTAGCATTAGAGTTATACAATTCTTATCACATAACTATACCAATGAAAAGCCCGGTCGGCTTGTGGTCTAGTTTGTTTCGTTTATGAACACTTTTCCTTGTTACCTTTTAATAATCATATATAACTAGTCAGTCCTTTCACTGTTTTCTCGACTTGTCCTTGTTTTGGTCCATGTAAAGAGAGTTGGTTTCCCAGAGAGTGCCCCCTGCACATGTAGGTTAGGTTTGATACAATATGGATGTTTTTGTACCTTTTGATGACCATTATCACAATTTTATTTTCCAGAAAATAAACTGTGTTTCAGAGTTACAGTCACCTTATACTACCAATTTTCAACGAAAACATGGTATCTTGTCTGACTGGTGCAATTCTTAACTACTATTTTTCTTCTACACTTTGTAATGGAATGCAGGAGTGATACAAATAATTACATTTTCAGAGAAAACATGGTCATAACACTTTAACAAAACTAAAATATACTTGCCTTCATTTTCTCTAAGCTATTAAACTAGTGTAAGGATGATCTAAGTCTGTATACAGTAAAACCTTGGTTATAAGCCGACCCTGGCTTGAAATTAAAATGTTTAAAGATCCTTCCTGCTATATTCTTATGATATTATATCAAAACCACCTATAAGTCAAATGGGACTTTTGGGAATAATACTCGGCATACAGCAAATAGAATATGCCACAATGTGAAACGGAAATTGATGGATTTAGTTTATTCCTTCAAAGAACTTCAAGGAGACATTTCCCCTTTTTCCAGTTTTCCACTTCTAGCTTTGAATAATATCATGGGAGAACATCTTTTGGGCATGCTCTCATTGATTTTAATATGGAATAAAAATTGCACTATTATTGGAAAAAATACCATCGTTGCACTATAGCACAATAATATGCATCTCAGTCATCAAGATACCATGTACCACGTTTTATACTAACCGTTTTTGATGCACCATTAACAGGTTTTTCCTCCTCCACACAATTCACCTCTGGCCATTTTACAGACGACTCACAAACCATACTCTGTTGTATCAGTGACGTTACACAATAATATTTGAATTTCAGATTATTTATGGATGAAACGGATTGATCATATGTTCACCTTTTTCTATGTTTATCATTATTATGTCTGACATAATCATAACATAAATACTATTCTGGCCTGAATTCTGAAATAGTAGAATCATCTTTTTGTATATTATCGACTGACACTAGAAATATAACTTATACTAGAATATCAGAAAATCACAAAATTCTACATACCTTGGAACCTATAACCTAATGAAAGATCACTTGTGACCTGTTTTATAAGTGAGTGTATCGTTATATTTCAGTTTCACAAAGCGGAGGATAAGCAGCAGTTGAAGTCGGCCATAGACAACTACCAGTCCAATCTGAGAACGCGTTGTAACTCGAAAAATCTCAAGAAGTTTGTTGAGGCATTCCTTAAGTATGTTGTTCAAACTGATTATAGTCCTTTTCCATATAGATTAAATTATTGGTCACCTCTTTTAAGAAAGTACCTTACAACGTGTTTTCCTAAATTAGTACGACAAAGCATATCTGTTTTAGTGATTTTACTTAATACATAATACTTCGACTAATTCTCACATTCTCTAATGAAGGCTCGAAATGACCGAAAGTATTAAACATTTTAAATGCATTTTATTTGGTCAAAGTTTCATTTTTTCAACAGAGAGCAAGCCCGGACTCAGGATCTTATGGATTATCTCTATATTTGACATTCTTAACAATGAATTAGAGCAATTATCAAACTGTATAAACAATGTAGTTTAACATAGTATGAAGAGATATTCGAAAAAGGCAGAACAGTAACCTACAAAAACAGTAATATTTCAAATACATTATGAGATTAAAATCACATTCAAGAAATAACTATCTCCTTGTATACTTCTTTTTTCCAGGCGCACAAACATATGCACAATCGATAATGTGAAGAAACTGAAGTAAGAATTATTCTTTATTATGTAGCTTCTCTGGGACTGGTATGTGTTTGTTTTCAGGATGAAAGCTATCATACAAAGTGTGCTATGGTGATTTAGGATAACATTATATTTCAGGGAAAAAAGTGTTTTTTATTATTAGATAACCCAATAAGAGAAATAAACATGAGATGAAATTATTCCCTGGTTATATTGGGTGGTTATCTACTGACATATTCTTTAGATTGAAGTGACTCAGATAAGTGAGAGATCATTATTCATCCCCAAAAATAAGTGAAAACTTGATCCCTCTCCCTCAAATCCACACCCCTTTCTAATTCAATGACAGTTGATCATTATCTTAAATATAAATATATACATATACGATTTGGTAGTAGAACCTGAATTCTAAAATCATTGTGATACCGAATACTCCCTAACTTATGATACTTATGCAGCGTAAATAATAAAACTGAACCGATTGATTGTAGGATACCTGTTTTGCTGATGACTGGGTCCAAGTCTGTTTTCAAGGACACAACCCACCAGCTCCATCAGATGATTGTCAAACACTGCTCCGACAAGACTAAGGTTGAATTCCTTGAGGTCATTGGCATTGCCAACGTCTTGGAGGAAAAGGTTGGTTTTTCCATATTGCTGCCCCAGTAATATGTTTTAATGTTTTCAAAAGTGTCTTTCAACCCTGTTAATTCTTCTTTTTTTTAAACGTAAAATGGCATTTAAAAAATGGTGTACTTTCAAAAGTTATTATGCATTACTGGATGTCAGCGGCTTTAAATTACTGTTTTCTTGAACCTTTTCCACATCTTCAGGAAGCCCGGAATAATTGCTCTCTTTACCCTACTCTTGTCATGCATTTGTAGATCTGAATTTATGAATATATACGTAAACTATATATAATTGAGCAAAAGGGTACGGTATAGAATGTGTATACTTTCAGACGGACTGTTTTTTACTCCAAATTTATCAGTCGTTTTCATATATGTACTCCATCCTATTAAGAAATGAGGCTCAACAACTGTGAATTTATTTGCAGCCTGAGAAACTCGCAGAATGCTTCCAATACTTTCTACAGGGACTCGGCTTGGGTATGATATTATTTAAGTGTTTCACATCATATATAGACCTTCATATATCCTATCAGTGTTTCCTTCTAATAGTAACAGACATACTGGTAGTTATTGTGCTGAAGTAGAGCTGTCAACCCGATTCCATTTAGCAGTATTTTGCTCATGATATATAAGTAAAGATTAGTCCAGGGGGCCGTTACAGAAAACAGCGTAAGAAAAATCGCGTAAATAAAGTGAATTTACGTTAACGCTTAACATTATACATTAACTTACATTAATACTAACCTATATTTAATAATTTATGTTAATGTCTTCAAATTTATGCTGTTTAGGTTAAATATCGGCACCATGTCTGGAGGTGGTGTTGATTTTTACCTGTAAATTTACGTTAATTAACGTAGAGTCAACAGCATGATTTTTTTCTGTAACACCTATTTGGAAAAAGGAACTTTCTGTAAAACCCTACTTATGTTGTTAAACTTACATTGTTTTTCTGTAATACCCCCCAGTACACATTTATTGATTATACATAGCATATTGTTATTTATGTTCTGTACACATTAATGAAATGACTTTATTCTATTGATCAAATGTATGTACTCTAATAAGTGCATATAGCCCCTCTGCCTTACTCCTACTAAAAGCATAAAGCAATGCACGCTTGTTGCGGTATACCATAACAAGCATGAGATTATATGTGACATGGGAAAACAGACCTTACTGATGGCCTTATTTTGCAGATCGTGTCACATATAATTGCAATAGCATAGCTGTAGCTGGGCGTTTAACATTGTATTCAGCATCCCAACCCTTCTGCAGTTTCCTAATTCCTGGATTCAACCCTCGCGAGTAACCCACATAATGACGATAAAGGACATATTGCTATGCAGTGCTTAGTTGGCAAAATGTTTTGAAGCATGTGCTCTCCTTTTCAGTGTCATCGGTGCCAATGCAGCATGTTCAGAAGGCCGCTCGCCTCCGTTCCATGTCTATGGAGGAATACGATCTCCCGAAATTGCGCACCCGCTCTCTGTCCGGAGGCTCCGGTGACCAGGCTTGCAGTCCAATCTCTGGCAGCCCTCCTCTGCCACCCAAGGTTAGAAGACTTGTTGCCCTTATGTACACATGTTTACATTAGGATATTTCATAAAAAATGCTACCAGTTTTGCATATTGCATAAAATGCAAGGTTAAGACAACAGAGTTATTGTGTATAAAATATTCTTATGTCTAACTTCAATATTCTCTAATAATAGACAATCATTAAAAAAATCGAATTTTTCTATTTTAACTCATCACTTTTTCTATTAAAAGTTTAAATTTATTTTGCATTTAGGTCTGTAAATCTCGAGATGGTGAAAAAATGACTAATATAAGTTTCATTTATATTTTGAAATGACTTCATATAATTTGCAACCCTTTAAAATTTAAGCAAAATTAATGGAACATAAATACTTTTAGATACAAACTTCACCCATCTTTAATACACATGTAACACAGCATTTCTATCTCCCTCACAGGAGGAGGCCAACAACCCTACGGTGACAGTTGCAAACTAAAACACCAAACATGACAGCATATTGATGTAAAGTACCGATCCACCTTGTGGTGAATTAATGAACTGCACCTAATACCGTACTTCCGGCAGTGATGTTTTGATTGATATTACTCCACCTGCTGTTGGAAATATCTTCAGAATTATTGCACTTTGTTGTCACAAAGTCAATATAGGTCCCATGGAATGCTGTCAATTTTTTGTTGAGATTACTGTCAACAAGATGACCAGGGAAGAGTGTGTGACAGAAAGATTCCTGAGCTTTGGTACTCTGGTTTGGATAGTTCTTTTCGTACGGAAGGTTTTCCCTGGCGTCATTCAGTGTGTGAAGATACATGCAGCTTGTCAGCTGAGCACCAATCCATTTGGATCAGCAACTCTACAGTTTGTACATAATTTATACATTGGCTATTAACTGTAAAGGTATATACATTGGGCTTCACAATGGACTAACTGCAAATATAGAAAAGTGGTATGAAGAGTGAAACAACTGGAACAAATCCAGAGATGCCACTTATCATGCTTTTTAAAGAATTCTTATTTTTTTGAGGGAATTTCTGTAGCGAAATGCGTTAATTTCCTGCAGAGAATTGACCAGAATTGTAAGATTTCCTACTTTTCATTGCAGTAGTGAGTGGCATCTCTGAAATTATAAATTTGCATAAAAAAAGGTTCTGACCCTTGGTGGTGACCGGAATTTGGCATTGGGATTGCATGTGTATGTGGAAAAGATCAGTTGTTCAACTGTTCACCATACATTAATGAATTATAATCGATGCATGATAATACTAGTTGCATTTATTTCTCTGCATTGCCTAATGGATTTAATGGACATGACATGACTGGAGGACAAGGAGTGACGTCACGCGAAACCCTCCCTAACTGTGTAAAGGATTCACTGACATTGCTGTGACTAGAATAACAAGTAGAATAGTAGCTGATATGACAGTTAAGATATAATTAGAAAAAAAAACTGATGTTTATATATGTGTCTTGTTGATTTCATTTATGGTTTGGGTTCAGTTTTACCTATACGCTCTCCTTTGATATTGCCGTACATATAAGTGTATAAATATATATAGCAGATGTATTCCGGTCACTTGGGAGAACAATTAGACTGTTTTTATTTTTGTGGATGATAGATTGAATCTTTTCAAGGCTACATATATAAGTAAGGCTATAGGTTGTCTCTGTGGATTGCTTGGGAAAGTATGTTTAGGGTTTGCAATGTATCACACAAGAAGTAGTACATAAAAGATACTGATTGTGTGAAGCACCCGTATGCAGAGGAAAAAGATAATCTGTTGGGGAAAACTCTTTTGTCTAATTCACAGCAAAGTCCATAAACAGGTACTGCAATATCTCAACATGGTTTTGTTCTATAGAGCCACTTGTGTATACACAATTCTCTTCATGTCTTTGTAAATACTCTAGAAGCATAGGTGCTTGTCGATATATCTATGGAAGTCAGATATTGTGTAAATGCATTTGAAGTTCACATGAGAATAGGGAAGTGGACAGAGGTGATAGGTACAGTAGATCAAGAAAAGAAAATCAATAAATGTAAGATTTTACAAGGTTCTGCGATGTACGGTTTGATAAAGCTAGCACACACTATGGGTGTTCAAACTGTTACATAATCACACAGAGAATCAAGGAATAACTGATTCTTCAACGAACTTACCAGGGTGATTTGTGAGATTTGTCAGATTTTCCAACGAATTTCCCATAATGACCTGTGAGTGGCTCGGTAATCCAGCATTATGAGTGACATACGATTGGCAAGCTTCAATTTCATCTGGTTATAAAAGGGATATCCCGCTTAGTGAAGAGGATGTGTAGAAATGCCATTATTCATAGCTATACAAAATATCCCCAGGGCTCATCGCAACCAAGCATACACATACTTCATGAATATGACTAGAATCTGATTATAAGCTAGGCATTAGGGTGTGCTTTTCCCAGCTTCAGCTTTACATGTTACCGGGACAACGGGTTGTATCCAGCTATTTGTTTTTCAATATTCTGCACAATGATCTTTGTAAAATTGCTATATTTTCTAGTACAAACAAATATATATGAAAATAGCATTTGATATGCTTTTGTGTAACTTCTGGAAAGAGGAAGAGAAAAATATCCGGAAAATTTATTTTTACATCCTCAATAGTGAAAAGGCAGTTTAACATTTTACTTATTCCTGAGACATATTTACAACGACATATTATTCGGTTGTTGGCAATGGTGCTAAATGAAATTTCCAATGAATTAAAAGCCACACTGGCATTATGTGATGCCATTCTTTAGACCCTTTTGCAATGGATGACAAAGGAAATTTTATCGTTACATACATATATAGAAACACAAAAAGTGGTTAGTAGGCGCTGCACTTGAGTGTCCAAGCACGTTACATGCTATGCAAAAATGATTTCAACAAGGATACGATCCCAGAAGCTTAAATACATATAATTATATATTCAAGTGCAATCCATAGTGTTCATGGTAGATGCAATGATTTCAATATATCCATGTTTTAGTTTTCAGCTCCTCGGAATGCACACTTTTGCGTTGAGACTGAGTTGGCATGGGTAGCTCTTTGTTCAAGAATTGAGCGTCTCAATGGTGACCTCTAGTGTTTGTAGTAACAACTATGCCTAGTGCTAATACATTATAGCCTAGGTTGCTTTGGTCGTAGGCACCACATGGGTTGCTTTATAATATCCAGCATGAGACCAAGTCCCTGTCATAATTATTTTCATCATTCTTTGTCACCACATTGTAGGCTACAGGTGATAAAAGCCCTCTAAATATGCCCCTCAAGCACCATGAGGTTTAAACTATTAGTTTCAAAAAGTATCTACATAGTTAATTGTCACTAGGTTTGAGCTGAATTCATACAACATTGTTTGTTTATAGATCAAGGGGTATATGTACACCGTCCGTCTTTAATTTGCCTTGTGGATGATGATACGGAGTGCATCACTGTGCATCACTTCGATGTTGTATATCGTGCGTTAGATTGACTCCATGTTGAAGACTTCCCTATCACATTGCATCATCTCTTTGTATATTAGGCATTGCAGTTTATCCTAGTAATGTCACTAGGTTTTGAAATAGAAGTGATTAAGCTCATGTCTTTGGTTACTTATGCTCAGAAACCATGTATTACTTTGCCTTTGTTTGCAGTACTGTTGGATTCTGTACCCCTGCAACCAGCTTGTATTTTATTTCCCTTGTAAGGGAACTCCAGTTTTTGATATCTAAATCAGCAAGCAGGACCTCGGGTAGATGGGTTGTTAACGCAAACATGCTGGGTACTCAATGTTAATATTATTCAGAGAAAGACCAATAATCAGGTATAGGTGTATGTGTGGTGCGTGTAATGCTTCACAAAGGTTTTACATTTGTCTCATGTTTAGCGCTATACAATGTGTTACAGGTAACAGTTCAAATGCGAAAAAGTGTTAAAAAGAAACGACTGTTACTGTCATATGGACCTTTGCGAAACTACAACTTATATTAGCTGCAAGAACAAAGGCTCTCTGTAAAGATAACACATATCCTAATCTACAACTGATTATTAGAAGATAAGAAGGAAAAACATCATAACCAATATCTGCCATCATCCAGAATCAAAGGTTTTTCAATGAGTACTTTTGCACGCTTTACATGATTATCGACAGGGTTGCTTTGAGTAAAGATAAAAGAACTGTGACATCCAACGTGCAGTCTGTATAATAAAATGCTGTAATCCTTATAGTCCTTCTCCTGTTGTTTATACGATCATAGTTGCTCGGGGCCACAAGGTGCAAGTATTACTATATACATACATGGGGTAATCTTTGGACATATTTTGATCAATCATCGGATGATTACTCTGGGAAAACAAAAATAAATCCTGAGCCTTTCCAGGATAATTGAAAGAAATTGCATACACATACCCAATTATAGGACATACTTCTTTCATCCTGTTGTTAAGAATATTATAGGCCACAAGGCCTTTCCAGTATAAATAAAAGAAATTGCATATACATACATACATACAAGAGTAATTTTTGAGTCCCAATTATAGGACATACTAACTTTAAGTAACTTTATTACGACTAGACAATAATTGAAAAGGCTGGGAATTACAACTGGATTGATTGTCATAGTTGAAATATGTTTTCGATGCATATTGGTTTCAAAGTGGGCTGTCAAGATTGGGCTTAGAGTGTGGACAAGAAAAATGGAGGTTCTGCATTTTGACACCAGATGGCCATACTATATCACAGGTAGAGCTAAAGGCTTTCTTTTCATTAGGACGACACACCCAAAATAACTTACTCATAGAATACTCGTAAAGTCGTAGAATGAGTAGCAATAGACCATTTTGCTCGTGATTTCGTAATAAATGAAAGTTATATAGATAGCCCCGAGGACAGTGGTGTCTGAGGTTTAGACAATTCAAAATAATTGTCTCCGGGCCTGTCTCCATATATGGGACCCGAGATCAATTAGTATAGCTGATCTGCATATACAATGCTCATGTAAAAAGTTGAAACAACGCCGTATGGACTCCTTGTTATGTCGTATATACAAGATTGCTCATGATAAAGATAATGTTGTAGTACTGGTAAGAGCATTACGTGGTAATGCGAAAATCAAGCTTAAAGTACAACGCCCAAAGGGTGAGCTTTATAGGAAAAGCCCTAAATATAGGGGTCATCTTGCATGGAATAAACTAGAGAGTGCCATGCAGAGACTTGCACCTTATGCGAAATTTGTAAATGAGGTCAAGAAATAATATGACTAATCCAAGTAGATTTATGTATAATAATACTTTCTGCATGAATATTACTAGAAGTTATAAGCATATAAATGAGAGTGTGTTATTCAGATGTATGGTATGATATAGTCTGCTATGGATATCGACCTATGTCTGTGAGACACTGGTCAATGAGTTCCTATTATATGAACCCTGCTGATTTGATGAGTTGTGGAGTATGTGTACTTGATGCCCTTATAACCTGATTACGATATGATAATAGATCCTTTCACTTTACTACCGGTTGTATATTGTATGTTAAAGTTCAGTGATGTATGTGAGTGTAAAGTATCATCATGTTCTCGTTGCTGGACACCTTGGCAACTGTTTGAAAGACTTTACTTGTAAATGTAATTTTTGCCAAAATAAAAATGTTTAAAACTCAAAACTCAACACCATTCCTGGGGGCTGTTACGTAAGAAAGAGCGTAAATATAGCGAATTTATGTTAATATGCTTAACATAATTCAATAACTTACGTTAAAACTGATGTATATTTATTATATACATTGATGTCTTCAAATTTACGTTAATGACTTCCAATTTATGCTGCAATAAATTTCGGCACCATGTCTTGAGGTGGTGCCAATTTTTACATGAAAATTGAGTTTAATTAACTTCAAGTCAACAGTGTAAATCTTTTCTGTAACACCTATTTGGAAAAAGGATTTTTCTGAAACACCCTACTTATGTTAGTCTGGACCTGTATATATATGGATTAGTTGACCGATAATAGTAACAAAAGATTATGGTTAACCCGGTAACAGACGCATAGTGATTCAATCACTGGGCATTTGTCGTTGTGCTGCATGAAGGCAAGTAACTTGCCAGGGCTGCATTCATGTGAGCCATTCATGCATCATTTCGACCCTATGTGGTTGATACATTCCCGAGGGGTCGGTACACTGATATTCCTAGGCTCCCTACACGACCAATCTCTCAGTCACTAGTGCCTAACTTAGTTAGTCATTTTTTGGCTCCCTATACGACTAACCTAGGTAAGTTATTATTGGCAGGTTGGTCAGTACTGACCAACCCACTTAAGTCTTTTAATTTCCAGGGGGGGCCACTGAGTGATGATCAAGGTATCTTACAGGTGGCCCCAACTAGTGGTATACAGATACAACACACCAATGATGAACCTAGGTTAGCCACTACTGACTGACTCCTCAGTCTTTTTTGAATATAACTTTGCCATTATGAGTAATACACATATGACGATCCTAGGATAGTCTGTACTGACTAACCCTTTCAATCTATGGATTTTCAGTGTAGAATGCATAAAATGTAGATTGGCATGAATGCAGAATGCACCCTGCCAATAATAACTTACCTAGGTTAGTCGTATAGGGATGCACTCCTTTGTATTAATGCATCAATACAACAGCACATTAAAGCACTGTGCAGGCATTTAAGGGTTTTAGATGGGGTATCATTTGATAAAAAGGCAACACCAAACACATTGGGATGATTTTGTCATGTTCCTGCTTTATTTGTGTCCCTTTTGTGTCGAAGCGTTAAGTTGGAGGCTTCCAGTCATAAACCTAGGTCGGACACTCATCCTGTCCACGCCTTACATATACATGGTGGCAAGGCAGGAAAAGTACTACCTGGATAGAAACCCCACATACACCAGCGTAGTTATTGTACACTGAAACAACACAAACAGGACACATGTGCTAAAACAAAACATAAATCTGATTGCCTCAACTGCAACCTGTGAATTCGATCCAAACCATGTTGTGGTTGCTGTTGCTGATGAGCAACATCCATTTTGATGTCTATAGTGACCACTATGTACAACGTGAAGTAGCCATTGTCAGTTTATTATTCAATTACATGATAACCCCCAATGTGCAGTCTTACTTCTGGAAAGTATATGGCTATACATTACCTCTGACATAGTCTAACACATAGACTATCAAGTCCACCATATTGATATAGTGATAACCATATAACCATTAGCCGTTTAAACATAATCATTTTGTCATTAGCTGCAAGATGCCGAGAACCAATATAATTATCACTGCTGTTTTCCTGATGTTCTTATATACTAATTTGGACTTGAATAAAAAGACTAATTGATGCAAGATAACAATTGAAATATACATAATTAAAAATACAAATTTATTGTGTGAAGAAGATATTGTTCGATTCACAAGATAACCTTGAGGAGGGGAAACTGTCTGGTCCTGTGCTACTTAAGATTGAGCAGCATCTGGTGATTGCATTTAAATAATTGCGAAATATGTAGTTTAATGAATTTGATATTGTCCTTCAGTATTGGCATGGGTATGTTTGCTCACATTCATCCACACCAAACCAAAGCTACACATTAATCAACACTAATAATCTTCAATCACACTGAAGGTCAACAATAACAACCTTCAATCATTCTGAAGGTCAACAATAAGGACCTTCAATCATGCTGAAGGTCAACAATAATTACCTTCACACATCTTGTATAGTCAATATTTTCAACAACATGACTATTCATGTGTTTAAAAGTGGCAAACAATGACCAGGTTGTCGAAAGTCTCAGAACGGCATGACCCTCTTTTGCAATACATTCGTTACACCTTTAGGCTATTAGAACTATCATACCGGTGTTGTGTCTCATTGTAAATTATCTCACATATATGATGATACGATCGTACTGACATGGTAATGTATACTGCAAAGAAAGAGATGTACTCCTGAGACTTTGAGTGAATAGGCCTTTTGATGTAGATTTGTGATTTACTTCAGGAATGTCAAGTTAGTTATTACATTGGTGTACACCTGATCTTAGCCATGCTAGGTACTACATCATACCTTGCAAGTTCAGGAGGGTGATATGATATCTAACATAAAATCAAGATATCATGTTTATGGCACATGCTACTTAAGATCAATAGTCACAGAAATGAACGATTTACAAACATTAAGAGAAAAAAATCAGATATCTACATAAAAGGAATGTCAAATATACACATACTAAAATCGCATATCTATAAACAATTCACAACTCATGTTTCAGAAATCAAAATGTTATAATACACTTTAAATAATATAAGCTACAATGAAAGGAGTGTCCTGTGTAGTGATTCCTGGGACAATCTCAGTGTCTAGGTGCTGTAGTATGCAAACCTCTAAGGAACATGGTTTAACTATTGTAGTCAGTAATATGACCTCTTTATGAGACTTAATAAATGTTTAATAATGTAATACATGCTCAATGGCATCTTCTCATCATAAGGGTAGTGTAGACTCTTTCGGTGATGAGAAATTAAGGTTTCAGTGTGACAAAAGCAATATCTTTGGAGCTACAACTACCGTGTCCTGCATAGGAGCAAAACGAGTTGCTTTTCTCAAAGGGCTTCCATACAGAAGTATAAACGGACATAATAATTCTATCCACCCTTTTCTCCCATGATGTAGAGAGGTTAGCATTATTTCACCTTGGTCAGTACTTTATTATGTTTTCATATTGCTTGCTCTATCTAGCGCATTCTTGTTGTGAATCTGGATCTCCTCTGAGAGAGAATTTCCCAAACAAATTATTCACAATAATTGTGTACACCCAATTAACTTGTTTGGAATGATGATATGATTGCAATCAGCGTTGTTCTAGATTCATAATGTGTTACATCTTACACCTCATGGAATAAATTCAATCTAAATGCATCTTAGTAGAATTATACTCCAAGATCATTCTTGACCTAGGTTAAGTTTACCAATACCCTATAGATCTATATAGCAGTAGTTCTAAATGTTCCCAAAATATATATTGTATCACTACAACTTCAGATCTGTGGCACACAACAGAGGTATAGATATCTTCACCCTGTGGTATGGTGGCTTAATGTGATTTCTGAAGATGCATTACTAAATGACGGCCATTGTATTTTCATTGACATTAGATAGCATCTAGATTCTTTTTCGATCATAATAATGTGTAGACAACATGATTGTACTGCTTGAAATTCCATCAATACTCACTTTACATATTGCTAAAACCTATTCAGTCCTATAGAGAGAGAGTGTAATTGCTCCATTTTGTAAGCAATTGGACAATTTCAAAGGTGATGGTAGAATTTCATTTTATTCTTTTTAGTTGAAAGAACTACTCACACTTACAAAATCACCACAGTGCAGTTTGGGCGTTTTCCCAGGGGTTTTCCCAGATGGTCTCTAGGTACTGAGAATTTGGTTTGCTTTCTCGTATAACAACAAAGTCTTTCATTGATTTATTATACATTGTGTGTACCTTAGCAATCATGAAACCATCGAAATATAGTTCTTTGTTGTTGTGATCTGTCTTCATAAAAATAGCTTGTTTAATTTTGGTTTGAATGTTCTATGCACATTCCTCCAAGTAGTAGTTTTAGCTACGCATCATTTTTTCCAAGATAGGACATTTAATTAAGGACCTGACAAAAAGGGGTATTAAATATTACATTTCAACATAAATACAAATATTACATAATAATGATAATGACATCACTTTCTCCTATGACCTCTAATCCACTTTTGTTCGGTCTGTGTTTCGTATTGGCTCCCTATAGCTATCCGCACATCCTGGAGGCATTCCTGTATAGACCCATACCGGCAATATCTGCCCTCCTTGTCCTTGGCATACTGGTCTCCTGCAACTGTATACTGGATGTGGAACTGTTCCTTCCATACAGACATAACATAGCTGCTCCCAAACTTACAATCCAGTTGAGAAAAAGCGTCCACAGCAATGCTCGGCAGCAATGCTAGACAGCAATGCTTGGCAGCAATCAGCAACGCTTGGCAGCCATACTCCACAGCCATAGCCTGTACCATTGCTCCATACCATTGTTCCTTGGGCATACTCCTCATGCATACTCCAGAGC
Source organism: Harmothoe impar (assembly GCA_947462335.1). NCBI lineage: Eukaryota > Metazoa > Annelida > Polychaeta > Phyllodocida > Polynoidae > Harmothoe > Harmothoe impar. Next base: position 23,163,263 of record OX381707.1, read on the forward strand.
AATTCGCCAACATAATAATCCACAGCAATGCTCCACAGCAATGTTCCACAGCCATAGTCCACATGCACCCTGCTATTGGAGTGGTGATTGGTAGTATACAGGTGTAATGGGATCTGATGGAATGGGATCTCCCTTCTCTCCTCTCCCAACTTTGTAACATCCCACAGTATTCAGCGACTTAATGCACGTATAACACGCACTTTGTTTGGCATGACAACAAGACGACAGACCAACATGCTCCCTGAAACGTGCGCCTGCCACCAATGTATACAATCATAGCTCAACATGAAAAATGTATCACATAATTCGGTGGGACACTTCATTGTACGACAGTAGCCTTTTCTCGGCTGCCATTTCTGCGAATTCAAAGTTATTGTCACTCCTCCCAGGGAATTGGTATGCCCCTGTCGGCAAGATTATACACTGTGATGATAACAACATCCTTCGATGTAACTTTATGAGATTAATGTCTTTCGATGCGATTGGCGTCATGTTAACTTTTGCTCTCCAATATGGATGACGTCATCTCAAGGCAAAGCTCCATGATGACGTCATTATGACGTGACACTGACATGGCGTTGTGGGATATGGTGACGTCATTATGACGTGACACTGGCATGACGTCAGGGGATATGGTGACGTCATCACACATGGACTCCATAACCCATAGGTGTGGTTGGGAAGGCTGAGGCTAACCGCCCTGCCATACTCAGAAAGGAGCGGAGGCCTTTCGCATGTTAATCTCAATGATGATCTCCATGATGTCTTTGATAAGCTTCTTCATGATGTCGATATTGGTGGCTGTTGAAACATGGACATAGAGTTCTTTCTCTGCAGGCTTGCACCTGACAAACTCGTCTCGTACATACTTGGTCGCCGTCTCCACTGACTCACCACCTGAATTAGAACAAGAGTGATATAATGGTAAAGTATCCCTAAAAATATGATACAGGTGTTATGCATACAATGCATGAACTTGGTATTTTAAGCATAAGGCACATCGCTAAAGTTGACACTTTCCATGACTTAATGTCTAGTGAATGTGGATAAAATTGCCATATATTCTCCATGTAAATTGCATATAAAATGGCCGCTTACGGCCGATTTATGCTCTATGGACGGTGAGCATAAGGTTCTTAACTGTCCACAGAGCATAAATCGGCCGTATAGGGTCATTCTATAAATAATTTACATAGGGAATGTATGGCAATTCTATCCATATGCGGCCGATTTATGCTCTGTGGACGGTGGCCATAACCAGAACCATATGACTTCCACCTTCTGTTTACATCTGCATTGGTTTGTATATTTATGATTTGGATAAAGTCTGGTACCAGCTATAAATGTACCGCACATTGGTCTGGCTGAGAAACATAGATTCCTTGTTTTAAAGTCCAGGTACAAACATATGTTAAGTAGACGTGCACTAGTTCCTCGTGTAATGATGAAGGGTTCAACCCTTGAAGGACCGCATATTGCTTTGATGCATTATGCCCTTTGTCACAATGATGCACTAATGCAGCTTTGCATTCATTTATCATGCCCGCCAACCCTATGGAGATGATACACTCCTGAATGGTCGATATGATGCATTCGTGCATTGTGACGACCAAGGGCATAGTGCATGGAAGTACTAATGCGGCCCCTATTGGGTTAATTGCTTAATACCATTGTGTGCAGAAAACATGTAAGACTCATGAATAGACCACAAAACCCACACCACAACTGGACATTGATTATCCCCCCCTGTGCACACATTTTCCACACAGCACTGTCGTCACCATATGTTTGTTCTCTAACAATATACTGTAGCTTGATATAACTCGTGTGTACACATTTATAGAGGTTTCACAGAATGTAAAACTATACTGCTACCCATACAAGATTAACCACCACTTCATTTTTACACATGATAAGAATCCAGTGTTAATAATATTGTGAATAATAGTGTGTATTTATCGGAATTCCACGGTACCATTTTGCCATTCATCTTATATTCCGTGTGTGCATTATCTAAGATATACTGTGCCTATTGAAAGGAGCCCCTTTTATTGTCTCCAATAGTTTGAAATAGAACATCACGAGTGCAACATCAGTATTTTACTGGGTCGTACATGTATCACAATTTTTACGATTGACCTATACATACAGTAATATCTTCTGAAGCTTTTGTTCTCTTTATAAATAATTCATTTAGGAATCACTGTTAAATGGGAAGCAAGGGTAGGGGATGACATGTAAAAGAATGGTATCTCATAATATAAGATTATGACCTTTGGAGAATGACAATGGTACACATGAAGAAAGGCTAACAAGATAGTATAATATATTGAATTGATTATATTCTAAGACTTGGAAAACTCTGAATAATAGTGAGCCTTCGTAAATGCTTATCATTTTCCTATGTATTTTCCTATACTACTCAAAAGGCCAAGTGCTATGCGCATGCCTAACCAAATATAAAGCTAACTTTCAATCCATGGTGGTGAAATTATTTATAAAAAAGCGTCATTTAAAACATACAGTTTATATGAAGAGTAGTAGGAAATAGAGTTATAATACTTGTATGATATCTTTTACTAAGAGTTCATAGACCAGAATGTCCTATTGATATATGTCGGGTGGTACAACATGATAAGTTGGTAAATACCTTTGTAGTTGGGAAAGCAGATCTTCATTGGATGTTTCTTTAGCCGGAGCTCAAAGATGTCCTTTTTGTTCAGGAAGAGGATGAAATCTGTCTTGTCCAGGAATGTGTTACATACCAAGTCCTTAAAGGTTGCCAAGCTGTCCTGCATAGTATTCTGCAAATGAAAGGTATAAACACATTATCATTGAGTACAATCTGTTTATGGCAAGAAAATGACAAAGCTACACAGTTGTAGTCCAACTAAAGGTTCAGCAACACAACCGTATTTGGGTATAGGTCAGAGGATAACTAATAGAGTGCAAATTTACAAAAGGTATAAGGATCAAATTAGGCTGATGTTATGTATTACATTAACTCTTATAACAAATTCTGATCTACTTATTCTGGGCAAAAAATCGGACTGACTCAAGGTCTCTGAAGCCTTAAAAGTGCTCAGAAAGCGTATAATATCAAAAGGGAAGTTGCTTTTGTAAATGGCAAAGGTAACAGATTATGTTATCTATATAGGGAATGGACTCTGACAAAACTAGTTTGGATTCCTACGGACAAAATTACCCCAATGCAAAACACTACACACCATGTTGATAAACAAGCAACAATGAAGCATCACCCTTGATTCGATCGTTCTTACACAAAACAGTACATCATAAATCGCAGCATGCATCAACATCTTGCCCATTTTACCCTTTAATCTATTTCAGGCCATGAATTGTAATGTTACAGCATAAATTACGCTACGGCATTAAAATACTACAGAGCAAAATGCATCTTCAAGAAAGATTTCCTTTTCAAATATACCCACATTATTTGGTAACCTTTGAGTGAAACTGTTCCCTAGGATATGTTTTAGGAGTCTCAAAAAGTAATGATAACCTGCCCTAAACCTTACTGTGGGCCTTTTCATGCTGCATGGCTCACAACAACAAATCATCAGCAGAACACACTCAAGATTGTAATGGTTTCTAAATGCCCTTCGATATGGTAGATAAATTGCCCTGATGCATAAATATGACCATTCCATATGGCCATACTCCACTAGAGTGACACAACTAGCTCATCAATCCGCATATTTGCCATCTTTCGCCCTGTGTTTCACTCTGTTTCTGCCGACACTCAGGGTGACATTCAGGGCAAAATATAGTGAAATAAGCTAGGGCGAAGGACCTAAAGGAATGGTGTGTGTTTCACAGCTAGCTGTGCTCTAGTGGAGTCTGGGCTATCCAGGATGATAATGATATGGAAATGTGCGCCTGTCCTTTGTGGATTTTCAGCAAAGTTTAAGTAAAGTAATGGCATGAACTTTTCTTGCACAAATAATACATGGTTCATTTAATAGAAATAGCCTAAAGTAAATATAGTAATCCATAAAAAGAAATATAGGGGTATGATATAAGGAAAGAGAGCGAAAATACAAAAAGCATACAGAGTACATTGAAAGCATTGCAGCCTCACTCAAAACCAACCAATACCAGCTGTACTGATTTATAGAGAATTATACAAATGGGGATGGGCATACTCTGGAAAATAACATAGCTGATGCACATAGTTTATATATGATATATGAACAAAAATAAATGGCAGCATCTGGGAAACTACAGGCACAATATTGAGTAAAGTACCAATCGCCTGTCTTTAGACTGTCCAATCAGGTTTCGTTCAGCCTAATAAGTAAAAATCCAAACGCAAAAGGTAGAGTCAGTAATAAATATTTTCGGGGTTTCTGGCTTAAAAACAGCTTCTTTCTTCATCAAACATGGTTAGAATTAGTAAACCACTTTTCTAAAACCAGCCTTTTTTTTACCATGTGAAAATTATATCTATATGTAGGGAGTGAGCATGTGTGTATGTAGTGTTAGTTACTGTGTATGTATATGTGGGTTAAAGGATATGAGAGGGCTATTCTAGAGACATGTATAAATATCAAAATTGTCTTTCAAGATTTCATGAACATTTTGTTTGCAAATAATATACTTTACTCGCAAGACAAAATTGTCGAGAATAATAACATCAGGGGCGTATCAATGCAATACTCCGGAAATAACCTACATAATATTTCCAGCTTTATATAATCAAAGCATCTAGCAGCGAATTCTGGTGTTGACATGATCATTGGCATGAATCAGATATGACTTATGGAAACAAAATATTTTGCATACTTTTGAAATATAATGTTGAAAAGCTCGAATAAAAACTGGTTGCATTTGGTGCCAAATCCACCAATTCTCAATTCATGCGTTAGTTTACTAATGGTCATTCAGTAAAATTGAGTGGATTTCGATTATATAATAGCCTGCTGGTGCAATTGGTTTAAAATATACCCAGAGAAAGAAAGGTTATGGAAGGTATTTTAAAGCAAAAAGTGAATGCTAAAATAATCAAAGTAATGGATTTTCACGTGCACTAAGACATGGCTGATAAATTCTGTCTTATGTCATTATGGAAATGAAAAGATAGCCAACGAACAAAAGGTATATGCATTTACTTTTGAGCTGCAACCTCCTATTATATTTCCCTTGTTATTACAAACATTAGGAATCGATGAATAGGCTCCTCAGCTTGTATACGCATAAATTATTGACAATATACTCAGGGAAGATTTGCAAAGAGGTAATAAAAGAAGCAGAATATAACTTCATGTTTATCATGAATAATTCACATTCATGAGCTATGGATCACACAACTTGCAAATGAAGGCGGACAGTGTTGAAACAAGGAACGCTGCTATAGTGATATTGTGATGAGAGTTACACGAGTGAGGTATAGTCTGTGATGTGATTAGGGTAGATTCACCTTCAGCCGACCACATGCCTTGAGTCGGACACCTGAATTTGTAGTTTCTTTGCATAAACTCTATTGTTATCCTTACGGCCGTTTGTAACAGTAATAGGCTACTTAAAATGTACTATCGTGCACAACTAAAGGGATCAGCATGATTAAATGAATTCACAAATTCAAGTGTCCGGCTCAAGGTATTTGGTCGAGTTGAGGTGAATCTACCCTAGGTATTGGTAAAGAATATAACATATATTCAAAGGGATGTGGTTAGTAAAAGGTGTGAGTTAATTAGCTTAGCACTAATTGACGGGTTGCTAAGTGTAAACATCGTGAAATAGAACTGGCCTATAACTAGAAGTGGCCTATTTAAAAGGGGGCGGAGCTGTACAAAAGGGGCGTGGTCTATCTATATAAGGGGGCGTGGCTTACCAGGCTTGGATCCTCCTCCAAGGTCTCACAGTAACCACTCAACGCTGTGAAGAATGTGACGGCAGTCACTCCCTCAAAGAAGTGGATCCACTTTTTCCGCTGACTCTTTTGTCCTGCTACATCTATGACTCTGTATTAGAGAACAAAATTGAAAGGATTATTTGTGAAATAATTCATGATCGCTTTAGAGAAAGATTAGGATGGATTCTGGATTAAATAAGATCGTCAATAATGTGGTTGCCTTATAGGGCGTTAATTATAAATTTGGCATCATATTTCTTGATCACCACTTTTTTAAGATTACATTTATCCATTATCCAAGATTCAACTCAACAAGACACAGTGCTTCAATATAGGTGGGTATATTATTCATAGCAGATATGGTACAAGTGACCCTCTGTATAAGTGCTATAAGCCGAGGACTGGGTAATTGTCCAAGGCACCAGCCAAAGGTGATTACCATTGTCCAAGGCTTTTATAACACTTATGCAGCTAGTAATGCGTATCATATCTGACTAACACTTAGAGTAGGGCAGTGTGCTCAATGGACCCCATTCACATACAGCCATGTATGTGGAATACAGTCAGACCTTTTCTTTTGTTCTCTCAGCCAACTGCGGTGTAAATTATATTATACCACACTTGGTCGTCAGAACAAACGAAATGGCCTGACTGCATATGAGGTGTGAAAAACACTCAATTTGATGCAGTCTGTGGGTGAGTTAGTTAAACCGCTCCAGACCCCTGTACTATGGATAATGGCTTAGTCACGGCTGAGCACACTCGTCTGCGACTCGTGATCAGCCTAGCCTGTCGCCATTATCCTACATACAGCGGTCTAGTGGTGGTTTAACTACTACTTATAAAGCCGGGTGTGCTCCTACCTGTAACTGAGGCTGTCGATACTGAAGCTGTGCTCCTGGACGCCCACGGTGGGTTTACGGATGTACAGGATGTCCTGGATGGTGGGGATGTATCCCACCGTCAGGATACGGTCCACGTTTTGTAGAAAACTACAAAAAGTAAAGTAGAGATGTTACTCATTATTAATGCAATGAAGTTGTTTGAGGTCATTTTGAATTAATGATTTTTCACTGTTCAGTACAAAAATGTATATAAATATATCATATATTCAACAATCTTATCAACGTTCGCTATCCTTTATTAATAGTCTACGCATTCTACATTAGGTAGCATCAAGCAGAAAACAATATATTGTTCGGCCTGAAAATTTTAATTTTAAATATGGGTAAGAAGAAGTTGATAATGTAAGTGCTGGTGAAACTTTTCTTTCATGGTTGGTTGGTTTAAACAAGTTTATTATTCTGTGTGATTTAAACATTCAATTCTATACAACACGTTTATTACCAAAATGAATATTCACGATCAAACACCAGAAGAAACCCAAAGCTGCCCAGATTGATTAAAGTCATTGTAAAGAGCCGATTAAAGGCAATAGTAAAACATGTTAAAAAGAGAAAATACATGTAAAAAGATATATCTTGAAAATGTAATAAAAGGAGAAGAAAAATGGTAAATAATCTACTGCCAGTACAAGTACAGAACAAATCCAAACCTGAGGCACTAATATAGTGGACAGGAAAAAGGTGATAGAAAGAAAATATTTTCAAATAGACAAAGACAATCATGTAAATGCATGTACAACTAGACTCACTACTCCTCAGCCATGACGAGTTTCCTCTTGAAGCTGTCCCCCTGTGCTAGCGCCCTCTGGAGGCCTGCGTCCTTCCATAGCCGCAGCAGCTGCTCCTTGTAGTCCTTGACCTTGGCGTAGTCGTGTCTGGGGTGGAACTCCTTGTGTACCGGGCTCACTGGGATGGCTGCGTTAACCTCCCTACTGCCCCCAGGGGTACTGGGGCTGGCCGTCAGGGGCACGTAGTAGTGGTTACACTTGGGGAACAGCACTTGCAGCTCCAGTGAGAATTTCTGTATAGATAGTGGGAGGGATATTTCTATGAGCTGTGCTAGGGGTTGCTCACTTTTGAATACCATCTATTCAATTTCCATTCAATTTCAATTCAATTTTATGTTCTTTGGTAGCAACAATGGGCTGGTCGATCGTTGTGGATAATTCTATTATTTTTCCTATACATCATTCGTTTTGTGTCACAACTTGGTTTAGTCATGTACAATTTAGTACAAAGCTGTTACTTTTACTTTCGTACTGCGCTGTGTTACTGGCCACTAGTTACTAAAATGTCAAATTTAAGTTATGTAAGAAGGTATGCAGGGGCATTTGAAGCAATGAGGGAGTGTATGACATGGAATTGTAAAAAAAAACTGATGAGAAATAAACCAAAGTTTTTGATCATTTGGTATCTAATTAAAGCCAACACTGCCAGTAATGCAGTGGGATAGAAATAACATAAATTTATTATCCTATATATGTTTTAGCTCGCGAGCAATAAATAATTAAAAAAAATTAAAAGCCTCCCTCTTCATATGTTCTTGACCTTGGTGATGAGAAACCACTTTGTTTAGTTGCCATACTGACCTCATTAGCCGGCACCTCAAAGGGCATGTTCTGGTCCTTCATGTGGTCTACGATGATGTTAAAGCCGTCTGTCAGGTTCTCGTAGACGAAAGTCGTCTGCTTAGCCCGCTCAGACTCCGGGAAGCCATCCCCCTGGTTAAGCCGCAGCTGTTTGATGAAGGTACTTTTCCCAGAACTGGCTCCGCCTGAAGTGGTTCAAGAAATGGTGATTAGCCCTTTAACCCTTTAAAGGCGGCATCATGCCTTAATGCACTCCCATGCCATTGGTCGGCATGATGCATGAATGCAGCCCTGGCGAGTGACTTGCCAGTGCTGCATTCAAGCATCATGCTGACCTTATGGGGTTGAGGCACTCCTGAAGGTTCAGCATGATTCATCAGTGCAGCACCGGTGAGTTACTCGCCTTGGCTGCATCGGTATTCGCATGACGACAAATGTCATCTTATAGCGATTTCCGTCCTGAAATGATTGAGGGCAGCATAGTGCTTTCATATGCTATGCCCGTAGTCATCATGCTGATTAAATGCAATCCTGGTGGGCTTACTCGCCAAGGCTGCATTCATGCATCATGACAACCTTAAGGGAGTGTGTCAACCCTGTAGGATTGGAATAGTGCGTAAATACCGTACCGGTGAGGTACTCGCCAGTGCTGCATTCATGCATCATGATGACAAAGGGATTCACTAATACAGTTTGCGGAAGCTGAGTGATGAACTAACCCTTAATTTAAAGCGATTTGTTCTATAGCACTATACTGCACAATATACATCATGACGACCCTAAGGGTTGACACACTCCTGATAGGTTGGCATGATGCATGAATGCAGAGACTGCATTCATGCATCATGACGAAAGTGCTTCGGCTGTACTACAGCCATGAGCTGTATTTTGGTTTAGATGATAGAATAAGGTTTATTATTTCACGAACAGTTTCTAACATCTGTATACAACCAAAATTATGTTGTCAGTATGTATATCAGTAGGCTCTGATCGTTTATGATCAACCCTTAAATACTCGCCGGCACTGCATTCATGGGTCATACCACCGACTACGGAGTTTATGCATGCACCCTTGAAGGGTCGCCCTGGCAAATAACTGTACGACCCTTAAAGTAGTCAACCTTTTAGGGTTGATATTTTTTATTAGCATTTTCTTCATTTTTGTACCCAACACTAGCAAACTGAACATTAAGACGTACCAAGAATAAGGAGCTGTATCTCATGTTGTCGCTTCTCCCTCTCCTCGTCTATCTGCTGGTCTATACTTCGACTCCGGGCGAAGGCGTCTCGACTTCGACTCATCTCTGTCTCCCAGTCTATGTCCTGAGACTGCAAAATACAAAGTTAAAAAAACTTGTAATACAAATAAAAATGTATCATAAAAACACGCATTGATAAAATTCCAGCATATCCAGGCAACATACTGATAATTTGGGATGACGAGGAATGCCGTAAGTATAACTAGGGTTATATGAAGGACTAGCTCAATGGTCTGTTGCACAGCATAATTATAAGGATAATATCTTCAAAAACAATTACAAAATTGAAGATTATTAAACAAAAGCCCACAAGTGTGTTAGATAAGCAATGTGACCAAAGGCCTAGGTACATGTACTAAGGACATACCCTATTGTACTGAGGATTTTGAAGTATTGAAACTTATATTGGACATAGAGGTTTTCTTCCAAGCCCAAGAGACCTTAGCCTATACGCACTTAAGTAGGACCATATGATGTAGTAGTAAGGTCCTAGGAAGATTAGGTACATGTAAGTAAGACCATCTACAGAGGATATAAGGGGGGCTATAGGATCATGTCCGTAATGAGGACTTGGGCTGTGACTAGGCAGATGGTTGTGTAGCTAGGGTGACCAGGCTGGTAAACATGGCATGAGTGTCATGTCAGGATGATGTAGTATAGACGGAATGGTCGCCCACATCAATACACTGTCTACTCAAGGGCAAGCTCTGCCGATATTAACCCTTTAAACTCTGGGGTAGTATTGTCGTCACACTGCATGAAGCAGCCGATTTAAGCAAATTTAAGAACAAATTTAAAGTTGATTAATGTCTCTTTGGTACTTTGGTAAAGTAACTTTGAACAGCTTTCATGCAGGAAGAAATAAAGCTGCTTGAAGAAGGCCATTCATCAAATTTAATTGTTGCTTAAAGTTGCTTACATTGGATTTTCCATTCAGTGTCAGTGCTGCATTGAAGCATCATGCCAATCCTACAGATGTGATGTATGCAGCATTGATGTATAAATGCAGGTTTGGCGGTTTAACTACCAGGGGTGCATTCATGCATCATTACTACCGAAAGAGTATCGTGTATTAAAGCACTGGGCTGCTGTACAAGATGAGTATGTACTGTACAGGTCTCCTATATAGACCTTGAGCGGAGGACTTTTTTAGTACCAATCAAGTGTAGTAAAGCAGGCAAAGATTTTTGGATTTGGACATGTCTAAGGAACCCAAATCACTTTGCTTGACATCTGGGTTGCCAAGCTTAACTTCAGAACCCCACGAGATGTATAGTGACATCACACTTTTGCCCGCATTTACTGTATCAGTCATACATCAGTTAACATTTGGAATAGAAAGCTTAAAAGAGAACCAAATTGAAGCTCTTGAACAGCTTATTACAATTAAATCATATGTCAGATATCTCATTCACATGTTTTGAATAATCATTGAAACAATTTTTTTAAATGAAATATTTTAAAAAGCTTCTGTTTCGAATTAAATAGCACACATAAAAATTAATCTAAACCATGTATTATTACATCCAAGTAGTAACCTTGTATGTTATGTAAAAGGAATAACATCTATTATCATAAGGATGTTGTTTTTTATTGTATGATTTACAACTGTTTCTTTAATGGCAAAAGTATGGTGATATCTTTGGAGGTAACAGGAAACCAGTCGTGAAGTCCTGAATAAGCTCCACAGAAGTACAGAAGTCCATCTACACTTAGCTACATACATAGTTTCATGATAATATCCTTTTGTGGTAGTTTCCTTATACTGTATGGGTCAATGAAAACCTTCGGGTGTTTACTGAATTTAATTAATGCAGCTTATACGAGAACTTATACCCTCTAATATGATAGAACACTGCTGATTAGTGTTGAATTTATTATATTATAAATCCCTGCACTTACACTGATGTTCTTTGTCTCCCTATACGACCAATCTCTGAATCACCATAGCCTAACCAAGTTAGTCTTTTTTCTGCCTACCTAGGTTAGTTAATACTGTCAGGTTGGTCAGTACTGACCAACTCACCTTAGTCTTTAAGTAACAACTGAGTACAGCATCAGTCATAATTGAATGGCACTTGGTCGTACCTGACCAATGTACATATAACCAACCTGGGATTGTCACTACAGACTAATGGCTGAGGGTTTCAGATTACCTGTCTAGATCATATGAGGACGGATTATGTCAGCTATAGCAGCTGGCCAGTAGGGATCTCCTTGAGATGATCCGACTTGTGTGATCAATATATAGACCAATCAGTGCCAGTGACGTTTTAGTGTGGTAGTAACGTGGGTACACAACACATCTAAATGCCCCAGCCCTTAGTCTAAAGTGGGTATCCCAGGTTAGGCATAGGGACATTCGTCAGACATGAACAAGTGGCATTCAAATATGACTGAAGCAAAACAACATATTACTAATGCCTTACTCAAAAGGACTCCTAAAACTCTTTCAAATGGAGAAGACTAAGGTCAGTTGGTCCTTACTAACCACCCTGACAATATATTAACTAACCTAGGTTGGTATAGGGCGCCAAAAATGACTGACTTGCTTAGGCTATAGTGACTGAAAGATTGGTTGTATAGGGAGCCAAAGAATATCAGTGTAGGAGGAGGGATTGAGTAGGGCAGTCGATGAAATATGATGGATGCATCTACTAGGGACGCCATAACCAGTGGGAAGACAGCAGCATCCATGGCACCTTCCATCCCATTAACCATTTAAGTGTCGCATTGTGCTTAATCATGCCTATTTGTCGTTATGAAGCGGGGATGCATCTCTGGTGAGTAACTTAATGTCCAGGCCTGTCTTCATGCATCATACCGACCTAGCTCTTAGACTATCTACACCATTCCTATAAAGGTTGGCTTGGTGCATGAATGCAGCTCTGGCTAGTAGTATCCATGCAGGATGACGACACATTAAAGCACTGTGCAGGCCCTAATGGGTTAATATGGTCGAAATGGGTCCTGTAATCGGAGCTCCAACCTGAGAGGGTAAAAGGTAGCGATGGGCATGTTGCACATCAAATGACAAACATTATGTGGACCAACCCCCAAATGCTATATGCATATTTCCAAATGGTGCAAATGCTTTAAAATATGCTTTCTCCCATACAGCCTTTGTGGTGCTTACAACGCATTTGCAGGGGTACATAATATAGTTCTTTTATTTGAGGTGGAACGGCCTCCTAAAAATGTGAGTGCTCTATGTAGCTTAAGCTGCAGGAGATTGAATGTAATCCAATTAAGGTGGAGATATCTACTGTAAGGCCTGATATTCCTGAGGTTGGGATGATGTATTAGAACTGAAGACTCTCTGAGTGAGTAGACCTCTGCTGGGTGTTTGTGCTTAGGATGTGATGGGCTGCTAGATTGATAGAGCTATGATGGATAGGTAATGGAGTGAGGTACCCAGTGGACACATAACATTGAATCAACATTGATAAATGGTTGTCAACATTGATTCAATGTTGATTCTACGTTGATTCAACATGGAACAGGATTCTGTGCCCACTGGGTAGGTGAGTACTGTGGAGGTGTTCTAGGGGGCGGGTGTTCACCCTAGTCTTTGGTACCCACTGTAACATGGGCCCTAGATTCTGTGATGGGGAACAGCTAAAAGTCTGAAAATGAGGGCTGCCTTAGACTGCAGGGCAGTTGGGGGAGACACTATGTAATATGTATGAACAAGCAGATTGAACAAAGGCTAGCTGCAAGTTGTAGTCAAGAGCGCTTACTCACATGCTATAAACTGTTGGAATAACCTTAAACCCGCATATCTTACTGCACGTCCAGTAACAGTCATAGTGCAGTCGGGACAGGTACTCAGCTATATATATAGAGATGGGCACAGCCTGGCCTCCTAGGAAACTGGGGTGAGGATGGGTGAGACTAGCGCGAGCATTGTCCATAGAGCAAGGTAGGGTGAGCCCTGTGTGAAGAAACTCACCCTATGTGCTAGACTGGGCAAGCTTTGTGCCTATAGCTTCCTCTGCCCAAACCCACACTGAGGGTGACCCTCTGGTCTGTGTGCTGACACACCACCTTACCTAAGGTCCCCCAAGCATGCACACCAGTAGTTAGGTTTTTGTATTGCCATGGTGGATAATTAGAGGTACCTCTATATTATGGCCACCCAACACAGAACAGATAGTATAGTGGTCATCACTGGCGCTTTGTATGTGAAAGGTCCAGGGTTCAAAACTCAGCCATGTCAACCTACCCACAATTTTTTTTTTAATTGTATATTTTTACTAACCTAACTTTACAATTGTCCACAAAATACATTTCACTGTTCTATTGTTCTTAAAACAAGGGGCAACTGGGAGAACTTACATCATAGCTGCACAACGGCTTTCATTATGCTACTGCAAGCCCCTGTCGCAACTCTTCCACAGTGCCACACAGTCCTAGCCATCAAGCCTGGATTTGGGCAACATGGCAGACAGTTGGATAGGGCTGGCACAAGATTCAGGCTTGTGTGAGGGCAATGCTAGGAACAAAAGGTTAAAACATTCCAATGTACAATACATATAGGTTCCTTAGATATCCCAACCTCGTACCCACATGGTAGTCTAGTGGTTATCACAGTCGCCTTGTATTCCAAAGGTCCATGGTTCGTGACTCGGCCATGTCAACCTTCCCACTGTTTTATCTTTAATTTTCTATTTTCATGAAGAAAAAATGGTGGGTAGGTTGACATGACCGAGTCACGAACCCTGGACCTTTGGGTTACAAGGTGACGGGGCTGACCACTATACTACAGTGTGGTAGTGAGATGGTGACATATAAGTAACTGATATATACTGCACATTGGACATCCCCACACCTTGTGCAAGCCCTCACCAACCTCTCACCAAAGTTCCCCCACCACCAGCTAGCCACTGGGTGGGATTGGGTGGGCATGTGGAAGGGGTAGGGCACCTCATCCAATGCTCACACTACCTCACCCCTTGAGCTAGGCACAAAAGTAGTTTGCCCTAGCTGGCACTAGCATGCCCTAGCCTCACCCCAGTTTCCTGGGCTCACACAGCGCCTGCATATCTGTCACCATAGTAAATGGGCCACTTTCAAAATGCTGTTTCTGGGACATTCCCTCCATGGAATATAATGAAATTTTAGTATGTTATCCAAAAGAGGTCAGGGATTCTGATTATGTCAATGATTTCTCTGTAGGGGTACACACTTTTTTCTAAAAGCTGGCTGGCAAATGTATGGGTGATTTGTAAAAAATTCTGAGGTTCTGGCTTGACCTTAGTTTTCATTAACAGTTGTAATTTTCTCAATCCTTTACTAAATGACACCCATGAAGCCACAATGTGACTCTAAAAATGTTAACTCTAACATAAGTTATATGGTAAAAAAAAAGATCTGAAAGTTTTGACTTACCCCCCTATTTCCAATTTTTTGAGCAATTTTTTGATTTGAAAAGATTTCTCTTACCCCCTCAAACCCCCATCAAAATGTCCACAATTTTGTCCGCTCTAAGAATGTACAATTAGTTTTCACTTATCTATTAGCACAAAGGAGCACCAAGCCATAGAGTGAGAGCATGTTTTGCATTAAATTGGGAAAATTCGGCTCTGCTGATTTTACTCTGCGACAAGAAACTTGGACTTTTCATCAAGATATGCTAAACTTTCCATTGTCAAATCACCATAACAAATATATCCACAGAACCACCCAACTGCTTGCTTTAAGCTGATGTGACTGGCTTCTCTGTATCATTATTTGTTCAAAAATAATCAGTGGTAAGGTAAAAAATGCACCATTCAGTGTGTGTAATCAGTGGGCTTTGGATTGACCTAATTTACCCGCACTCTGCTGATAAGGGCCAGAAAGTGGTGGCAGAAAATTACTCCTAACTTTTCTATTTCAAAAATTCATAGCTTTGCTTCTACTTACTGCATTTTGTTTATTTTAAGTACATTCTGTTGGCAAAGATTCCAGCTTTCATGTGGTATGATTTCCGATAAGCTTGGCCAAAATCAAATATTTGGATGCCCATCTCTACTATATATAGGGGCGCTAGGCCTTTAAGGCAGAGTATACGTTGATAGAAGCTCTATCTGATCAGCTGATTTCAGGAAAGCGATCAAAAATAATATATAAATACTTGCTTCATTTAACTAACAGTTCTTTATTGTATTCCACCCCTTGTAATATTATACTTTTTCTCATCTCATCTCATCCCAACAATGTTACTATAGATTGTGCCAACATGAACTTTATTTTTACTTTCTCTCCTTGTGCTGACACATACATACGACTGGCATGACACGCTATACTTTTCAACACCAAGACCTGACAAAGAAAAGAGGTATTGATGAAAGAACGGCAATGCGCCGAACCATGTAATTACACCAGTAATTAATTACCTAATAAACACTTTTTTTTTAAGTTACTGCAATCAGTATTTACTCACATTTCAAGCTCGGAAGCATTCAACAGTGTGGATGCAGGCTTCCTGTATCTATCCATAGTCAATAGATGGTGCATACTAATATATTTTAATATTCTAATATGATTTCTTCTGAAAGACCCTCCTACCCTGTTTTCACAAACCTTTCCTTTGCTCGTGATTTTTTACCCAACGAATATGGCAGTCGTTCTGAAAAAGCCTCCTGACAGGGTACTGTCAGCTGACATCTGAGGAAAAGGGGAAACTTTTGGGCTATTAATTGATCAAGGGAGACAATAGGTCTATCATATATACTGGAATGGTTGGGCTGTAGTTATGTACTTGGTACCTTCACCATGAGAGAGTCATTACCGACCCCTGGGCTGCTGATACTTGAATACAGGAGTGATGTATAAGCGCCATCATCTACCTCCCAGGTAGCAAGGGTATATTGGGCCAATGTCGGCAATGATCGACTCCATCGCAATTGTTATACCAACCATGGCCCATTGTAAGTAATGCATACATTTGTTCAACATACAAATTACAATGATGACCCACCTCTGGCAATTCTGATAATGGGCCATCGCTGGGTTGACCGCTGGCCCAGAGCTGGTCCATGCTTGATATTGTTGATATTGACCCAGTGTTGGCCCAGTGTTGGGACACTTCAGGGCCATCATATTATTTCTGATGTTGCACCAACATCAATTCTATCTACACTTGTCCAATATTGGCTGTGATCAACACCAGGGGGATTCAATGTTGCCTGAAGAATTTCTTACAGGATGGCTCCTACTTTGCCATCATATTGGGTTATAAACGTGATCCCCAGTGTGCTCTACACGTTTAAAGGTCAGAGGAAGTTCATGGATGAAATTTGATATCTAAAAATGCCATTTACTGCATGACACCCGTGGGAATTTGTCATAAGTAACTTGAAGACACCTCATATGTGGGTAATGGAGTTAGATAAGTCCTAAATTATAGTAATACAGTTTGTATTATTTCTAACCATTTTGGGATAGAGATCAAGATGGATTAAAAAGACAGAAATGGCTTTTTCTAAACTGATGATTCTTGACAGCCATGTCTTAAGTATGCATGCACATTCAATTATACACATAAAAATAATATTGTTCAATATCAGTAATTGTTGCAGTGGTCCTATATTGAAAATTATATGTTGGGGCGACATATGTATTACAAGGGTGGTCCGATGTCTAATTTCTAACCTCGGAATAATGTAAAAACATTTTAATGTCGGCCCAACATTGGGCCAACATGAAATCAATATCCCTTTATCCGAGCGTGGGCCATTACTGGGCCATCGGTCAAACCAGCGGTGGGCCAATATCAAAATGCCATGATTGGCCCAATTTTAAGTGGTATATTGGCCCAATCATGGCCCAATGTACTTATGTTACCTGGGCTGTAGATATCTTGTAGTATACGGTATCAGTACCTCCTGCATATACCTAGGACATTTACCCTAGGAACTTTCCCCCCTTGGACATATTATATCTGGACGTTTACCCCCTTTTACATATTCAAAGCTTTGGATGTCCAAGAGGTAGATGTGTTTGTGTGTGGGGGAGGATGGGGGGTTATTGTTCAGGGGATACTTGTCCTAGAACCGTGTCATACATGTTTTGGAAGGATGGCCGTTGGTAGGGAAGACCAAGACGGTGATAGATTGGACACTGTTTTAATCAAAGCCCTATAAGTCTCGTATCTTCACCTGTCCAATACTTCCTATTTTTGAGTATGAGGTGACACCAGCGTCAGTTAATGAGCCACATTCCAGGTCTAAAATTATATTATATTTTAAATGTGTCTATATGTTTTGTTCTTAGCTAGGCCTATGCGTGATTAGTATGAATTTGCAACATAATTCTAATTCTTTTAAACTAATTTCTGTTGGTTTCACTTTATTTCTATTTTCCAGGATGCTCTGATGGGAAAATTGGACCCATGTACTGTGCAAGGGTCCCAAAGACCGGGTTAGGGTCCCAAAGACCGCGTTAGGGTCACACATGTGTGGTAAGGATCCCAAACTCCTCCCATTGCCTCGTTCATTACATGTCGCTACGCCATCATAAAATATAATCCCCAAGTATTCCCCCTGATTAAGATACTGCACTTATATATCTGTGAATATAACTTTACCTAGAGGCACTTGCAAAGAACACTGGATAATACGTATTGGTAGGCATGTCATGCAGGAAGCTCAAGATTTAGAACTACTGTTGCATTAATGCATCATGACGGGTCCGCATGATACACGGAAGCAGCACTGGTGAGTGACTACCTTGCAATTGCAAAAGAAATTGAATTTTGGGGACTTTTTCTAATGCATTCTCACTGTAATCATGGAAATAATATTATGATGATATCAGCTGTATGGAAATACATCATATAGACCACTTAGTTGACATATTCATCATTACCATAAGGGAAGTAGAAGATGATCCCCTTACCAGCCCTGCAGACATAATGGCCTTAATGATGACCCTAATGTAATTATAATGAGGTCTAATTAATTAGCGCATGTTTAATTACGCTGAGCTGACCTTAAGTCTCAGTAACCAGATAATTATAACCAGGAAATGTGCCTTAGAGAGTGGTCATTTTTAACAAAATGGAGTGGTTGTTGGGTTTTTTATTCTTGGGGGTGTGCGACAAAACAAGATACGGACCCCCGGGTCAGCCAAGATAAATTTGAGCGTAGCGGGGGGGGGGGGACACCATTTGGACCTCTCTCACGAGGGACCAAGCTTGCCCAAAAATGCCCCCCACACCTTATCCATATGACATCGGTGCATGTCACACCCGAGTTGCTTAGACCTTTAAGGGTCGTGAATAGTGTTAATGCAATATCCCCATTGTCGTCATGATGCATGATACATGAATACAGTTCAGCAAGTTGCCAGGGCTGCATCCATGCACTAAGATGACTGAGGGAGTAGCACATCAGAGCACTCTGTGGTCCTTAAAGGGGTAACAGTTGGTGGGATCATACAATAGAAACAAACAGGATAGATTAAAATAGATTGACCCCTGGAATATAATCAGGTCTGGCATGGGTCCATATACCCATAGTTGCATTGGCAAGGTGCCTACATACTTGCCTCCACACCCACATCGGGATAATAATGATGACACGGATTTGATTAAACCTGCATCTGACACTTAGCCATTAGGTCGACAGGCGGGCATACAGATACTGTACACAGAGTTACTCATAGTAAATAGTGGTGGACATACATGTATGCTGAATTACATTTAATCCTGAAATAATGTGATTCGTGAGCTGAATGGGAAAAAGGAAACAGAGACAAAGACAGACATAGAAAGAGAGACAGAGGCAATGAAAGACAGATACAGAGAGAGACAGAGACAGGGATAATTTAGGATCACATTGCAAGCTATTGATGCACCCCCTGCCACACCTCATCCCTACACCTATCACCTCTATCGAGTTCTATCACTGCAAAAAAAAAGGCAAGGTATAAATACCATGTGGCACCTACTCGCATCCCAGCTAACAAAAAACGTTATTTTACGTCAAAATAACGTTTTAAAAACTTGATATAACGTTATGCCATAGTAAGGAGCCTTAGAGAAACGTTATATAACGTTATATTACGTTATAAAATGTGGTATAACGTTTTTGTTTACTGGGATACATACCCTTCTACTCCCCCCCCCCCCGCCCATACACACACACACATCACCCAGGTCCCATGACACGGTCACATGCCGAATCGGTGCCTGCTAAATTGTGACCTTTCCCAGACCTTTGTGTAATATCTGGCCAGATCGTGTAATGCGTTTACATACATCACAATTAACGTAATTTACTGTATTCCTCATTTAGGCATCTCTATAGACAGAATAACATATTGGCCACGGTCCACGGGTTATATCGTTTGGCTCTCGCCCAAAACTCATCCATGTCTTTTCATGTGTTTCTCCAGCATGAACTATCACTTGACCTGCACCTTTCTATTGCATGCAGACCAAGTGGAAAAACACATTTATACAGTCAGTAGTCTTGTCAATCATACCTCCCCCAACTTATGATACCATGGGACGCTACTTTTAAGGTAATAAAATATGGAAAGGAGGAGTCGGGAGTTGTCAAATCTGCAAGTTGGAGGAACCGGCTAAAAATGTTGCACTTCGACTTTGAATTCCCTAAGACGTGACAAGTCACGAGAGGTTCATTGTCTCCCATAATCTACACACTGAACTCTAGCAATCTGGGGGTGATAAGCGGGGTTTAAGGCCACAAAGTAGCCATGTATAGTGTTTTTCCCCTTCATGATTATTCATTGGTAACGTGTGTATGTTAATATTTCTAAGTGTGTATGAACATGATTGTCACCCTTGAGCAATCCTGATTACTCAGAATGGCCGTCACAATGTCTAATCCTGTTAAAAGAAGCAAGCATTTCTGGGGCGCTAGCCGTCACTCTGTCTGGTGTGAAACCATCAACGTGGCCCTATACAATCGTCTTACATTCTAGACTTGACAGTACACTGAGGCAAAAGGGAGTGTTCAAAAGAGAGGGAGGGAGGGAGGGAGGGAGGGAGGGAGGGAGGGAGGGAGGGAGGGAGGGAGGGAGGGAGGGGGAGGGAGAGAGGGACGGCAGGGGGGACGGAGGGAAGGGGCGAGGGCGCATTATACTAATAACACTGTATATGATACAAGAATTGTTTTCGAAAAAAAAACACTCTTCAATTTAATAATATGATTTTTTATAGCGTCTAGTTTTCACCGCTAATGTCCTAACTTCAAGCAAAATGTTCTACTCTTCATGGACATGTTCCTCATAATAGTATTTGTCAGTTATATTCCGTAGAACAGGACAAACCTTTCTCCCCAATAGAATGGCCTTAGGGTCGAGAGTTAGTGTTAGGGGGTACAAACCTTAGCAGAGATAATAGTTCCGGTGCAGAATGTAGGTCGTTCTGGTCACTGGTTCTACACACTAAGGTCAGATGTGCTGCTAATGCTATACCAACCACCATGGTCTATCGCGAACTGAACAGGTGTTCGGGTATATCACTGACCCTTTATCAAACGAAATCAGGATAATATTATTATTATGGTAGAAGGCCTGATTCTGTTAATGCATGACTTGAGAAGTACAGTCAGCCCTCACTATCTCGGATTTTGAATTTGGAAGGAAAATTGTGAGTGGAAACAAATTCTACAGGGGTCCAAGTCCAGATATAATGGGATATAATTATAACCAGGTTATAGGATCTACTGTCACCACTATCTGAGGTATATACATGTAGTAGGGGGTCCAAGGTGGTCATTGTTCAACGTAGCACTCGAGGATCGACTGTATACTATATTATCTGAACCGTATACATATGTGTGGATGAAGAGGAGTATAGCACTTGTTGAGCCCCTTTGATAAATTCATCATGGTATACTGCGTGGAATTTGTATAGGAAAAATATAATAATAAAGAAACAATGTAATCCTTTGGAGAGCTAACGGTAAATGCGTCATGCATGGCCTACTGTCTCTTATGATGATGCACAGGCAGCCACCTCGTGATGCACAGGGCCCCAGCGTACCTCGGTGCCGTTTTCAAACAGGTGGCTACAAACTCACCGACCGGAAAATCGGCCATTATCACCACCCAGAAGGAAAGGTGCGTGGGAAAAGGACTCCTAAATCTTATATGAGACACTGAGATGCTATTATATCAGCATCTTTAGGTGTTATCTATACGACGTACACACCATGCTTGGCCCCTGGGACGGTGCACAGGTGCAAGGAATATTAAAACGGTCAATTATATAATTTTGTCACTTTACATATATACTAAGGAAACAAGTATTTTATTCAGAAAAAGAAACTATTGCATCACTGCATCAGATAAGCCTGTTGGTCTACATTCTAATAACACATGATGTACATGATGTGTCAGAATCCGTTTGATTCGCACAAGACTATCGGTATAAAGGCTTAAGCCATCATTCATGAAAATAATGTTGGTGTTTTCGTCTTATGCATTGTTTGCAGTTCTAGCATTGGAGCAGGTGTTTAGTCTGAAGGTACGTAATGACCCTTAGCATCCTACAGGTTTATGGTGTATCTTAACCCTTTAGGGACGGCAGGTCTCTTATACTTTTGTCGTTATGATGCACCAATACAACTCGCTAGGGCTGCATTGGCGCATCATGCCGATTTTTTGGGAGTGTATCACACCACTATGGTAGGTTTGATGCTTGAATGCAGAACTGGCGAGTTACTTGTCAGGGCTGCATTTGTGCATCATGACGGCCAATGCGATGATGCATTGATGCATTAGTTATGCGGCCCTTTACGTTAAGGATGGCGTCCTTCTATGTATACATACCCAGGAAACTGGGGTGAGGAAGGGTGAGACTAGTGCGAGCATTGCCCATAGAGCAAGGTAAGGTGAGCCCTGTGTGTAGAAGCTCACCCTATATGCTAGACTGGGCAAGCCTTGTGCCTATAGCCTTCGCTGCCCAAACCCACACTGAGGGTGACCCTCTGGTCTGTGTGCTGGCACACCACCTTACCCAAGGTCCCCCAAGCATGCACACCAGTATTTAGTAGGTTGTGTATTGCCATGGTGGATAAATAGAGGTTCCTTTATATGGCCACCCAACACAGATCCGATAGTATAGTGGTCATCACTGGCGCTTTGTATGTGAAAGGTCCAGGGTTCAAGACTCGGCCATGTCAACCTACCCACCATTTTTTTCTTATTTTTACTAATGTAACTTTACAATTGTCCACAAAATACATGTCACTGGTCTATTGTTCTTAAAACAAGCGGCAACTGGGAGAACTCACATCATAGCTACATAAGGGTTTTCCTTATGCTACTGCAAGCCCCTCTTGTAACTCTTCCACAGTGCCACACAGTCCCAGCCATCAAGCCTGGATTTGGGCAACATGGCAGAGAGCTAAATAGGGCTAGCACAAGATTCAGGCTTGTGTGAGGGCAATGCTAGGAACAAAAGGTTAAAACATTCCAATGTAATACATATAGGTTCCTTAGATATCCCAACCTTGTACCCACATGGTAGTCTAGTGGTCATCACAGTCACCTTGTATCCCAAAGGTCCAGGGTTCGTGACTCAGCCATGTCAACCTTCCCACCATTTTATCTTCAATTTTCTATTTTTATGAAGAAAATATGGTGGGTAGGTTGACATGACTGAGTCACGAACCCTGGACCTTTGGGGTACAAGGCGACAGTGCTGACCAGTATACTACAGTGTGGGTGTGAGGTGTTGACATATAAGTAACTGATATATACTGCACACTGGACAACCCCACACCTTGTGCAAGCCCTCACCCACCTCTCACCCAAGTTCCCCCACCACCAGCTAGCCACTGGGTGGGATTGGGTGGGCATGTGGAAGGGCTAGGGCACCTCACCCAAAGCTCACACTACCTCACCCCTTGAGCTAGGCACAAAAGTAGTTCGCCCTAGCTGGCGCTAGTATGCTCTAGACTCACCCCAGTTTCCTGGGTACACATGCACAGTGTTGCTGGTACTATTAGGCCAAGTTAATGCATTGTGCATGTGCCAATACAGAAGCTGGCACATATTAAAATGATGCATGCACAATTATACTGTGGGGAACCGACTACAAGTCTCTGCCAACTCTATTTTGTCCAAACCTAAATTCTAGCCTGGGAACCTCAGACGAAGATCACACCAACTCCCTGGTTATTGATGATATCGGGTTGTCAGTGCAGAACTCAACTATTACTATTACTCTAATATATGTGCAATGCATAACTGATCCATCTATCATAGTCATTCCCTTGGTATCTGTATGATATAGCTGTATATCCCTGTATGTTTTTTTTAAAATATTTTTTATTAAGGTTACATCCAGTACAGTATGTTAAAATATACAACCAGAATCTAGGCTCGGTTATAACCGATTTGCAGCCTAGTCCTTATGTATCCAAATGTATGTCAATATCATGTGGTCTGTATTGCCAATGGCTCTACATAGGGACTGAATAGAATATCTATCATATGTTATGCTCTCGTAAATATTATAGGTTGTGTATTTATCATGCAGAATATGTACAAAACACTATACTAATGCACAGGATGTCAATCATGTGGTCATGTTCAAAGCAGCCTGTATATGACTGTATACATCTATAACAGGTGTGAAAGTGAATTACTATACATGTTTAGTATTGATAAGCACAACGAATCAGCGCTTTTCCCCCCACATCCAGCCAGGTACGCATGTTGTTTTCCCCCTACACCTACTATTACAAGACGTATAATTTACACAGTCTCAGCTGATTACCCGACGTGACTTAGTCCTTTTTAGGACAGGGAACTGCAGCAATACATAACGCACTACCGACAATTAGTAATCTGCCAGTGCTGCATTTATGCATTATTGGCTCGACACGCTCTGGAAGATTTAGCCTGATGCATGAATGCAGCACTGGCATGGCGAGTTACCCAATACTGCTGCATTCATGAATCACAATAAATGGTCATTAGCCATGAGGCATCGTGTCATGCTTAAAGGGTTAAGCTCGAGGTGCAAAAGGAGGACAGAATACATTCCTCCACACCCAGCCCTATGTTAAGCAAAAAAGAGATATGTTGGTTTCCAGTCTCCTGACTGGGTCCAGCAAAAACAGGGCTGATCTTAATCATTTCCTTCTCTTTTTAGTTGGCGTCTAGATGCTAATTTCTATGTATTGCCAATCGAACGATTATTCAAGATTCTAGATTGAAAACTGTTACTATGACATTTTTGTCATATTGGCCTACCGATTTTGTTATTCACAAATATCACATGCCTGTTAGTAAAATAACAACTCACTTTATTTGATTGTCCACGATTGGAAGTAACTCATGATCAAATCTGATATGTATAGGCCTACGTTGGACAGGCAAGAGAAACCTATGCCTCTTGGGGAAAGCAGAGCGAAATGAAACACCGACTTGCCAGGTCTGGTGTTTCAGTCTATGTTACTGGAATCTAACCTCCTTTATTCTGGGCCTGTGGACATTAGTCAATGGTATCAGGGTCTCAAGTGTAGCTAAATGTAAGCTAACACTACCTCACGGCCTCGGTGCAGACGTCCTGAGGGGTGGGGAGGAGGCTAGGGAGGAGGTAGGTGAAGAGAGGGTCTCACAAAGATAAATCTATATAGAATATACACTCAATCAGTTTTGTCAACTTTGCTGGCCGTGCCAGAAGGTATGGTGTGTATCCTTTGAGCACATGCACTGCTTATAGATCAGATTTACCACATGATATTATGTTCAGTAGTTCTATCCAAGGCACAGCCCTGTATGCATCATAGCGGCATTTACAAATAAACCCTATTATTAAGGTAATGCACTGTGTTTGGTTATAGTAAGTGTGCATATGAGCACAATTTGTTTTATTCGTTCTCAATCAACGCTAACAACAGCTCTATTTATTAAATATTTATAATATTCCTGCTGAACAGGATACTCAGGGAATTTAAGCCTGATGATAGCAATTCTAGAAAAATGACAATTCCTGAAAATTATTTATTCCATGAGCTGAAATGTCTGTATTCCCCTGAGCTAAGTATTTGTATAACACAGGTGAGTGAGCGTGTTTGTTTGCCTCCTGTGCATGATCCATATCCCGAGTGTACTTAAGGGCTGCGTGACTGCCCAGAATAAAAGCTAAGCAAAACACAACAAAACGTTACAACAAAAAGCCCAGTTAACCTCTGATGGGATCGACTCTCACAGCCTGATTATTTATTTCTGGATCATATTTGGCGTTCGGCCAATTCTGATCAGTCATAAAACTTTAGGTTCAGTGGAGCATGCAGTGTTTGCTACTGTGAGAATAATCAATTCAACTATATTATGAATAATTCAGTGATGGTGGCTTTAAAAAGGGAAACTATGGATTCCATAACCAGTTGGCTGGGTCACACTACCTGTTGAACATGCTATGTTCATATTGACCATTGGAGCTGCATATATAAAAGCAGTACCTGTTCAATATCCCTTTAAGTGCATTCATGTATTATAAAATTTAACGTCAAGGTGCTCGAATGCACAACCCACAGGGATGATACACTCCTAAAGGGTAGGCATGATGCATGGATGCACCCTTAGTGAGTTACTCACCAGGGATGTATCTATAAATCATGACGACAAAGGGCATGCCACATTAAAGCCCTATTCAGCCCTGAAAGGGTCCCTGCGCCCATAAACCTTACAGTACTCACTATCTAGGTATCTGGTTTCTGTGCTGTGCAGAACGTAATAGTTTCTGGGTATACCCTGCTAACAATTGTTGGTTACATGCAGGTATTGACATGGAATAGTGTTGCTTGATGCACCAAAACATGGACTATTATATATATTAAGGACTGCTAAAATAAACAGTAAGATTTGATACACAGGGAGTATGAAAAGGCGGACGAGTCATGTGGTATAAGGTTTACCCTTGGTATAATGCATCATGTGTTGTAACGGGTTATTCGTGGTCTAAAACCTGAATTTAGATTAGTCTTGTAGGTTTAAGCCATTAGGTGTGATGCTGCAGAGGCGATGCATCCACCTTCTTTCTTCCAGGGTGAAAAGTAGGAGGTAGTAGCATAATCCGTTTCTCCTATTATGCATTATGCCAGATGGATGACATATTGCATGAATGCAGCCCTGGAAAGCCTTCTCGCCAGGGCTACATGCATGCATCGTACTGACCCCAAGGGAGTTCCATGCGGTTGACATGATGCCTGAATTCGGTAATGGTGGGTTACTCGCCATGGCTGCATTCATGCAGCATGCCGATCAAAGTCATCATGTATTAAAGCACTTTGTGGCTCTTAAAGGGGTAAGACCCGGATGTTAATGGACTTAGGTGTCACTGGACCTAGACAAAGTATACAAACGGCTCGTTCTCCAAAAGCCATTTTGTCATCGTCTATGCTTGACTGGTCCGTAATGTCGGAATGCGTCATTTAGGGAGGCAGTTTACTCCCATCTCATTATATTGAAGCCATTCATCAACAATGATTACAAGTTGCCAATCGCTTTTCTCGTAAGCTTTGAAATACATAAACACATTGCCATTGTTTTTTTTCTCTTTAAACCTGGGTGATTTGTCATAGTTAGTGTTACTAACAAGGTCCATCTTACATAGGTCCTAGGGGAGTGATCATTTCTCACGGCATCCATCCCCTCTCTACCCCTAGGGGCTTTCCTGGGGAGCATTCTACAGCATGGCAGTGGTCAGAAGGCCTCTCTGTGGAATAAGTAGAGGGGCAACACGTTAGCCCCTCTTTGACAGAGGCTAGGGGGGCAGGTGGCAGGGGGGGCAAAAATAATTCACATATATTCAGCGACAACCAAGTAAATGAAAACCGCTATACAACGTTTCAGAACGTTTTTCTATGGCTTCTCATCAGCTCATAAGGACCAAACGTTGTGTAACGTTAAAAATGTTATTTTGACGTAGAATAGCGTATTTTTGTTAGCTGGGAAGGCCTTTGCGAAATTGCACCTCCCTAATATCAAGAAATGGTCCCTCCCCTATCTAAATGGTGTGTTTGTGCACCCCATCAGTATGTACCCCAGCAGCAGTTGATCAGTGAACCATTCACCTAGGGGGTGGGGGGTGGGGGGTGGGGGGTGGGGGGTGGGGGGTGGGGGGTAGGGGGCTTCTACACTCTGCCAATTACTTCTCCTTGTTGAAAACGACCCCGATCTTGTCCTGCTCTCAGAATACAAGTCTGCAATTTCCCCCTACCCTTGTGAGGTCCTCCTTATATAAGCCAAGCTCTGCCTAAGCCCTCTGGCTCTTCTGGTAATTTCCCTCTCATTGGCAGCTGCCCCCAACCTCCCATCAGTGGCCCTATTGTATGCCATGCTACCATTGTACATTCAGGCTGTTTCCATTTCATAGACAGCACCTCCCAGTGGGCACATAACATTGAATCAACATTGATCAATGGTTGTCAATGTTGATTCAATGTTGAGGCAATGTCTATTCAACGTTAAACTGAATTTTGTGCCCACTGGGCTACTGCGCACAGAATAAATAGGAGGCAAGAAATCTGGTTAGGTCACCCTAAAGAAAAAAAATCGTTATCATCACCGCATGCATCAGATGGGAATTCTTTTTTAATGTATCTATTTACAATAATTTTTGATGAAAAACTAACAGCTTATATTGTCGGTTAAAGGTTCATATATATCTATGCTTCCTTATATGAAAAAAAAGCTCCCTCACCATAGCTGACATTTTCAACAGACTAAAAATGGCCAGAAGCCCACATTTGTCCCCCCCACCCCCAACATCATTGAACTACTTGTCACAGCCTTGTTTACCCATGTCCAAGTGATGGGAACGTGTCCTCCTACCTGTAAAGTGTAATTGTACCTAGACTGTCTGATGGTGCCTGGACAGTGAACCAAAAATGACATCCCTTTATACTGTAAATCAACTGTTGATTCTACTACTCATAGGTATACACTAATCACGTTATATATATATATATATATATATATATATATATATATATATATATATATATATATATATAAATATATGGAAGATTACAGCAGATTCTACTGCTCAGCTATACATTGACTACTAACAGTGTAGGTGATGTCCACAATTATGATACTTCATTGTATCAACTACGATCTGCTATAGCCTGTAGTATAGGAAAAGTTGGGCACAGACATGTTTAACACGTCTCACGTGTTAGGTTTGTAAAAAATGCCATTTTGACCCTAAACATAGGATTAGCAGTACTGCCTATCTGGTAGACTGCGGTTTTCCCTACTGCTGGTGTTTTGACCCTCATCACAGCCCCTAAACGTAGTCACAAGGTCTGAGATTGTCCAGCTCCCCCTCCCTTCCCATACACTACACCCACTGAATCTGATGTCTATTTTACGGCTAGTTTTGGTGTGGGTTGGAATCCCAAGGGTGTAGGCTACTGCCTGCTATACTTCAGCCACTGGCTGTGATGGACCTGCAGCATACCAAAAACCTGCCTATTTCACCTGTGTCTATATTGTGTGTAATGTAAAATAATTCATACCTTTGTAAAGCTGTATCAGCTTATGAGTTATGTTTACCCCCATACATTAGACCACCTCCATCTGCCTTGACAACATACCAATGTGTTGTCTAGGACCTAGCCTGTAATGTCTTCTTTACACAACCCAGCCCATCTAACCCTTCAGATGTCGCTAAAAGCTGACATTTGTCGGCATGATGCACCAATGCAGCCCCGGCGAGTAACTCACCTGTGCTGCATTGGTCATCATGCAGACCCTTTGGGAGTGTTTCAACCCTGTCATGATGCAGCACTGGTGAAATACTCGCCAGGGCTGCATTCATGCATCATGACGACCAAGGGCATAGCACATTAAAGCACTATGCCGTCTTTAAAGCACTATGCAGCCCTTAAAGGGTTAACTTAACAGCCTCCCCACTTTTCCCACTGATACCATGCCACCCACCACCTCTCTACTTACCAGCCTGCTTATCTCGGCCACCGTGTTATCGTAGAGCTTCTTGGGATCCATCCTTGGTCAGGGCTAGCACTATTAGTATCACAGAACGGCGTCAGGTGCTTCCTTATCACTCATCCAATGGTCACCTAGGGGTGCTGGTGTTACTGTGAGAATCCTCCAGGGTCAGGGATAACACCTTACCATAGGCTTAATGGCTTTTACTCTGTTTTAAGATGCATATACTAGTTTTCTTCAATGGTTTAAACCACTAACTCCCCTGACTGTAGTGGATAACACTAGTACTAATAGATGGGTAAATTAGTTATTGCAGTATACTGACCATAATAACATTAATAATGGGAGTATTCCTAGTTTTATCTCCTTTTCCCGCTATAAACGTATTTCCATTCAGATGTCGACTCCAATGTTTATCCACTGATTTGTTCACTTGCAGGTTCCTATAAGATACAGCGGTTGGCTGTACCTTTTTATGGTAGCTTAAACTTGTAGGTCTCTATAATGGACAGATGTGGTTCCTGGCTCCAGTACTACTTATACTGACAGTGTACGTGCCTGGACGTTAGATAGCAGGGTGAACCCGTGGGTGGGTGGGACACGCAGGTTCATCCATGCACGCACATCAATGTGTAGTGGGTGGTGGCTGCGATGGGTGCTACACACGTTATGCATGCATGCACACCCCAGGGTACTGTTGGCTCCCCTCGTGGTCCACACCAGTACTGGCCTCCCACCCACACAATGTGTCTCCTGCCAAAAAGGTGCTTCTACTACACAACTCTAGCAAACCTCGATGTTACTCCCGTTACAAGTATAGATAGTCCTAGATACATCCCAGCAGACCATATAGAATCCCACATCAAGCTTACTTCCAGTGTTGCTTCCTAGATGGTGCTTTCTGTCTGATCTATATATTTTTTTATCATATGAGGATTGCCTTAAGGGTGCCACTTGCTGCCTTCTCCAGGGTTGATGTAGCTTTGAGTAGAGTAGCCTTAGAACTACAACCAGACACAATCCTGTTCTTCACACATCACAGCAGGCTGACTACAATCCACAGGTCCAGCTGCCAACTCGGTAGCATGCTTCACGAGGTCTGCTCCACCACCCACCACCCAGCACTACCTCCTATACCACAGTATGTTATACATGTAGTGTGTAGGGAGTCTGTAGGTGTGGGAATGTGTTTGATCCTCACCTTATGTGCACTCACACACACTCACAGTCTCTGCGCACACACGTGTGTGTGTTTACATCTGCACGTGCACACACCCCTCCTTCCTTGTCCCACACACAGACACACACACGCTGGTCCTCTCAGGGTGATGTAGACTCACGACTGTCTCCGGCGGGAACCAGATCGGGATACCACCAGCGTCCAACCTGCGTCTACCCTGGGAGCGCCACCTACATGCAGGCGGCGTCCGACGCTACACCTGGCGCCAGGAGAGCTACTACATGTACATATATGAATGTATAGTTTTGGCTCAGAGAGGACCTGTTATATATCTTTATATAGTGGTGGTGGATCTTCTTTCAATCAGTAATACGTATGTTTATTATGATACCTATCAGTGATGCCTTTTATTAATATTAATTGTTCAATGTTGTTTAATATTTATGTAACTTTTTTTATAAAAAGAATTGCAGTTGTTGCCACGTGAAAAAATGCCTCAGGCATTTTTATACGCAGCAACAACCGCAATTCTTGTTGTTCTATGTTGAAAGAACATAATGTCTACATGGTTGGTACATTTGAAGGGAACCCATTTAAGACACCAACTAAGCAGGGGGGGGAGGAGATTTATCTGGGGGGAAGGATATTATGACTTAAAATATGGCAGTTCCTACAAATTCCTTGGGTCCATGTTAGGGGGGGGGGGTAGATATGATAATAATCAATCTCAGGACCATGGAAATATGTGTTGTTAGGAATATAAACAAATAGAATAGCTGTTGCTATGAAACCAACTGTATAAGCAACAAACTAATTAAACCATCGAATTCCTTGGGTCCATTTTAGGGGCTAGGTATGATTATAATCAACCTCAAAACTATGGAAATGTGTGTTGCTAGGCATATAAACAATAAGTATAGCTGTTGCTAGGCAACCGGTTGTATTAGCAACATACCAATAGAACCATTGAATTCCTTGGGTCCATTTTAGGGGGATGGGTATGATTATAATCAATCTCAGGACCATGGAAATGTGTGTTGTTAGGAATATAAACAAATAGAACAGCTGTTGCTAGGCAATAGAACCATTGATTTCCTTGGGTCCATTTCAGGGGGGTAGATATGAATATAATCAATCTCAGGATCATGGATATGTGTGTTGCTAGGCAGATAAACAATAAGAATAGCTGTTGCTAGGCAACCATCTGTCTTAGCAACAAACTAATAGAACCATTGAATTCATTTGGTCCATGTAACTGTTAGGAGGGATAGTTATGATTATGATCAACCTTCTAGGTTGATTAATAATAATGTTTTCACAAAGGCATAAATTTGAGTGGTGACACCTTAAAACAAAATGGCCGCACCCATACTGACTTCCTGTCAAGTAAAAACAATATCAGGCCTCAGCCTGGTGCTTCACAAGCTAACCACCAGGGCCCCTCTGGGGCCTTAGGGTCTTAATGAAAAGGTGTTACTCACGCATATTTCTTTTTTTCATATATCATCTAAAAACCCTGTACCCCTCACTCACAATGGCTCAATTATGTAAAGCTCAGATACCGCTGGGTCTAATTTGGTATAACCTCTTATGCCAAATTTTGAAATGTAAACAAGATCAAGCGGGAAAAGCTAGTACAGGCTATAGCTTCCAGATCTATCCAAAATGTGGTGTTACTAGTTACACATCTGATCATTTTGATATCATCCTATGTTAGATATGATATGGAGGGACAGAATCAGCTAGAACAAGCCAGTATATTTGCGGGAATTCATATCATTGTGTAATATGGAGTGGTACTATTGGGAAATACAGAGTACTTGTACTGATGGCAAACATTATACATATCATGTATACCGTCACCCCTGCTAAATGCACTGTCAATGAATCTATACATTCACAGTGTGGTCACTAACACAGGTATGTATATGCACTACATTATATGCAGCTATCAATATACACCATTGGTGTGCCACTCCATGTAAATATACCCTTTGTTAACCAGGCTGGTCTATTCACACGCACTTCCAGGTAACATGGCATTGCTCTACTCTCATCGGCCTGCCTTCCCATCATGTAGAGATCCTTCATGGCTAAAGTTATAAATGCATATTGTGGCCGCGTACTGTTCTTCATTCTGACCTCACAATACTCCATTAGCCTTCATTTAGTGCTTTGATGTAGAATACCCTTTGTCGACATCATTCATGAATGCAGCCCTCGCGAGTAACTCGCCAGTACTGCATTGAAGCGTCATGCTGATCATATAGCGTCAATGCATTCACGAAGGGTCAGCATAATGCTTGAATGCAGCCCTGGGAAGTTACTTGCCAGAGCTGTCTTCATGTATGATGATGACAATAAAGGGGAATATAGGGATAGTGCACTAACGCACCATGCGGCCCTTAGAGGTAGTCACAGTACTTCAGCATCAGCTGTGGCTGAACATGACAGAATGTGGTTATTGGTTTTGCTGTGATGTAATGGATGGGAGACCCCCTTACTAAACAACATGTTGTGTAAAAGATGCAGAGGATGCATGAATCATTCTGTCTAAATACCGTAATCGCTCAGATTCTTCCAGGAGGGACTAACAATCTTTACGCCCATCCCCTCCAAAAATACCCATCCACCACACTCAAAAAGTAAACTCGTCTGCAGACTCTTCTAAGTGACAAGAGAGTGGGTCCTCTAGCTGTAGTTGTCAGATAGAAGATACACTTGGTATGTGCCAGCCCAAAACCTGACTCATGCCAGCCCTAGACTAGTCAACCAGGGTCTGATTCAGGATTTTCCCTGTAGGTGGCATCAGTATAACATGCATTCTGTATAAAGTTGGGGAATGAATTGCATAATTTCTATGTTGATTTTAATCATATTTATGGGAATACACATTCATGTTATGGAGAATCCTGAGATTTATCTATTGGGGATGCTAGAAAATGTAAAGGAATCAATGTTTTGATATAATTGAGACAAAACAAATCTGTGTAGGGCACAGACACCTCTTTTGTGGTTATTTCTATGGTACAATAGCTGCAAGGAAACTCCCATTGGTATGACATCCACATATGTGTTAGCAGTCTGTAACTAAAGGGTAGAAATACTCTCAATACAGACTTGGGGATATGGCAGGAATTCTCCTAACCTACATACCTCTATGTTTGTATGAATTAGCTATTATAAACCTCAGAAATATAGACAGACATGGACAACAATTATGCCAAGGCAGGACCCAGTTAGCTCCACCTGCAGTGAAGTAGAGGTTATAGTGCACAGGTTAACCCTCTAAGAGGTGCATATTGCTTTAAGGTGCTATGCTCTATGTGATCATAATACATGAATTACGCCTTGGCAAGTATACTCGCCCAACTGTTGATTCATTTCCAAAAGTGCATGAATGCAGGCTTGGCGAATAGACTCACCAGGGCTACATTCATGCATCATGCTGACAAAGGGATTCAAGCACATTTAAAGCAGTTTGCAGCCAATAAAGGGTTAACTATTCTGGGTTGTCAATTTGACGACCTTAGACTTGTCACTTGGAGTGGGCCACTGCCTGGGCTAACATTGTCAGTTAGATGACCCTAGTCTTGTCTTGTGGGATGGTAACCGGACAGTTCATCAAATAGACAACCTTTAACTCGTTTATTTTATGACCGTCACTTTAAAGACCCTAAACTCTTCTTATAAGACAACCTTTTGACAAGTTTGGATCCCTTCATTTTATCAGTGCATACCCTGTCCATACAGAATGACCATGCCCTAACGCTACAACATCAGCCCTCTATACACACTGACAGGGAAGGGAACATAGTGTATATAGAGTAATGTATAGTTGGGTTAAACTACAGGGGTTCGTCGTGGTTGAAGAAGGAGACTTCTATGACACTATACTAGAAGGCCAAACGTGGAGGAGGGATGGCTTGAGGGCTTCTAGAGGGCCAGGTAGGGATACGTATAGCTGTATAGAGGTGCCAGAGGGGTGGGCGTATTGCATCTTTGCCGTACAATGGGCATTATAATAGAGAGGGTAGAGGGTTGGCAGTGTACTGTAGCCTCAAGGCCTCCCGCCTGTATAACTTACCATCCTTAGAATATGGGATTTCTTCACAAACAGAATGAGAGTTTGTTTCAACAAGGCATTGCATGTACTATGAATTGATGAGGACACACTTACAGAAAACAACGGATGAACACACATTCCATATTCAGGTAAAATTGCATAAAAATAGCAAGCATTTCAGAAGCATGAAAAGAGCAAGCATTTCAGAAGCATGAATATTTGCTCAGGGGCATTTTTTGAACAACATTTTAACTTTATTTCTCACATATGATCCGAGTGAAGTATTACAATGTATGACATACATGTGCTCCTCCATATTGAATGGCTCGATATGAGAAGTGTATTAATATACGCATGTACCGGTACACAGCGATAACTAGATTGAGAAATAAAGTTATGGGAAGGGCTTATCAACAGATAATATTATGCCCTTACCAGAGCTAGATACATGTATAAAGGGCACGTATTCTTTAGTAACGATAGGACAAGATATGCGACAAAGATAACATGTTTTAAGTCTTGTGTCACCCCCAACAAAATAACATCTCAAGATTCATAATAAATATTAAATTTTGTAATTACTTAGGAATGGTATTTAGCATCACCTCTTTGACTTTGTTTTTGTATTCACATTGGATGTTTAATGACCTAAGATCAGCAGTTTGCTCATTCCAGAGCCTAGCACATATTACTTCAGGACATTTTTCATATGCCGCTGAATGGATCGTCACATAATTTAATAAGGGTGCAACATTCGCACGAGTTGGCCTGACTATGTTCTGCAGGTACATACCACCACTGTGAACTCTCTTAAAAGCTAACAATTTAGTATGGTAAATTCTACGCTCGCTTAATATAGGTAGCTTCGCAAGACGATGCACATCTACTGAAGGGGTTAATAAATTCAAGCCCAAGCATGTTTTTAGACATTTGTTCTGTTTCCTTTGTAACAAGGCTAATAAGTCTGTGTTAGCAGCTCCATATAATATATCGGCATAATCTATAAGAGGTAGTACATACGAGATGTAAACCCTTAACAGAATTTTACTAGACATCATTTTGCTTAAATAATACAACATTAGTGACTTAAACTTGATGTCTTTTATCAAGTCCCTAATATGCAAGGAAAAATTGAGCTCCTGATCAAGAATGATGCCTAGATATTTATATGAAATGACCTGTTTAAGTGTAGTATCTTTCAACTTAACCGTAGGCTTGGGCAGGCGCTTTAGAGTGGGCGCTGCTGCAAAAACCATCACCTTTGTTTTTGACTCGTTCACAGATAATTTATTTTTGCTTGACCAGCTAGCGAAGAGGCTTAATGCCTTATTAAGAGATTGTTCTAGGAGCCTGAAATCTTTACCTGATACGTACAAGACAGAGTCGTCCGCATATAACATAGTATTATGCTGATCAGTGGGTAAAATGCAGTCATTAATATATAATAAAAAGAACAGCGGGCCCAATATGGAGCCCTGAGGGACTCCGCAAGATAAGTTGACCTCTTTAGACTTGACATTATTGGCATTTGTGACTTGTTTTCTATTATTTAAATAATTTTTTATTAAGTCCAAATTTTTGCCTCGGATCCCGTAAAATCCCAATTTTTCTAGTAAAATTTGGAAATTTACGGAATCAAAAGCCTTTTTGATATCTATAAAGGCAGCCATTGTAATGTTTCCATTATTTCTATTTTTTAGTATATCATCAACAAAAGAACTAATGGTGTCAACAGTAGACTTCCCTTGCTGGTAGCCACCTTGCTGGGGGGCTAAAATACTGTGTAAAGACAGGTGATCAGATAACTTATTATGCATTAAGCGCTCCAGGATTTTTCCTGGTACCGGTAGTACACTTATAGGGCGGAAATTAGTAACCTTGCTCATGTCACCACTCTTAGGTAGAGGAGTAACTATAGCTATCTTCCAGGTATCAGGAATTTTAGTATAAGTAAAACACAGGCGTATAATTTTTATAAACCTTTCTATGTAATGTAGACATGTAATCTTAAAGATTTTAGTCGGTATATAGTTTAAGGAAGAAGACTTAGTTATATCGAGATCCTGTAGGCATTTTACAATTTCATCATTTGTAACATCAAAATCAGGCATCATATGATCACAGGCTGTCCCTTGGAAGGACCATTCATCAGTGTGTGAGGCTGCTAATTTTGGGCCTATTTCGGCAAAGAAACTGTTAATAAATTCTGCTGTGTTTTCTAGGGGTATAGGGGTACCATCGTCATCCATTAAATTTATACCAGCATTTGGCTTTTTTTTTGAAGGGATAATTTGTCTAATGATTTTCCAAAACTTTTTGCTATCTTTTAATGAGTCCTCACACTCAGATTTAAAATAAATATGTCTAGCCTCTTCTCGTTCGACATTAACATTATTCCTTAAATTTCTCGCGTGGTGCCAATCTATAATAGAACCAGATTTACGAGCATTAGCAAGAGCCATATTCTTATCATTGGATCGCTCGAGGAGGTAGTTAGACATCCAAGGGTCACTCTGATCCTTTATACGAAATTCCCTGATAGGGCAAGACTTATTTAATTCATTATACATAGCATTTTCAAAAATTTCCCAACATACATCAACATTTTCTGATTGATCAAAATTATGCCAGTCCAATGTATCAAGATTACGTAAAAATTCATCAATATTCAAATTTCTATAAGAACGTCCCGTGAAAATACGGTATCCCAGTTTAACACCATCATGTTTTCTTAGCATAAAGATTGGGAGGTGATCACTTAAGTGTATATTTAGAGGTCCATATGACAGTATATTTCTACAATTTGTAAAAATCAGATCAATGCCAGTATTGAAACCTGCGGTAGTAGTAACACTATTAATAAGTTGTTCCATGTGGAAATCTGACATAGTTTCATACAAAAGCGATCTTTCATCATCATCTACCAACGCATCCACATTAAAATCACCAATTGCAACCATATCATATGAATCTAAGACATGAATTTGTAGTAACAAAGCTTTCATAATATTACAAAAATTAATTAAAGATCCAGTTGGCGGCCTATAAACATTACAAATGATTGTCTTTTTTGACTTGCCTTTCTGTACAAAGAGCCATTGCACTTCTATATCTATTGAGCCACGATTCAAATGACGAAACATTTCAGATGAACATGTGAGCGTATCAGATATGTGAGCCACCAACCCACCACCTCTATGTACACTGACCCTATCATGACGATACAGACTGTAGTGGGGTAGTAAATAGTCGAAATCATTATCAGATTCGTTTAAAAAAGTTTCAGAGAAGAGAAGTACATCAATTTGTTTATTACTAAGTTCTGTTTTGATACCTGCTTTTTTATTTCTGATGCTCCTAGCATTTAAATGAACGATAGAGAAACCCCTACCAAAATTAGGACATTCACCCATTATCTCTAATAAATATGTGAGTTTGACTGTAAACCATCATCAATTGTATACATTCGCTTACAGACAAATCTGATACAAAATTATAAATTTTAGACCCCCCCCCCTACCCTGAGTAGGCATTCGGCTCTGATGGCCTGCCATCTCTAACATACCGTATATGGCTGAGGTTGGCTATCCTTCCCAGCGCCAAAAGATACAGTTTACACATGTTGACTTCAATATACTAATATAAATCAAGTACCAATAGGGCTGAAACATTTTACAATCATTAGTATCACGCTGTGTTGCAGTTTAGCACGTCAAGTAATATGTGTAGTTCAGATTCGAGACGACAGGTGGCTCCACCAGACATTGTGTATTCCACCACTGTGACCAAGCGTTTACCGGTACTTAGTATTATAACCATTCATTTTATGAGAAGTACAATATAATTACAGTCAGAAAGTATATTAAACATATTTTAGTTAGCTAATTTTAAACCAGAAAATAATTGATGTGTAGGAGTCAAAAAAGGATACCAAGTAGACATACACGTACTACCGGTAAGTTTTTAACATAAATATAAAACTGGGTATTTCTATTCTAGCACACACTTTAGTACAAGTACATTATTGACATAGCTATTATTTTATAAGACTAGATTTAGATTTCTATACAGAAGAGTTGCAGTTGAAATTAAATTAATAATATAATACTATGATTACACATATCGCTTTAGGCTAGAGTTTTGGTTCTATGAGCCAGGTGGAGGTGCTTGTTTGCGGATATTCTCGCGTAGAGTGCATAACAGCTTTCCGTGTAGGTTCTGCCCTGGATGATTGCCGTTCGTGCACCGACCCTTCTGTCCTAGATGTAGACCAACACCCCAGACGGGGTGGAAGCTGGCTTCGTACAAGAAGTTTGCTCCAGTCGACAGTAGATAGTCTCTGGTTGAAGCATCACTGAACTTGATGGCATTAAGTTTATATAGGGTTTGCTCTGCAATTTTGTTCCATTCCTGGTTACCACGAATCTTGTTGCCTTCACTCATAATGTGATACGGGTTATGTATGGACATTATTATCTGTGCTTGCCTCTCGTCTTTACAGGTGCGGGCCTTGAGATGTTGAAAAGCCTGTTCTACGCTTGAGTATGTGGTACCCTCATAGTCGATCTGGCATGGAAATAAGTTTGATAACCTATGATGCTGCGAGCGGAACATGATTCCGTCTTGTGTATAGGCTGTAGTAGCAGCCTCCATGGTGAGCTCGGGATGTGGTAGATTGAACAGTCTGTGGTGGCCGTAAGAATTTCCATTTATAATGACCGCTCGCTGGCGCAGTTTGCAGTCATAGTTCTTTCCCCG
The DNA here is from genome assembly GCA_947462335.1 of Harmothoe impar. Taxonomy (NCBI): domain Eukaryota; kingdom Metazoa; phylum Annelida; class Polychaeta; order Phyllodocida; family Polynoidae; genus Harmothoe; species Harmothoe impar. The sequence continues at coordinate 23,202,827 of OX381707.1, forward strand.
TGCGAGAAAAAACATCGACCTCAGGTCTAAGAATTCACGCTTCTCCTCCTCATTCAGTTCGTCACCAACAGATATGTTATCCCATTTGTCACGATCGTCCCTCAGATATTTCAGACCTCTTTGAAGCTCAGACTTACATTGTTGACTGTAGAACGATATGCGAACAGGTCTGGGTTTTTGTTTACGTTGGTTGTCACCGCCGCCATCTTGGTTCCTTTGTTGACGCCTATACGGGCCTACCCGCACGACGCTTTCAACTAAGCCTGTGCCAAAGTCAACTCCGGTGTCAGTCAATAACTGCGCTGTGAAATCATTAAGATCCTCGTTGTTGTCCTCAGGTTTCCCCTCTACAACTACAACCTTTTTGAGCTCCGTTTTTTCAGATTTCTCATGTTTGAGTTGATGTTCCGCAATGATTCTAGTGGAGGCGTCAGCGATCAGTGACAGTCTACTCACCGTCTGGTCGGAATTTTGTAGAGTTTTATTTACCTCTGTCAAGCTGCTGGCGTTAGCATCAAGGCTCTTCCTGATATCATTTAATAATGTCGTCTGCGTTGCACTGGTTGAATTTATATTTTCAATCGAGGTTTGGAGCGCTTTCAAGGTGTCGGTTGTTCTGTCGGCGAACTCTTCCTGTTGTGACAGTCGGACGTCAAGGGAGTTGAGAGCCTCTATAATGTCCGCTGGTGAGGCTCCGGGCTGTACAAGACTAGAACCAGCCTTTTTCCTTTGTCGAGTTTCTATGGCAGACATTCTTGCAGTGTCGGTGAGCTCCAAGCGCTTATGCGTGTGTAGAGACTAAATTCAGGCCTATTGTGTTAGTTTGACGTTGTTGATTTCACTCACGACGCGGGAGACCAGAAATGCCGCGCTGCTAGCCGGGCGCCATGTTGTCCTCATGGGCATGTACAGGATCCATCTGTAGCATGTCATGTTTCATGTTATTTTCATATTCCATGCCATTTTTATGTTGACCTGAGGAGCCCATCAGTCTGCTTACAGAGTCTTTAACCTGGGGATGTAGGAAGAACCATTCTCCTGTGTCGTGAAGAAAACCGCCAAGGGCTGCATGGTGCTTTAATCCGATATATATATATAAATGACGTTTGTGGCAATGATGCATTAATGCAGCCCTGGCGAGTAGACTCCCCGAGGCTAGATCAAGCATCATGCCAACCCTGCTGTGATACACTCCTGAAAGGATCTGAATGATGCATGAATGTATATAGAGTCACCAGGGCTGCATTCATGCATCATGACGACCAAAGACATTAAAGCACTAAATGATTTAAGTGTGCGGCCTGGGAGGTGGAGATGACAGAGGGAGCTGACCACAGAGACTGACCTAGGTGTGTTTACCGTGCCCCACCCCGCCCTCGGGGGTCCCTCACCTGCCAGGTGTGACGGTGGACGTACAGGTGTCTCATTGTACACCTGAGAGGTGCCAGGGGTCTATAGTGGGTGTGGGGGGGGGGGGAGGTGGAGGATGCCACCTCGTTTGACATATTGCCAAATGGTAACGGGACACCAGGAGCCTGATTCATAATACTGAAACCCAGTGGGCCCAAAATCTAGTTCAACGTTGAATCAACATTGAATAAACTTTGAATCAACATTGATAACCATTTATCAATGTTGACTCAATGTTCTGTGCCCACTGTGAGGGAGCAAAATCTAGTTCAACGTTGAATCGACATTGCATAAACTTTGAATCAACATTGATAACCATTTATCAATGTTGACTCAATGTTCTGTGCCCACTGTGAGGAAGCAAGACCAGGTAACATGATTAAGACTTGGAACTGTGTAATTCAAACCAGCACTCATCAGAGGCTGAAAGGTACAACCCCCATCATTGTATTCACTTATTCTTTATTCTTCTTTCCTGTTAGATATTACATTTTTACAAAGTACTTTGAGGATGATGACCCTTAAGGAGGTAGACCATCAATATACAAGAACATACTGTTTACAAATTACGCTGTGAGTATCCATTAATGAACATTAATTACCCACTTAGTGTTATCAACCCAACACATTCCCTTACATAACAATATTTTGTGAACACTCCAAGAACAAATACTACATGAATCAGGCTCAGAGGAGAATGTCCTCATTGAATATTGAATCACAATATCATTCCACTCCTCTGGATGGTAGACTGAATATTACACCCTTCACCATAACACACGATATTATCCTCAAACCTGATGAATAAGGCCTCAGCCTGATATGATGATGACTATTAATCTAATGGTTTTGGTGACCACGCTGTCATTAGTGTGACTAATGGTGGTTCGTGCTGTACTTCTGGTGATTTATAAACATTTTTAAGGTCAATGGAGGATTTCTTTTCAAAAAGCTCCACAGAAAATCTAAATGCCCCGGCCCTTAGTCTGACATGGCTATCCCAGGTTAGTCATAGGGACATTGGTCAGGCATGACCAAGTGCTATTCAAAAATGACTGAGGCAAAACAACATATGACTTATGTCTTACTCAAAAGAACTTAGCCCGAGACTCATTGAAATGGAGAAGACTGAGGTTAGTTGGTCAGTACTGACTAACCTGACAGAACTAACTAACCTAGGCTAGTCGTACAGGGAGCCAAAAAAATGCCTAACCTCGTGAGGCACTATTGTGACTAAGAGATTGGTCGTATAGGGAGCCAAAGAATATCCGTGTGGGAGAGGAATAGGGATATTATACACTATATATATATATATATATATATATGCAATTCTACTTGCATTCAAAACAGCAAAATAGATTTGTGCATGTTGATGGAGCTGCTCCAGTCCAAAATATTGCTGCCTATTTTTTTTAACAGTGCCGATAAAATGATATCAACCCTTATCAACTAAATATTTTAGGCGTGCATTTGGGTAACTTGTCGCCATTATCACCTCCCCTCCACACCACCAGGCATTAAGCTCACATTGACAATGCATAATTAATGAGGCCCTACTGATGGCACCTCTGTACACATCACATGTTCCGTGCTGACATGGCATGGTTAACCCTTTAAGGACCACATGGTGCGTTATGTCCTTGGTCGGCATGATGTATGAATGCAGGCCTGGTGATTATACTCGCCAATGATGCATTCACACATCATGCTGACACTGTTGCAGTGTATTAGCGCTGTAGGGTCGACATGATGCTTGAATGTAGCCCTGCCGAGTAAATCGCCAAACATACAAGGTATACTGTATTGAAGGTCTATGCGGCCCTCAATAGGGTTAACATGGGATGTGACCACACGGTTATCTGATGGTGGTACTGCATACTCACATGGTATCAGGGTCTTCCTGGTGTAAACCCACACTAACAGCATATCACACAGTCCACATAACTGCTGAACTAACACCTCTATCAGCACTTCGTGACTTCATTCTCTCCCTCTTCTTTGCTCTGTCTGTCTCTGTCTCTGTCTCTGTCTCTCTGCCTCTCTGTCTCTCTCTGTCTCTCTCTGTCTCTCTCTCCCTAGAGCTCTCTTCCTCCCCCCCCTCTCCTTCTCCCCCTTCCCCTCTCTCTCCCTTTAGAACATGGTGGTTTAACGCTCACAGGCTGTCCCTGTCTGGACGTGTTGTCTGTCTCTATATCTGCCTCTCTACATTTCTCCCTGTTTCTTTATCTCTGTCTCTCTGTGTCCCTCACCCCCTCTCTCGCTCTCCTACCTCATCCTCCTCTTCATCTGTCTGTCTGTCTCTCCTTTCCTTTAAGTATATATACACTGAATTTATTCCCGTTGTACACAAGAAGCTCTATTCACTAATAGCATGGAGCTAGTCACTATTATATTTAAATTTTGACTCTGGTTACGCAATAACAATTATCAGAAACTGAAGTGCAGCTACATTTCCCATGGGCTTGCTGTTGGGACTGTGCGTGTCAAACACCATTACTACATGAAACCAATCATTAGCGAAGATTTGTAGTATCACTACGCCAACATATCTACAATTAAATGTGGATGACTGTATAATCATAATGATCCTGCGGGTATACATCGATATAATTACAGTATAGGGGAATACACACATATATAGGATGGAGAATGGATGGATATGTACACCAAGACTCATGGCGTACTTTTTTCTTTTTTTTTCGGGGGGGGGGGGTAACGGTGGGGTTAGGTGGATTGACAATGATATTAGCCTTGGAGTAAGGGTGGGGGGTAAAGATGGGGTTGGGTGGGCTTGGGCTGGGGTGATAAGGTACCAGCCTCTAGACATCTCTAAAATAGGAGGAAATGTTAATTGTCTTATTCGTTTGCCCCTTTCTCCCAATATCGTTTGTATGGCCGATGGGTACGTAGATCGGAGTAGATAGAAATGCATCATATACACCATAGGAGTAAATGGAAATGCATCATACTAATTTGTTTGAGTTTATATATAAAAAATCTTTACCACATTGCTATATTCGTTTAGCAGCATTCAAACCATTTGGGAGTGTTTCATTAAGGGTCGGCATTGTACTTGCATGCACCACTGGTGAGTTACTCGTCAGGGATATAATTATACGCACCATTATAAGCAATATGTTGCTCTTAAAGGGTTCAGGTGGGTAGGATGAGGGGTCGGCTTAACCCGTGCTGGATCCATGAAGTAATCCCTACCAAAATAGAACTGATCTGTGATATATCGACTGCAGAACGGGCTGTACCCGGTGACTGCATTATAGTCAATATTGTCAACTGGGCAGGTAAAGTTCTCAGAACAACTGGATTCAATATTAAAGTAACATTTGAAGGGTTTGAATAATAGGACAAGGCCTTTGCATTTCAGCTGACATACGCAGAAAATAAAAGCTACTGAAAAAGCAAGCTTTCGTGTGATCGTCTTTTTGTCAGCGTTAAAGCTAGCTCTGTTTGAAAGGCTACTGGGCGGTGTCTTCCAGGCACTAGCCTTATCGTCAACATTAATATATTACAAGTGCTGTTCTGAATTGTACTGCATGGGAATGCAGCAGCCCGGTCGGTTTAATCAACCATCATTCCCAGTATCTCACGGCTGATTTGATACCCTAATTACATTACCAAACAGACTAGAATTGATTCTACATAATCCAAATTAGTTATTTTGATTGATGTAGTAGTACATAATTACATGAAAAAGATACACAGGAGAACCTAATTTATTCACTCATGAAATAACACTCAATTGTAAACACTTCTCATGACCCTTTATCTATATGTAATTATGTTGTGTTTGGCTCGTCTTCCTTTTAAGGACGACATGATGCATTAATCCATCATGCCCTTGGTCGTCATGATGCATGAATGTAGATCTGGCGAGTAACTCCCCAGTGCTGCACTCATGCATCATGCTGACCATATAAGGATGCAACACTCCCGACGGGTTGGCATGATGCACCAATGCAGGCCCGGTGAGTTACTCACCGCAGCTGCATTGGTGTATCATGACGACCAATGTCATCTTTCAGCGACTTCCACCCTTGAAGTAGGAGGGGGTGTTAAATGGCTAATTTTGTCGCACGGTTTCAGGGACAGGCTCAAATTATGCATTTGGGACCCAAAACTCGGGAAATCACAAAAATATTTTTTTCGGACCCCTGTGACCCCCCCGTACATGGGGTCCGAAGATTGGCCAAATAGTGAGAAAACAGCCCAAATTCAGGCTTTAAGATTCCTACTCAAACCTCACCATGCCTTCATGAAAATGGTCAGAAACCTTCATTTGGGACCCAAAGAGAGCATTTAAAGGCATATTGTTGTGATTATAGGGGTGTTTCCCCCTCTGGAGAGGGGGTGCGTCCATGGTAAAATGCCGATAAATCAGCTTTTTTGAAGGCATTTGCTCCTATACAATCAGGTCCCTATACTGCCATAAAACATCATCATGAACCATTCTGGAGGGCCCCCTGTTTCTGTTAACTACCCTCTATGACCCCTAACCACCCCCCCCCCCCCCATAGCATGCACCAATAGCCATCAGATAACTCCCTTCCCCCCTCCGCCCTCGCCTCTATATTACACTGTACTCAGATTGTCAGGATCAATAGTCATCCAAAGACACCTTAGCCTGTCTTGGGAGTAAGACAGTGGTGTGTTTAAAAGAGGGGTGGGGGATATGGAAGGGGCCCAGACCTCCTCCCTTACCCATCAGACATGAGAGGAGGCCTACCTCAGTCCATCTAAGAACTCCAACCATCAGACCTCTTATAATCTATTTATCATACATGCATGAATGGCTTCTTCACCTCAACAGAAAACTGATAAGGGACCCAAAGAGACTATTACAGGTTATATTCTTGTGATTGCATGAATATAACCCAAGTTTTGGAGGGCCTTTGCTTCAATACATTTGAATTGTCAACATATTAAAATGAGTTTAGATCAGATAGATAATACCCTTTTCAAAGGTCTCTATATTCATTTTGAGTTACCCTACCAATGATTACAGCCCCCCCCCCTCCATTCTATGCCTAGTACCTCACCCCATGTGTATTCATAGTCAAGATGACTGCTTCATGTTTTTACACTTATTATATATAGTAATTCTATAATAGTTATAGCAGAGATCTAATGTTAACATCACTAATCACCTGATACTACAATAAATAAAAACCCTGACTCTCCTCCTTAACCAAGTGGTTAAATGCATAGAATGATGGATGGTAGAGGGGTGATGGGGGAGGGAGCCTGCAAATGACTCCAAATAAGGACTGGTGTCCATATCTCTTAGTCTACACCTTGCATGGTTAGTATCCTAGACATAAGACAAGAGATAATTATTTAATTCAATTCTCTGAGGTGTTGAATAAATACTCTGAACCCTAAATATTATTGGAGCCAATAACAAACCCTGCAATTATATTATGGGGAGGGGTAGGTAACCCTGATACCTCATTTGCAATGCTAAAGATCAGATTTTGTCAAAGACGGGCATACATGCAACATCTGAGGGTGCTGCTATAATATTCAGATATATGAAAATATAACATAGGCATGGTGCTTGGTAGATCTATGCCATCCCCTATATGGGGTAAAGGGTAAGTTGGTAGAACCTAATATCAAACTTTGAGGACAGATGAATACATATCTTGATATCAAACCAAATATTGAACCCAAATTTGACTTGAAGTACAGTATCCCTCTACTAGCTGTAGTAGATACACCTACCAGGGTGATCTCAAGGACCCAGCTCACTCATTCTTTTTTTTGGGGGGTGGGGGCTCTTTTAACCACACCACTGTCCCACATGGAGGGAGGGTTGGGCTGATGGTTGTACTGAGTATTATCGAGCCGAGGTGGGGGGGGGGGGGGGTTATTTCATGCCTGTTAGTTTGGGGTGAGGGTAGGGATGGGGTGGAGGGGTGTCATAGGGGGTGGTTAACAGGAACAGGGAGCCCTCAAGAAAGGTTCAAACTATCAGACAGGTCTTATGTTAATACATTATTTCAGTGTAGGGTAATATAGAGGCGAAGGGGTGGGGGGGAGAGTTATCTGATGGCTATTGGTGCATGCTGGGGGGGGGGGGGTCATAGAAGGGAGTTAACAGAAAGAGGGGACCTTCCAGAAGGGTTTAATCTGCCTGATTAGGTGTCCTGATGATGTTTTATGGCAGTATAGGGATGTGATTGTAAGGGAGCAAATGGCTTCAAAAAAGCTGATTTATCGGTATTTTACCGAGGACGAACCACCACCCCAGAGGGGGAAACACCCCTATAATCACAACAATATGACTTTAGATGGTCTCTTTGGGTCCCATATGAAGGTTTCTGACCATTTTCATGAAGTCATGATTTGAATTTAGAAGGAATCTGAAAGCCTGAATTTGGGCTGTTTTCTCACTATTTGGCCGATCTTCGGACCCTATGTACGGGGGGGTCACGGGGGTCCAAAAAAAATATTTTTGTGATTTCCCGTGTTTTTGGACCCAAATGCATAGTTTGAGCCTGTCCCCGAAGAAAAGTAGATTTATCACCCCCCCCTACTTGAAGGGATAACTAGACACTTGATTCATTGTATCCAGAATACATTGGACGACATCACCCCCCATCCTTCTGTCAGAGCTGGGGGAGGAGTCCTTCCGGGTCAGGTCAGAGGTCACACACCTGGCTGACCTGACCTTGACCTCTGTGACCTGTGGATACCTGCACCAGGCTTAACCCTTTAAGGACCGCATAGTGCTTTATGTCCTTTACCGTCCCGAGTCAATGATGATCAACCCCAGAAGGGTCGTCATGATGAATGAATGCACCCATGGTATGCATGGCTAGTAGCCTCGCCGAAGCTGCATTCATGCATTATGACGATAAAGGAATGATCCTTTAACGCAACAATGGGCTTTTAATATGGAAGCCGACGAGGGCTATATATATGCACTATTATAGTAATAGATGCTACCCCAGTCAAGTGGCTACACAGAGAAAAGAAGTAGAATCACTGTGACTCCCGACTGAGGAAACTCTCCCCAGGACTCCCTAACACTAGCAGGACTATATAATAACTCTATAATGACTCCTATTCTAAGACTCCCTGATGATTGGGAGTCACTTTAGAGTCATGGGGAGAGTTGCCTTCGTGATCGGGGCTGGACTCCCATTTGAGAGTAACAGTGTTTTTACGTCTTCTCTCTGTGTAGCTGTCCCATACTATCTGAGTATCGTGCTGAATAAACACGGTACTGACCCCACTATAAACATTGATAACATACCTTACATAACTTTGTATAAAAGAGGTCCAACCCATTCCCGAAATCTGAAAGCACACTTTGGATTTTGATCGTATCAGTGGCAGTGACATTTGAAATGAGCTGCTCTTTGGGAATGAGGACTTGAATCGATCCGACCACCCAAGCCCCTCCCAAACAGCACCCAGACCCTTCACTGCCAGCTGCATAATCATCATTTTATCTGCCTCACCAAAGGCTGACGGCGTACCGTGGGCAGAACATGGGTGGGGAGCAGACCCCCACGAGCCGAGTACCCCGCAGGCCAAAATAAAGGTGTGTTTCACAGTACCGGATCCGGGATTTGGAAAAGAGAGTGGAAACAATCTATGGAAAAATCCTTCGTCAGTAATAGCTAGGCAGAATCTGACATGAAAGAAAACACTTTTCCTCGCGGTGCTTCAGCATGTAATCTGACCTTACTTAACGAAAGACATCGTCCTAAAGTTGGTAAAAGAGATCGAAGTGCACAAATCCAGCGGGATAGCTGATCTCAACACTGCCATATTAAAAGACGCGCTTATGATACTGGCACCCCAGCTAACAGACTTAATAAATGAAAGTCTACATGACATAGCGTTCCCTATAAAGTGGGCATCTGCGCGAGTAGTACCCCTACCCAAGTCTGGAGACCTTAAGCATATTGGAAATTGGAGACCCATCTCCCTTCTCCCGGTCCCCGGTAAAATTATGGAGAGGATCATTTATCAACGCTTATACGCCCACTTAGAGACAGGTAGACTTCTAGATACGGCACAGTATGGCTTCCGTACGTCGAGGGGAACAAACGACGCTGTTTTCAAACTAGTGAACGACATACACCTAGCCAAAGACAGAAATGAGTACATGGTGTCTTGTTTCCTCGACGTACGGAAGGCTTTTGATAGCATCCACCACGGTGAATTGCTGTCACGTATGAGAGCTCTGTCTCTACCTGCTATTTATTGTGACTGGCTGTGTGCCTACTTATCTGATCGTAGTCAACGAGTATTATGTAATAATCATGTTTCTAAACTACTGCCAGTCCGGTTTGGGGTGCCGCAAGGCTCCATATTGGGCCCCTTATTATTTATTTGTTATGTAAATAATCTGCCAAAAATCATTAAAAACTGCAAAATTATAATGTATGCGGATGATGTTGTTTTTTACAATGTAAACAAGAGTCTGGCCTCTGCGATTTCCTTACTACAGGAAGATGCGAGCGCAATATATGATTGGTTTACAAGAAGTGGATTATGTATTAATACTGACAAAACCAAAATTGTAACATTCGGACAGGAACTGCCTTCTACATGTAATGACATTAAAATACGTATGGGAATCTCATGTCTTGAAGTATGTAAACAATATGAATACCTCGGTATAATCCTAGACAGCAAGTTTAGCCTAGAAAAGACTGTTAGTAAAAGTGTCAGCTCTGCCAGTAACCGAAGTGTCATGCTTAAGAAAATGAGAAGAAAGATTTCTACACCCACATCTGTGTTAGTTTACAAACAGACCATTCTTCCAGTACTTGAATACTGTGGCTATTTATTTAATGGTATCGTAGCCGCACAACATAAAAGATTGCAAATGGTACAAAATAGATGCCTAAGAACCTGTCTGAATGTACAAATAAAATATCATGTGTCGGACCTACACACTGATGCTAACATAGAACATCTCAGTATAAGATATGATTTACAGCTCCTCTTACTACTGTTTAAATATTTGCATAATGTGAATCATGACGCACAATCTCTGGGCCTATGCTACCAGACCGGTCCCACCAATGGTCTAGTAACGCGTTCAACCAATACAGGATTGTTGCAATATCCCAATTCGTGCAAACTAGGTTATCGTAAAAGCCCATTGTACAGGGGCATAGACCTCTGGAATGGTTTAAATGTATCCTGTCGACTGTCAGAATGTAAAGAGACCTTCAAGAAGAAAGCACTTGCGACCGTTATAGCTTTATTCAAGCGTAAAAATGGACAATGAGTTCCTAGTATACTGTATACCCACCCTCCTCCTTAGTAACTTAACTTGATTGGCTGAAACGAGTCAAACAACTGTCAGTTGACACTCTCGTATATAAATGGCTGAAATAGTGCCATAACTTTTGTATTTGAAATTTGCTTGCATTGGCTGAAATATGCCTCATCACTGTACTATAAAATGTCATTGTATTGTACCTTGTACTAATTACCTGCACCTGATACACCAATTATAAGTGAATCAGTTTAAAAATATGTGAAGTGACTGAAAAGTCGCCCTCGCTTATGACCTAATTATATGTCTGTAAAACCTGTATATCACTGTGCATGCATTTTTGGTATTGATGAGCCAACCATAAGCGTTGGACTCTGCTAAAGATGAAATTGTGCGCATATATGTGACAAAACATGTCAATGGATTATTGAGACGTTACGTTATGACTCTAACTGTTGAAATGTAGAGATGACATGTAACACCTTGTAATGTATGAATACAACATCATTTCATATATTGACATCTCACTTGGATTGTAATGTGTTTTTGAAAATCATCAAATGAATAAAACACTTTATAAACTCAAATCCGACCCTGGATATTTTTTATCCGATTTCGAAGATAATGCTTTTTTTAGGTTATTCTAGAGTCGTTTCAATGTCCATGGATCGAGGCAGGTTGACAACCTAGTTCAGCAGTCAATTCCCAGGTACCATCAAGCCCTATGTAAAACCAAAACAAATCTACCTACCCTAGATGTCTAGACCATGTAACCTGAAACGCACCTTTTATGTTGGGCCCCAGTGCCTGGTGCATGGCAGTGAGTGAGCAGGTATGGGCTGGTGGTGGCTGGGGGGGGGGGGGATGAGCTGCTCAGTAGAGCTGCTCGCTGAATTATTATCATTAACTCAGAGCAGCAGAGTGCTGCTCCCTTCAGCACTGACAATCCCCATACACCGAACAACTCACCCACATGGTTAGCCCTTTGAGGACGGCATGATGCCTAGATGCATCATGCCCTTGCTTGTCATGATGCATTCATGCAGCCCTGTCTAGTAACTCACCAGTGCTGCATTCAAGCATCATGCCGATCCTATGTAGTCGAACCACTCCTGTAGGGTCTGCTTGATGCACCAGTGCAGCACCGGCGAGTTACTCGTTGGGGTTGCATTGGTGCATCATGACAACAAATGTCATCTTTTAGCGACATTTGTTCTTAAAGGGTTAGGTCGGTAGGATTGTACATTTACGAGCCGTCAGCACATGTCATGGCATCTAAAGGCCATACCACTTACCTTGTAGAGTTAAATCCAAAACCCTGGTTTAGGAGGAGACACTGGCATGATGTTAATCAATGGTATTCATAAAAGGATTTATAAGCATAATGACAACCGTTCTTGAATTATTGCATCAACATAAGATCGTATGGACCCCTGGAAAAGAACAAAATATTTGAATTTGATAATGAAAATCCGATATTTCAAAAATTTCACCTTGGTATTGAAGCATTACCGTAAAACCTCGCGTATAAGCCTAACTCATGTATAAGCTGCACTTAGAGTTTGGGCCGATCCTATATGCCGCAATGGAGATGGTGACTTGACTACTGTACCATAGTAGCAAAAACTCACGTATAAGCCACACCCTGAACCTGGGCCGATCCTATAAGCCGCATTGCCAATCTGACTCGCGTACAAGCCGCGGCTTATACACGAGGTTTTACGGTAGCTACCTATCCTGCCCCTCCACTGCCTCCCTGTCTCACTATGCTTTCCTCACACTTCCCCCACCGACCATACCATTAACAACCAATGCCTTTTCTTATTTATACATATAGTTCCTTTGAAGAAATAGGAATACAAATTTTGTCCAAAAACTATTGATATTTCTTTGATATAATTTCAAGGTTGTCACTCACTTCTACCTATCAAAGCAAAATATATTTGATATATAAGAATATAAATGCATGGTATGGTCACCAAGATATGACTTGACAGGGATTTGACCTTAGGTCCTCTGCATCATGAATACACTATGCTAACCAATACTCTATGAGGGACAGGTGACATAAGGAATGCCCAGATACGACCCACTCACAATACTCCCACCCTGTTTGTACCCTAATCTTGGACATGAGATTTGGCAGAGCTGGTTGCTGGTGGCTAGGGGGATACAATTGGTACCAGAGGAACACATGGTGACGCCACCAGTATCTCGCTAGTGCCTAATAGGGACTGGTGCCGGCTGAAACCTACTCTCGTTTCGAAAGGTGACAATCACTGTGACCATGAACTTGGACCTTGCTGGGTTTAGGCAGTCCCTGTGGTAACCAGAGAATAGGAACCAGAAATGGAACCAGAAACTATCATGGTAAAGCTACTATCAAACATTATTGACATTATAATGACAAGTCATTAGGCCAAAAAAAAAAAAGGTGTGTCTCAGGCAACATGGTCCAAAAATTTAGGGTAGGTAGGTCGGATTTTTTTTTTTTTTTTTTTTTTTTTTTTTTAATGTTGGAGGTACCTTGAATGAGTCGCGGACTGCCATATCGACTCGCGGGTCATTAAGACGACTCACCGATTCTTACTATACCTAGGAATATCATGAAATTATTGGACATTCTTGTTAATAAGCAATTTCCTGAGGCTGGACAGTTAATTAGGCATTGATCTGTTCTTCCTGACCAAAAAATTGCTAAAATTTCCGAAAAATATGAATATTTTGCAAAAAAAAAAAAAGAATTCTCCAAAATCGGAAAAAAATGCTAGGGTCGGCCCTTTTTTGAAACTAGGGTCGGGTTGCCTGAAACACACCTTTTATTTTTTTTGGCCTTATGATGAATACAATAAAAGAAAAATTAATATCAATTATTAGAGTTCATGCATCGACAACAGATTGTATTAATTTTTGCACTAGATAGGCCGTTTTCTTTCATGCCGGTCATAGAATGCACCTGGTCATATAGATTGCACTCGGTCATAGATTGCAACTGGTCATAGACTTTTAACTTGGATTAATTCGGTGAGACTGAGTCGTATACTAGCTGTGTCCTCTGATAAATGTACTTGCCTAGTTAAATAATCAGATAATCAGAAACGGACATTGCCAATCGTTGTAATATCCGCTTCTAATTCGATTGGAATGGGCAAAGTTTTCAACTCATCCTGAGCTGATTAAATAATATAGAGTAGAGGAAAGTGTTAATCAGGGATAACCGTGAGCCGATTATTGGTAGGCCCCTCTCATTGGATGGAGCACGTATTTAAATGTGTCCTGGTTATCGCTGAATGTATTTCAATGATCTCCAGGGAGCACACCTTCTATGACTATGTGCGTACTTTAAGTAGATGAATGAGGCCCATAACTAGCCCTCGTTCTTTTTTAACATAGTGAACATAGATTTAATACTGGGGCTTGGTTGAATTTGATTACCGCACATTTATATATATATATATATATATATATATATATATATATATATATATATATATGTATATATATATATAAATATATATATAAATATATAATATATATATATATATATATATATATACACATATATATATATATATATATATATATATATATATATATATATATATATATATACATATTATATATATATATATATATATATATATATATATATATATATATATTATTGAGTGCATCCTTACTGAAAAACGACCTCTGCAGGGAATACTGGATGAGCCTTGGGTGGTCTAAGGAACTAGGTAAATTTGCTAAAATTCTGAAAGAATTCACAAGCTCCCCATGAGGACGCAAGCTCCCCATGCGTCCTGTTTCAGATGACACCTAATGAAATGGGTTCATTGCACAGGGATATGCCTTTATTTGCTTTATTTGGATTCAGTCTCCATATATTATGGTCATTTTTGCAAGTTCAGTGACAACTACGACCAGGATTTTAGATTACCCTTGTAATTTCAGACATTGTAAATAAAGTTTATTCCTGTTCATTTTTGATAGATTCTCCGTCTACTTTGTCATTGTGCTACATGAAAGTATAGTGAAATTCGTTTCCATGTCTTAGACTTTCAGTGTGTCAAAGCTGAGATCACAATGGCCATGCTTACTGCTGCTGCTGAGATCCTGGCGCCATCTGGTGATTTGTGTGGGAGTTAGAGAGTAACCATTATGCAGCAGAGCAGTGATCCAAATGCCTCTCTGTGGTGTTCAATTCTGTAACGGAGGCGTCACTCTACAAGCAGATTAGTTGTTAACCCTAACCTCATAAATTAACACACGCTATCTGCCGGTGGATAAGTATGGCAGTAGTCGTACAGAGATGTGGTTGGTGGGTGGCGCCATTTGTCACTACATATTTCTTAGCCACGCAGCCTTCTGTATGATGTTATGTCTTAAAAGTGGGGCAGAGGAGGACAGAGTACTCTTAAGGCTATATTCTTAGACTTGGATTGGGCATCATGTCTTTGGTCGTCATAATGTATGAATCCAGCCCTGACGAGTAACTCACCAGGGCTGCATTCAAGCATCATTCTGACCATACAGGGTTGAGCCACTTCTGAAGGGTCTGCATGATGCACCAATGCAGCGCTGGCTACTCACTACATGGGGAAGACACATGTCATGCCATCCTTAAAGGTTAAAGCACGGCGAGATTGGAGGCAGGTATAGAGCTAGGGTTACCGTGGTGACACAGGCAGGGTGTAGTGGTGTATGTGTGTCGACCCTGGAGGAAAAAGCACAGCCTCAAGGACGGCACCCTCAGTGCAGGGCCTGGAGAGACTGACAGGTAACCCTCTGACAATATAGGATCAGCCCTTTAAGGGCCGCATAGTGCTTGAATATGCTGCGTCTTTTTGATGTCATGCTGCATGAATACTGGCCAGTCTACGCACATAGACTGCATTATTGTATCATTCCAACCCTTCGGTATTAACCAGCCATGTAGGGTCGGCATGAGTAAGCGCAACAGGGCTGCGTTCATGCATCATGACGATAAAGGTATACTGAAATAGAGAACTATGCGGTCCTTAAAGAGTTAGTACCCCCCACCCTCCACCTCTGCCCCAGGGTCGCTGATATAAGGGTTGTGTCACCTTGACTTGACATACCACTGTTGGCCAATGTCAATATTGACATAGAGTCTCCTCAGAGTCGGCAGCATTTTATTGATTAGTTATAGCTTGTTCTGATCTATATAGACACTACAACTTCAAAACTTTTGACTTTATGTGAATGAAGGTGGGACACATGGGACATGTCTCGATTATAAATAGCAAAATCTTACACAACTCCAGGTTATTATCAGGGACATATTCTGTATATATATATATATATATATATATATATATATATATATATATATATATATATATATATATATATATATATATATATATATCATATCCGAAGTTTTCATATGGACTTTGAGTTATTAATAACTAATATCATAATTCTCTATCTGACAGTTCACCTGCCTGATATATTATGCTGATATATTCTGCAATACGAATTAAATACTCAATGATGAACCTAGTCAGAAGGGCAGAGGGAGAGTTGTTTCTAAAAGGTTCCACAAAGGCAGTGATGCCATTTGTTTACAAACGTTTTCCTGAAAGGTACTTGGAGGTTTCCTCTTCTCCAAGAAGCCAATAAGGTTTGAAGGTGACGGGGGTGACAGGGTGCAGCCAGGAGGCGGCTCTGTGAGGTACCTGGATACAGGAACTACGTCTTAGATAAAGAAGCACCCTGCCCCTACAATACTCTATGTATAAGGTGTGTCTGTGTACAAAACACTAACCTTTTCAGGGTCGCATAGTGCCTTAATGCAGTATATCCTTGTTGACATGCAGCCTGTACTGATATTCCTAGGCTCCCTATACGACCAATCTCTCAGTCACTAGTGCCGAACTTAGTTAGTCATTTTGTGGCCCCCTATACAACTAACCTAGGTAAGTTATTATTGTCAGGCTGGTCAGTACTGACCAACCCACCCTAGTCTTTTAATTTCCGGGGGGAGCCACTGAGTGGTGATCGAGGTATCTTACAGGTGGCCTCAACTAGTGGTATACAAATATAACACACCAATGATGAACCTAGGTTAGCCCCTACTGACTGACCCCTCAGTCATTTTGGAATATAACTTTAACATTATGACCAACACACATATGACGAACCTAGGATAGTTTGTACTGACTAACCCTTTCAATCTATGGATTTTCAGTGTGGCTAGTAACTCACCATGCAGTGCTGCATTCAAGCAACTCTATACGGTTGGTACACTCTCAGAGGATCGGCATGATGCATCACTACAATACTTGTGGGTCTACCAGAGCTGAATTCATGCATCATGACGGCAAAGGGCATGATACATTGCGGCATTATGCGGCACTTAAATGTATTATATGGAGAATTGATTGATGTTGACACCATAGTGGGCTGAGAACCTAACTTACATTTATAAGTATGATGAAGATACTTAAACTTTACCTGTAGTGTTGGTACAGAGTTGACCCCTGACCTTGAAGCTGGTTCCTCACATACTGGGTGTGGCTCAGCAGCTATAGATACCGCTACTTAGATCCTACTTAGATGGTAATGTCACCAGGCCAGCAATGTAAGAGGTCTACCTGAAAGTCAGGTTAAGTACCAGCGGGTCATAGAGTAGATTTACCACTTTCAACCGGTCTGATCCAACTCTTTTTCACGAGATACCTTCAAAGCCCCAGCGCCCCTATATATAGGGCTGAGTACCTGTCCCGACTGCACTCTGACTGTTACTGGACGTGCAGTAAGATCTGCGGGTTTAAGAGTAATGTCTCATGGAATCATAATAATTATATTAATTTTGTCGGCTGAATGGAAGGAAATCCCACAGCAAATTGCTCTGCTATCATAATATAAATGACTGTGTACGCATATGGCACTTACGTAGGTTCCTATTTTGACCAGCAATTCCAGAGCCTACTTATCACTCATCTATGGCAATAATATAAAAGCCGGTCAAATGGCAAAATGATTTGATGAGGCTAAGTATGTTTTCATACAACATCGGGTGGCACTCTGTGGTTATCCTCTGGTGGATACATTAGTGTGTTCGACAGAACCAATCTCGACCTAAAATGAGACCAATTACTTCATTCCAAGAGAGTATCTTCGGTTTACCTGGCTTGCCTCTACGGAAGTAGTGCAGGTGCAAAGAGTCAACAGGTCTAGCAAATAACATATCGGCTAACCTTATATATGGAAGCTTATTTCCGTAGAAACCTTAGCATCGCCAGGAACAATACCATAACATCTGGGTTTCCCCTCCTTAGCTATTTAACAATAATTTTGATTGCAATGCTCTTCTGAATGAACTTGGTTCTGTATTGGCTGTTGGCTGTGTCTCACCAACTTGGGCCAATGTTTTTGTCTATGACCGGGTGGCGTCTATGACCGGGTGGTGTCTATGACCGGGTGCCATCTATGACCGGGTGCCGTCTATGACCTCCTTACAGAAAAAGATTTATCTAGGGCAGGTGAAAATATATATGGAGATGTAACCACCGCCATTTTCTTTATTTTATCCCTTACACATCAAAAAAGAAATTTATATTTTCTAAATCTTACATTTTAAGGTGGCCGGTCATAGATGCCACCCGGTCATAGATGCCACCCGATCATAGACGCCACCCGGTCATAGACGAAAACATTGGCCCTAGTTGGTGAGACACAGCCTGTTATTGTTCTCCCAGAAACGCCCTCCGGAGCCAGCAGTATATGGGCACCACGCATATTTAAGTGGGAGCCCAGCCTGATACCTCCAGAATAACTGTTCCATTAAAGAAAAAAGGAAAAAAGACTATTTGGTCTACTTACATATCACAGATTAACTATTCATGCCAACCAATATGATTATTCATAAAATCTATAAAAAATAGATACTCGTAGATGTAGTTTTGCGCATCGCTAAAAGATGACATTGGTGGTCATGATGCACCAATGCAGCCCTGGCCCGCCAGAGCTGCATTGGTGCATCATGCTGACTCTTCGGGAGTGTCTCAAACCCATGGGGTTGGCATGATGCTTGAATGCAGTACAGGTGAGTCAATTGCCAGGGCTGCATTCATGCATCATGACGACCAAGGGCATGATGCATTAAGGCATGGTGCCGTCCTTGAAGGGGTTTAAAAACGCCTTGTTCTTCATGCATGAAATGGTCTGGCATTTTAAACTGATACCATTATTATTTTAGATGAGAACAATAGACGAGGCCACTAGCTAAAAATACTGCTGGCATCACTGGCCCTGTTTTAAAGGTTGCGCTTGATTGATCAGAGACAAACCCTACTGTGAAGGGGGGAAGCAATTAAAATCCTCACTCAATAATGATTAGGTCCAGCCCAGAGCCGCCGCTGGGAATTGGCATGGATGTGTGCCTTGGTTAGTAAAAGGCGAAGGACGTAGTATCAGCCTCAGAGCCTGTACATCTGACAATGGGCATTTAAAATCCTATATAAATGTCAGTTTGATGTTGATCCAATACAAATACTCCAAAAGATAATTTCTGCAAAATGCCCTTCCACACACAGTAGGCTCTGTACAAATAAAGGCAAGGAAAACATTTAAGTGCAATCATAGGCAATGGTATGGGCGATTGTAAAGGATGAAAACATACGGCCTAAAGCTGATAGGCTGATACCGTGTGGGAATTAAGTTCACTTTGCAATAATTGAGCAAACTACCATCCTATGTTTCTCTGTGGAAAACAGCTCCAGAAATTGGGAATGAGCAACTGTATATTAGTTAATGAAATTAAGTATCAGGTACCTTTTTAAGGCTTTATATAAGTCCATAAATATGTGTGCATAGTAATGCATTGCCTTTTCTGTGGACCCATTATACTGTTAGTTACTCTGGGATCTAGGTCGGAAATCGTAAGCTTGACGGACTTGGCAATAGGACTCAAGGCTGAAACCCACCCAAGCAGAAAATTAACAAATGGGTTAAAGACACAAAGGATAGCAGAACCCGTGCCTTAGAATCCCAACCTCCCTTTCTGCTAGTGACTGATGCACCATGAAAGGGAACTTATTGGTACCGTTTCCACATCTCTCTCATATTCAACTGAAACGCATTAATCAGCTCCTGGTATAAAATGTTTATAAATGTAAACATCACGGGCAATGTTGCAGGCATTCTGACTAAACCAATTCAAACTCAATTTTATTATTTAGGGAGAGACTCCTACCTACCACAGAGGTCTATAGTCCAGCACTCACCTGGTAGTATTCCAGATTACAAATCTACCTGCAAACCCTCACCTGTAGGGCTAGTATTTCGGGTACAGCTGGCGACTGGGTTTGGTGCTGGGGGAGGGGCAGTGGATGATGAGGGGGGGGGGGGGGCGCTATGAAAGGTGAAGTTTGAATGCTGCTGGCAAAGCCGAATATAACAAGTCAACTGGTGCAGTTTGGGAAGTGCAATGTTGGAAATATAGACTGGCCTTTATATCTGGCTATATGATGGCTAATGTATGTGCAATATGACACGATGTCATCATTAAAGGGTTAAGGAATAGTTTATCGTATCATACATAGTCCAATACTAAGCCTGCCAACAGACCCTTCTAGCCGCTCATAATATTCAAACTGTCTTTGAGCTGTTTCTATAATCGTAAATCCCTTCATCAAATTTGAAAATGTTGTCTGTAGATCTTTTTTTCGCAGTAATTGGTGTGAGTAGAATCACATGTTTAGGATAGAGAAATCACTTGTTACACATCTTAATGGAGTACTCTGCAGTATCAACATCCTGGTATCTATTGAGGTTTACAAATTATCCATCCACATCCACACCACTAAATGCCAAAAGAAAGCATTACATTAATTAAAAACACAATAGTCCAACATGTGGTCCCTCCCTCAGACCACAGCGTTTGTGAGCCTACATCTCAGTGTAACAGTCATTGATGTAGCATTTTAAACTACACTCACACCTTTGTTCATGTTATTGGCAAGCTGCCATATAACACAAAGGTGTAATGTAATGTAAACGATATCCCCAACAAAGGGGGACAAGTGAGTATTTTAGCCGGCTTGATTTAAAGGCTCATGTCAGTGCATTATGCTGCTTTTTACATGAGCATTTCAATGTCCTATTGCCTTTAGACGAACAATAGCAGGCTGCATATTCTATCCGTATATAGCTTAGATAAACACTATAGGGCAATAGTAGAGGGACTCTACTGGGAATAAATTAAAGGGTTCAAGAATTATGGGGTAGAATGGTTTTAAAATAGAAAGAGGCCAATCTGAACACTTTGACTTTAGTCATGCAGTATGCCCACACACAGCGTTGTGGCACACACACCAAATCCAATATGCCCGCCAACTATGTGTATTTCCTGATGGTGAAATAATTCCTAGGCCTTTTTTGATTTGGGGCATACACAGAAAAAAGAAGTAGAATCACAGTGACTCCCAAATGGGAGACTGGACTCGATCACTGAGGTAGAGGCATGGGGAGACTTACCAAAACTACAATACAAGCGCTGTAGTATGAGAGTTTGGATGGTGAATCGCTATTATAAACAAATTAAATAATGAGGAAGAAAATTTGTGTGATGTGATATTGTGTGTTTCTCCATAGTACTGTAAGTGTAACATTAAACTACAGACTGCCATGCGAGGATACCACTCTTATGATACTACTCACATCGCGATATGTAGTCCTATTGGTATCTGAATGCTTCATACAGTCAAAAACATCCATATTTTAACCACACGGCATTATTCATTGGCCACTTGATAGGCTACATGGGCCTAATTACTATGAAACTAAAGCATGTGGTGGCATAGTGTGCTAGAAGTAACCAACGTTTGGAAACCCAAAGAAATTTGTAAAAGGAATGCGCCCATACATGTGGTCAAATACTATCTCCTTCGAGGACCAATACACTATTAGTGTAGTGTGGAGAGATTGACATTTATAGGAAGATCTTAATGCTTCAGATTACCCACAAATCCAGGCACCAACCTTCATATTCAAGATGCCCATTTCACCACCCAACCTTTCATGCTCCAACATCGCCTTTTAAGATCAAATGCAGCCCAGTTTTGACTGAACTAAATTGGGCACAAAATCGAATACTGTGAAAGAGGAGAGTTCCTTGTGCCAGAGTCAATGGGGCCTCACATGGCTGAACTCAGTGCTTGGTTGGTTGGGTACCACACAGGTTTGTGGTAATCACACTCAGGGCAAACATGAAACATCAAATGACCATAGCGCCTACATGCAAAGCTTCAGCATCTGATTTAGGGGATGGAGAGTGGGTAGTTTTTTTTTTGTTTCAATGAGCCCACAAAGAACTCGTTTATTACAACATAAAGATCACGTACGAAACACGGTTTACAATATGCTGATATGAGACAAAAAATAATCGACTATAATCCGTCGTGCATGTCATGTACTATATGCTTCAACAAGTTTGCTTTTTTGCTTCAACACTTCAGGAATACAGTCAATCAATCAGGATGATATACAAATAATGATGAATGATGCATAAAGAGAGATGGGTGTTTGTAACCCTGAAAATTGAGGAGAGTATACAACAACTTGTACATCATAGGATTATGTTTTACAACGCGTCCTAGGGCCTTTTCTGACATTTTGCTATGGTTTTCATACTCATACATATTAATACATCTAGCAGGTCCATAATTCGCCTTACTAGTAATCACCAACACCAAGCCTTAAACTATCTATCCTGTCTTACAACTATGTTAGGTTTTTGGGTACTTTTCTCGCAAGTCTTTGATTTTCTTCAGATTGCGTTTGAATTGTGGTTTTGAGACGCTGTCCTTTAACCATTCAGGTTGGACATTCCACAGCATGTTGCCCCTGTATAAAGGGGACTTCTTGTAGCCCGTGGTGTTTGGTCGCTTCAGAGCAAACAACTTTTTCGTGGCACCCCTGGTGACCACTGCAGTCTCCTGGCCAGCCGCCTCTAGCCTGGACTGATGCCATCGTAATACTTTCGCATTAGGACAAGCAGCAGCTCATCCCAGCGCCTTGCCAGTCGCTGGACACCACTTTCTGTGTGGAGCGCATCCACACTGTGTACAACTGTGTTAGTATTCATGCAGGTTCTGAGCCCCCTGTTTTGTAGTCTCTGCAGTTTCAGCAGACTGTCACTGGATGCTGCCACATAGAAGAACGACGCATAATCAAACAGGGTAGCAACGCTAGTTCTGTAGATGATCAGCGCGGTGCTTCTCGTGATCAAGTCTCTGATCTTTGCCAGGTTGAACAGTCTGTTGTTTACCTTTTTTGACAGATCAGCAATTGCAGGTTCAAATGTCAGACGCGAGTCCAGAGGCACTCCGAGGTATGTATAGCACGGGACTGGCGCCAGTCGATCACCATTCATGGTGACATGAAGTTGGTAGTCGGTAGGCGATCTGGCACTCGAACTATACAATACACATTTGCTCTTTTGTACATTGATTGTGAGTTTGGCCCTTTCGCACCAACCAGCAACATCATTCAATGTGCGCTGCAGTCTCTTTTCAACCAGGTGTACATTTTTGTGCGAAGTGTATAGCGCAATGTCGTCTGCATACATTATCACACCGCAAGTGCCGACCGTGGTAACCACTGTGTCCAGATAGAAGACAAACAGCAGGGGCCCCAGCACGGAGCCCTGGGGCACCCCAAATCCCACCCCAACAGTTGAGGATGACACGGACCCAAAGCAAGTGCGCTGACTGCGCCCTCCCAGGTAGTCCTCCAACCACGCCAGGTTGTTGGGGTCTAGTCCCAATGTCTTTAACCGGTTCAGGAGGACGCCATGGTGGACACAATCGAACGCCTTGCGCAGGTCCAAATATGCCACACCTGTGTACTGCCCTACATCCTTTGCTTCACTAATGGTATTCACAAGCCTGTAGACAGCATCCACTGTCCCTTTACCCGCCTGGTATCCAAATTGGTTTTCACTCAGTCCACCCATCTCGTCTATGGCAGCGCTCAGGTGCATATGCATTAGCTTTTCAGCTATTTTGGAGGGCATGCTCAATAGTGAGATGGGTCGCCAGTTACTGACATTGCTTTTGTCGCCAGGTTTGGGTATTGGTGTCACCCTAGCGTCCTTCCAGGATTTTGGGAAGATGCCAGTGTTGAAGGAGTTCTGCAGCAGTTCAGTGAACTGGGGCACAACACTAAGCAATGCACACTTCAAGACATCAGGCCTAATATTCGGTAGGCCAGAAGTCTTTGAGGTACTTACCTCCTTCAACAGGATCTCAACCACTTCCATGTTGACACAGATGGGATTCACACTAGGCACATATGCCGCTCCAGGTGCAGCATAGACGTCTGTAGCGGGATTCAGTATGAACTTCTCGTTAAGAACACTCCCAATGTTGGCGAAATAGTTGTTGATGTATTCCGGTGACTCAGCAGAAGGAATTGTATCCCCTGTGTCTTCGTCAATCAGAGTGGGAGCCACAGATTTGGTGGTCCCTTTAAACAAACTGTTTACTTCACGCCAGAATTTTTTTGGGTTGTCCTCGCAAGCAGATACCAAATCCTTCACAGATCTAGCCTTAGCATAGCCACAGAGGTGATTGATCTTATTTCTTAGTTTCCTGATCAGACCAAATAACTCAACTGACTTTGTCTTTCGATGTTCCTTCAAGAGTGACTCCCTCTCAGAGATATACTCCAGAATTTCCGGAGTCATCCAATCTTTGGAATCACTCCTGATTTTCATGTCTTTGAGTGGGCAGTGGTAATCTAGAAACAAATCTATATGTTCATGAATGAACTCCCACTGTTCATCTGGTGTGTCCAGCTCCCAGAACGTATCCCAGTCCGCCTCCAGCATCCAGTCTTTGAGAGAATCACGAGTGTAGTTCTTATAGCTGCGTGCAACTATTGTATTCACACTTTTCTCATGACTCTCTCTTTTCCTGACACTTAAGACGGGCAGGTGATCGCTCAGTAGTGCCGCCATGACACCAGACCTATGTACGTCAGGACTATCTGTTAGTATGTGGTCGATGCAGGTTACCTTTGTACCCCATGGTCTTGTGCAGCTGTTTATCAAGACCTTGAGCCCCAGCTCTCTGCAAGCAGCAAACAGCCGCTGTGCGTAAACATTATCAGAAGCTAGGGTGTTCACGTTGATATCACCTAAGAACCATCTCTCATGTCCTGCGGCCTCCACATCCAGGGCAACTTTCTCAAGGTGCCCCAGGAACCCGGCCAGGGAGCCACATGGTGGCCTATACAGAGTGGTTACCAACATGGGTTTGCACCCAGTTCTCCTGTAGCTCAGCACAAGGCACTCAATATCAGAGGTACATGTGCTCAGGCTAGGGACCTGGATGCAGTTACCCACTAGGTGATCCGAGACGTAACACAACACCCCTCCTCCAGCCTTCTTACCGAGAGAACTATCCCGGTCGAGTCTGAAGAGAGTTTTGCCCGGCCACTGGATCAGACTTTCGCTGTAGCCATTGTGCAGCCATGTTTCACTCAATGTGACGAAGTCGAAATCAGAGAATAACCTGAAAATTTGATGCCGTTTTCTATAGAAACTGCGACAGGATTGGTACTTAATGCTAATAGGTCAGGAAAGGATAGATAAAGATATAAAGAGTCTACCTAGTGCTTAAACAGTACCAAGTAGGTGATAAATCTACAGTATATGTGGCCGACCTGTAATTGACCACTGAATACGTAGACTTGTTGCTTTTGTAAGCTTATCGGTTAGGTGCAAGCGCATCTATCTGCGTGAGTATGGGTTCTGTGTACACTCCAGTGAGATGGGAGGTAACCCGCCTATTTATGAACCAAATATAGAAACCTACATATGTCAGTATATATATCGATATCTATCTATATGTATATGTATATATATGTATGAATGGTCAGTGGCAGTATATCAACATATCAAATGTATCATATATATCTTGGTCCGTGTGTTAATACTCGAAGCACACCAGTACAAGAACAATAATCAGTAGTGTATATGTCAATATCAGAGGTAGTCCTAGCACAACCCAGACAAGCATAATCGTAATCATAATCATAATCATAATAACAATAATCAGAATTATACACAGTAAATCTATCAACGTCGCAATTAGAATTAGTCGCTGACGTTGATATGCATCTTCTTCTTCATAGTGATTCAAAGGTAACTGTGGTAGGTCAGCTCTGCATCAATAGTCAATTGTCTTATAGTATGAGGATCAGAGATGGAGGTCACTGCTATCTCCAGCTAGCCGACCCAAATACCCATTACTTCAGTGATAGCTCAATATTGGCTCAACAAGCCAGGAAGTGTTATACCGGTAGATGAGGTATTGATAACGATAACACTTAATCATTACACTTCAATTGACAAGTAGTTATGTAACCTGTCAGGGTAATACACATCAAGTTCAGCAAATGATAATTACAAATCTTAGACTAGTTCAAGAGTACCATCAGTAAAAGAAAATAATCAGTAGAAAAGGGGGGGCAATTTTGATTACTCAATATTCATAACGTTCTTCCTATGTTAAATAAAGTGGGCCATATTATTATTAAATGACTTTTAGGAATTCAGTTAAATTTTTAGCATTTATATCTGCTTGAAGATTCAGATGCCACCATTGCTCAACAGTGCCATCCTAGTCTTGATCAACCACATTCAGCCATTGCTCAACAGCCAGATGAGTAGACTCAAGCAAACCAGGTTGGAGAATTTTTAATTTTCTCCCGTCCAAAAGAGAATTTTTATGGTAACATTAACTAACACAATTAGGTATAACCTTTATACCTTTTATGTACAATACACATTCTTATGCTACCTGTAGATAGGTCAATTTTAGTGTGGTTTTATGTAAACACATGGGAAGCAGGAAGTTTGTTCATATCAAAGGCGCGGTCAAACTGGTCCGCCCAATATGACATCAGAGTGTCAGTGAGATGTAAGCCATCTCGCAAGAGATGATAGTCATGCTTGTACTTTCCATGTCTACTATGGTGGATTGGTCTCTCCAGGTAAGGGTGTATAACCCCATTCCCTTCATTGATTCTGGTAACTGGAATATTGAATTTAAGCACTGCTTGATTTATCAATAGTTGTTGATGGTGTGTAGTCCCCATCATACGGGCACTAAGATTCAGCCCAATTAGGGGACACAAAACAACAGTTGCATGTCGATGATTGTCCATTAACCACTGTACTCCCACAACAGCATATGCTTCAAGGTGGTTGTAGAGTGTGTCCACTGTGGCCCAGTCAAAGGTGACTTTGGTGCCCTTCTTATTTGTAATGTTATTTACACCACCTGCCAGATACACCGTGTCACATGGGTGCGTTTTTAGGTGGAAGTCAGCCATGCTTACAATTTGCTCCAGTCTGGCTCCAGGGTAAGGGAATACACTGTAATTAATGCGGTTACTATGCCTCTTATTGATAGTTCTGTATAAATCGTCACTTCCCTATCTGACACCGTTGCCCCTGCTGTCAGTCATGACAACATGGCGCGGTGGCGGCCTCCATTTACGCCAGTCAAGGTTGGTGCCTTGCTTCCAGAAGTCCGCATTACCACTGTTATTACCAGTTGCCATCTTAACACACTTATACTAGTTACTCACTGCCCGTCTGGGAGTTACAACAGACGGTTCAAGATGAGTTGGTGGTGGCTGTGTCGGTGTTTTCGGTGTAGATAAAGCGCTCGTCTCTGATTGCGGTTCGGATGCCCATCGTGATTTCACCATGCCGGTTCTCTCCGCGAAGCACCGAGCCGTCACCGTATGAGTGATGTCCGTAAGGGGCACCAGCTCCCCACGTTTCGTTTCCCGTACTCTCCAGCAGTCGGGCATCTCCAGTCCCGTCCAGCTGTTGCCATAGCTCTTCGTCCTGACTGTATTTGCTGTAGATCAGGTCCTCCATGTACCCGTATTTTAAGGTGTGCCAGATATGTCGTCTGGATATCTTTGTGGCTTCACCAAACTCCTTGATGTTTCTGCCTCCGGTCATGCCTAGCACGGCCTGTGCTTTTCGGGGCATGTTCAGTTCTGGGAACCTTATATAGAAGTAGGCCTGTTCCACGCAATTGAAGGTCTCGACCTTTCCACGGTAGCTGTGCTTGAATGTGCACGGATACCAATTGCTCAAAAAAGCCTTTTCGCCGCAGTAGGTGATGCCAGCCTTTGTCTTCTGCAGTTTGGGTGTCTCACTGTCCTGCCTTCTCTTGGGTTGCATCTCTACTGTCTTCACTTTCTTGTTGGATTCACCTTTTCCTTTCCCCTTTCCTTTGTCTTTGTCTTTGTCTCTGTCGCCCATGACAGTAACAACGGGCTTTTTCTTGGCCAGGGGTGTGGCTTCACTGGCAGCATCACTCGCAGGAATGCTTTCAACCTGGCTTCCCAGAGCTCCTTCCAGATCAAGTGGGCTCCGTCCTCTCTTTCTCTTGTTGCTGCCCTGCTCTGTGATGTCTTCCTCCAAGTCTGTTTCACCAGACGTGGATACCGCAGTACTGTCATAGTCAAGTGGTACCCTCAGGAGGGGACGTGCTGAGTGGTACTTGGCTGGGATGCGTTCCAGCTCGCTGTACAAATATCTTTCTCCATCTATGACGCCGTCAGGGGTTACTTCCGTTTCCAGGCCGAAGTCTTCTTTGGCTTTTGCTGCCGTACGACGGCATTTGGCTTTCCTGACTCTCACTGTTTTCGGGTCGTCTTCCAGAATCCAGTAGCTTCTGTGAGCCTCTATGAGAGAGTCAGCCAGCTTGTACTTGTTCTTCATGAATTTCTCCTTGAGCCATCTGGAGTCAAAGCAAACGATGAGTGGTACTTTCTCCACAACCTCCACTCGGTTGTCAGCCTCGCCCCTCCCTCTCCTGACACTCTTTTTGAGCCTGGCTACTCTCAGCAGCTCCTCACTCCTCAGGTTGATCTCGAGATCCTCAGCCAGAGCATATATTAGCTGCCTGAGCCGGGTCTTGTGTGTTGTCTCTGCTCCCTGTATGACTATGTTTCTATCCCTACTCGGCCTTCCATGAAGTGTACAATCATCCTCCCCAGTGGTAGAGGACGTTGCTTCCACAGGCTGTGTGTGACCAGATCGACCTGATCGTTCTGATGATAGAACAGATAAGTAATGTTACCACTTTCCGGGAAATGATACATATTAGTGATGCATATAGCTAGCATATAGCTTTGAGAGATAAGCTGGTGAGGCCGATCGGGTATGTAAATGAGGAAAGATAATCACTGCCCGGTATTTGACGTATCAGTCCCCTGCCAACCAGTAAGAGAATTTACTTGAGCTGGGTAAAGGAACCTGACACCGAGAGCGTCTGTGGTGACCAGGACACTGAAAAAAGGAGAGGTACAGGGGCCCAGTGTAGGTTACATAACAGGCTGATGTAAGAGATGCATAAGATACGTCCCTGGTTGACCATAGACTGGTATGGCACCGTCATATGTAGCTATCCTAAATACAATCAGTAGTCTTTCCACACAGGTAAGTTTAGGGTTTTGGTTTTGGTATTTTGGTTAACGACAATGACCACTGACTCGACAAATTCATTAATAATTTGAATCGTATATGAGGCAAATAGTATATGGGGCATCCACTGGAACACCTTAAAGTATAATGAGATCTAATTGTGAAAAAGTAAACTAATCCTTGATAAAATCGATGACATAGTTAGACCCTTCGATCTAAGAATTACATGTCAAAGGATATATCATGAATGTTGAGACTACTCCCCCACCACCACACACAGACTAAGGATAGATCATGAATGTTGAGACTACTCCCCCCACCACCACACACAGACTAAGGATATAGACCATGAATGTTGAGACTACACCCGCAACCACCACACACAGACTAAGGATAGACCATGAATGTTGAGACTACTCCCCCACCACCACACACAGACTAAGGATAGACCATGAATGTTGAGACTACTCCCCCACCACCACACACAGACTAAGGATAGACCATGAATGTTGAGACTACTCCCCCACCACCACACACAGACTAAGGATAGACCATGAATGTTGAGACTACTCCCCCACCACCACACACAGACTAAGGATAGACCATGAATGTTGAGACTACACCCCCCCCCACCACCACACACAGACTAAGGATAGGCCATGAATGTTGAGAGTACACCCCCCACCACCACACACAGACTAAGGATATAGACCATGAATGTTGAGACTACACCCGCAACCACCATACACAGACTAAGGATAGACCATGAATGTTGAGACTACTCCCCCACCACCACACACAGACTAAGGATAGACCATGAATGTTGAGACTACTCCCCCACCACCACACACAGACTAAGGATAGACCATGAATGTTGAGACTACTCCCCCACCACCACACACAGACTAAGGATAGACCATGAATGTTGAGACTACACCCCCCCCCCCACCACCACACACAAACTAAGGATAGGCCATGAATGTTGAGAGTACACCCCCCACCACCACACACAGACTAAGGATAGACCATGAATGTTGAGACTACACCCCCCACCACCACACACAGACTAAGGATAGACCATGAATGTTGAGACTACACCCCCCCCCCCCACCACCATACACAGACTAAGGATAGGCCATGCATGTTGAGACTACTCCCCCACCACCACACACAGACTAAGGATATAGACCATGAATGTTGAGACTACTCCCCCACCACCACACACAGACTAAGGATAGACCATGAATGTTGAGAGTACACCCCCCACCACCACACACAGACTAAGGATAGACCATGAATGTGGAGACTACTCCCCCACCACCACACACAGACTAAGGATAGACCATGAATGTTGAGACTACTCCCCCACCACCACACACAGACTAAGGATAGACCATGAATGTTGAGACTACTCCCCCACCACCACACACAGACCAACCACCTATACAGTTCACCTCAGCCCCACTGCTGGCCCCCTTTGTTCGGTAGCCACTGATCAGCTTTATAATATCCGATGTTGCCACCATTTTACGAGGGGGTCTATTCCCTGTTTGGTCAGCGCTGGCCTTGGGTCGGTCAGAAGGGGCATAAACTGACAGGTTTATATGATAAGGTGACTGGGGTGAAGGGAGTGATTGATGAAGGGATTACACTACAGTTTTGGGAAGAACAGTAGCATATTCAATCCAGGCCAGCTCAATTCATGAAACGATTGACTAGCAATGAGTGATTGAAGAGAGCTCTATATTTATATAATCGGTCATATAAATGTAAATTAACAAGCCTGCATCTTTTTGAAGGATTGCTTAGATTGACCTGAGGTCATTGTGTTCAACCCTAGGTCAGAAGTAATCACACCGACCAACCTGTAGTAATCCCTATTGGATTGCATTCAGCATTTGAGGGACGCGAAGTGCTTTAATGCACTATGACCAGGGTACTTACGGTGCCTGAATGCAGCCCGGATACTGTACTATACACTGCATCAAGCAGACGATTTAAGCAAAGTTAAGAACAAATTTAAAGTTGATTAATGTCCTTCTCTTTGGTACTTTGGTAAAGTAATTTTAAACAACTTTAATGCAGGAAATCTTTTTGATTAAAGCTGCGTAAAGAAGGCCATTAATTGCTACTTAAAGTTGCTTAAAGTTGGGATTTTCCATGCAGTGATAATCCTTATGGCCACCCTACCACCATGATTTGTTTAGACTTCAGTCTGCTCGATACAACTATATTCCACAAGAACTGGGTTAGATATATTTTCATAATTTACGTCTTTGCATAAACTCCCTCATTTTATGATGGAAATCAATAGATAATGTGTATTAGTAACATTTTTGTTTAGTTTGGCGTTTATTTACGGTTGTTTCTATAACTAACTATATGAGCTTGTTCAAAAGCAGTAGGCCTATTCAGCATAGCCAGTTAGCGTCGGATCAAGGGTAATATATAGCCCTGTAACCTTTATCAATATATTTATCAATACATCTATTAATAATACCATCATAATACCGTCCAATATTAACTAAAATGCTTTTGTCAAGCCTTGTGCACACTTCGCTCAACCTCTCCCCACCTCAACTGCTCAACACCATTGGAATTAGAAACTAGCAGCTTGGTTACCTTTGTTATATGTGAAGAGTACCATCTTTACACGCCCTCTGATGAACCCAATACTGTGGGGGTATTTTTAGTTCTACGTTAAGTGTGGTTATGGGTGGTAATGGTAGTGGTAGAGGAGTAGACTTTGCAATGAGGCTCAGGGGCCCATTTCTCAAGCTTAGATGATTGATTTTGCTTATTATTGCTTAAGTAAAGCAGTGAACGATTCATGCAACGCTTACATATAGCAGTGCACGATTCATGCAGCCCCTTACATATAGCTGAATCGTCCAGGTATACATGGCTATCAAATGATCACCCCTCCCTGCCTCCCTGCCTCCATCCCTGGCTCCCTGTCTTCCTCCCTCCTGCTCTCCCTCCCCGCCTGCCTCCCTGTCTGCCTCCCTGCCTACCTCCCTGCCTCCCCCCCCCTCTTTCTGGATGAAAGCTCTGGACGAAAGCTAGCGCTGGACAAAAGCTCTGGACGAAAGCAATGTATTGGACAATTTGCTCTGTACGATTTTACCAGATATTAATGTTTTGCTCATGATGCGATCGTTTACGATTGAGAAATGGGCCCCAGGGCTAAAACTCACTGAGCAATGAAATGAACAAATGGATGAAAAGACTCAGGGCCATGAGATAACATTGACCATGCCCAGGATCTCATCCTCCTTCATCGCTCGCCAACTGCTTACCTTGTACCATTCTTGAATACCCTCTTTATTTCTTCACCTCCAGGGCCCGTTTTTGGGCGCAGGTGGGGGCTTGGTCTAGGGGAGGGGCAGGAGGTGGTGGATTGATAAGAGATAGAGGTAGATTGGTGCTGGCACAGCTGATAAGGAGTCAGCCAGTGCAGTGTGTGATGTGCAGATCTGGTAATATGGTCCATACATGTATGATTACATGTATTGCAGTTAGTCAATGCATTTGTCATGATTGTGAGCATTAAGATGGTAAAGTTATTATTCTGAATAATGAATAATAACTCTTTCCAACTTATTTAGGCTGAACTTTATGCTCTGGTTGTCATAATAAATATGCTAACCAATTATATAAGAATGCATGAGTTATGAATTACATATGGGATTTATATAATATGGGCATCCCTTATCTCTCATAGTTGACAAAACATGTACTGACAGCACTATTTAAAAGCCTCGATAATTTTTTTAAAATGAAATATAAAAGGGAATATCTAAAAGGCAGTCCCTCCCTCAGAGTGCATTGAGGGGTGTGCCTCCAGCTTTATGTACCATTCATTGATGTAGAATTAGACTACACTCACACCTTTGTTCATGGTATCGGCAAACTGCCTTCAACACAAAGTGCTAATGTGATGTAAACGATATCCCCAACATAGAGGGGCAAGTGTGTGTTTGCCCACTTTATTCAACGGTTCGTATCAGTGCATCCCACTGGTTTTTAAATGAATATGTCATACTAACAGAAAACCCTCCTCATATGGCCACATGCAAGTAGCCTGTAGACAAACATTGACGTTTACACCTATAATCATTTTGGGGCCTACACTGTAAATTGTTTGTACAATTATCCCAACAATACACCTACAGTAATTAACAACATATATACCAATGTGTACTTTTTTGTGAGGTAGTGTACTCATGTTTTACAAATGGCAATAGCTTAAGGTGTCACGGTACAAACAGCTGCCAAAAATTCTGGTTCTGACCCTATTTTTCTTCTTCAGATGGGTAAAAGGTTGGGTTCTTTTGAGCGTGCAGTAATGAATGACCCCTAAAATTAAAGTTTAACATATATATCTGATTTTTTGATTTGCATCCCACATAAAAAAGTGCGTTCCGATTTCGCACTAGTTACCTTGGAAACTGACTTACCCAAACTGTAGAAATTTTACAGGTGCCCAGCGACCTTTGACCTTGACCTTTGACCCCTCCAAGCACCACCCAGGGTTACCATGGCAACAACCACCTTTTTTTTGCCAAGGCTTTTGGGAACTATTTGGGCTGCAGATTATGGTTCTGTTACAAATTTAAGGCTTTCTACCACTGATTATATGCACAGTTGTACCGTTTTTCATTGGCAATATTCACGAGTACAACATTGTGGGGGTGAATTTGTACTGTGACACCACAAGGGGGGGGGGGGGGGGGGCTCATCGTAGTTTCGTAATAATACTCCTATTAAATGGCATCTAACATTTTGTTAGGTCACACAACATAATTGTCTCTCTTCTGTCAGTATTTAGACCTGATAGTAATCTATTACCTGTCTCTCCCATTGTGTTGGGACCAACCCACATTTACAATTACCATTTCCCATGATAGTTTCCGCGTTTTGAACACAGTGGTGAATTAACACATTATCGCTTTGGGTAATGGAGTTGGTGAGAGTGTGCAGGGGAAAAACCACTCCCGGACATGTGCAATAAAATTTAATTCACACCTCCTAATGTAATTCCTGATGCTATCAGTCAATTTCCAGGTTTAAAAGAATGTTATTAGGGCAAACTATGATCGAAATATACGCATTATACATGTCTATTATCAGAATGGAAACATCAGTAACCTTGGAATAACTATGGTTTCAAACCCAAGAACATTATAATGTGGTCATAGAAACTATAGGGTAAGTAGTGCAATTGTCGACACGGCTGAGTTAAGTGCAATCCTGGTTAATAATAACACGCAGTATTAATTTTCTCCTATATGGATCTTTCTGACCAGAGGTGCATTTCAAAGGATAGCCCCCTGATTGACCACGCAACCCCTAAATCTGACACGGCGAGATGGCATTTTCTTTAAATCGACATTCAACATGAGGTCCAGTGACATGCGACATGAAGCTTAGAAATATAGTGACAGTGAACATGGACATTTCTTAAAATCGACATGGGACACGAGCATTATTAAGCGACATAGACATCTATACTCCCAACACCCCCCCTCCCCCAATCACCTGTGCACTTCAGCACTTCAGCACTTCACCTCCCCCTCCACCCCTCCCCCAGCTGTAGCCCTCTTTGTCTGGCTCTCCCTGATCAGGTTTATAATATCCGGTGTTGCCACCGTTTTACGTAAAGCTCTATTTCCTGCTGGCCCTGAGCCGATATCAGGGCAGTCTGAAGGACATGAAGCACCAGGTGGGGGAAGTAGTGGTGGATGGGGAATGGGGAGGTCGATAAGGTGGTAAGAACTAGAATGTTGGGAAGAGAAGCAACTTGGTTTTACTTTCTGATTATAGTCCTAAAAAATGAGAACCGGGACATTGTTACGGACATCCTTATGATCGAGGGCTTCTATCAATTGGGTTCTTTGATTTGCATAATATTATTTAGAAAGAACATCAGAAGTACAAAAACACCAGTTATCTCACTGCATATAGGAAGATGGGATTTTCTAAAGTGGCTTACCGGTATTGCATTCTACACCGAAAAGTAATATAAATAAATATTTGGTATGATATAATTTTGAACGTGTTAGGCTATGTAACACCTACTTCTGACCAAAGTTGGTTCAAAATAATTGCTAGGTACATCTCACGTTTTTGATCCATATCATCAGATCAAATAACGATAGGGAGGAGTGAGCGGAGCTGTAGATTTATTATGGGCCTTGTCTGTGCAGATCTACACACCTGAATCTTATGGTGTGGGTCTCACTGAGTCTGAACGATCACCCAGATTGCACCGCGCTGCCCTGGTCAAGCCTGGGTCAGGAGTAATCATACTGTATAGTCTCGGTCTCACTACCCCACCTTAATCCCCATAAGATTGGATCCAGCTAGTGTTCATACTTTAGGCCACTCAAAAAAAAAGTTTCTCATCACCGCGCGTATCAGAGAAATCAGCTATTGAGGAAAACCTTTTTTTTTCTTTTTGCTGATTTAAAATGAGAAACATGATAAAAATGGGAAAATATTGGCATATTTGGTATCAAAATTAAAGCTAATATTGTCAGCAATGCAGTAGGACAGAAATAACTTACATTTCCCCAGTTTTGAATATCAATGAAATCCTTGACTACCAAAATGTCAACTTTGGTCATGAAAAACGTATCTTATCCTATACATTTTAGCCCGCGAGTAAAAGAATTATGAAGAAAAAAAGCCTCCTTCGTCATATTTTACAGTCCTTAGTGATGAGAAACAACTTTTTTCTTTTTGAGTAGCCTTAAGGGCAGCATAGTGGTTTTGTCGGTATGATGCACCCATGCAACCCTGATGGGCAACTCACCAGTGCTACATTTTTGCATCTTGCCTGTACTATGGGGTTGAAATACTCCAGAAGTGCTGGGAGGTTTCATTAATTCAGCACCGAGTTACTCACTACTCACGAGTTACTCACTAAGTGGAAGAATTATGAAGCATCATGGCGACATCGGTGTAGCATGCTTAAAGGCGTGATACAAGCGCTAGGCCAGCTTACTCAGATATTCAGTTTGCATTCCAACTAAGCTAGACGGCCTTACAAAAAAGATATTTCCATTGCAAATGACCATCACCATTTTACGGTTACCAGGGTGTTGAAGTTAGTTTGGTGTTTAATTACTGACAGTGTTCTACCTAAATAGCTAATGTCAAATTAATCAACTAATTTAGATTAAACTCCCCTCTCTTCATCCATTAAGCTCATTAATTTCAAAGATGAGAATTAGGAGTGTCCCATATTGATCAGTGTTCTGCGTAGTAGTCTGACCGAAAATACACTAGTTATCAGGCATCAGTTAGAGAAATGATGAAGGCCTGAAATCATCCTTTTTTCGTGCATTTCAAGGTTCATTGGACCCACAGTACAATACATGGAGATACTAAGCTTTTGTTCTATGAACAATACATCATCGCTTGCCGACATAGCTGAATATTTGGGAATCAGTTTCCATGCTACAGCATATTGTAAAGACTGATTTCTCTCAGCTGTTAGCTCAAGACAATATTGGTGATCAGCATTGGATAACAGTTCAGCATTAAGCCTGAAGAGGACGACCTAGTGCCGTGGTGCTAGATGACCCTACCTGGGAGTGACAGGCCCTGATTGGGGTTGGTAATTAGCCCTTTAATGACAGCATAGTGCACTAATGTGCTATACCCTTTATCGTCATGATGCATGAATGCATCGACTCGCCAGGGCCGCATTCATGCATCATACCAACACTTGAAAAGTTTAGTGAATCCAACTACCGTTGGCGTTCATGAGGTCGGTAATGCTTGAATGCGGCGGCCCTGGCAGGTAGACTCGCCAGGGCTGCAATCATGTATCATGATGGCCAAGGACATAGCACACTAAAGCACTAAGGAGTCCTTAAAGGGTTAGGTAATTGGTTGTTATGGCCTGGACCTCTCCTCCTCCACAGCCACATTAAGTGGTCTCATTAGCAGCCACAGACTGTGTCACTGCATGGCCGACTGCCACCAACTACCAGCTTTTATTGGGAAAGGATACCTAGGCGGTTATTAAAAAACGACATAAAATATCCTAAAATCTCCTTGTTTTTCTCATTAGAAACAATCTTATTTTCTTTTAGATACTGTGGTTGCGAGCACCTTCGGGTGTTCATTATAGTTGTATTTCTACAGGAACTCTGCAGGAATTCTTGCTGATAATCTGATAAACAAAAAACGTTTATTTCTTCATACACAGCACGGCTGGCATACTCCTTCTAATCATCTCACCTATAAATGCCACTAACTATAGTATCTGATTACCCCATATGTACATTGTGGGAACACTGGGCCTGGGATCTATAGTTAGCCAATCAAAGATGATGGATGGTTGTGTTTGTAAGCAAAACTACAGGGGGTGATTGCACAGTATTTATAGGGAGTTGAAAATTGTAAAGTTATGTGTTGGTGACTATGGCCATGTATTATGTAGCGCTCTAATGGTTTTTGTATATAATGGTCTGTTGGAGCAGGAAATAATTGTAGTTAAGAGATGGATGACTAGGCTGACTACGTACTGAGTTAGCCTCGTTGCATCTACAGAGTTAGCCTAGTATTCAAATTGGATTTCGGGCTGATTTCTCTATTATTACATTGATTTAATGAGGCTAGCGATTGCCTACATGACCATATATACCTAAACTAACATTCTTCCAACTATCATGTAAGAATATCAAGTATTTACATTACAAATAGACAAAATCTGTTAAACATTGTTTGCCCACAATCCGCCATCTTTGATTGACTTACTACAGATTCCAGGCCCAGTGTTCCTACAGTGATAATTATACCTATATTTGGGCGCAGGATATGCCACCAACACGTCTGTGTATACTCCACCACATGCCAACTGTTTTATTTTTAGAATGTTGCCCGAGACACTGGCCAAGAAGTTGGATGTTAACTGATCACACTAAACAAACTTTTCCGTGTGGTCACGTCAGGAGCCTGGTGGTCTCTCATTATAGTGACTGTGGGTAGTGAGGGGTGGCTACCATGCACGGAGGGCCAGGGGCAGGCCACAACATGTATGGGGTACTATAATATAGATTAGTATTTACTTTATATATTGTTAAGACGCCATCTTGTATCCTTTAACAACAGGTTGCCATGCTCATCAATCAGAAGCCTGCTCCTGCAAGTACCTCAATCAACAGACGTGGATAATAAGACAAAGCCTGATTAAACCTTTAAGATGTTATTTCAAGATGATATTATTTGGTGTACCCTAAATCTATTTCCTGTCAATTGCGGAGTGTGGAATTTGAACATCTAGTATAACTAAAGTAATTCTTGTACCTGGCATGACATAAAAACATATCCCTCATGAAGTCTCCCTTGTGGGTCGATGATAGCCGGACCAGATAGACCAGAATAACATCGCTCATACACTGTTTTTGAAAAATGTATTTATGCAGTTAATTGAAGTGTATGGCTTTTTAAGACACCAGAAGTATGGATTCTTCCGAAGCCAAAAGCCCATGTTTGTGTATTGCTCACTCAATATGATTATGTTTATACCACAGCGGGCACGGAGAACAAATCATTTCACACCTCTTGTATACAGCATGCAGCTAGTGGTATAAAGTAGTTATAGGCCTATAAGGCTCCTTCACTGTATTTCGCGTACAGATTGGTACACGTCCTATAACTACTACAGATCTCTATAAACCGCCATCCAATATTCCGCCGATCTCACCTACTGCCAGGTTAACAAGGGGGTAGTCTTTGTATATTCCATACAAATCTCCCTCTTTAAACCGCCACACTCACAATCCAACCAATTTCGACCAGCAAGGAGGCATGGCGGTTTATAGAGATCTGACTATTACTTACTATTACCCTGATTAAATGCAACGCCACTTTGCACTGATTAAGCAATGGCCACCGGTCGAGGTATTTTAACACTCTGTACAGATATGGCCATCTGTAAGTCAGACATTACATTCTGTTATTCAGACAATCAGACATTGAGACATTCTGACAGTCCATTTCTGATACTTAAGTCATAATAATGATTTCCCTTTGAACCCTTTTAACCCAGTCAGCATTGCTTACTGGGACCCATACGTGTCTAAAGGTGGGCCGTTAGGTGGGACCCACGTCACTTTGTC
Source organism: Harmothoe impar (assembly GCA_947462335.1). Taxonomy (NCBI): domain Eukaryota; kingdom Metazoa; phylum Annelida; class Polychaeta; order Phyllodocida; family Polynoidae; genus Harmothoe; species Harmothoe impar. The sequence goes on from OX381707.1 coordinate 23,242,122, forward strand.
CTTGCTTGAATTTTTTTGAATTTTTTTGAATTTAATTTAATTTTTTTTTTTTGGGGGGGGGATGTAGGACTGTGAACCTCTACTGTAGTTGTTTGCCATTATTTGATATATTATCGCCCATTTCCCAGATAAGTTGGTTCCTCCATTTAGATAGGAATCTCTTCCTCCACCATTCAGAGGGTAGAGAAATGCATCCTTTAGCTGACTTACTCTTGGGCTGGACACATTTCTTAACTTATGTGATGCAGCCAGCATGCGAGTAGCCTGTGTGTGAGAACTCAGTCAGTGGCAGGATTATGTATTTTTATGACATTCAGGGAACAGGTGTTTGTATCTGGGTGTTGCTTGTTTCCATATTTGTGTGCAGAATGGGGTTATAAAACATGGCATTCCCAGAACCTATTATGAAATCTGTTATATTCCTAGCCATTCTGGAATTATTGAGAATCCATAAACTTTTGTAATCCAAATGTAAAATGCTCTGTTGAACATTAATGTGGTATCACTTACAACGAGGACATCTAGTGGTTTATTCAAGAACATGACTTGCCCACTTGGCCCAGGTCCAGCCCAGATGAATCCCATCCATGAGAGGGAGTGGTCTTTGAAAAGTAGCCATGAAAGTTTAGTTGATGGCCTGAGCCCAGAGAGTAATTGGTGGGCTAACCCAAATGGGACCCACCCCACGGTACATTCAATGCCCATGTAAAGCCCATTGACCTTTTAACCCACTTTGCCCAAACCCATCCCAAGTGAAACCCATCTTGACATAACAGCAAAGCAACTTTCCTTAAAATGTTAATTTCAAAGAATCACTGCTAATGGATACAAATTAAAGTATTTCAAATGTAGTTCAATGTTTGAATTTGAAGTTTTGTCTGTGGGTTAAGCCCAGCTGGGGCCTACCTAGCAGCCCAGGTTTACCCCATAGAAGTCCCAAGGAGATTTTAGCCCACTTTGACTAGATAAAGCCCAGGCAAAACCCACTTTGACACAATTCCATGCTGTGGGGATGATCTCTGAGAAGTGTTAGTTCCCAAAAGGACAGACCTCTTTTTAATTCCTATATTATTCCTATGTAAATGGCATCAACTATAGTCAACACTAGGCCTGCCATTGCGTCCACTATAGTCAATGTTAATGCCTACCAGGGTGTCGACTATAGTCAACGTTAGGCCTTAAAGGGTTAATTGCCAATTAAAGATGTTTTCACATCCTCCGGTGGATAATGTATATATTCATTTATGTAGTCGAATTTGAGTCTACATCGTAAATACATTGGGACAGCCAGTACCTATCAATCATGTCAATGGCTCAGCCTTACGACAATGACTATTATCTGTTCCTATTGCGAAGCCCTTCCAGGGACGGGCGAATGGCTTCTTCGTTTTGTTTTTGAAGAAAACGTGCTTCAAATCAACGTGATCCTTAAGCAAACGTGTTCCTGATTTTTCGGTTCACCATCCGTAATTTAATTACTGGCTTTATTTCTCCCACTCCACACATTTCCGGACCTCTTCAAATCTTAATTACTCCGCAATGATTGTGAATTATTTCTCACTGCTTGTTCGATCAGACACTTGCATGTCCCGAATGAAATATGATTCTGAGTGTTCATGTAATATAATGTACATCCAAAAGGGTTCGGGGATGTGGTTTTAGTTGTTAAACTCAGTGTAGAATAAATCTTCTAAAAAAATGAATCTGAATGTCAAATCCACTACAAGATTGAAATCTATTTGGACATTTTTAAATCTATAAAGGCGACATATAGGTGATATAATTACTTACGACATACTCAGACTAAATAGGTAATAGTAATGGTCACACATGACTGACGACGTATGAGCTTTTGGTTATTTTAGGTTAGGTTAGCTGAATTTCCTGTTCCTAAATTACCCGCTATGGGACATTACTATTAATGCTTGGATGCTCTGATGAGTAACTCAATGGTTGCATTGGTGCTTTACCGGGTTGTTACAAGGTTGGTGCACTCCCTATTGCTCGGTATGATGCACCAATGAAAGATAGCTTGAGGGTGAACGATACCTCCTTGACACTAGAATATGTGACGCAATAACAACATCTCATTTCTTTTTTAATACTGCCTATATACTATAGATATGTCTGATCATAAGTGCCTTTCTAGATCACTTAGGCCTTAGGAATAAAGGCAGGGTAAACAATCATGTCTCCCGACAAAAAGCCAAATTTACTGAATGCCCTGAGACAAAGCTTTGGATTGTCTCTTAGGGGTATTAGGTAAAATTACAGTCGTCACAAGTTCGCAAGTGGCCCATGGTACCTAGTCAGGTCCACGCCCTAACCCTTCGCATCCAAAGGCTACATTGCTTTTATTTTTTAGAATCTTGACAAATTGGCCACTTTGATGATGCTGAAGGATAGGGCCCATGTTCCTTGAAGGCAATGGAGCATTTACCTAAGAGATTTTAACCCTTTAAAGGCCGCATACTGGTTAAATATGATATGCCCTTGGGTGGTATGGTGCAAGCATGCAACCCACCAGAGTCTTTTGATCAGGACTGCATTTGTGCATCATGCTGACTCCACGGGATTTTGTCACCCCCGTGGAGTCGGCACACTGCTTTAATCTAGCCTATGTGAGTTACTCGCCAGAGCTGTATTCATGCATCATGGCCTGTAAGATTAAAGCACTATGTGGCCTTCAAAGGTCTAACATAAGCAGTTATTATCCCTCACTGGTTGATGGTAAAACATTGTCCTGATCAGTCGTCTCCAGTCACGGGGGGCAATGGGAATAGTTGTTCAAACAATTATCTATACAAAGGTCTTTCTTTGATGTATTCTGTCTAAGGAGAACGGTCGTCAAGGGAGTACTAAGTGCACCCATGAGATTGGTATAATACCCCTTGATGGTTGTATCATTTTGCTTTTATTTTAAAACAGTTCAATCTTCTCGTATAAAGGGAATAATTGGACGTCTTTTACATTGAGCACATCAGTCCCCTTAAGGGTGCTGGGTAGTATTATTTATTTCCTCGATGGATATATTTATTTGATTTTAAGAAAACAAAACGTTTATATATGATATATATTCCCTTTTTCAACTACCTACGACTGCAAGTATCATCCTATCGTAGAGAATTATGGTAAATGCACACGGGACCTACCTTTAAAGGATCTTACACGAATAAGGGAAGTTTGCTTACCTGAAATGTAGAGGAAAAGAAATTGGTTAACGAACGTAACAAAGCGATATTATTAAAGCATATAAAGATATTTGCTTATAGTCAGTGTTCTGGAGGCTCTTTCAGAACAGACTCGTCAGTCGTCATATTGCGATTTTCGTCAATATTGCAATATTTATAATTGACGGGGTATTTGTAGCTGGCAAAATTTGGTATTTACATTAATTTTCTATAGATTAGTATAGGAAATCTTGTGAAAGAAATTTTACTAGTGGTCGTCAAACAAGTTTTGTCACGTCACCAGTTCCCTACGACCACGTCAGTTGTTCTGAATGAGCCTCCAGTACATGTACTCTAATAGTATTGTCAGCGATGACAGACATCATGAAAACATCATAATTTAATATAGGGTCATTCATTTTTAGATATACACAAAAACGCATGAAGAAGTGTATCAAAAATGTGGTATACACATAACTATTGTCCCAATAAGGCTACTACTAAGCTAATACAACTTGTTTTGCCGGGAACCATAGTTTGATCAAATTATTTCTAAAAATAGATTCTAATATTGATTTAGTCTATAATAACCCATTGTATCAGGACATGTTGTTATTTTACACACTTATCTTTTCAACTACATCCCTCTGTCGTCTGATGAAATAGATTTATCTAAATTTCAGTGAATCTAATTAATCTCATAACTCCTTTTTTCATTTTTATTTATACTGATAGTCTGAACAATTAAATCAGATAATTGCCCTCAAGGCAAAGACAACCCCGAATAGCTGATACATGCGACGAACCATATATTGTATTAATCTGTATTATTTATATGGAGATGTACAATGCCATAATCCCACAAGGATGATGGGGATAGAGTTGGCCACATTACCACTGGAGGTGGGGGAGGCATGAACACTGTTTTAATAGGCAGCCACGTGCCTGGCCTCCCCCAGCACTCATATTGCCAATTAACCTTGATTCGGCCCCACACCTTGGCATTTATACACCTTCTGCGGCCCTCCTGTGTCCTGCTCCACTCCCTGCTCTCCTCTTTGACACTTTCAATTGATCCTGACCAGATGCTGGGCTGTGTTCTAGATTATTCTGTTTTTTTCTACTTTAGGGAGTGGTCATGTTTTAACAAAAGGGATTGGAGCAGTGAAATTTTGCGGAGCGATATAAATTTTTCGGTCCCCGCATTGGGCTAGGTTCTAGGCTCTTCTGTTTTACCAGCTTTAAAGACGCGTCATCTTTTTCGCTAGAGGGTGATGTGTCCAAGAATCATGATTGGTTGATTTTCGTCGGAGCTGACCAGAACTTACTTGTTCCCCCACATTTGTGGGGCTCAAATCTACGTCCCTTTAGGCAATACCAACTCAAAGACTTTGCTAAAAAGGGTTGACATTTTGCCACCTCACAAGAAAGGATTTAATTGCTGTAGCACCCCTACTTGAAGAGGGTCCTAAACACTTTTTGATACCCCAATCCACCAAAAATCCCTTCCCCGGTTTCAAAAATGTGACCACTCCCTTACATCCTCTTCTTACATTTTGCCAAGTGACTCAGGACAATGGTCATCCCCCTTTGCTCTATTACTCAGCACTAATTTCTCCACCTGTCAGAAGATGTGCGCCACCTAATTCCCAGCTCTACCGACGTCCGTCCCCTGACAAGCTGTGTCACCTCTCCCACATCCATATCCTTTTGTCCCTCTCTGACCTCCCAATACTCCTAGCCCTTGCCTATCCCGCCTGTCTCATCTCCCAAAACCTCTACCCTCTGTCTCCTCCCCCCATATCCCCTCTGCCCTCTGCTGTTTGGGCCTGGTGTATTAGGCTTTTTGGTGTTGACTGTCACCGTCATACACGCTCATGGCCTCCTGACATTTATCTCTGCTCCCTATAGGTACTTAGCCACCAAAACCTACTCCGTCCTTCACAGCCTCACTGCTCATTTGTACTCAAGAAGGCCTTAAATAGGCCCTAAACCACCCTCACCCACCATCCCATCCCTCAACAGCTGGCATATTTAGGTGCCGCTTTGCCATTTCATGGGGAAGTAGGGAGACTATTACCTAAAGGTGTGTGGGTTATGGGAGTTGGCCTTGGAGGCTGGGAGTTGTGTGGCGAGTCTGTGACATGCTGTTAGAACTCTGGGAGGGGCATGCATGGATGGGTCATCAGTTAGGGAATGGTCATCTTTTAAAAACAGGGGTGTTTTTTTATGGGGGGAGGGGCAATAATTGTACACCCCTTTTTAGCAGAAGACTTTATAGTTAACAGAGCTTAGCTATGAATGATTTGAAACCTACTTAAGGGGATAATGGTCCCTCTAAAGCTGTTTCTTTTTCATGACCTCGATATTGGCACGCCCGAGTGAATATCCAACACCCCCTCCTCTTAAAAATGGTCACTCCCTTACTGCCAGCCCAGCACAGAGTAGTACAGAGCAGCTCATGAGGGTGGGCTTTGTCTTAGAGGAGGTAATAGTTGGCAGTGGTAGAGGTTGCTTACACTGACATTCTTGGGCCCCCTATACAACCAATCTCTCAGTCAGTAGTGGCTAACCAAGTTCTTCATTTGTTGGCTCCCTATATGACTAATCTAGGTTATTTGATGTTGCCAGGTTGGTCAGTACTGACCAACTCACTGTAGTCTCTCCATTTTAGGTCCTTTTGAGTAAGGCATTAGTGGTATGTTGTTTTGCCTCAGTCATTATTGAATAGCACTTAGTCATGCCTGACCAATGTCCCTATGACCAAGCCAGGATAGGTACTACAGACTAACGACCGGGGGGTTTAGATGATCTGTGTGCTAACCTGTCATATTGACATATAATACGGACAGTAGTTCTAAAAGAGGTAAATTGTTTTAGAACTTCTCTGTAAATATTAACGTTAGTCTGTACATGATCAAGGCGCCTCTTTTGTTAGTCTGTGCTAGCTTGAGGGCTGCAACTAGAACTACAGCTTACTCATTTCAAAATTCGAGTTACACAATCATGATGGATAGGATGATTAGATGCAGCACTGGTGCATTTTTCCCCAAGCCTGCATTCATGCACCATACCGAGGGCAACATGATATAAAACGCTGTGCGGCCCTCAAATGTTGCTGGGATGGCACCTCATATTATATCTCCATACATATTGCTGTCACAATGACATCACAGGAAGGCCTGTCTGTCAAAGAAAATCCATATTCCTAAATAGTTCTCCAGCACTGCTAACATAGACACAGTCCAGGTTCAGGTATGTCAGGTAAAGAGGATGTAAACAGAACAGGTAGTCTGTGTACAGGCTTGTGTGTGCAGACATGGATGGTTCAATACCTACAAGGATGACTTCTTTTTGCGTGTCTGTAGATCCAGTGTCAACTTTGACAGGTATAAGCAGTAACCAACGGCTATATCAGTATCTACCACTCCCCCCCCCCCCACACGCACACATACATACTTCCATCTGTCCTTATCTGCATCTACACCAACCTTGTTAAAGTGCAAACGATTTCATGATTTGTTCTATTGTATAAGACTAAGTGGTGATTCGTGGGGAGGTTAAACAAATTCTACCCATTAGCGGGGAGGGCGGTTAGGGGAGGGGAGGGCCTAATAGCCAGAATACTAATACCGGCCCACTGGGAATTATACAAGTCTAATCCGTTGCATAAATGGTGTCTTTTACGTTGACCGTATGACATTTTGGACATTACAAAGTGTCTGAAAAGGTAGTCACACGAAGAGAAAAAAACGCATGCCTGAGAAATTGATTCTTTGCCTTTTCAGCATGTTTTCCTCATTGGGTGGAGTTGGGGGGAGACAGGCCTTGGCGGCAGGAAGGGTGCAGCCTTCATGACAGCCAATCATGCCCCTGTGCAGGCCTTCTTGTTTCCTCTAATGGCCAGGCGGAGGCTCCCCTTGCTGCTGTGGGCGGAGGCCTGAAAGAAGCTCCCAGTAAAACGGGTCTGTGTGTGTGTGCTCTAAAGATGGATGTGGAGTGGACATCCTTCTGTCTCTGTCCCTGTCTCCCTATCTCTGTATCCTAGTCTCTCTTTTTGTGATCTTCTCTGTATGTGTGTACCTAAGTTGTCGGGTTCTTTCTTACTGGATGGTCATTTTTCAACAATGGCAGGGGTTGGTTTATTTGAGGGTGAGGGTAAGGGGTATGACACAATCAGATGGGAGTGACAACTGGACCCCTCTCACTGGTGTGCTCGTGGAAAATTCCCCGAAAAATGACCACTCCATCGTGGAGTCACATCTGGTGTTTGCTTCCAAGAACATAACCTTTGACTCGTACCCCACCACCTCCATATTAAAGTTAAACACTCAGTTACACGCTACCCTTCATGCTCCCCCACCCGACACCAAACCCAAAGTCGTCTTATCACCACAGATTCCCTTTACCCTCGCTGCCTAGTCTGCTCCATTATGTGCTGAATATAAAGTCTAAGTGCATCATGAACCTCATTTGCTTGGTAATCTATAACAGTGTTATATTTATATAAACAATAAGTAATAGCAGGTTGGAAGGGAATGGAAATAGGTTGAGGAGTGAAAGAGTTTGGGTGCAATATTTGCAGATCGGTAGTAAAAAGAAGACTTGAGCATGTGCTTTAAAGAATAGAACATATTTTAAGTCATTTACTAAACATTAGTTAAAGGGGTGATTTTTGATACAGGATAAACTGGTCGTTCCTTAACAATCAAATTAATTCTTATTAATGGGAATAATAGTCTGCAAGCAACCCCCACTCCCAGCAAAATTATGTCCTTTCCATGCCTACGCATAGCTATAGGGTTCAGCAATAACTGAGTGATGTGTTACGCCAAAATCATCCCCAATCTTGCCGCTAGGGATCGCAACAGCTACCGGTCACAGCAGCCAATCAGGCTCCGATTCTTTTTCCCATTTGTTTCCTGTTCCGGCAGAGAAGTGTGCACCAATTTGTAGCTGCTTCCATATTGGGTCAATTTTTTGCTTATTTTCCACAGTTTTTTCCCCTCTTCTTACCAGGGCCATTAACAACCCCAAAGGCGGTGGTCATCAGATGCCTGGGAGCATTGTAAGGCTGTGCAGTGGGTGATAGGTCAGCACCGCCACAGAGGGAGGGGGAGGGGAAGGGGGAGGGGGCAGGAGCCAGGGGCAGTTTGCTTCCTGGAACAGCCTCAATGAGGTCCTATTTACTAACATCACTCTCAACAGGAAGAGCCCAATGAATTTGATGATTTGCTTTCTGCCTTTCAGCATGGATTATATATCCAGATATAGAGGTCAATTGTAGTTTATGCTTATTTTTATATGCTTGCCTAGGCAAGTTCCCCACCCTTTCCTACATTTCCTATATACTGGTAGTAATACAAAATCCTGGAACAAGGCGGATCTAAAATCACCTTATACTGTCAGTCTCTAACCTACAAATACATCATTGTCAGGGAACATGAAGCCATCAATTTATGTTCAAGGGCTTGCTCTGAGTGACTCATGAACTCAGAATACAAATTTAAGTAATCACACAGAGCAGTGTCCTGACCCTGCTAGTAGAATTAGAGGTAGCAACCAAGAGCAGCCCTTGATTATGTAAATATAAGTATCTGCAGCCACTGAGAGCAGCCACTGTTCATATAGATAGCCATATGTAGCCACACAGAGAGGCCCCTGTTAATATGAGTATCTAGGTAGCTATACATAGTAGCCGCTGACTCTGTTAGTACGTATAGAGCAGCTCATCATTCTAAGACTATAAACACAAGTATAGACTAGCTGATGGCTGTATGGATGGTATTCCCCCTTGATGTTTTGTATGGTATGAGAGAGCCCTTTTGACAGCTCCAAAGCCCAAACTAGGCCTAGAAACCGTCAGAACCCATCAAAGGCACAGGATGTATGATCATCAATTGACTACCAGAGAAGATAACACGAACAAAGCACCCCTTCTACTTGGCCTCACATACAACTACAGGCCAATACCCCTCAGTACATGTATGTTCGCCTCTACCTGGCAGTTTGAAAATAAACCCTGTAACATATGTTTTATCACCTATGCCCTTAAGGTATGCACATCAATGCTTTAGCCTTGATTTATCATTCTGTGTTCCTATATTAGGTTCACTAAAACAACTGAGGGTTGTCATGACAAAGAATGTTGCTCACTAGAGAAAAAGAGGGTTGTCATGACAAAGAATGTTGCTCACTAAAAAAACTGAGGGTTGTCATGACAAAGAATGTTGTATTCACCATGAAATAAAATACAAATATAGAAAAGAGTAGTCCACCTTATCATACTTTACACATATATATATATATATATATATATATATATATATATATATATATATATATATATATATATATATATATATATATGTGTGTGTGTGTGTGTGTAGACAGTGCAATAATAGGCAGTGTTATCATCTACTAAAGGATACAACTATTGGATGAAAGATAATGGTAGGTTACAGACTCTACTCCAAGTCAATGAGAACTGTCAAAAGAAGATTACTAATGGTAAACTCGATTCGATTTAACTGACATCTACCTGTCTCTTTAAATCGTAAATACATAATACAAAATAGCATTTGTCATACAATCTGTTCTCGAGATGACTGTGATCATTATGGTGTTATTTGTATTTATGATAGCTAAAACTGATACATGTCCTCTGATCAATACCATCCAAGGATCATGACCAAGATTTTGCTTTTTGTTGTAGTCTATTCCTAGAAGCTGTCAGCTTTGCGTGTTGTACAACATTATTAACACAATTATAACAGTAAGTGATCAAAGGCAACTGCAAACTGCAGTATCTAACTAAAAGCATCTAACCCTAGTCTTAACAAATTTAAACTATCATCTTGAAAACTGGAAATGTAGTCAAATAAATAATGAAACTTCTGTCTAATTGAATCAGCTTGGACAGTTATCATACAAAAAAATACATATAGAGATTGTACTTTATTCATTTTTACAGATTCGCTAAATGAAGCAATGCACATACACATCGCTATTGATTTGGCAATATCAGATGGATGGAAAAGGCCGGCTTTTTGGAGATCATTTAGTCAGTGATCTATAACATCAACCTGCGTGTACAGCCCCCACTAGCAGTCCTGCAGCCAGAGATGGTTTATTCATACACATCCCTTCCCGAAACTGCAATAATATCTACCAAACTAATATCAGGGTCATGGGCAGAATGTTTAAATCATCTCTTTTGTGACATTTATATCTATTAATTTTGTCCGGAAATTGACAGTATACATTTAGGTATAATGCTGTATTTAGTAGGTCCAATAAAATAAAGGTTACTAGGTATCATATTAGTTATCTTTCCTGTCATAAACGCCCCTCTCAGGCCACCTCTTGACTTATACCTGGTGAGGGACGCATTCCGTCTTAAAGGCAGACCAACAAGTGTATATGAAGCTACAGTGTGTGTAACATTCTAGTACACCTCAGTAGGCTGGCTTGCTTACAAGACCCAGAAAAAGTCTAGTAATTTAGTGGCCAGGGTCTCTGTATGTCCTGTGTCATTTATAGTACACTGTGACAAATATCCTGTCGCCTTCCATCCTGGAACTCACCAAAGGACTATAGCAACAGACTATGCAGTTATTAGGGCTATATCATAGTATGATATAGCCCTAATATTGTTGGGTTTTATGTTTCATGTTTTAATACATAGGGGCAAGCAGGGCTACACAGAATAGCTATCGTATTGGCCTGTAGAAGTGCCAAGGGGCTTATTGATTTCAATTGCCTATACCCCAGTCGTTATTTGAGATCTGCACTTATTTGAGACCAGCATATATAAAGATTTGACTTATTTCAAGACCCCTATACACGGTGCTTATTTGAGTTAGCATATTTTAGACCTCAGAGATTATACATGCCAATACAGTATGACCTGAAAGACATTTAAGACACAGCAAAGAATGGTATATAACGGCCATGTATCTTTACTATGATATTTAGTGCAAATATGAAATGATACATCTGTGAGGTCAGCTCAGGGTGGCCAGGCTATTTAGTTGTCTCATAACAGTCTGTCTAACAAGTTTCCTGGGCAGACTACTTGTTAGTATAATATCCTCCTCTGCCCTACATATCAACCTATATGACATCTGACATGGTCCTTGTGTATGTAATATGGATTCCTTATGTCTTCCCTCGGCCCACATACTGTCATGTAATCCCATCAACCCCCCCTGATATGGCTTCATCCAGGAGGGCGGCCCAAATACCTTATTGCCACACAATTTTTAATCCCATTTGTTTATTAGCTGCGCCATAATTTGTTGCCTTGTATTGACATCTTAAATGTTTTATCATTGGTACAGTTCTTTCTACTCATGGCCTGAATTAGATATGTTTGCATTTTTATATTGTAGGCCTGATGCGAATTTATATAAATAAACATATGTAGAAACGTGGAGGTGCTGTGTCGTTTACAACAAATACAAAAGTGCCCTTCAAAAAATATAATTAGATTTAGTAACTCGTCATACAGACCTAGAGGAAGGATTCTTGTTTAGGCCAAGATTTAATTACTAAGAAGAGATCTTTAGAAATATAGCAATATTTCTCATCTTCATATTGAAAAGATTGCTGCCATCTAATTCCCAATGCATCAACCCTTTAAGGCCCGCATACTGAAAAAGTAAACTTGTCTCCAGACTCGTCGAAGTGACTATCATAAAATAAACGAGTCAAAACTTTTCTAACCTATCAGGTTACCATCCCACAAATAGAATCTGGAGCTGGCAAATGTCGGGTTTTGGGCTGGCACATGCCAAGTGGGTCTTCAATCTCTAGCTAGAAGACCCGCTTCCTTGTCACTTAGACAAATATCTGACTCGTTTATTTTATGACCGTCACTTGGAAGAGTCTGGAAACAAGTTTACTTTTTGAGTGCATACGGCCCGCTTAGTGTTTTGATGTGTTGCATCATGCATCAAATTACTATGTGGTCCACTGATTTAGACATCACCATTGACCAATATTCCCTGCAATTTTGCCTAATCATTTTAAACACACTTTACTCAAACCCAACTCCTCTTCTCTACATTCCTCTACATAGTTTAACATCTCCTTACATAATCCTTCAAGTTGCCCCTTCATCCTCCTACCTAATTATCCCTCAACCTCAGCACGTCTACCGTGACTGTCCCGGCGGACATTGCAGTAGACTAGCTCTCATCCCTTCCGATTCTTGTGTCAAGAATCCTGATCCTTTCAAGAAATGTGCACATAGTTGGTGGTCTGAAAGAAGGTGAACAACTTTTCTACAGTGATATATGAAACGTTTTCCCGGTTCATATTCTCTGCAATTTCTTATTTTGTAAATAAATTCAGAAATTACACATCACCATTCTATTTTTCAATTTAGGACGCATACCCTATTCTTGGGAACATCTTGTGTGTATCTCATGTAAAGCAATGCATGCTTCATGCCACCGGTTCTCCTCTTATGGGAAACATTTAATTGGCGCTTTTTTAACACGATGTGAGGTGGGGCCAGCCTGAGAAGAACAGTGACAGAACGTTGTGATGTAACCCATTCTAATATTGCATAGTTACTTGTCCTAGGCAAAAGTGTAGGGACTAGTAGATAACATTGCAGCGGCCTCATCATGAGGGGTCGTCTCTGACACAATGACAGACAGGGTGAGTGCCTGATAAGATAAGACTCATTACTGCTCATCCACCACACCAAACCTTGAACATTCCCAATCCCCAACAACCAGGGGGGGGGGAGTAATCAGAGTAAGACTGCCACATAGTGTAATCTACCCATCAGTGGGCTCACCCTGTATCATCTTCTTCCCCTTTGAGGCTTTCTGAATTTATTTTCCAGATACTAAAGCTATACTTCTTTCTCTCTGATCGAATGTACACTACGTATAAGCCGCGGCTAATACGCGAATCAGATCGCAGGTGCGGCTTATAGGATCGGCCCAGAGTCGTGGTGCGGCTTATACGCGAGATTTAGCTACTATAGTACACTACTAAAATCACCAAACTCAGATCACCAGTGCGGCTTATATAATCGGCCTAAAGTCTAGAAGTGCGCCTTATACGCGAGTTAGGCTTTTCCGCGAGGTTTTACGGTAGTTAAAATTTGCTGTTCCCCATTCCCTAAACCTGTTGGCCTATACTCTACCACTGTCATTTAATTTGATATCAATAGGGTCATCCATAGCATATGATTGGCTGCTGTTTCTACTAACAATCTGGTCTACTCCCCAGGGCTGCACTCGTCCATGTATTATCAGAATAAAAGTCTAAATGCATTAAGGCACTGTTCACCCTTTAGAAACTATCTTAGTCTGTGGTCATTTCTCAAGAACAGATTCGAAGACGGCGGTGTGAACTGTTGGAGCATGCCCAAATCTAATTGGCCCCCCCCCAAAAGAGACAACACCATTTACCTAAAGTTAAGCACATGCCTTTTCTCTTGAAAGGGCTGATTTGTTTTTTACCCCAGCCTCTAGAGAGATCCAAATTTTGTTAAAGAATGACCACTCCTTTGTGGTATTATATAGGTGGAGTCACATCTGGCGTTTGCTTCTCAGAACATGACCTTTCACATGGCACGCCACCACCTCTATATTAAATCTAGTTTCACCCCACTCTCCCTCCCCACCACACACACTTTGCTGACGATAGAGTTCCTTTACCCTGCTTTTCTACACTGTTCTATATAGTGTATGTGCTATGATAAACCCATATAGATCAGTAAACAGTGGACTAAGTGATGATAAAATATGTGATGTGCAGATGTGATACAAACAAAAAGTAACAAAGGATTCTATGGGAATAGTAATGAATTGATGAGTAGGGGCATTATAAATGAGTTTTACCCTTGGAGATTGGCAGACAGCCGACTTCTAAGCAGATGTGATTTAAGGATTGGGGAATGTTTTCAATTATTTCATTCAACATTTATAGCCACAGGGTGATTTTCTCTGGAGGATCCAATCCGTCTTAATTAATGTGAATAATATTCTGTAAGCAAAGTCAACTCCCAGACCAACCATGTACTAAACTTGCCTCCAAGGGGAAGGGGAATCGGAGGGGGAGGGGGCAGAAGCAGCAGCAGGAACAGCAGCAGGAGCAGGGGGCAATTTGCTTCCCGGAACAGCCTCAATGAGGTCCCATTTACAAAGATTTTGGGGAGGGGGGGATCGCCTCTACAGGGTCTGATAGTTACAGGGTGTGATAAAGGCATCCAATCCACACCCTGATTTGGCACCTATACAGGGTGCTAATAACACATTTTATACACACCACACACAGTGTGGGAATAAGAATTCTAATTCACATCCTGTCCAGTGTGGTGAGAAGCGTTTTTATTCGCACCCTGGGGCATGTGAATACGGGCCCCTATTTGCATGCCCCTGGCGTGCATATAGCATAGTCCAAATCATTTTCTATAGTATAGTAGTGCCCTTTCTCCAGGGGCGCCGTGGTAAAACGGGAAGGCAACACTGAGCTAGAATTGCAATTAGAATTCCCGAGGAAGCCAATGGCAGGCCTATTGAAATATATGAGCATCATGCATTTGATTGGTCCCTTGACTCTAGCAATAGATAATGAAACGCCTGTTTGATTGAATCTGCTTGGATAGTTAGCATATGGAAAATATAATGTAGATATAATCCACCTTATTCATTTGTAGATTTGCTAAATGAAGCAACACACATACACTGCTATTGATTGGCTAATATCAAATAGATGAAAAAGGCCGGCATTTTTAGAGACCATTTGATCAGTGATCTACCACATCAACCTACCAGTATGGCACCCCCTGGCTGTGGCTGAGTTCTGTTACCAGAGATTGCTGTGTTAGGTATGTCCAATATAACAAAGGCACAAGGCCACAGGCAAAATAATGTATCTATGAGTAATCTTTCCTGTCATAGGAAGGCCCCTCTCAGGCCACCTCTTGGTGTCTGATTGATACTTTGTGAGGGACCTTTTCGATCTTAATGCCAGACAAACAAGTGTAGATGTGTCTATACAGAGAGGGTCACATTCTAGGATATCTCAGTATTATGGCCTGCCAACAAAACCGAGAAGAGAGTAAATTATTTATAAGTGTCCAGGGTCTCTATCCTGTGTCATTTATAGTACACTGTGACAAACATCCTGTCGGCCTCCATCCTGGAATTCACCCATGGTCTATAGTGACAGACTTTGATATGGCCACAATGTTATTGTGCTGTATGTTTTAATACATTGGGCCTAGCAAGGCTCCTTCTCGAGACAAAGTTGAAGAACGACCACTCAAGCATTGGGACACAGACTGAAGGGATGAGGACGCTGGGGCTATGCAAAAATGTAACAGAGGGTTCAAGGGGATTGAAAATCATTTGGGGTGTAGGAGAATTATAAATGAGTCTATAGCGCTCTAACTGGTATGGATCCGTTCCCGCAGCCACTATGTGTATTTCCACGGTTCTGCTCTAGCCATTTAAAATGCTATTTGCAAGCTATGGTGTGTGGGTGTTTGGTCACTGCCAAAGTCTCATGAGAAATACTGTGGACAGAACTAAAATGGCTGCACAGACAAAGCCACCCGAAATATTGCTATAGTCTTGGAGATTGGCAGGTAGCAATAGTTGACATCGGGGTGTGATTTAACAATTGCGGAATGTTTCCGATTAATTTTTTTGCAGAATTAAATAGTTTTTCCTTCACAATCAAATCAATCTTAATTCCTGGGAATGATTGTCTGCAAGCAAAGCCTACTCCCAGCCAAACCATGTCACCATGCCTTCCTCCCACACACATCTATAACAATACTGAACAGCAATAACTAAGTGGTCTTCTACACCAAAATCATTCCCAATCCCACCGCTAGGGATCGCAACAACTTCCGGTCACAGCGACCAATCAGGCTCAGAATCCTTTTCCCATTTGTTTCCTGTTCCGGCAGAGAAATGTGCACCAATTTGTAGCTGCTTCCATATTGGGTTTATTTCTTGCTTGTTTTCATCCATTTTTTCTTGCCTAGGCCATTAATAATCCCAAAGTGCCAGCGGCTAAAAGGCGGTGGTCATCAGATGCCTGGGAGCATTGAAAGGCTGTAACGTGAGTGGTAGGTCAGGAAGAGCGTCGAGGGCAGGGGTAGTAGGGGAAGGGGTCAGTTTGCTTCCCAGAACGACCTCAATGAGGTTCCATTTGCAAACATTACTCTTGACACAGTGAATAAAATGTTGTGATTTTTATCCGGAAAGAATTTAGGATTATGTTTATTCTGTTCTTTAGTGTGATTGTTGTAAAATTTTGGATACGATTATAGGGTAAAGAGGTAATCCAGATACATTAAACATTGATAGTAATCTGCATTTGCTGTGGAGAATATCACGATACCATTAAGAGTGCTCTGAGAAAGAAAAAAAAACTTTCTGTACACATCCTCTCATTAAATACTCCTTGCCCTCTCACCTTTCCAAAGTATTCATACATTCCATCCTCATACTGGTAATAACATAAAAGCTAGGAACAGGGCATGTCTTAAAACTATCATTCATCTGTAAGCTACAGATAATACATCATTGCCAGTTTGTAAGGTGGATGCTCCTGACAGTACATTTATATGTATTTGAAATTCTGAACTTTATCTCTGTCCCCCGACTATGCACTGAATATTGTATTGAAACAAGGCTAAAATATATATTTTGCCCTCCACCAAGTTAAATGCATATGGTAAAAATACTTGAATGACATTGTGTATGGCTGGTCTGGTTCTTACACTGGTCTGATCCAAATTTCACCAGGCATACAAAATATGATAAAATTCAATTATAAGCCTACTACAAATTGTGTGTTATTCCAAGCCCAATACGCAACTGGCAGGTTGGCTGGTGTTACATACAATATAATGGAAAACACATTTTAGTTTGGTTTGCACTTATAATTACAAAGTTGTAAAATTGTTAAAACTGTTTAAAACTCATTTATTCACGGACCTGTGCAAAACGCACGTACAGACTCTTAGAAATCATGTATATTACATAGGCCTGGATTGATGATTGCTTATTTAGTAAATCTAATTTTATGTTATCTTTTCACCAAGTGTGACTGCTGGACTCTGAGTGGATTATCACACTCGTACAGAAACTTTGATTTAAATCACCATAGCTGATCATTACCAGCTGAGAAATACTAGTAATAGAGAGACCATTGATTATTGCTGATTGTATAGCCATTTTTGTTCTGTTGTATATTCCCTGACTAATACTTAACCTTAATTTTTAGTTGAAAACTGAAAGTCAAACCGAGCCCATCAGATGTACCAACACACATATCACATGGCAAGCTCGTCTAGGGGACGTCAACGTATACTAACACATCACCTTAATCAACATCATCATCACACGTAACTCCCATGAAATACGGTAGGACCAAAATTACTTAATTTGTGTCCCTTGACGGTATCTCCCTTCACTTTGCAGTCTTTACACTAACACTGTTTCCAAGCAGCACAAGATGCCCAAGCTTGTAAACAATTTGTATGGGAAAATACGAGCAACATATATAATATATACAAAACATGTATACAAGAGTAGATATATGGTGGTCATTGGTGTGGTCTTTGTCATTATAAACGGGAAGATATTGCCTCTCATCCTCCACTGGTTAAATGACAGATAAATTCATTTTCCTCTCCAACGGGCTCCACATGGCTCATTGGAATGCACACAGCCTCAAAGCTAATGTTGAAGATCTGAAACTCTGCATGAAAGACAATGGTCTTCACTGTCTGACAGTTTCTGAAACATGGCTACGAGAATCACTACCAGATAATCAGGTCGACATTGAAGACTATAACCTGTATAGACTGGACCGACAACGACTAGTTGAGGGGGAAATCAAAAAAGGAGGTGGAGTGGCTATTTGTACACATGCTAGAGTATCTTTCTCCCAACAAGAATTGTCACATTTAAACAAAAGTGATAAAGACATTTTTTGGGCTACAATTACACAACCAAATGTAAAGAAAATAGTGATAGCATCTATCTATAGGCCACCTAATGGCAATGCAACACATTTTATTGACAGTCTCTCAGGCATGGTCAGAAACCTGGGCGCGCTCAGAGAAAATGAAATATTTTTGATGGGTGATATGAACATAAATTTACTAAAACCTCGAGAAGCCTCAACCAGAGCCATTGAAAATATGTTCAATCACCTGGGGGTAAAGCAGTTAATATCAAAACCAACCTACTTTAATCCAAATTATGAATTCTCCCTCCTTGATCTAATAGCCACAAACTCAGAGCACATTAAGGACTGTGGAAACTGCTTCATAAATGTTAGTGACCATGAACCGGTCTTTGTAATGCGAAAATATACAAGACCGCCACAAGTGCCGGTAGACTTCATGGGTCGCTGCTATAAAAATTATGTAGCTGATAACTTCCAAACAGGTTTGAAAAACTCTAATTGGAACCCATTCTGGGACTCAAATGACCCAGAGGTAGCATGGAAGCTGCTAATTGACCAGATTGAATATATTCTGTCAATAACATGCCCTGTGAGGAGATCACATTTCAAACAGGCCATGGCTTGACCGTGAATTACTGGAGTTCATAAATGAGAAAAATAGAGTGATGAAAGCAGCCAGGAGGTCAAGGAATGTTGATGAGCTCAGAATAGCAGAATTCCTGAAAAGAAGGTCAAAAGCGTTAAACAGGGCGGCTAAGGATAAATATCACTTAGATAAAATCCATGAAAACAGAAACAACCCAAAGCAGTATTGGAAGGAGATAAATGAAGTTCTGAACCCCAGATCCAAAACTGACACCATAAATCTCATAAATGATCAAAATGATCAAGTTAGCCCTGGCGACGTTGCACACTTCATAAACAATTTTTTCTCAACTATTGGATCCAGTCTTGCCCAAAACCTGACTGAAGAGTGGTCATACAAGCCTGATCAGCTGGAGCCAATCTTTGAATTCCAGTCCCCATCAGATGAGGAAATAAAAAAGTTAATACGAAATATTAATGTGAACAAGCCCTCAGGTATAGCAAACATATCCACCCAGGTCCTGAAGGATGCTTTTACAACCCTACCATTTCACTTAAAACATATTATAGATTGTATAATTGAAAACAACACTTACCCAGATAGCTGGAAAGTTGCTACAGTGACACCCCTGCCCAAAGACGGAGACAAAACCAAAGTAAATAACTATAGGCCAATCTCCATTCTCCCTCTTCCTACAAAGCTCACAGAAAAGGTCCTGCACAAGCAATTAATTAGTTACCTAGATGAGAAGAATATTTTGACGGAAAAGCAGAACGGGTTCAGATCCCAAAGGTCCACAGTCCATAGCCTAGCCTCCTTTACAGACCATATCTATAGAGCCATAAATAGAAAAGAAGTAACATCATGTGTATTTATAGATTTTAAGAAAGCATTCGACACTTTAGACCTCCAAATTTTAATAAAAAAGTTAAACAAAATTGGGCTGACACAAAATTCCTCAAATTTGATTAAGTCCTACCTTCAAAATAGAACACAATGCACTAAAGCAAATGGAGTCGTCTCAAAACCCTTGAAAATTACTCACGGGGTCCCACAGGGCTCAACCTTGGGGCCGTTGTTGTTTATTATGTACATAAATGATCTTGCTACCTGCCTTGATACAATGAAGGCCCAACACTATGCAGACGACACTGCAATTTTCACTTCATATAAAAACCAGACTCCAGAAGTTATACAAAATATAAAATCAGACGTACTGAATTTGGTTAAATGGTGCAATGCTAACAAGCTATCCCTGAATGTTGATAAAACAAAGATCATGTCGTTTGGTACACGTAGTGCCTTAGCTAGGCAGCTGAGACTTGAGGTTATAGTGGGGAATAGTGTAATAAAACATACACCAACCTACAAATACCTGGGAGTTACCCTAGATAGCCAGTTGAACTTTGGTAAACATATACAAACCCTATCCAAATCGGTCTCGCATAAAAGCTATCTACTGAATACATATAGAAAAAGGCTCACTGAGAAGGCAGCAGTAGATGTGGTGACAAAAATGATCTGTCCAGTAATGGACTATGGGGATATCATTTATGGATCAGCTGGAAAAACAAAATTGGCTGAGCTACAAACTCAACAAAATAAATGCCTGAGAATCTGTAACAGAAGACCCCCTCTCTTGAACAGAGTACAGCTGCACCAAAAATACAAAGTGCTGCCACTGGCCTATCGTAGGGAATTACACATGACCAAATTTGCCTTCAAACGAAGTCTAGATGAAGTGTATGTGGATAACAGGCAAATACGTACAAGAGCACATGACAACAGATTGTTAAAATGCTTCTTCACCAGATCTGCCAAGGTACAGAAAGGTGTTGAATATAGTTGTGCCACATTGTGGAATGCCCTGGAGAGTAAAAAACGGGACACAAGAGAAACTGTTAGGTTCAGTGCTAGAATGAGAGGCAAATATCAGAAGATTTTAGAAAACATTGTAGAAATTTAAGTTTTCAAAGACCACCCCACCGATAAGGAGCATTGCCATCAGCTCCAAAAGCATTATTAAAATGTAAAGTAAACCATACAAAATACTAATAACCGAGACACTCGGTACCACCATCAGCTACTACCTACTATCTATGGCCGTGGCCAAATACACCTAAAGGATTAATTTGTCACCATATTTCGCTATATCAACGGATCTATTGACTCACTGCCGAATAACGGCATCTTTGTACTCTACTGTAGTAAATTAAGCCACATATGGGAAACATTATTACCCGATGATGAATCACAGGCTGAAACAGCCTATCATTGTACAATCAAAACCTAAATAAACTATATATATATAAAGTAGCCACAAAGACCTGTCTCTGTCGGAATAAGTATAGGTTGCCACACAGAGCAGCCCCATGACCCTGTCAGTGCATATGGAGCTAAACATTTTACCAAAAGTGTAGACTACCAGACGGTTAGTATTCCCCCTTGATGTTTTGTGCTGTAATGATTAGAGCTTTTTTTCAGCTACAAAGACCAAACTAGACCTAGAAACTATCAGAGGCGCAGGATGTATGATCACTCTTCTATTAGTCTCTTGACTACCAGAGAAGATAACAACATCAAGGCAAACTTCTAAGTACCCCGTCTACTTGGCCGCACATACACCTACAGGTCACTACTCCTAAGTACATGCACTCCTCTACCTGACAATGGTCCCTGTCATTTGAAAAAAAAGGCCTGTGATGTATAATTCAGCACTTACAGTCTTAAAGATAAACACATCAATGTTTTTGTATAGAACTACTGTTCTGTGTTCATATATTATGCCATACTTTAATAGTATATGTATATTCCTGACAGTAGGCATAACAGTACTGTCGGGAACTATATTCTGTGGTTGTGAAGGCCATATTGTTATACATCATGAATGAGCATTATACATCAAACAGTCTGTTTTTGATGCATGATCTTTGAACATTTATATCATGCTATTTGTATCAATCAGAGAGAGATGTACTTATATTCCCTCTAATCAATATCATCCGAAGATCATGACCGACATTTCACTTTATATTGTAGACTATACCTAGATGCTTTCAGCTTTGAGCATTGTACTGTTGTCAGCACAATTATGACAGTACATGACCGAACTGGTCTATGCAAACTCCTACACATTTTTATTTCTGCCTATATTTATAATATCATACTGCCATAAATAGATGCATGTATGATACGGTGGGACTACTTTTTTCTATATTTGCATTATGCCTGTCAGTTACTAAGACAGCTATTATAAACAGTTTGGCATGAGGGGTGGTCCCATACATACCTTGCAGAAGCATGTATGTGTGGAGAAACATCTATGAACAGCCATATATAATATAGATGAACTTTTCATTTGCAATTTAGATTAATACAATTAGGATTATAAATGCATTAGATCGGTTCCTTCATTTACTCTTGGTATTAAATGATGAGTAGAATTACTTTAGGAAACTGGAAATGACGACAAATGGAGGGTCAACATACTGCAATATCCGTTTATTTACATAGAGAGTTAGTAGATTAGCAATATGTAGATATAATCTATACCATTTATTTATAGATTTGCTTGATGAAGCAGCGCCCAGACACTGCCATTGATTGACCAATATCAGATGGATGAAAAAGGTCAGCCTTTTTAGAGACCGTTTGATCACTGATCTATCACATTAACCTGCCTATATGGCACTCTCTGGCTGCCTCCCGTAAGCAGATATGGTTAATTCATGCATATACACCCTTCCTGAACCTGCAATAACAACTACCAAATGAATCTATAATATATATATAGGCAATATGTTTAAATCTTAAGCCTAATCAACAAGTGTAGATGCAGCTACAGTGTGTGTCAAGGCCTCAGTATTCTGGCTTGCTCACAAGACCAAGAGAAGGCTTTGAATAAATATCAGCCCATGGGCATCTTCCTGGGTCATTACACTAGGGCCCTCCTGCGAATAATTCACTCTACATTGTGTTGTGTATTTTTGACACATGGAACATAGCAATGTTGTACAGAATAGCTGGGACCTGAAGTACATGTCGAAGACGCAGTTGAGAGAGGAATAGAATGGCTATGTATATATGCATGATATTAAGTACAAATAATTATGTGAAACACATGGCTATATAAACTTCAAATGAACTCTTGAAGCCGAATATACTAGTCCATTTAGATGGTGACCAGGCTAATTATTTGTCTAGTACTAACTTTGGATACAGCAATTGGGCTGAGAAGACTACACACTTGTATGATATCCTCCTCTGCTCTATATCAATGTCAACGTCTATTATGTCTGACACAATGACAGATGGCCCATGTCCTCTGTATGTAGTATGGGTTCCTGATGTCTTCCCTCCGCCCACACCATGTCAAGGTAACCTTCTCCTATACTGCCGGGGACATGGCTTCACCCATGTAAATTATAAAGCCACACATCTCTCAATCCCTTTTTTCAATAGCATTTTCTAGAATTGTCCAATCACTCCAGTCATTGGCAGGATTGAATGTTTTTCCCTTTTAATATTGTACATCAGATTTTCACTTTTACCTCTTTGGTGGTGTCTACATTATTCATTTGGCTGCATAGGCCTGTAGCTGTTACTATGGATATTTGGCAATTGTTAAATTATACTTAGGTATAGCTACTCCCTGGTACAGTCTTCGGGGAGCACATTGCAGATTAAGAGATGAATAATGTGTTGTATAATACATTTAGATACCATGCAGGCCTTCAAGGGTTTAGGCATGTGGGCATCACCACTCCTAAATTCTTGAACAATATTCTTGGAATCTGGCTTACTTATTATATTCATCTCTAAACCTATTCCTCCTCTGTGCATTCGTCTACATAGAGTAACAAAGGTCCCTTTGATCTTCCCATCCTTCTCAGCTGCCCTCATATCATGCTCCCCAATTACCCCTCACCTGCAGAATGTCTACGTGTGCACCATGGATGTCTCTGCAGACATCACCTTAGACTGGTTCCAACCTAAGAGTGTCGAGACCAGTAATCATCAGGTCCACTTTGAACAGTGCTCTGGAGTTGAAGATTGTATCTTAAGACACTGTGAGGTGGGGCCAACTTGTGGAGAACTGTGATAGAACCTGGTGATGTAACATGTTACAATATCAGTGGTTATTGGTCCCTACACTAGAGATTTGGGACTGGAACTAGTCTAGCATTGCAGCAGCCTCATCATGAGGGGTTGTCTCTGACACAATGACAGACAGGATGACGGCCTGATAAGAACTGATTGCTTACTGCTCATCTACCGCACCGACCTCTACACACTGCCACTCCCCCTGGAGAAAGTAATTAGAGTAAGACTGTCACATTGTGCAATCTACTGAGTACGTCCGCCATGACTTATCCTGCCTCCCACACCTGTTGAGTTACTGGAAACTGTACTATATTTACCAAAACAGATTGTAAAATTTAAAATAAAAAGAGATATTGACGTCTCTAACTTATTCATCTCGCCATGTTACTTGCACATAATATTTCATTACTTGGCTTCATGATACAAGATTCCCTGATTCCAATTGGACAGCGCTAGTTTATATTGACGATTCCCTTCTGCATAAACCTGTAGTGCCATGCTATGCCATTGCCATGTGAGTGCAACAGGGTCAACCATAGAGAATGCTATGGATGCCACACATCAAACGCACATGTATGTGAATATAATCATATAAATAGGTTCTCGAATTTCATTCTAGCCGATCGAAAATGTTACAGATAATTTCCAACCTCTTTGGTAGATGATAGATGATAGTTTTTAGGGGCAAAAAGTTGCCCTTTTCTACATGGAAAATGCCCATTAATTGATGTGTCAATCATTGTATTGACTCACATAATATCGTCGCATACATGTACGAAAAATGGCATAAGGATATGGGGAACATTTATCATAGTCAGCAATATAGATTGCTGCTAGTATTCATAAAGAGCTATAGCCACAAGTACAGGCTGCTCTAAATCTGTCACCTCCTACCCCACGTGGACAATGATATATGAGGCGGTGGGTAAGGAGGGATAGGAGCCATGCAGATCCACAAGATAGGAATAAATCTCCTCTTAATTGACTCGGAATTGATGTGCTAGCAGCCAAGGGCATGTTAGCCATAAAGTAATCTAGGCCTTGGCACAGACCATATAGATAGAACCACCTAGGTGGCCGCCCACTGGCCCTCTTCTTAAAGAATTCTGACATTCCACTCATAAAGTATGGGATAAAGTGGTGGTGGTGAAGACTTAAAAGAGAGCCCCATTTGACAATCCAATATCAATTAGCGGTTTCTTTACACTCGTTGTAAGAAAGTTGTGAATTTAACTTCCTGCAGATTTTATCAGAGATTAAAAGGTCTCCAGGGATGTTATGTTTTGCGCTCCAAATGTATTTTTTATAATTGATTTAATTCTCTAAATTTGTAGATGGTAAGAGTCTGTGCAGCTGATAAGAACCAACCAGTTGTACCTAATTGACTTATGTTCCAACAGACCAACATAAATACAGGCCAAGCTCAAAATAGGCAGATCTTGTGAAATCTTGCTACTTGGGACATGGTTCAAAAGCTTTAAACTTCTCCTTTGTCACAGTAGTCTACGACTATAAGGAGAGGATGGTGGTATTTAATTAATGTTTTATATGGAGACACTTTCAATTCCTTTGTTTAAAAGTGTCTTCTCCTAGATTGCTTCACATCAGACTATGTGGGATCTTATTATATCAAGTTCTATTCCTTACCAGAGATTATAGAAAGGGGTCAACATGACAACCAATAACTGGTAAAAGGAGACAAGTGCAGGTAGTGATTGCTATGTATAGGCATAATCCTGCTACAGATGGATGATCAAAGGGTCTTTAAAAAGAATGACCTTTCACACACATCTGATATTGGCCAATCAATAAGAGCGTCTGTGACAGCCTCGTTGGACAAATTGATGAATAGATATTGTACAATGGCTAAATCTATCCTAGAGAAAACCCTACATATGATATTTGGTCATGTTTGCATGATGGTGTGTTTTGTACATTACATGAATCCCTAGAACACTGCAGGTTATTGCGTCTAAACTATTTCTTCAAAGTAAATCAGTTGCATAGACTATGTGTTGTATTAAGTCATAGTCGTGAGGGTCAAATGGTAGTTTTTAGTTGACGAACATTATCAGTTATTCGCTAAATCATAATTTTTAATCTTTAATTTGGCGGGGCCTTTAAACTCAAGACAGGACCTTATAGACATGATCCTATCTTAATGCTTAAGAAACATTTCAAGAGAGATGTATCCCCCGGTGCTTATACAAGACCAGCGCTCTTTTGAAATAGTATGGTATCTCTATCTTTAAAAACATGTACATGTATTTGTTATTTTCCATTTACAATTTATGCTAAGTTAATGGATATCAACGATCTATAATTAGTTATTGGTGTCTCATTGATAAACACGTTCATTTTAAGCCCACTCAACTTAGAAAGGGTATGATAATGTCGCTTTGAGCCACCATAGTTCCTGCCATTTACAATAACAACTTTGAGGACATTTTAGATCCCTATTGTATTCGCCAATGTATCATTACATGCCTAGCCCTATAGTGTGTGCTTGAAGGTGAGAGGACAAAGGCATAGAGAAATGTTAAATAGGTGACCAAATTATATTGCCTCCATAGAAATAAAAAGTGTATGCGTTTATATAAAAGGTAGCACCTGTCTTTGGTTCATTAGTACACCACAGAAATGTGAAAGTGTCAATCAATAGGGTGCAACATAAAAGGGAGATGTTGATCGTGATCCTTGGATGGTATTGGTTAGACTGATACAAACAACTTGATTGATAGCAAGCATGCTACAAATCAGAGGCTGAATGTCATAAAATACAGTGAAATGATGTCCCAAGATCCCATCATCTTTAAATTGAGTCACTTTAGACTTTGGGCGGCTCATGTGAAGTTATGAACTTTTAAATATGAAAGATGTCAATGATTTCAAGCCATAACCAGCTGGCAAAATTGGACATTTTAAAAGCTATTAATACCGTTTTACCCTTAGTTGACAAATCCTCTCATGAGCTGTTTGGGCAACTGAGCATGGGAGCATGGGATAGGGGGACTCGCCTACTTACCTACCTATCTACCTACCTACCTACCTATCTACCTATCTACCTAGCTATCTACCTACAAACATTGAGCTACTTTACCTAACTTATAATATTATCTTAAATTTAGCAGTACCTTCATCACCACAGCTATTATGAGACTACCTCTTATTCAAAATCCTGTTTCAGTGCTTGCGAAATATTTGACTATTCGTCCACCCACCCAGCGCTTATAAGGTACAGACTGGTAAAGCACTAGTTCATCGCATGTGGACCAAAGTGTATGATAGAAAAGTACAATATATAAAACACAGAGTAAGCTCCATATCAAAGGACTGAGGTGTCAATCAACATTACACCGTTGGTTACCCCCTAATCAAAGGGAACACAAATAGACAGCGTACTATAGGGCTAGGCATGTATTGATACATTGGCACACCTTAATGGGATTACCTACTCTGGTCGTCAGTTTCTGACAAGTAAACACATAGTGCTTGTTTGATGGCATCAGATGTCATGGGAGCCCTATGTCTGGATCTACAGAGGTTGTTTTGGATTATATTCATGTACCAAGACACTGTAAAGTATGCTATATTTTAATCTGTTGTGATCCAAATGTGGCTCCTTTTGTTTAATGGGTTGTATTCAATGCTGGTCCTTACATTCCGATTCAGGAGGGTAAGTAGGCTTTATTTTTGAATTAGAATGCACCAAATCTTAAGGCCCAATTCCCTTACTCAAATACATTTGAAATCTAACATTTGTTATAGTCCCTGACCCCCTCCTATCTAGGAATGTATGTTTAGGAGGGGATGGACATTTGTGTGCTACATCTAGGGTCTAATAGGACAGGTCTGACTGTGTCTCAGGTCATCACCACAGGCACCAACACACCCTGACACCTTATTAAGCAGCAACAGGGAGGGCAGTATAGTGGGTGGCAGGCGTGTAGCGAGGTGTCAAGTGGGGCTGACATTCTGCCAGGGGGCATGTGTATTGGGGGAAGGGAGTCATGTGTAGGGTGTGGGTGGTAGCGAGGTATATGGGAGGGGAGAGGCAGGCCAGATGAGGTTCAGTACAGTTATAGTGACATGATATAGGTGCTGCTGGCACTGTGAAGGGTGTATGTAAGTGGTATGTCCCTTCTCCTATCGCCAGCGGGTTTTATCATATTTATTCCTTTCAACCAAGCATTTTAAGAATGTATACATATAACCAGGCTTGATCTAAGAGAACAAAACTGAGATATAATTGGCTAGTTGGGTTAAGGAAATCGTGTGCGGACTTTAAGTGAAGTGCCAATAACAGATATGCCATTCCCATAAAATGCTTTTCATAGCACTTAATAAGCTACTACGCTACAAAAGCAAAGGGTAATAAGGTTTCCTTTGACTTCAAAATTATGTATAGGCAGACAAAGAGTAAGTCAGAGTAGGTTATCATAATTGTTGGTTTCCCATTATGGACTTAATCATTGTGGTAAAGAAGGATGCCATCAACTCCTTTCTGGTTCATTGATTGCATCCTTTACAGTGCCTAATCACCATGCCTTTGAGTCTGGGACGAGCCCTCTACTTGACGCCTATCAAAGTCCTCACAACCATTTCCTTACATTGTAAGGGGCTGCTGCCAAAACATCAATGCACTTATATCTAAAGTGTCCATATGGCAGACTGAGTATTGCTAGGGAAAGACTTATGTACATGTAGCTCCTACTTACATCATAGTGCTGATGGGTAAATGAAAATGACTTCCCTTATTGCCAGCCATTCATCTGATTCCACCCCTTACATTATTTGTGGCCCCGACAGTTTAACCCGACTGGGGGAGTCAAAAATCTGTTTGTGGATTTTGGTTTATTCTAAAAGCAGACTGTCTTAGCTTTTTCTCTGAATAAAACTTTTTGGGACTGTTTGAGAAGTCTGTGACTCTAGATTTAAAACTTAACCCTTTCCCCAAACTAAACGGTTAATTTCCAGTATAGCGGGATTGGCTAAATGTTGTTATCAGCTGCCAATTCAAGGTCTTAACCCCTGCCTGACCCCCTCCCCCATCCTGATGTAGACTGGTAGTCCTTGCAATCAACATCAATCTATATAAACTGCCATGTCTCAACAACACCAATACCTACTCAATAAGATGAGGACAGCATTTCGGCCCTTACCCCCTATATTTCAAAATGTGACATTTACTGACCCTACCCAGCTGATTGGTCCCACCACACATGCCTCCTGGCAGAATGTCAGCCCCACTTGACACCTTGCTACACGCCTGCCACCCACTATGCTGCCCTCCCTGTTGCTGCTTAATAAGGTGTCAGGGTGTGTTGGTTTCTGTGGTGATTGTCAGGGACATGGTCAGACGTGTCCTATTAGTTCCTAGATGTAGCACACCTATGACTCCTTCCCACTAATGTATATACACACACACACATTGAGATAGGGTGACATCAAGTTTAGAAAACGAATCTACAGTGTGTCATGATGTCAAGTCATGATATTATGCCAGATGCCCTATTGGTATTCAGGTTGAAATCCCTGTGCAATGTTTTCCGGCGTGCATCTAGTAGATTTGGCTGTTGGAGCTGCTGGTGTATTCGATATTCAAAGATTATAGATACTAGTCTACCTTACCTTATTAGAAATTAAACTTAATACATTCCACACCAACAAGCAAACTAGGCATCTTTGCATTTTGGTATCAAAAGAAATATAATAAATTGAAAATTGAAACATAGTATACTTCACATCAACCATCTTTGTGCGTAAATGAAATCTATGTTAACCTATAGCACCAACCCCAAAAACGTTGATGCCATCAGAAAACATATACCTGCACCATGTTTGATTCACCACCGGAGTACTACTAATAACTCTGTCGATATGTATTTGGTCCCTTTCATTAGAGGGTAACCAATGATGGGGTGTCGAGGAACACATCAGTCCTTTGTTATAAAGCTAGCACCCTGTGTTTTATATTTTATTACTACACACTTTGGTCCTCTATAAAATGTAATGGAAAGTACCGTACAGTCACTAAGATGTACCTGGCGTCAGAAGTCTGCCAATCTTGTATAAAAAAGCACCAGGGCAGACCTTCAAAGGTTTCTTGAAATACGTGAGTACCGGTTCTCGCTGAACTCTGATTCTTCCGGGTAGCAGAATGACATATGCAGCTTTTAACCCTAAAATAAGATTATGAATAAGCACTCATCTTTTATTAGCTAAAATGGTAAAGGTGCTGCTACATTAACGAGTACCCAGGTGCATCATTGCTAGCTTACATTGTATTGATTGATTATAAATGTATGACATCATCTAATGAGATAAAGAGAACTAACCCCATGTGTTATTATACCCAGATAGTGCTATGGTAAGAGGGTTTGTGCTTATTTGTAGGTGGGAGAGTAGGCCTACTGACCCAAGAGAGGATCCTTCAGCGAAGAGTAAACAACGGTTAACATCTTTTAAAATCTGCCATGTTGACAGCTGGTTTAAGGTGACGATAAATGTCATCTTTTGAACTTGGATGTCCTTAAGTTAACATCAGCGGCAGGCAGACTGATTCAGATTATGTTTAAAATGCCAGAATTTAAAGTTATCGAAACATCTTGGAGCAAAGTATCAATATATTTTTATATGACTGCTGTCTAAGATCCCTCATGTGTAATCACCCTTATTAAGTTGGTTGTATCAATTGAGACAAGGTTGTTTTATAATCAATACCATTAAGGGAACTATGAACACCATTTTCTTACATGCTGTACTCTATTTGTGGATGCTTTCACATTCTTATTAAATATGGCAGGTTCTGAGTCCACTCAAAGTGATTATGACTTTGATAGG
The DNA here is from genome assembly GCA_947462335.1 of Harmothoe impar. Classification (NCBI taxonomy): domain Eukaryota; kingdom Metazoa; phylum Annelida; class Polychaeta; order Phyllodocida; family Polynoidae; genus Harmothoe; species Harmothoe impar. The sequence continues at coordinate 23,272,782 of OX381707.1, forward strand.
GATGGGAAGGTTTCTAGTGGTATGTATGTACCAATGCTTTAATCCATGGTAAAAATGCCATGGTGAATCAGAAGAGACATCAACTTCTTTTGATTCAGTGAGACCTAAGTAAACTTGTTTATCAATAAGAGACCAATTTCGAAATATAGATTGCATTGTTGTTATCTGAAAAGTAAATAAATATCTATTGACCCAACAAATATAATATGACGTTTTCTATTAACTATTTTCTAGTAGTATTAATGACAGGATATCAGTAAAAATACATCTATGGCTCCGTGTCTATGGAAACTCCAATTTTGGCATTCACTACCATTACAGACAAACCAATTTCCCATGAAGTCATCTATACTCCTCAAGAAACAAGTGCATTACATCCTGTATTCACAATCATTTAACCTTAAGGGCGATGGCCAGAACCCCTCATCATAATAAGACTTTATTTGATATATTTTTCATCAATTTGCCTAACGAGGCTGTCACAGACGCTGTTATTGATTGGCCAATATCAGATGTGTGTGAAAGGTCATTCTTTTTAAAGACCCTTTGATCATCCAGGAACATGCCTATATGGCAGCCTCTATCTGCACATTACCAGATCCTGGTTCTCAATCTGCATCCCTTCAGTAAGGAATGGTAGTTATCACTATACGATTTCACATGCAGAGTCTGTACTCAAGCAATCTGAGAGAAGACACCATATTATGAATTATACAAACACACTGACATTGGAGAGAGGACAAAAGTGGAATTTAAAGCTTTTAGAACAATTTTCCTAGTGGTAACAGGATTTACCTGTTTTGAGCTCAACCCATATGGCTATGTTAGTATTTTGAAACATGGTGTCAATTAGGTACTATTTTTTTGTTTCTTATCATATACAGCCTCTAATCTCCAGCTATGGAGAGAAATTAAGATAACTAAAATAAAATAGAAAAACGTAGTGGGAGGACAAAACATAAGATCCCCGGAAACCATTTAATCACTCATTACATTTTGAGGAAATTCAATTTACCACTTTTTGATGAATATTGTAAAGAAACTGTTAATTGATATTGGATTGCCAAATGGGGCTCACATTAACAAGCCCACCACCAAACTCTATTCCACATTTTACGAGAGGATTTCTAACATCCTTTTAGAAGAGGGCCAGTTGGCTTCCACCATGGCCAAAGCTACTTTATAGCCCCAATCCCCTGGTCTGCTAGCACATTGATTCTGAGTCAATTAAGAGGAGATTTATTGCTATCTTGAGGATCTGCAGGGCTCCTATCCCTCCTTACCTACCCAATCATCTATCATTGTCCATGTAGGGTAGGAGTCACCAGGACAGCCTGTACTAGTGGCTAGCAATTTATGAATACCAGCAGCAATCTGTATTGCTGACTATCTATAATGCTGAATGTAATGCAGTAAGTATACATACAAAAATAAAAGTGTGCTTTCTCTACAATATACCTGTTCTTTTATGTTATTTTCATAACATTTGAAGTGCAGATTAATGCATGTCAAAAATGCATAGAAGACAATCTTCTGACCATTATAGGCACATCTATCATAAACATTGGAGACTATCTGTAACTGTGTCAAACAGTTAAGCTGAAACCCATTCAGCATTAATCCCCCCTTCTACCATAGTTAAACAGACTACTGGATGATGCTTATAGAGCTCCTGTCATCCTCCATGATGTATGGTATAATAATTATGGCACATGTGTTGAGAAGGTTACAAGTATTCCTAATTCTGATGTCTGTCCTCCGCCCACACATGTCACAGCACCTCTCTCTGTACTGTGGGGCCCTGCCAAGGTTACGTTCCAGGAATATAACGTTATATGTTCCGTTACTATATTGGCCCACCACTTCTTTTCTCTTTTCGCCCCCTCCCCCACTAGAGGAGTCAAATTTATGTGTGCCCCATCCCCCTCTACGCATTCAAATTGATCACAGCTCACCCCTTTTATGGTGATGCACTGCAGGCGTTATAAAAACAAAGGGTTGACATTTTTTTGGTCCGCTCCCCAAATTCATCCCATGTTGTTAAAAAATGACTACTGTAAAACTTTGTATAGAAGCCTCGGCTAGTACTGGAGTCAGGTCAGGCCAGAATCAGGGTGCAGCTTATAAACATAAAAGAGTTTTTGCCACTACTGTAGTGGCCTGTTTAAGCGCCCCTGCGTTTATGAATTTCAAGTCCCTGTTGCCTGCACTTGAACAAGACCAGTGCTTCTTTGAGACCCCTGCCCTTAAACGGGTCATTACGGTCATCATAATCAGATAGCTAGTGCGGCTAATAGAATCAGCCCAAAGTCTAGGTGCGGCTAATATGTGAGCCCAATGGGCACAGAACATTGAATCAACTTTGATAAATGGTTGTCAACATTGATTCAATGTTGATTCAACATTGATTCAACATTAAACAGAATTTTGTGCCCACTGGGAGGTAGGCTTATACACCAGGTATTACGGTACTCACCTTCAGCACACCCACACACCCTGACAATCCCCACAGACATTGCTGCAGCCTCATCATGGTGTAACCCTAGCTAGGCTGATAAGGGAGTAGTCATTTTTTAACAACTAGGGGGGGGGGGGGGGGCATTGGATTTTCGGGCGAGCTGGTCCAAATTATTTTGGCCGGCCATGGTAGGGGCCTACATTTTTTCGGTCCTTTCCAGGCAGGTTCAAATGGAGCATGGCTGAAACCTTTGAGCTATAGTAACGCACTGGCATTTTCGCTAAAAAAAAAGGGGTGCAATTCTCTTGGTTGCGCCCCCTCAAAAGGGGTCCAAATTGTTTCCCCCCCCCCCCCTTCATGGAGTCCAAATCTTTTTGGTCCCCCCCCCCCCAAATCTACCACCCCCCCCTGTTGTTAAAAAATGACCACTCCCTAAGAACGGTGATTGCTCACCCACTACCCAACCAGAACTCCTACTCCTAAGAAAAGGCGTAGAGCAAAGAGTAATTGGAGTAAGACTGTCATATTGTCAGCTCTACCTCAGCCTAAAGGCTGCCCCTGTCTGCCCCTTTCTCTCAAATTGTTGGTGGTACTAATTCTGATGTAAAGAACTGTGGGTTAGCCTTACCCTCGCAATACCGCCCAAACAACTCACTTTCGACACTGAAGCATTTCAACGAAATAAAGCGACGCGAAAAGAGTGTAGTAATCAGGCATTACCAGACTCTGAAATATGTGAATGCTCAACTTACTGAGGAGACAACAACATTGTACATCTCTATAGTTAAAATTCCAGACCCTGGAAATAAATTGGTTCTTGAACCATGGTGAGAGTCATATTCGCTATATTCATGGTTCGCTATGTTATATTAATGTGGATTGTTTCTCCCGATAGAACAATATTGTCAATAAACTATTCCCGAATGACCCTCCAAGATAATTATGATACCAATACATTGGTTCAACCAAGTCTGCAATATATGACCATTTCTGCTTGGCCCTTGAAAATAGTTACAAATAGTTGAATTCACACGGTAATATGTATATTCGTGTATGGCAATCTCCTACCTGTATACCGCTTTACTGATGTGTAACATTGCCATCAAACTTACCTGAAATTAAAAGAAAATACATGACATTAGTAAACCAGTTTACTAGCTAATTAACATTGCTAGTTGAGGAAATACTTGTTGAATTGATAGACGTAATGCAACAGAAGTGCAGAGCATAGTTATGATACTATGCTTTATAATTAAATGGAATGGCTGGTGGTTTAAAGACGTACATTTATTTGAAAAAGAATAATTTAAAACGTCATATTTAATAAGAGGTTTCAAATGAAATATATAGAACACACTGTGATAAATTCCATTTAGAAAAAGAAAGGCAGTGCACTTGAGGTCTATCATGAGGTCTGAATAATGCACTAGGACACTTGAATAACGTAGTGTCAGCACTGGGGCGTGTATGTCAGGCTCTATATGCTGTAAGTAGTATACTGTTGTCGACCTGCCACGGGTTAACCCTTTAAAGACAGTTGTCGCTAAAAGATGACATTTGTCGTAATGATGCGCCAATGCAGCTCCGTCTAGTAAATCACCAGTGTTACATTAGGGCATCATGCCTACCCTTCGGGTGCTGCTCTTAAAGGGTGAACCTATACACAGGTCTTTAGGACCTATAAGTAGTATAGGGTCATCACATTGACCCAGGTGAAATAATTTGATTGTCCAACTAGAATATATAGGAGATTATTCGAATGATCCAAAATCAAATCAACAAATACATCAGTTCTTATTTGGGAGTAAATCATTTGTCCATAGAGATATGATACACAATGACCATCAACTGTCTGAATTGCACAAATATTTGAGAGACATTGGATTAGAGTGTGAAATGAATAGAAGGTAGTCCAAGGCTCACAGGTCATGTGACACCACGCAATAGAGGTTAGAATCGATGAAGCAGAAAATAAAGGATTGTGTCGGTTCTATGGCATATTAATCCATAATAAGAGATCAACATTGTGATAACCTTCCTCGAGGCACTCTTTGACTTTGTTCGCTTGGGCATACCTATGAAGACGAAGTAAGCCTTTTATTACCCTTTGGTGTTGGTAGACAGTTCTTTCAGGTAGGGAGATGCTTACCACCACCCCGGCTTGCGGAACCTAACATTGTGAATAGAGGACAAGAGTTATATGTCTTTGTTTGTACTATCATATCTAATGAGTATGCTATGTACCTATAACCTTGCCTAAATCATTCTCTGTTGGAAATGTTAGTTACCTAATTGAAATGCTAGCATAAAACGCAGTGCTTTACTTTATAACTTTAGAAAATATAACTTTTGGCTCAAAGTAAAACGTCAAAATCTCCCTTTCTCTCTCCCAGAAATCCGTCTCATAACTATAGTTGCTACGACACGGCAATTGCCCAGTAACAAAAAACGTTATACAACATTTTATAACGGTATATAACGTTAAATAACGTTTCTCTAAGGCTCCTTACTATTGCATAACGTTAAGTGAAATTTTATAACGTTATTTTGACGTAAAATAACGTTTTTTTTTGTTAGCTGGGTAAGCCTTCTTGTTAAACACAAGGAATACCATGACATGGTACCAAGTCATATCATGTCACTCAGTATAAGCATGACCTCCTCTTCTCCCTACCTGTCCCCTCCACCTACACCCTACTGCCCACACCATGACCCCACCACCACACATGCCCCCTGGCAGAATGTCAGCCCCACTTGACACCTTGCTGCACGCCTGCCACCCACTATGCTGCCCTCCCTGTTGCTGCTTAATAAGGTGTCAGGGTGTGTTGGTGTCTGTGCTGATAGCCTGGGGCATGCTCATATCTGTCGTGCTAGGGAGTAATTATTTTCCAACAAGATGGGGGGGGGGATTGGTCAATTTCTGCATACGTAGGAAAATCTGTCATGCCCATGGAATTAAGAGTTTCAAATTTTTCGTAGCTTACCCCATTTAGCAATAGAAATGTACATGCATTTTCAGTAGAATCAAGCATCCCCGCACTGTGGTTAAAGGTGACCACTCCCTTTATCATAGTCTCTAGATTTAGCACCTACAAGGAGTGTACTTCATGGGGTAGGGGTGGGGCCTATAGGTAAAGGTACAGTCTGCTCTGCAGGATGGATATATGGGACTGACAGTAGGTGATTACTCCTTCAGCATCTTGTATTACCATCTATCATAGTGCTGTGAACACCATTAGGGTGTAACCTCTCAAGGTAAACAGATAGGCCTAGTAGACGTACACAACATCATAGGATTTTAATGATAAAGCAATTGTTGTCTGAATATATCATATTCTAAAAAGATTGTGTTTCTCTAATAGATGGAAACGATATGAACTGCACCATACCTGTACTTCACAAAAGTTCCACGCGACCAATCATAATAATATTATTATTAAATTTGAGATTATTCACATAGTATGTGAATAATCTTAAACTAATCCTACTATATAGATTTTTTTCTACATAGCTACCAGACGCCGTGTGATTTCATAAACTAATCATCTTGGTCTGAATGCTGACTTATGTTAGTTGTTAGAAAGCATATTGTATAGCCTGAATTAATAACATTGGAAGTACCGTGAAAGGAATTATATGGTTAAAGGAACACAGATGCAAACAACGTTGACACCATCTCTGACATTTTTCACGAGTGGGGGCTGGGCTGCATGCTTCGTGGGATATGGCCCCAGTAGGCGTGTGCATTTTTCTATTTTTATTTATTCTCAACATTAAAAGCAATCAGGAGGTGCATGTGTGGCATGTATGACTCCCTCTCTGTGAGAATCGACCATATTAATACTGTCATATGTAGCTTATAATGAAGAAAAAAATCAATGTTCTGTAATATTATCTATTTTGCCATTTACTTTCTCCCAGTAGTTGTACCTGTGTATGCTTTGACGTGTGTAGACGTCGAAGTATAGGTATCCTTTAGTTTCCGACATAAACATAGTAGCATGAGAAACAAAGCACCCACGCATAGATCTACAAATAGCCTGTGTCTATAGGGACTTGTTTTGATCAGACATTGACGGTATGTCTAAACAGCCGTCTTAGTGGGTGCTGTAGCTGCCATTGTTTACATTATACATAGTCCAACATTAGTTAACCCTTTAAGGGCCGCATAATACATTAATGCTTTATTTTTATGAATGCCTTTAACGTCATGATGTCTAGTGAGTTGAGTCACTCGGCAGTGCTGCATACATGCATCATGCCGACAATCCACGGTTGATACACTCCTGAAATACTCCTGTCATGATGCAGAATAATGCAGCATGATGTAGCATGATGCAGCATGATGCAGCAAGATGCAGCATGATCCAGCGCTTCCTTTATCTAGATTCCAGTGTGCTAACCACTACACCAATCCGGTTACTACTCATCAGAGCTGGTAACCTTGTACATGTATATCAGTCACTCTGGTCACGACCGGGCCCGGGCTACACATTATAAGGACATTAAGCGGCCACGTCAAAGCTAATAAAACGTATAGCTAACGTAGGTCTTAAGCATTGCCACCAATGCACTTATGATGGCCTATATCTGTATTTATTTAAGCTACGTTGGGTTTGCTAGATGTCCCTATTCATGCATCATGATGACAACTGACGTAGCACATTAAGCACTATGCGGCCCCTAGAGGGTTGACGAGGGTAGGAGTGTACAATATTAACCAGCCTACGTCCCAGGCCGCCACCATCACAGACCACAAGAACAACCATGAAGTGAATATTTTATCAACCACTGCTTTGTTTTGCCTGATCATAAATAACAGCCAGCACTGAAAAAGTAATAAAATAGCTATAAAGAAATATATAGAAAATACATGCCCATGGCATAAATGCATAGATATACAGGGCAGCGTCGAGGAACTCTCTGGTCAATCCGTTATCATAGTCGTCATAATGACAAACAAGATCACAGTATCTCCGGTCAATATTCTCATATCATGCCATACAGCTCCAAGTAATTGATCACACTTGTAGGCCTGACAAATAACTATTTTGTCCATTTATGCTCGAAGGTTGCGGCAATGAGATAAACCTGTCACGTACGCAATATCCATATACACAGAGGCAAATATCAGAGTCACCCAATGTCGCCAATACCACTCTCAGACAAGGGCCAGGCACTGCTGGACTATAATAGATGGGTCAAGGGCCATTCTAGTGAGGGTCAGGCTAGGCTGGACATTCAATAACAGGCTGGACCTTGGCAAACTTGCTTGAAAGTCTGGCCATGCTGGATCCTCATGCCATAGTCTGGCAATGCTGGACTCTTGCAGGCTGATAGAGACTCTCCCAAGAGTCCAGCATTGCCAGACTATGGCATGAGGATCCAGCATGGCCAGACTTTCAAGCAAGTTTGCCAAGGTCCAGCCTGTTATTGAATGTCCAGCCTAGCCTGACCCTCACTAGAATGGCCCTTGACCCATCCATTATAGTCCAGCAGTGCCTGGCCCTTGTCTGAGAGTGGTATTGGCGACATTGGGTGACTCTGATATTTGCCTCTCTGTAGATTCAGATGGTACAAAAATTCCGCGAGATTCCCACGAGAATCTATTCAAACTGACAGTTTTGTCACAAGTGGGGCACTGGAAAATATTTCCCCAGGCAAAGGAAAGCCCAAAGCCCAACGACCGAAGAGGTGTTTATTGACGAAATCTATTTTAAAAGCTCATGATTTAAAGGTTTGTTTCGCATTTATTTTGGTCATGTCACAGTGGAGGAGGCCCCTAGGATATTGCACAATGAAGATGCAGTTTCTTTATTTTGAATACAAGATTTCCTTTGCTTTAGCACTAAAGAGCTGTATCCAATGCCCCCTCCCCATTGAATCCAATGGGCCATATTCAATGGGCCGGATAAGGTTGTCTTTCCTTCATTAAATGGCTTCAAATAAAAGAATAAAAACAAATGCCAACTACATTGATACCGTCTCTGACGTATTTCACTCATAGGGGCTGGTGCATATCCCCCATTCGTGAAATAAGACAGAGACGGTATCAATGGGCGTTGGCATTTGTCTATATAGATCTACGCCCCTGAGACTACTTATGCCTAACAATAGAAACTCTCATTCACCACACAACATAACATAATTATATATAGATTCTTCGATATGCAAGAGCCCATTTTGTCCCTGCCTATGTTCATCCCTACTGCCAGAGCCACTTCCTAATTGAGATAACCCCTAAGGCCCGCACAATGCTTTAATGTGCTATGCCCTATGTTGTCATGATGTCTTCTCCCCATGGTTGCTTTCACGCATCATGCTGACCCTTCTGTAGTGTAACAACCCAGTAGACTCGACCTGGTGCTTGAATGCAGCGAGATACCCGCCAGGACTGCATCCATTCATCATGCCGACAAATTGGCGTACTACATTAAAGCACTATGCAGTAGTTAAAGGGTTAGTTTAATATACCCACGTCCAGGGGGATGTTACAGAAAAACAACGTAAGTTTAACAATGTAAGTAGGCCGTTACAGAAAGTTCCTTTTTCCAAAAAATTCACGCTGTTGACTTTACATTATGGTAATTAACTTAAATTTTCATGTAAAAATCGGCACCACCTCCAGACATGATGCGGATATTTAGCCTAAACAGCATAAATTTGATGACATTAACACAAATCTGAAGACATTAACGTAAATTATTAAAATATACGTTAGTAATGTAAGTTTTTAAATAACGTTAAGCATTAATGCAAATTTGCTATATTTATGCTATTTCTTACGTTGTTTTCTGTACCAGCCCCCTGGCATTCGGCAATGGCTACATAGGCTATATACCAGTATACAGTATTAGGGGGTGATGGATGAGGGGGGTCTGAATGCCACCAGTCTGCTGTAGTTCTTGTGTCGGATACAAGAGGGCGTGAGGGGTGGTTTGGTGAGGTATGGCCGGAAATAGGATCACTGCCCAGTGGACACTGGAGGACATTAATGCCCTGTGTGCTGCTTATCTTCTCCTCCAGCCCCTGCCTCCATATTTAACACCGACATTGGGGCTCCCACTTGGCGGACCCAACACATGCTCCTGCCATCTATTAAAGGAGTAATACTCCAGGGAGCATGTATATATATATATATAATATATATCCATACTTGTTCCATATATATTTGAGGTCACCAGGGGTAGTGGATTTCTTACCACAGCGGCACAGTGAAAAGAATCATTTCACTCCTCTGGTATACTGCATACAGCTATTGATATAAATAAGTTATAGGCCTTGTACCAAGCTGTAGGGAGTCCTGTAACTACTACATATATTGCAGTATTATTGCAGTATTAGGGACTGATCTGTCAGAACAAGTTAGTGCAGATGAGCGAAATTCTTTCATGCGCCCCTTGTAATAGGCATAGTAATGCAAGGCATTTTTCAATGAGATTTCCCTCTTCCAACAAAAGTCTCCGCCCAATCTCCTGTTGTTAAAAAACGAATCCCTCCCTTAGACCTAACACGATACCTATATCTGCCTGATCAAACTACGTAATTATTAACACCACATGGAATAAAGCCACACTCCATAGCTCCCCAACAGTATTAATAATTCCTCAGTGGTTCAGTTATTAGCTGCAACCTACCTCTCACGGCCATACAATGCTTTGCAGCTCTTTCTGTAGATTCATAAAGCTATACAATGAGTGCCAATGAAGAAAAAAGATGAAAAAAAAGATTGCTTTGAGCCAAAGGTAATACTTGTCTCCCAATCGTCCTTGTCCGTGCCCCCTTGTCTAATCTCATCCCACTTCAAAAATGTCTTCGTCAGCATAAACACATATAAACTTATAGAGTGAAATCCACCCATTACAAGATGAAAGGCAATCTCTCATAAAATATTGACATTGCACCTGACTTTAGAAATAAAAGCACAAACAGCGTTAGCAAGAAAAGTTTTTCGGTATAGGAGCAAACATCTAATCAATAGAAGTGGGGAAACATAACATCAAAGATGAACCTTTTGATCCAGTAAAAGGACAATCTTTTGCCCCCCCCCCTCCAATCCACCACGTTTTAAGTTTAAAAAGGAATAAGCTATAATTGTTCTCCTCAGTATATATATATATATAAATATATATATATATATATATATATATATATATATATATATATATATATATATATATATGTATATATATATATATATATATATATATATATATATATATATATATATATACACACATATATGTAATTTATAGTGAATACATTGGCCCAGTGAACGGTGGCCATTGGTGTAATATACACAAGACTTCTCAATATCAGTATACCGGCTATAGGCCTCTACCGGGATCGGACTTGTTCCCGTGATCACGGTGTTTACACTGACATCAGCAATCTCGTGAGACCTTGGTTCTGCTCTCGTATTGTAGCCTGTTCCCCGGAAGCTATGGTGTGTGAGTGTCTGGTCACTGCCTAAGTCTCACGATAATTGGCGAGCACAGAACTAACATGGCCGCCCATACGGAGAAACCCGAGTCATCGCTATATACACTAACCAAGCTACCTCATTTGTCACTGAGACACTGGTCAATAGCCAAGTAAACCTGGGTAAGTCTGGGTCAGTCCCCAGCCACACACAAGGCAGGGTTGAGGCCTGTGTGGTGGCATAGCGTCAGCCCTAAACCAATCTGCTTTGTTGTAGAGATGAAGCAGGCCCTAACATTGCTATAGCCTTTGTAGAGACAGGCATAACTTATACTACCAGACATCAATGGTGTAGCCTACCTGTCCACCACCCCTACAATCAATAGGCCTATATGGCCCTTCTATGTACCCTGATACTGTCATTGTACTAGAAAGGGGACATATATTCTTGTGGTTTTTATATGATATAATTGAGGAGGGTACATCCTTTCAGTAGTTGTCCCCTGTCGAGGAGCACGACTACTCAACTTTCCTGTGGTCTAACTCCAATGGTACCCCATCATTTCCCCTCTACCACGTCAAAGAGCGATAATACTAAGAGGGAGCACTGTTTACATGTCCCCTAAAAATGCCCATGATGCCCCCTGGTAGATGGGGTGTACAGCAACACTCCAAGGATATTATTGTCACCCTTTTTAATTTTCTGATTGGCAGGGAACAATATTTACCTATATATGAAGCAGCGCCTTAAGTGGACTCTCTTGGTAATATTTGCTTTTTGCTCCCGCCTACACCGAATGTTATTGCATGGTGAACCCGGAGGCATGTAGGCTATTGTAGCGCCGGATTACATCACTTCAATCAGGTGTACAGACGGGAGGTCCTTGTAAAGTGAGTCTACTCACGAACCAGGTCCTGATCTTATATAAACCAATCAGCGCCATTAGATTGCACAGAAACCCGGATGTAAACCAATGCGGAAGTGGAGCCAGGTTATTAGGAAAGGGGTTAACCCTCTAAGGACTGCATAGTGTTTTAATGCGCTGTCTGCTTTGTCGTCATGATGCATGAATGCAACCCTGGCGAATATACTCGCTAAAGCTGAATTCATGCATCATACTGACCCTACATGGGGTTGAAACTCCCGAAGGGTTGGAATGATGCATTGTTGCGTTTCTCGCCAGGGCTGCACTGGTGTATCATGTCATGAAATTTTACTTTAACCCTTGAGTACGGTGGCCGACAAGGCTCACTCCAAAAAAATGTACTATGAAATAAAAAAAAAAGAAAATTCAAATGGAAAAAAAAAAAGTGAATTTTTTTTGGAATTTTTTAAACATAGAAAATACTTGCTGTCAACTGTCAACTGCGAAAATCGTTGCTGTCAACTGTCAACTTATTTAACATTCTGCTCTCCGAGCACATTCTGCCATCAGCAAATGAGATGAGCCTTGTGATTGGTCCTTGGTGGTGGGTACTTGAAATACTTGCAGTAGGGATTTCTCTGCTGGCTCAACTTGCTCCATAGGCCTATATGGGAATGAAGATTGTTGTGTTTTTACGTTTTTAGTGATTTCTCGGAAACTACTTCAACAAATTGGCCAAGAATTTAACACAGTAACCCTGCTAGGCCATGGAAAAGTCGTAGTGCATTAGGAAAGTCCTATTTATGACCGGTCATGAACAGGAATTAACTTTCCTGTTTATGACCGGTCATAAATAGGAAAGTTCCTGTTTATGACCGGTCATAAACAGGACAAGTGAAGTGGTAAAAAATAGTCCACCCGGAAATCCCTACTTCAAGTATTTCTTTGCCCTACTTCAAGTACCCACCACATAGGACCAATCACAAGGCTCATCTTATTTGCTGATGGCAGACTGTGCTTGGAGAGCAGAATGCTGAAAAAGTTGACAGTTGACAGCAACGATTTTCACTGTTGACAGTTGACAGCAACTATTTTCAATGTTAAAAAATAAAAATATTTTTTTCACTTCTGAAAAAAATGATAAAATTGAAAAAGTTGACAGTTGACAGCAACAATTTTCGCTGTTGACAGTTGACAGCAACTATTTTCAATGTTTAAAAATAAAAATATTTTTTTCACTTCTGAAAAAAATGATAAAATTGAAAAAGTTGACGGTTGACAGCAACAATTTTCGCTGTTGACAGTTGACAGCAACTATTTTCAATGTTTAAAAATATTTTTGAAAATTTCACTTCTGAAAAAAATTATAAAATATTTTTCTCCCCATTTTTTATAGTGAAAAAATAATTCTTTTTTTTTCTTACTACTTTTTTATGAGTGAGCCTTGTCGGCCACCGTACTTGAGGGTTGTATAATGCACTAATGCATCATGTCCTTAGTCGTCATGATGCGAGTAACTCACCAGGGCTGCATTCAAGCACCATGCCGACCCTACGGGGTTGCGAAACTCCTAATGGAAGAGCATGATGCACCAATGCAGGCCTGGCGAGTGCATCATGCCGTAGGGAAGGGACAGGTTCAGCTGAGGTTGGAGTCATGTGGGAGGGATGTGACAGGCGTATGGAGCATTGGTACTGACATGACTTTATAGATGAGGGCTTGGGGGAGGAAGGAGGGACAATTAAGGAGGCCGAGCTAGAGACAGGAGGGGCAGGGAGAGGGAGAATCTATGTAGAGAAACATCCATTCATGAGGAGAGAGAGTTAGAGGGAGAGTGAGGGAGAGCGACAACGAGGGACAGAGAGACAGAGAGACAGAGAGACAGATACACACACATAATAGAGAGACATACAGAGATATGTACACTGATACACATATAGAAAGAGAGAAGCAAACAGTCAAACAGCCAAACATACAGGCAGACAGATAGATAGAAAGGAACAGACAGATAGAGAAACTGACAGAGACTGACAGATAGATTTACTAACATACATACAGTCAACCTGAGAGAGACCAGTGAGAGAGACATAGACAGAAAACTAGAAAGAAAGAGAGGCAGATAGTAGAGGCACTACGTAAAGTTGGCAATCGGGATGAGAACATGCCGCGGGATGGCTTGTAATCACCAGACTATAGCAGGGGTGAGAAAGTAGTAGCATTCTGTGCCTCAATGCTACAAGTAGCCCAGGCGATATGTGAAATAATCGTGCAAATGGTCCTAGAAGCATGAAATCAGACACGCTTGAAGTCCACATGTATAAGATGAATTTCAGAGTTAGAGCCACCCAAAATAAGCATTATTGAATGTGGGGCGGCCATTTTGTTTTAGCTTCACAGAATCTGTAAATTGTCGCAATAACCCCATATTTTCGGTGCATAACTTTGAGAAATGGGTCAATTGATCATGTCAAGCTTAAAGTCCATGTCCTTATGATGAACCTCACACTTTGAGCCATCCGAAAAAACCCATAATATCAGGCACGGCAGCCATTTTCTTCTGCCATCACCAAACCATACCAATATACACATAACCTTCATCTGACCTACAAAAAGTTATAGAATAGGGCCAAAAAGGTCAGTTACTCATGTCATGCTTGAAGTCCATGTCCATAAATTATGATGACTGCAAGAGTTGAAGCCACCTGGAAAACCCATTATTAAAGCCATGGCAGCCATTTCGTTTTGCCATCATTAAAACTGTATCCGCAAACACATTATTTTAATTGAAGGTAAATGTAGGTGTATGATTAGGAAAAATACTTCAGTTTGACATGTCATGTTCAAAGCCCATAGCATTACCATGAATCTGAGCATTGGAGCTACCCCGTGAATTGATTATTAAAGCCATGGCAGCCATTTTGTTCTACCATAATGAAATCCCTTTCTTGCTTTAATTGTTTCAACATTTTGGTTTATTATGTGGACAAACTGTTCTGTCAATCATGTCATGGTTAAAGTCCATGTCCATATAATGAATGTCAGACTTGCAGTCACCCAGAAAACCCATTATTACACCCATTGCAGCCATTTTGTTCTCCCATCACCAATACATACCAAAATAAACATGACCTTCATCGGACCTAGAAAGAGGTATAATATTTAGACAAATAGGTCAGTCAGTCATGTCATACTCATTGTCCATGTCCATATAATGAATCCCAGAGTTGGAGCCACGCTGAAAAACTATTATCACAACCATGACAGCCATTTTGTGCTACCATCATTATAACCCTTATATGCCTCAATAATCTAACAATTAAATATATTAAGCTGACACAACTGTTCTGTCAGTCATGTCATGCTTAAAGTTCATGTCCATATGATGAATCTCAGACCTCCAGTGACCCAGAAAACCTTTTGTTACAGCCCCATCAGCCATTATGCTCTCCAATCGTGAATATAACAATAGACACATGACCTCTCACCGTCCTACAAAGAGGTATAATATTGGGACAAATAGGTCAGTCACTCATGTCATATTCATAGCCCATGTCCATATAATGAATGAGTTTGAGCCGCCCCAAAAAAACTATTATTACAGCCATGGCAGCCATTTTGTTCTACCAGTATTAAAACTCCCATTTTTTTCATTTACCCAACAAGTTAGTACCATGTGTGTAAAATTTGTTCTGTAAGTGATGTCATGCTTAAAGACCATGTACTTATGATGAATCCCAGAGTCGGAGCCAGCCAGAAAACCCATTTTTACAGCCATGGCACCCATTTTCATTTGGCATCATTGCAACGTACACATTATCTTTACCGAAACCAAATCTTTATTAGATTTTTAATGTATTTCGGTATGTTTCAATGATGGGTAAAAGAAAATGGCTGCTATGACTCTAATAATGAGTTTTCTGGGTGGCTCCAACTCTGAGATTCATCACATTGACATGAACTTCAAGCATGACATGCTTGACTGAAGTATTTATCTCAATTTTATACCTCTTTGAATGTCCGATAAAGGGCATGTGTATATTGGTATGCTTTAGCGATCGGAGAACAAAATGGCTGACATGACTGTTACAATGGCTTTGCTGGGTGACTGGGATTCATAATATGGACACTGACATTGGGCACACCATGACAGACAGAATAATTTGTCCCCTTCATAAATTTATTTTTTGGATAATTGAACGAAATGTTGGTTTTTATGATGATAGAACAAAATGGCTGTCATGGCTGTATTGATGAGTCTGTTCGCTGGCTCCAACCCTCAGATTTATCATGATGTCATGGACTTCAAGCATGACATGTCCAACTGGATGATTTGTCCCAATGATAGGCCAGCATTTGAAATAAATTGGGTTAACATGTATTTCGGTATATTTTAATGATGGGTAAGAGAAAATGGCTGCTATGACTCTAATAATGAGTTTTCCGGGTGGCTCCAACTCTGAGATTCATCATATGGACATGGACTTCAAGCATGACATGAGTGACACACCTATTTTTCCCAATCTTACAACTGTTTGATTGTCAAATGAAGGTCATGTGTATACTGGTATGTTTTGGTGATGGCGATAGAAAATGGCTGCCATGGGTGATATAATGTTTTTTTCAGATGGCTTCAACTCTGAAATTGATCATATGGACATGGACTTCAAGTAAGACATGACTGGTTCAACTATTTGTCATTGTTACACACCTAAATATGGAGTTATTGCAGGACAAGTGTGATTTAGTGATGCCAAAACAAAATGGCCGCTCTGCTAGAAATAATGGTTTTTCTGGGTGGCTCCAACCCTGAAATTGATCCTATGGACATGAACTTTAAGCCAATCCGATTTCATGCTTTTACGACGAGTTTGCACAATTCCACCTGAATCTTGCGCATATCGCCTGGGCTACCTGTTTTTTTTCTGTACACTAGAAAGAATTTCAAGAACTAAGTGATACGTCAGTGTTTTGTCCAGATATAACGATGTGGGCCAAAATACTTTTATTCGCATCCACTCTAAGCGATCTGGGAACAAATACATGACAAATAGATAACCATGAGAAATAGTTTATCTTAGGTTAAGAGATATTATATTATATTGATTGTCTTGGCAACAAGCGTAGGGACACAAATATGTGTGTTTGCTTAGATATGTTATTCCGACATTGCAATCCAATATACATACAGGAAATATACTGTTATACAATGAATATATGAAGAGGCAGAGATCCAATGATGTGAACTTATTTACAATAGCCACAAATTATTCCATGATGGTATTACTTAGGGATAGTTATGTGACGCAACTACGTATCGGATGTAGGAAATGACCATGTTATGCAACGATAAAGTACACACCCCTGGATGCCATAATGGCACCTAACATGAACGAGACACATAAGAGGCCTAAGATGAGGCTGTATGCGGGGTGCAGGATACCAGGGAGGCTGCCGTATTGTTGTCACAAGACACAGCCTGATGTCAGGCAGCATGCAATAAGCTACTGCTACAAGCAAAGAGCAACGGATACTAAGAGGATGCACTACATGTATGTATAGTCTCCTATAGCTCACACTGTAAATAGAAAGGTACACAGCAGAATCTACTTAAGTTTTACAGAAGAACTGCAGTAGATATTTGCAGTGTGCCTACACTAGTTACAATGGTGAATAGTGTAATGTGAATGATGTATATAGCATTGTCCCTCGACATTTGAACATGTTCAATGGGGTGACACTTTTGCCTGGAGTGTAGCTCCAAAGTGGATCATCAGTATTTCGGTATAGGTTAAGTACTTTTCTTTTTGAATTTATAGAGTATTTTTATTCATGAAATGATTTTCAAAAGTGAATTGAATGATTGGTTGTTTTACAGGACCATTGCAGATTTATTGTACATAGTAGCCTAGCTGTGGCTATCCCTGGTGGATGGAGTGTACAATCTCTGATAAATTATTGGATAAGTTTTGCATGGGCCCTGTGGTTTATACACTCCATCTACCAGGGGGCGCTATGGGCTTTGAGGGTCATAGAATCGGTCAGTGCACCCTCTTAAACTATTCCCTCTTTGGCAACAGGCTGCATGTGATTAGTGGCATGATTACCCGGTATTACTGAGATAATCAGTCAGTGACAGCCCTGGAGGACAGCTCATAATGATCCCATTGATCCAACTAACAGGTAGCACTTTGTTTTAGCGGCATCTGCAGCAGGCCTCCAGCAACAGGGTGCTTCTTATTGTTAATACCACCAACTCATATTTCTGTTTTCTTGTGGATGTTGTGGGGTCTTTAAGCTTCAAATCAGTCTTTAAACTACAAACTAGACTACAGATTGGTACTTATTTCTGCCTCAAACATGGCTTTACATCAGGTCAATCTTTTGTCAAAAATAGAGAACAACTATAATCATGATACGATCATATCGGGGCTATTTCTAAATATACCATGGTATGAACAGGGACATTGCCTATGGATTTAGACTCATTATCCTAGAGTTGGACAGGGACCAATGACTCAGGTGGTTGGGTGCAGCAGTGTCAGCTATATATACGTCTACGCCTTTGTCTAGGTATAATGAGGCTCCATGCACCAGCCTTATCTTTAGTCATTTAAGGACTGCATATTGTTATAATGCATGATGCCCCGCATGATGCATAACTGCAGCCTTGGTGAGTGAGTAACTGACCAGTGATGCATGAATGCATCAGGTTGACCCTGAGTAGATACAGTCATAAAGGATCAGCATGATGCAGAGATGCAGCCCTAGTAAATATACTCTTCAGAACTGCATTCGTGCCACGGTAAATCAATGTTTAGGTCCTTGAGGGTTAACAGAGTATATCTATGGCTCCATATTTACCATTAACCGTTACTATTATTGGTGCAGATAAAACTCATATCCAGTCAAGTCAAGAGCTCCCCAGTAGGCAACTTAGATATATTTAGATCCAAAAGATCAGTCTTCAAATATAGCTGTTTATTCATTGGCCATGTGTGGATTACTTCCCCTAGTGTAGGCTGTTTTCTAACGCTCTATAGCTCTCGCTATCCCACTACACGAGCCTAAGAATACATCTATATAATGAACGCTGGCGTCTTCCAATCAACTCCACTCAAAGAAATGTTGACTTGTAAAGGTCTTATTGCTCAACAAAAAGGGGGAGATGGAGAGTCGGGTTTCTTACCGAGAGAAAAGAAAGTGGATTAGTTGAGCTCAAACCGAGCTGAGGAGGAGGATTAAAAACGGCTGACTGTTTTTTATGAGGATTAAGGGTGAGTCTATTATTGTAGCCAACCAGGTTAATCTGTATGTTTGTTGTAGTATAACTTCTCCCAACGTACAGTGACCTCTAGTTATAAGGAGGGCATTTTGGCATGGCAAATTTGCTACTTATAAGTAAATTCCTTATAACCAATACTATACTTTTTAATATAGAAAGAATGGGCAATCATCACAATGGACATGCTTTACCTTATAACAGTAAGTTCCTTATAATTATCAGTTCCCCTTATAACGAGATATGACTATAAGTTATAATTCCTACCAGAACATGTCATTATTACTTTATATGTATTTGGAAACATAAGTACTCGCCATGTATTAGCTGCTGTGAGCAATTGCTGAATCAATGTGTTATTAAAGAGGAAAAAGTCGACTGATGTTCATGTTATATACAACATAAGATGATATTGCACTCCCAAATGACATTCCAGGGAATTTATATAATGTAGTACGTATACAAACTCTACATATCTAGAAACGCACCTATTCTGATCGGGAACACATAAATTAAAGGAGACATCTTATCATTAACAATTATCGTCTCTCATGATTGTCCTTTATTAATTGGTCTAGCGTTTTACAAATCACTCTATCAAATCTAATATTGGAAGAGTTGATATTTTGAATGTGATTTTCTTCTCTAAATCAGAACCAGAGATAAGGTCACGCGTGCAGTATGCTTTGTGGCAAGATAAGCTGGGGGAGTGATACTAGTGGGAGAGGTGGAAGCTGAGGCAGTATTTGTGGTACTTGAGCTATTTTCAGAGAGGCTCACAGGGAACATTAAGTACATGGATAGAAGTAGTCGATTTTCCAGAGTAAAACATGTCAGGATGGTGGTTGGGGTTTACATGTTGAGTCCTTCTACCTTTATTAAAATACTGGTATGTAAAGCAAGTATATACTATGCTACAGTCATAGGGTAGATTTAATTAGGATAAGTGTGAACAACAACCGAACTGAACAAATATTACTTTTGTTGTTATTGTGGAATATTTACATAAATTGGCTGTGGAATGAGAAGACTTTATTTAAAATTGTATGGTCAATAAAAACCTTTAAAACTCAAAACTCAAACTGATCTTGCGTCGACCACATAATCTACCTTCACACTTGAATTTGTGCTGATCGAAGCATGTGACTATACATCAGGGAAATTTGAGACGTGCGGCATGGCGACACGGCCCTTTTTAAAATTGACATGGGCGACCTGGCCGTTTTAGAAATCGACGGACACAAAAAATAGAGCAGAATATACCAAATCAAAATCGACATGGTACTTTTCTAAAAGTTATACACGACGACACAGTAAAAGAAAAACGGGTCCCCATGCAAAGTCCCAAGTATGGTAGGCCCTCTATTTGTATAGATCGTGTACACATTATGCAGAGGACAGCTGTAGAGCTGAACATGGATGAATAACTACAAATTCAGGTGTCCAACTCAAGGTATAGGTGAATCTACTCTATTACTGTAAGGCAAGTAGATAATGATGATAAATCACAGGTGCGGTAAGAGTAGCGGTGACGACAATGGTAGTTAAATTAGGCTTTGATGTTTAGCTGGTGATGTGCTGACAATAGCGACTTGAGATGAGCCTATGAAGTGGAGGGTTTGTTTTAGCCCTTTAAGGCCCGGTGAGTAACTCGTTGTTACATTGGTGCAACATGCCAACCTTTCTGCAGTGTCTCAACCCCATAGAATCGAAATAATGCCTGAATGCAGCCTTGGCTAGTATCTTGCCAGGGCTGCACTCATGCATAATCATGATAGATGGCATGATGCATTAATGCATTATGCTCTGTAACACACTGTCTGACATAGTAAATTACTGATAAAGCCATCACACATGGCCAGCTACGGATGGAAGTTGGCTTGGCTGGCCCTGTAGCCCCTGTCAGTGTCAACAGGAAGGAGTAGCGCTCTCACTCTCTCGATGGTCTACTGCATCTTGTGTGTAATATATGGTCATACTGTTGGCTCAGGACAGGACTCGATATGTACAGGCTGGCCAGAGCCAAGAACCGTTAATCCTCTCTTATGATGTTACCAGTGTGTATCTCTCTGTAATGAGACGTGAAGCTTAGACTAAACATGTAATTGGACGTTTGTATGAAGCCTAGACTAAACATGTAATGGGACGTTTGTATGAAGCCTAGACTAAACATGTAATTGGACGTTTGTATGAAGTCTAGACTAAACATGTAATTGGACGTTTGTATGAAGCCTAGACTGAACATGTAATTGGACGTTTGTATGAAGCCTAGACTAAACATGTAATTGGACGTTTGTATGAGTACCTCAGGCATTGTGCATGCTTTATTATGGCATCAAATAATGAGAAGTCTTAGTAGTTGACTCTATCATAACCAAACAACAAATATTCCAATTCTGTTATCCCACCTATTCACCACCAATAAGAGCCTGTAATGCAGTTAATTACCACGAAGACATGATATTACACACATGACATGACAGGTGGGGATGGTGTCACATCTCTGAGATCTAACAAGCACCGTACAACCAGCTATTATATCCTACCCAAACCCGCACACACAAACACATTGGATCACGTCTGAGCTACAAAAACACAGTTGTGGTTAGACCGACGTGCTCTTTAAATGCCACCTGTCTGAGGAAATTAGTATCAGTTGGCTTCGCTAACATTCTTATCCCTCTCTGGTCCACTAAGAAAGGTAGCACTCTAAGTGGGTCTACTGAGTATACTCGTGTTTGAATGCCAGAAAGTCACAGTTTCTTTACATTGATTTATTCTCCTCTATAGACCTCCATAATATAAAAATGTAAGAGGACAGTAAGACATATTTGATAATAAATTAAGAAGAACAGAATGTAACCCCCCTATAGTACAACGGCTAATGAAAGGTCTGCCTCTGACATTTGGCTGACAATTGGCTTAGCATGTTAGGTGTCGAGAGCTGTAGAGGAGGTGTCGACTAGAAACGTTAACATAAAGACAAGCTACATGCCATTTACAGCTCCCACTAGCTGCTCCTCTTGTGGGGCATGATGAATGGCATCCGCGATGTAGTGCACTTGATAGACTACAGATACCTTTGGTTACATTCAACCATATAGAGTATAATTTAAAATAACTTATACCTATTTGGCAAATAGAGACAGAAGGCATCATCCTAAAAAAGGGACAACTGACATCATGGCCCTTTAATAGGGGACTGTGTACTTTGCTATTTCAATGCCCCCCCCCCCTTATATAAAGGTATGCTGCTGTGCAAAGCCAAAGAAAGAACTGTTCTCCTGAAAGACGCCATAGTCCTTTGATGTTTGGTCCTTTGTCTCCACATGATGCACACAGTCCGTGATGGCAAATCTACTCGCCAGGGCTGCATTCATGGGTCATACCTATTCTTAGGGTCGCCATGCTGCTTGAATGCAGCGCTGGCGAGTTACTTGCCAGGGTTGCATTCATGCATGATGGCGATAATGACATAATGCATTGACCCTTTAAGGATGGCATAATGCATTAAACCTTGGTCATTATGATGCTTGAATGCAGCCCTGGCGAGTAACTCGCCAGTGATGCACTCAAGCATCATGCCGACCATACAGGGTTCAGACGCTCCGGAATGATCGGTATCATGCTGCATACAACACCGGGGATGCATTATGATGACCAATGTCATTTTTAAACGACATACTGTTCTTAAAGGGTTAACACATTATGCCGTCCCTAGGGGGTTAATACCTCCCCTGAGCAGCTCCGGCATGGGTCACACGGTGCAGACACTCGGTGATTACCCGGATGTAGTGTACACGGGGCTCACTCAGAGGACGACCACCATGTTATTTACCGAGCAGGAAGTCGGCAGTCAACCCGTCATGGGAATACTGACATCCTGCTGCCCTGCCACCCACACGCCATGCCATGTCTGCCTCACTACTACCCGTCCCCGCCCGCTGTCAATACTGTATGGAGGGGAGATAACTTTAGCCCAGGCGATATGCGCAAGATTCAGGTGGAATTGTGCAAACTCGTCGTAAAAGCATGAAATCGGATTGGCTTAAAGTTCATGTCCATAGGATCAATTTCAGGGTTGGAGCCACCCAGAAAAACCATTATTTCTAGCAGAGCGGCCATTTTGTTTTGGCATCACTAAATCACACTTGTCCTGCAATAACTCCATATTTAGGTGTGTAACAATGACAAATAGTTGAACCAGTCATGTCTTACTTGAAGTCCATGTCCATATGATCAATTTCAGAGTTGAAGCCATCTGAAAAAAACATTATATCACCCATGGCAGCCATTTTCTATCGCCATCACCAAAACATACCAGTATACACATGACCTTCATTTGACAATCAAACAGTTGTAAGATTGGGAAAAATAGGTGTGTCACTCATGTCATGCTTGAAGTCCATGTCCATATGATGAATCTCAGAGTTGGAGCCACCCGGAAAACTCATTATTAGAGTCATAGCAGCCATTTTCTCTTACCCATCATTAAAATATACCGAAATACATGTTAACCCAATTTATTTCAAATGCTGGCCTATCATTGGGACAAATCATCCAGTTGGACATGTCATGCTTGAAGTCCATGACATCATGATAAATCTGAGGGTTGGAGCCAGCGAACAGACTCATCAATACAGCCATGACAGCCATTTTGTTCTATCATCATAAAAACCAACATTTCGTTCAATTATCCAAAAAATAAATTTATGAAGGGGACAAATTATTCTGTCTGTCATGGTGTGCCCAATGTCAGTGTCCATATTATGAATCCCAGTCACCCAGCAAAGCCATTGTAACAGTCATGTCAGCCATTTTGTTCTCCGATCGCTAAAGCATACCAATATACACATGCCCTTTATCGGACATTCAAAGAGGTATAAAATTGAGATAAATACTTCAGTCAAGCATGTCATGCTTGAAGTTCATGTCAATGTGATGAATCTCAGAGTTGGAGCCACCCAGAAAACTCATTATTAGAGTCATAGCAGCCATTTTCTTTTACCCATCATTGAAACATACCGAAATACATTAAAAATCTAATAAAGATTTGGTTTCGGTAAAGATAATGTGTACGTTGCAATGATGCCAAATGAAAATGGGTGCCATGGCTGTAAAAATGGGTTTTCTGGCTGGCTCCGACTCTGGGATTCATCATAAGTACATGGTCTTTAAGCATGACATCACTTACAGAACAAATTTTACACACATGGTACTAACTTGTTGGGTAAATGAAAAAAATGGGAGTTTTAATACTGGTAGAACAAAATGGCTGCCATGGCTGTAATAATAGTTTTTTTGGGGCGGCTCAAACTCATTCATTATATGGACATGGGCTATGAATATGACATGAGTGACTGACCTATTTGTCCCAATATTATACCTCTTTGTAGGACGGTGAGAGGTCATGTGTCTATTGTTATATTCACGATTGGAGAGCATAATGGCTGATGGGGCTGTAACAAAAGGTTTTCTGGGTCACTGGAGGTCTGAGATTCATCATATGGACATGAACTTTAAGCATGACATGACTGACAGAACAGTTGTGTCAGCTTAATATATTTAATTGTTAGATTATTGAGGCATATAAGGGTTATAATGATGGTAGCACAAAATGGCTGTCATGGTTGTGATAATAGTTTTTCAGCGTGGCTCCAACTCTGGGATTCATTATATGGACATGGACAATGAGTATGACATGACTGACTGACCTATTTGTCTAAATATTATACCTCTTTCTAGGTCCGATGAAGGTCATGTTTATTTTGGTATGTATTGGTGATGGGAGAACAAAATGGCTGCAATGGGTGTAATAATGGGTTTTCTGGGTGACTGCAAGTCTGACATTCATTATATGGACATGGACTTTAACCATGACATGATTGACAGAACAGTTTGTCCACATAATAAACCAAAATGTTGAAACAATTAAAGCAAGAAAGGGATTTCATTATGGTAGAACAAAATGGCTGCCATGGCTTTAATAATCAATTCACGGGGTAGCTCCAATGCTCAGATTCATGGTAATGCTATGGGCTTTGAACATGACATGTCAAACTGAAGTATTTTTCCTAATCATACACCTACATTTACCTTCAATTAAAATAATGTGTTTGCGGATACAGTTTTAATGATGGCAAAACGAAATGGCTGCCATGGCTTTAATAATGGGTTTTCCAGGTGGCTTCAACTCTTGCAGTCATCATAATTTATGGACATGGACTTCAAGCATGACATGAGTAACTGACCTTTTTGGCCCTATTCTATAACTTTTTGTAGGTCAGATGAAGGTTATGTGTATATTGGTATGGTTTGGTGATGGCAGAAGAAAATGGCTGCCGTGCCTGATATTATGGGTTTTTTCGGATGGCTCAAAGTGTGAGGTTCATCATAAGGACATGGACTTTAAGCTTGACATGATCAATTGACCCATTTCTCAAAGTTATGCACCGAAAATATGGGGTTATTGCGACAATTTACAGATTCTGTGAAGCTAAAACAAAATGGCCGCCCCACATTCAATAATGCTTATTTTGGGTGGCTCTAACTCTGAAATTCATCTTATACATGTGGACTTCAAGCGTGTCTGATTTCATGCTTCTAGGACCATTTGCACGATTATTTCACATATCGCCTGGGCTAAGGTAGCAATATCCATCTAAGGGTGTTCTATTAATAGGTATCGACAGAGCCAACACAGGGTTGGGGAACTTCTCACTTTAGATGATGACTTGGTGTGAAGATATTGACAACTGCTGTCAGATGGGACAAGCCTTAACACCCTTTAAGGGCTGTTTCGTTTTTTTAATGCAACATCAACTTAGTCCTCATGATACATAAATGCAATCAAGGCGAGTTACTCGCCAGCGCTGAATTGAAGCATCATGCCAACCATGCAGCCCTGGCGAGGAGGCTAGGCAGGGCTATACATTCATGCATCATACCAACATTACACATTTTAAGCACAATGCGGCCCCCAAGGGGTTAGCACCCTTTGCCGCTCGGCCAGCATTGGGCCGTACCTGCGGCTTATTGATTCTACATCCTGGAGTGGATTGCCTTTAGTGAATGATTCTTCCATACCCTGGCCTGCTGTGTATTGAGGCCTGAGGAGGAGGGTGATTATTATGAAGAGGTCTACTCCGCAGTCTTCTTGGCGGCCCTGGGAGTTGTTTTTGTATTGGCACGCGAGACTGCTGGTGTAGATACAGCTATACTTAGAGCTGTACTTAATTCCCTCCTAATGCCTGTATGTCTGTCTCTACTCGCTTATTTCTACTTATCTATTTATGGTTTCATATATGTGTGTATGTATTATGGTGCAGTATTCATATTTCCTGTTTACCAATCCCTTAAAGTAATCACTATACGTTCCCATACTGCGCGGTCTGCCACAGTCTGATGTTGTTTATCCCCTTCCTAGATAATGAAATTAGTATTTCTAAACTTGGAGCAAAGGCCAGGCATATATATATATATATATATATATATATGTGGATCAACAAGGGAAAAGGGACCTCCGTGGGGGATTTTTAGTACCAACTTTGGCCACCAGGGGGCTCCATATAGCCAAAAAAGGACCAAGATATAGCAAAAACCTGTCTATACTACTTTTTTTATGTAGAATATGATAGGCCACGTTAGAAGGTTCCATTTTGGTGAAAACATTCCATATTTGGAATGGAAAAGAACCTTTTTTAGGCCCAAAATGGTGTTTTTGCACACATTGGTTGCCACGGAAACATGATTTTCATTCTAAATCGAAAATTAAAAAAAATTGAATGAAAGAAGGCCCCAAAACAATTTCTATGCTGAAAACAGAATGTAAATACCATTTTTAGATCAAAAGCTGTGACCAATTGTTTGAAAAAGTTTGGATATTTGGTAATTAGCATAATTATGCTAATTAGAAAGGAATATCTCTAAAACAAAGGAAGATAGAGCTTATTGGCATTTAATATTGGACAGTGACCACCCATAATCAGAGAGCCAGTACTCAAAAACTAGAAGTGGTACTTGCTTATAAAAGATATCACTGGGAAGCTGATGACATCAATTTTATTATTGAGTTTTTACCTTGGAGGACCCTTTTCCCTCGACTGTCCACAAAATTGTGTGGGAGGCATAATATTAAGACTTTATCCTGAGATATATATATTATGTAGGTTTGGTCTTTTCATGCCTTTTGATTAAACTTTATAAGCCTACAGAATTTGGGGGGCGGCATAAAAGAAAAAATCTTGGTCCAATACACAAAAATATTTTTTTCCCTGGAATGTTAGGATGTTTTCTCACACATGCCAAAGAATACAAGCATTTGAAGCAAAAGTCTTAATTCTGTAGGCTTATAAAGCTTAAAAGGCCTGAAAAGACCAAACCTACATAAGTCAGCGGCTTGACCCATATAATATTTTGTGGGTTTAATCTTTTCAGGCCTTTTAATTTAACTTTATAAGCCTACAGAATTGAGACTTTTGCTTCAAATGCTTATACTTTTTGGCATGTGTGAGAAAACATCCTAACATTTTGTTTTGGTGTATTGGACCAAAATGTTGTCTTTTATGCCCCCCCCCCAAAGGCAAAAAATGCCTAAAAAACGTCAAAAATGACAAGAATGACATGTTTTACATGCCCCTCATTTAATCGGAGGAATCAATAGCCCATCCAAATTAACTTTTTCCATTAGGCCTATGTTATAGTAGATGGATTCAAGAGATTTCACCCTGATATGTATCTTTTATTTTTTACTGTAGACTTTTTGCTGTGAATTTGTCACTTATTTTTAAATGGAAATGCCGAATATGAAGTCGGGTAGAGTATAACACTGAGCCTCATATTTCGCTAAAGGTGAATAACCAGCCCCCATATTTCCTCAAACCTCCGTATTTTGACTGGGTTATTGTTTAATGGTGTTCCTTTTTAACAAATTAATATATTTCAATAAAAAAGCAGGCCTAATTTGTACAAAAAAGTGAAGACATAGGCAATGGAGAGGGCGGGGGATTTTTTTGCGAACCGAATCACGCAGGTACAGAAACCGGAAGTGAGGCCCGTGCACGGTGTCATGGCAGCCTCTGGGTGTGTTTGGAGTGATGCAGGTTAATAAATTGCCCATTCCTCCTTTATTATAAGGCAAATACATTTAAAAGTAAATATAAAGGGTTTCAACGAAATACAGGGACTTTCGAGGGCAATCTGTCGGGCAAATACATAACTTAAACAAATCCTGTATACTTATTACCAATCTATGTTATTATTTTGGTGTATATATTATATTCAATCAACAAGGCAGAGCCATAATCAATCAAATCTGGACAAATTTGCAAATAGGAAGCTGCCAATGAAGTCCTACTGTAAATGACGTGTCAGTGCCAACCAACACCAACGTCACCATGACGTCACCATACCATGACGTTAGCTACAATTGAGCAAATCAGACTTGAGCTGATACCCGGCGGGCAGCGTCCTGATCCCATCCTGATCCTGTCAGCCTTCACTTCCGCTTCCGGCTATGAGTGGCGGCCATTTTAAGAATCTGTACTGTCTGACCCTGGAAGCGCCCCCCTCCCCCAGCTACCCCCCCCCCCTCGCTGTCAGGGGCACAATAGGATCCGCGGCCACGTCGGCCCCAATCAGCTGCTCACAGCACTGACCAATGGGATAGGTGCGAGCTGCTCCCAATACACAGGGAACTGCTCACGGCTGCTTTCTGATGAGCTTTAACAGTCAGTGCCTGCGGCTGGACCTGCTCATCCTTGCCCCTGCCCCTGTCCTTTTCCACTATTTCGATGGTTTACCCGTTAAGAGTTGTACAATGCGTTAGTGCATTATGCCCTTTGTCATCAAGTCCACTCGTTAGCGGCGTTGCATTCATGCATCATACTGACTCTCTGGTGTAGGTACACTCCCGGGGGGCCTTCATGGTGCATTCATGTAACAATATTTAGCGATTTGCTTGCCAGAGTTGTAGTCATGCACCATGACTAAAAAGGTCCTATTGCACAAAAATGACTTCACCGCTCTCAAAGGATTAACTTTCTGAGATGGGTTTTAACACCTGAATGTACTTACTTATATATATATTAACCCTTTAATGACGGCATTAGTACCTCATAATGACAACTGTCAGCAGACACAAAATGTATTTGTATGTTGCCTTGAGCCAAATGACCATGTTAACAATATTCGATAATAGCAGTTCAAAAGTACCTGGCACTGAAAATAGCCTCTATTGATTTTAAACCACATGGATAAATATGTAAAAGACTTTTGGCGTCCAGATCACATTAGATCAATATTAAATTAGGTACATTCGGGAGAGAGTAGGGGTTGGATGAGGGGGGGAGGTAAAATGAACTGAAAAAATCCTATGTCAAGTACTATAAATATTCGAATGAAGGCGAGGTAACGGAATACAAAACAGAGAAAATATTATATTGTAAACATTCTGGTTTATTGTTTAGTAGATTAAATCTTTTTAAAGCCAGCGCTGTAACTGTACTAACTTCGTTACTAAAACTCTAAGTAATATATATATCGAATAATACAAGCCTATCTACTGTTGATGTGTATATCCTTAGAGGCTTGGATGCCATCCAGCTTAGGGTACCTCAAGGCATGGGCTATCATCCAATTCAGTGGCCTTCAAACAGGGGGGGGGGGGATTGGGGGAGGGGGCTTAATTTCCCCACACGTGGAGGCCTGTATTTCCTGAGGCCCTGGTGAACTCTCTATAAGCCAATTCCCTTATCTCATGCCTTGCTTACAACGTGATGTCCATACTCTGGGACAGGCTGGTAATGCGTGTACCCACCTCAGGTAACCTGATTTGGGGGTTTAGGGAGGCGTTCAGGCAAGCTGAGTGGTTGGTTGGCCGACCGACAAGGTCAATCGGCGGCCGGTGGGAAGGTCGTGGTGTCAGATTGAAGGATGAGTTGGGGACAAGCTGCTAACACTGCGTGAATGTTGAAATTTAAGCAAATGTAAAGTTGCTGAACTGTTGAAAGGGCACATAGTGCTTTAATCTGGCGAGTATACTTGTCCACTCTTTAGAGGTGTATATTAAAAACATGCAACAGTGACGACAGTTACAATGGTACCAATAAGTACTGAGATTTCCGGACTCTAGGGACCCAACCCCTCGTTAAATACAGTGTTTCCATGACGTCTTCATGCTTTGTGACGTCATCATGCTTTGTTTACACTTCATCATGTTTTCACTAATAATTAAATGGAACGCCGCTTCGTAGGTACGACCCAGACCCAAATCTTTGTCTTTATCGGCGCTGAGAGTGTAATAAAAAGGACCTCCCTTTAGTAAGGTAGAACGATTACAGAGCAACAGGTCATTGCAATCCAAAGAAATCTTACCTTGATAGAGAGCTAAATGGCAATAGCACATAAACCAGCAAATTGCCATTTTAAAGAAACTGGTTATGTTCATGTTTCTCTAAAGAGGGTGTTTAGGGCAGTTTAAAGCCTGGTGGTCGATAGTGCCACATGGCGCGTGGGTAGCGACCAGGGGGGGGGGGTGATTGAGTCAGCTGTCAAAGTGAGCCGTTCCTGAGAGCAGCTGAGCAGCTAGGGCTCCTTAAGCCTTTAAGGGCAGCATGCCGCTTAAAGAAAACCTTTGTCATTATGATGCGCCAAGTTACTCACCCGGGCTGCATTGATGCATCATGCCGGCCCTTCAGGAGTGAGTCAACCCGGCAGGGTCGGCATGGTGCTTGAATGTAGCCCTGGCGAGTTACTCGCCAGGCCTGCATTCAAGCATCATACCGACCAAGGGTGTAATGCTTTAAAGTGATATCTTGCCCTGAAAGAGTTAAGCTGCTGAGAGCTGCTCAATAGCTGCTGACCTGGTGTCGCAGATAGCATTGACTGCTGCCTCCTGACCCGCCTCTAGCAGCCCGAGTCACTCCTCCACACAGCACTTATACAGCCTGAGTCACTCCTCCAGACAACACTTATACAGGCTGAGTCACTCCTCCACACAGCACTTATACAGGCTGAGTCACTCCTCCACACAACACTTATACAGGCTGAGTCACTCCTCCACACAACACTTATACAGCCTGAGTCACTCCTCCACACACCACTTATACAGCCCGAGTCACTCCTCCACACAACACTTATACAGCCCGAGTCACTCCTCCACACAACACTTATACAGCCCGAGTCACTCCTCCACACAACACTTATACAGCCTGGGTCACTCCTCCACACAACACTTATACAGCCTGGGTCTCTCCTCCACACAACACTTATACAGGCTGAGTCACTCCTCCACACGACACTTATACAGTAGGGAGTGGTGTCCTGTAACGGCTGCATAGTGCTTTAAATGGCATGGGCAGCCTTCTGGGTGTCAGGATACATGGATCCAACCATGGCCAGTGGAATGCGTCTTGCCTCTCGGCCTATATAAAAGTGATCATCGGGGTAGAGGGGGGGAGGGGTACAGGAGAACTAGTGAAGTGGAAGTGCGTATAGCGTGTATGGGTATGTAATCGTTACACTAAGTATTGAAGACTCCCCAGACCTGTGTAGTAATGTCGACTATAACGCTAACGCTAGAGGGAGGGGTCCCAGTCTCTCACTGCACATGCAAACTCAGGAAGCAGCAGTGCAAGAACTGCGTTGTGGTTTCAATCTTTGCCAATTTCCTTGGAATGGACATGTCAGCCGGAAGGTTGAAGATATGGGAACAAACTGAAGGAAACGTGAACCACAGAACTGGTTTCATAATGACCCGCCCCCTCCTCCCAATAGAAAAACTAGAAGTTTCTTCAAGACTGAAAACAATAAAATTAAATCATGCTTCGTCTCTATGGTACCCAACAAATTGTCTTGACAAAGATTTGCTTTTTTAATTGAATTCCAATTATCCAGAGTATTGTTCTCAGATGAAAAAGTTGAATTTCCTCATGGCCGTCCCAAGAGACCCTGTTACAATGGCTATTAACCGTCAGGAAATCCTGCCCATGAATTGGGCAATTCTGAAGATGGATACCATCATTCAGGACAGGAAGCTCAGCTTCTACTAGCCACTCTTCCGGTCGCCTGGTGAAAAGGGTACTTTGGGAGCATGTTATGTCCTTGTTGGCGTGTAGAATATATGTCTGCCCTTATAGGGATTATAGTGCACTATAAGCTGAAGTATCAAAGTAGAAGAAACTATTTGCGAGTCTGAGGCATAGCTATTTAGGGTACATAGGGATTGGTCATTTCTTGATAACGGGGATGGGGAAGGCTGGTGGATTGGTGGCGGGGGGGGGGAGGGTAATTACAGCAAGAAAATGTGAACGCCTTGAAAGGAGGGGGAAGAAATCATCTCTATTTATCAAATAAAAGGAACAGTGCGTTATAATAGTTGAAAGGGGGCGTCCCCAATCGATTTGAACGTGTAGGGTGTTTACCTGGACCGCTGAGGGCCGCGAAAACTGCCGATTTTCTGCCCGGCTTTAGTATTTTCACATTTTCACTAGGAAAGATTTGGAATATCAGATATCTTCTGACACCATGTGAAAGCTAATTTTCTGGGCTTTCCTATGATACAAGGGCTTGATGATCATAAAATTTGTAGTACTAGATTTGTGGGATACCCATGGAGAAACTCTCAGAAAGAACAGTTGTTGTGATCAGCTAACTTATTCTTGAGTCTCTGTATTCGACACATCTTCTTTGTTTCTATTTCCGTTCGTAGTGGTATTGAAATATGTGAATCTGATGCACTGAGGGTATAAAGGACACTTTAAGCTATGTCTGGGCCCTACCTCCATTTTTATATCATTATTTAAAGTATATCTGCACATGAACAACATAACTGAGCAGCTCGAATCATCCTTAAAAATTTATTTAATCGTAATGGAGTTAGGCATATCTTGTAAAGCTATTATTAAGGTTTCAAAGGGTTTTTGCATGTTAAATTGTATTTCCAGTGGTTATCAGCGGATATTAGGTTATGTTACAACATGTCTCTGGCTAAATAATGGGTTTTATGGATGTATGGGGTAACATAGAATTTACCACATTCATAAGTACCAATATAAATCTATAGGCCTATTGTGCAATGTCATGGCTTTAATATCCTTTTGGATTTTCTATTCTATAGCTAGAGACATTATTAAAGACACAATGAACCATTAAAGTGCAGCTAGTGGAGTACAGAAATAGCAGCTGCTAGGGCCCCTAGTGCTACAGGTACTACTACCACTAGTCGTCAACGACCACTTTTCTCTGCTGGAGCCTATGGGGAAGATTTTCCAAAATAACCCAGACTCTCGTCCACATTCTGCCTAATAGAGAGGGACTTAGAGCAGCTATCAACATGCAGTCTTTTGCATTTTCCTACAGACATGTAAACTTATCTTTCCAGAGATAGGTCTCGATCTTTTGTGCACTTATTATTTCCATTTAGGGGTAAAGACCCTAGAACGTGCCTTGGGAATGGGGGGCAGCTCAAAAACTGTAGGTTACATGTCAATGGGGACCGAAATAATTTTGAACACTAAAGTGAAAACCCACTGCCCCCCCCCCCTGCTGTCTAAAAGTAACCGCTACATTAGAGGTACTCTGGAACAGATGTCATGAATGCCCCTTAGATGGTTAGCTCTGAGGGGCTGTAGGATGCCTTATATGATTTATAATGTGTGTAGGAAAAGTTAGATGCTTGGATGCAGCTGATTCTTCTGTATTCTATGGGGAGATAAACTAGTGAAATCTGAACATCTGCCCATAACTTCACCATAATAATTTGTTGATAGTCTATATTACATTACGTTGTATTTAACAGTTGTAAGATGATAATAATTATAAGATGTCTTATTAGGACAGCGTGCTTCATTTTACGCAAAATATCCCAGGTGCAACCGATGAGTAATGAAGGACAATTCAAATAAATCAAAATTGTTGGCATTGGTTAGTCAAATTCACTTATAAATGTATCTGTATAGTGATGATGTAAACAGTTGAAATAGAGGAGGATGCTAGAGGAGTCTGCGAGGGGAGGTGAGGATACCGTCTCTCTATAAGTATGTGTGTGTGTATGTGTATGTGTGTGTGGGCGGGGGGGTTGGTAGGGTGGCTGAAAACGGCAGGCATCCTCCTGTGGATGCCACTGATAGGGCTCTGATTTAAAGCCCTTTAAGGGCCGCATAGTACCTTCATGTAAAATGCCCTTGGCCACCGTGCTGCATGGATGCAACCCTGGTGAGTAACATACCAGTGCTGTATGCACCCATCATAGCGACCCTATATGGGGTTGATATACTCGGTATTCAAGCAGCATGTCCATCATGCTGGGTGGATACACGCACCATGAGTCGGCAACATGTGTGGATGCAGTCCTCGCGAGTAGACTCATTCAAAGAACTATGAAGCACTTAAATGGATAAGATTAACCACTGGAAGGAAGTTCTTTTCCTGATAACATTATTTAATATTCAAGGCCCTCCTCTACCCAGCCAACAGGGTTACAAGGGGGGATCAGTCAATGCAAATTCCCGGGGGGTGAACTCACGTCTGAAATGACTACCTACCTTCAAACGACCCATGGAAGCGGTAGCGGTGGATATAAAAATTAAGGGACGGTGACTCTTGGTGCCGTCAAAAATAGGGGGCTGTAAATCTAGGGAGAGGGCAGAATTTGGCTCTCAGTAACATGTAAATGGTGAAATGTTAAGAATTATTATCCATGTCTACTGCACAATTTGCATCAGGTAAAAAAAGTATTACTACTGAGGTCTCTGAAAAAAAAGGGTTGGTAGCTTATCTGTAAGGAATCATAGGGCGGTCCTCTGTACTTGTGAGGGGCGTTGATTTGGTGGCTCCTTTTATTAGGGGGGCAGTAGTTTGGCAGCTGGTGGGTTCTGTCATAGACTGAGTACCCCCCCCCCACGGGTGCAAATACCAGCCTGGATCTCACTGTATAGGCGTCACCAGCATGAATAAAACATGCACTTGTCACCATGGCGTCTGCACACACCTAGCCTTCTCTTGGAACAGATAAACGAGGCTTATCTCTAGATCTCTAGACTCAGTTAGGTATCAGGTTGGAGGATGAGTTTACACACCCTTATTGTTATAGATAAGCCAGGCTTGTCTAGACTTGTTGACGCTTTAAATCCAGCAAAGTGTATTAACCCTTTGGTCGTCATTTGTGCATTAATGTAGCCTTGTTGAATAACCCGCCAGTGTTGCGTTCAAGCATTATGCTGAGCATACGAGCTAGGGTTGATACACTCCTGCAGAATCGGCATGATGCATGAATGCAGTACTCGTGAGATGACTCCCTGGGGCTGCATTCACGCATCATGACAATATTAAAGGGCACAGCACATTAAAGTACAACTTGCTCTTAAAAGGTTAGGTATCAGATGGAAGGGTCGTTTTACGCACCCTTATTGTAGGGATGAACGAGGCTTATCTAGATTCAGTTAGGTGTTTGGATAAGGCGAAGATGATAGCACGCATTTTAATATTTTATAATTAGCTATACTGGACTGTAAGGCAAAAAATGCTCTCATTCAAAATGATAAACATTTTCCAGATAAGATGTGATTATGAACATGAATCAGAAAGAACTTTTGACATTTTACCAATCAGTGTGCATGCAGTACTTGCCAATGTCACCCAAAGCCATCACATGTGGGGATTAGAGCTTTTAAACAATACGAAAATAATCGTCTACACTTACAGAGTATTGGCACACCCCTGGGCGTGTGGAGGAAACATGATATGGCCTCAGTCAGTCAGTACAACCCTACACACTCTCTATGGGAGTCCTTTTATATCGATAGTTTTTAACAATACTATACAAACACAGTAATTGTGCATACCCTTGCAAACCTGGGGAAACTGCCAATAGTTGAATAGGTAAGGCCAATGCCATACACGCAGAATGGCACCCCTTTGCATTGTCAAAACAAAAGCTAGTGTACCTCCAAAGTGACATTGGAGAGGACTTCTGAGGGACTGGTAAAAATCTTTATTCAGACACCTGTGAAAAGTACTGCACAAAGTTCTGATCTCTTCTACCTGTGTCAGTCCTCAGGCCTTTAAGGGCCGCAGAGTTCTTTAATATGGTGTGTCCCTTTGCTGTCGTGATACATAGATGCAGCCTCTGAGAGGGTTCCATTCATGCATAATGGCAGCCCTACACGATTGATACTAACCTGAAGTATGATCGCTGGGCATGCATACATTTATGGATCATGACGACAGAGGGCATAGCACATTAAAACACTATGCTGCCCTCCAAGGGTTAACATGCACAAGGTGGGTAGTGGCACAGGTAATACTTGTGTACTGAGACTTAACCCTTCAAGAGCGGCATAGTGCTTTAATAAGTGATGCCCCATTTGACCATAATGCATGAATGCAGCCTTGGTGAATAGCTCACCAGTGCTGCATCCAAGCACCATATTGAGTCAACAGTCCCCAGGAGGTTCAGTATGATGCATGCATGCACCCTGGCGAAAAGAATAACACATTAATGCATTTTTCGGTCCTTGGTGGGTTAAACTCGAGTTTCAAAGAAGCACTTTGATGCCTCAGGGATCATTGAATAGTTCATGTGTTTATAGGGACGACCAGGTTCAGACATGCTGGGCGGAATGCGTGTCACATACATACGTCGTATGTGCTCTCTTTCATGGGATGAGATTCATGCATAAAAAATTATTGCCCTTGATGTTCTTTGATAGAGTGAAGCATAGGCACCTCTTATATTGAGAAGAATCGCTTGTAACGAATATGTGGTCAATAAAACTTTCAAACTCAAACTCAAACTCTTAGATAGTAATATGTATATATATACAAACACCTAGTAATATAACATAAATTCCCAAACAAAGGTGTTGACCTCCCCCAGCATACGTAAAAACGTAAACATAGCTATCTCTAAAATATGTCACCTAATGCTGTAAATCTACAGTAGGCTGTACTGCCCAAGTACACTTATACCGTAGTATAAAGTGTAAAACTACAGTAAATCTTACTGCTCAGCTTCAACTACTAATAGTGTACGACCTATGCTATGCTTCTGGTCCAATATGTAGTATCATATATATTGCTATGTCATTGCCAAATCACCGCAGTCAATAATTAACAGTTGTTTCTGAATATATCATGCACTGCATTGCCAAGTAACCTACTCGGTGCAATATTTATTTG
Organism: Harmothoe impar; assembly: GCA_947462335.1. Lineage (NCBI taxonomy): Eukaryota > Metazoa > Annelida > Polychaeta > Phyllodocida > Polynoidae > Harmothoe > Harmothoe impar. The sequence continues at coordinate 23,309,986 of OX381707.1, forward strand.
ACAGGTGGCCTATTAGTTGAAGCCTTGCCTAGAACATGAATATGCCAGACTGAAATCGATACAGTGTACGTACATGTGTGGTACAAGAGAGGTAAACTGAAGGGCTGACTGTATATAACTAGGCTAGGTACTTAGTACCACATAGGTTTTCTTGTTTTTTTATATTTTATTTATTTCCAAATAACCCAGAAATTCACTTGCACACCAGGGTGTGGACCTTGAAACCACGGTTCATCATATCGACTCTCAGAAATGGCCTTACATGTATTTCCTCCCCAATTGGATAAAAAGGAATGTGTACATACGAAGAGAAAAGTGAGCATCACTGTCCCCAAAAACACCCTCACCAGAAAGTGAGGCAGTGCCTGATCTTCAGGGAGAGGGCTTTGGTGACATTGACGCTCACTTTTCTGAGTGTGTGGGTTTGGCCTCATTCTACTGGGTAGAGGCAGGTAACCTTAAACTAACCATGTGAGTCCCTAATAAGCTACTTACATTGTATATTGAGTACGATTTAGTCATCGTTTTCTTTGCCTTTGGTTACTGCCTGTATAGACATCAGGCTCATGCTGTCAGTGTCAATATGTACATATACAGCAACACAAGCAGAGTTCATTGTTAGCAAAGGTCCTTGTTACACTCAACTTACATTGTAACTCCAGTGTAAAGATGGAAAATGTATAGCTTCACACTGTCTTTAACTAAGAGAATGGTCATCTCTATCGTTAACGGTCTAAAGAGGGGCGTCTGCATGGTTATAACAGGCAGTCCTCACTGAGTAGTATATGGACATGGTCCTAAGTAGCAGATTCAAACGCTACACATTGTCAGGTAGCTGCACCATGATACGCACACACCGGGGGTATTACTCTTCATATACTTATAATATAGCTGACTCATATAATCATAATATAGCTGCCTGATTACCAAAATGCCACAGCTAATGGTGTGTTTGCCCACTACATGTCTCATAAATTAGCAGCAATCAAGAAAAAGCTATAACATTCCCTATAGCAAGCTAGAGAACAGGGCCACAACACATGCCATGAAGGGCCAGTCAGCTGGGAGGATAAGGGCATAATAAGGGATGCAGGGAAGGGTTCCGATGTTCCAATGTGTTTTACTGCAGATTCAGGGCCTTGCCAGCTGTAAAGAGGATACAAAGGATAGGCTCAAATGGCATTAGGACCATCGACCTTGGGCGGCGGGCATTACAGGGTTTTGTTTCAGGACCTTTTTATGGGTTTGGTGAGGAGGGATTGCGGGGGAGTGTGGTCTGGTCTGGGGCTTCCCGCAACCTTGTCGGTAGGAGGCTGTTTCACAGCAAATGACAAAGCCCAATTCTAGCAGCTCCGTTTAAAGCCAGCTGCAAGAGCAGCTAAAGGGCATACATAGCAAGAAATGCTATGCCGAAATTGCAATATGGACCCCTGCAAATGCTTTCGGGTGTAGCAAATGCTTATGAATAGGGGGCACCCACTGTGTATTCACCCCTGGAGGCTGTTTCAACTCAAATGGAAAACATTTTTGGAAATTTGAACAGCCAAAAGAATAATAATTCATGAGTACCACACATGCTTTACAAGCTGGTTCAACACCCTGCATAAAGCATTTGCGGCACCCAAAAAGCATTTGCATCAGGTCCATATAGCAGTTGCGGAGGTCCACATATTTTTGTCATTTCGGGTGAAACAGCCTCCCTGTGTGGCTCAGGCAGGGTGCTGGCGGTGAGGAGGCCTGCTGTCCCGCCGCGCCTTACATGGGCCTCCACCCCTCCCCGTGCCTGTAGCCGATACACGTGCAGCGGGAGGGGCTGCCTCCTAAAGGACATGACGACCACTGCCGTCACACTATAACTACTGTATACTGACATGATTACCTCCCTCCCCTGCCACACAACTACTGTATACTGACATGATGTACCTCCCTCCCCTGCCACACAACTACTGTATACTGTCATGATGTACCTCCCTCCCCTGCCACACAAGTGCTGTACATGTATACTGACACCCTGTACCTCCCTCCCCTGCCACACAACTACTGTAAACTGTCATGATGTACTTCCCTCCCCTGCCACACAACTACTGTAAACTGTCATGATGTACCTCCCTCCCCTGCCACACAACTACTGTATACTGACACCAGGTACCTCCCTCCCCTGCCACACAACTACTGTATACTGACACCCTGTACCTCCCTCCCCTACCACACAAGTGCTGTATACTGTCATGATGTACCTCCCTCCCCTGCCACACAAGTGCTGTATACTGACTGCATGTACCTCCCTCCCCTGCCACACAACTACTGTAAACTGTCATGATGTACCTCCCTCCCCTGCCACACAACTGCTGTAAACTGTCATGATGTACCTCCCTCCCCTGCCACACAACTACTGTAAACTGTCATGATGTACCTCCCTCCCCTGCCACACAACTACTGTATACTGACACCCTGTACCTCCCTCCCCTGCCACACAACTACTGTAAACTGTCATGATGTACCTGCCTCCCCTGCCACACAACTACTGTATACTGACACCCTGTACCTCCCTCCCCTGCCATACAACTACTGTAAACTGTCATGATGTACCTCCCTCCCCTGCCACACAAGTGCTGTATACTGACTGCATGTACCTCCCTCCCCTGCCACACAACTACTGTAAACTGTCATGATGTACCTCCCTCCCCTGCCACACAAGTGCTGTATACTGACTGCATGTACCTCCCTCCCCTGCCACACAACTACTGTAAACTGTCATGATGTACCTCCCTCCCCTGCCACACAACTGCTGTAAACTGTCATGATGTACCTCCCTCCCCTGCCACACAAGTGCTGTATACTGACTGCATGTACCTCCCTCCCCTGCCACACAACTACTGTAAACTGTCATGATGTACCTCCCTCCCCTGCCACACAAGTGCTGTATACTGACTGCATGTACCTCCCTCCCCTGCCACACAACTACTGTAAACTGTCATGATGTACCTCCCTCCCCTGCCACACAACTGCTGTAAACTGTCATGATGTACCTCCCTCCCCTGCCACACAACTACTGTAAACTGTCATGATGTACCTCCCTCCCCTGCCACACAAGTGCTGTATACTGACTGCATGTACCTCCCTCCCCTGCCACACAACTACTGTAAACTGTCATGATGTACCTCCCACCCCTGCCACACAACTGCTGTAAACTGTCATTATGTACCTCCCTCCCCTGCCACACAACTACTGTAAACTGTCATGATGTACCTGCCTCCCCTGCCACACAACTACTGTAAACTGTCATGATGTACCTCCCTCCCCTGCCACACAACTACTGTAAACTGTCATGATGTACCTCCCTCCCCTGCCACACAACTACTGTAAACTGTCATGATGTACCTCCCTCCCCTGCCACACAACTACTGTAAACTGTCATGATGTACCTCCCTCCCCTGCCACACAACTACTGTATACTGACATGATGTACCTCCCTCCCCTGCCACACAAGTGCGGTATACTGTCATGATGTACCTCCCTCCCCTGCCACACAAGTGCTGTATGCTGTCATGATGTACCTCCCTCCCCTACCACACAACTACTGTATACTGACATCATGTACCTCCCTCCCCTACCACACAACTACTGTATACTGACACAATGTACCTCCCTCCCCTGCCACACAACTGTTGTATACTGACAAGCTGTATCCCCCCTGTCATACAACTGTCTGTCTGTTGCGCTGTCTGTCCAGCTGTTTATGCCCAGGCTGTCTCTCTGTTCTCCCTCTTTCCTCCTGGCCCACACCTATTATACCGTCCTGTTTATCCCTGTCTACCTTTTACTCTCTTTAACCCCCTCTGCCTGTGTATGTATTGCTGTGTGTATGTGTCTCACTCTTTCTGTGCCTCTCATTCTACATGTCCCTGTCTGTGTGTCTCTTTTTGTAGGTGTCTCTCCCCGTCTACGCCCCTTTCTCTGTCTCTCTCCAGTACTTCAATTATAGTATTATACCCAATTAGAGCGTCTAACATGCTCAGGTATGTACACATCCAAGTGTCCGAGTCAAGGCATATAATGTATGATCGATTCTAGATGAACATAGATGTACCCTACGTGTACAAATAGCAGACAGTACATCCTACAAATGTCAGCGTCCGGGCCCCACACTGTTGTGTGCCTTATACATCTATACATCCTGAGCTGCCACTGCTAATGTAATAAAGGCTGCTGTCTCTGAGAGAATCGCAGAACGTATTCCTCAGCGAAGGCACTTTGTAGTACAAGAAATATGTGAAATGGTTTGGCACTTCCGGCAGAAAGCATGAAATTTGGTATACAGGGGTTTTAAGACATGCTGAACCAGATTCTAAGAGGATACATTCATTTTTATTAATGTGACTACATGTAAAATGACATTGAAAAAATAAAGTAAAAAATTTACTTTTAATTCTTTAAAAATATATATCATTCATTTTAGAATGGAATAAAATTCAAAGGATAATTCTAATGATAGAAACCAATATGTACATGTATTTATTGCATGTAAAATGTAGTGTTCAGATGGATGGCTATGCATAATAAGGTGGTAATTTGCATATATTCATTACTGCTTTCTACTAACCAAAAAAGTCATTTGGTCAAACCTGTTGTACATAAAAGGTCAACAAACCCTCATCAGAATAACAGATCTTGGTTGTTTAAACCTTTCCACGTGACATAAATCATAAACTAACACTCCTAATGGCATAATTCATTCCATTTAGTCCTTAACCATTGTCATTAATGCATGTACATACTCAGCAATCTTTGGAGAAAGACAGGATAATACTGCTCACATGGATGTTGGTGCTTGGTCATGTAAATGTAAACATACATGTATGTCATATATATTACTGGTTATTGGGTAGATATGTTTTGCATACTCTCTAGGGCAGAGTAAAGCAGAGCTGAGTAATGTAAAGCAGAGAAGGGCAAAGCAAGGCAGAGAAGTGTTATGTAAAGCAGGGCAGAGTAAGGCAGAGCAGAGTAATGTAGAATAGAGCCAGGCAGAGTAGCGCAGGGCAAGGCAAGGCAGAGCAGCAGAGAAATGTAGAGTAGAGCAGTGTAGAAAAAGGCAGAGTAATGCAGGGTAAGGCAGAGGAAGGCAAAGCATAGTAATATAAAAAAGAGCAGGGCAGTGCAAGGTAGAGTGATGCAGGGTAAGGCAATGTCAGGTAGAGTAAGACAGAGCATAGTCATGTTGAATAGAGCCAGGCAGAGAAAGGCAGAATAGGCAGAGTAGAGTAAAATAGAGTAGAGCAGAGTAGAGCAAGGCAGGACAAGGTCGGGTGTGGCAAAGCAGGGTATTACAGTACTTTGGAGTGCACCAGAAGGCTGTCGGGGCAAGGATCCCCTTAGAGTCTACCCCTTAGAATCTACCCCAGGGCCTACCATCTACCCCCTAGGGCAACTACTCCCTAGGATATCTATCCCATGGGATTTATACCCCTTTGGCCTTCTAACCCTTGGACTTAACCCCCTCAGGCCTTTTACCCCCTAGGACTTCTACCCCTTAGGACATCTACTCCCTCGCAAATCTACCCCCTGAACCTTTACTCTCTAGGACTTCTACCCCTGGAGAAATCTACCCCCTCGCACCTCACCTCCACATAATATGACTCAACCATATGGGCAAGTGCAGGGGCTTGATGTCCCCAGGTATAAGTCCTAGAGGGTAAAGGGGGTAGATGTCCCAGGGGGGGAGATGTCCAGAGGTAGGTGTCCAAGGGGGTGGATGTCCTAGGGGGTAGAAGTTGTAATGGGGTAAATGCCCAGGGGATAGATGTCCAAGGGGTTGAAAGTCCTGGGGGGGGTCGATGTCCTATATCGCAGGGGCTAGATGTCCAGGGGGTTGATGTCAAGGGGTAGGTGTCCCAGGGGGTGGATGCCCCAGGGGCTAGGTGTCCAAGGGGTTGGAATTCCAGGGAATAGATGTCCAAGGGGATAAAAGTTCTAGGGGGTAGATGTCCAGGGGCTAGATGTCCAGGGGTAGATGTCCAGGGGTACCTGTCCTAGCACCACTGTAAGAGGTAGATGAGGATGGGGCATAGGCCTAGCACACTATGACCCTTTATCCAGTCAACTTCTGTACATCCTAGTCCGGATGCCTAGAGATCCACCATTACATGATCAGAATTTGTGACCATCCATGCCAATACATGGCTTACTGCCTCTCGCAAATATTTAAATTGAAATAGCTCAGCAACCGCGGGTCCGATTGACTTGATTCTTGAAGCATTGGAAAGCTAAACCCGGGCACCTCATAACTAGCTACATGTAGAAGAGCATTTCCAAAGGGGGGGGGGGGTGAACAGATGGATGGGGGGTACGATACAAAGTGGGGGGAAAAGAAATGATCCTTTTCTGAGCCTTTTGGCACAGACCCATAAGCCCCAAAGTCACTGGTTGGGTCACACTTGTCTTTAATCATCAGCAAATGGGAGCAGTCAGAATGGAAGAGAAGCTACTTGCTACTTATGCTTCATGAAGCAGATGGCCTAGGCTTTCCAGAAATCGGTTGAATATTCACTGATTTATGAGGCTAAACGCGAACTTTAGAGACACATTTTTTGCCCCGTAAAGTTTAAACAGCCTTTTCTGGGCTTTTAGGCACAGACCCATAAGCTATAAAATCGCTGGTTGTGTCACATTTGGACAAAAGCACATGCTAATTTTAATCAAACTTAAGAATCTATGTGTTCTATGATGTAAGCGTGCTCAACATTAACACACAATCTAATGCACAGGGAAATGTGTAAAGGAGTGATTTAGATGAATAAGATGTGCCTACCTGAAGTCAGTTGAGCATTCAATTTTGAATCCTAACTGTTTCTTGTGCACACATTCCTGTGACATCATCAATTTGTGTGATCCAAATATAGTCACTCCTGTCTACTCTTATAACTGATATGTGGCTAAGTTGTATAGTCCCCTGACTACAGGAGCCAAAATATTGTGGTATAGTCACTACTGACTATGGGTAGATGGGTACTGTTATCAGTGAAGGGACACACAGACAGACACATAGACAGACACACAGACAGACAGGCAGACACCCAAAGAGCAGATGACCAGTGTTTTCTTATACATGTATTGATGTTTAGTGGATTTCTGACCTTTGACCTTGATTCTGACCTTGATCATTTCTAGATACCATCATACAGATAGCAGATTTGGAATAAGCATTATCATATTACCCTAGTTCAGCCCTATTATAAGGTGTAAGCCCTTCTAATTAACATGTGTGATATTTTATTGGTTTATTCTTCATTTTCATACTTTTTGAGTTTAATGTTTATTTTCATGTGGAAATACTCGTCAAAAATCATGTATCCTCTTTGATATGAGTTCAGTATTATGTAAAGACCCTGTGTGCAACTTTTCATGTTTTCTGCCAGAGGTGCCAAAAACCTGCTGAAATTGTTACATATTTACTCTACTATTGGTTATTCATGTGACATTCTGTGTACCAGACCAAGGATTGAAGATATCCAGATATGGCTGTCCATTAGGACTCCTCCACATTTGCTTTTTCTTGTCAAGTTCGATTTAATTAGTACGGACTGAACTAAATCTCAGAATGACGCTATCAAACCTACTCCGTCAACACATTTTAGACACATCAGGTGCTTTTGCAATAAAGGAAAAAAGACTAGAAATGTCACTGACAAAAATGTCAGAGATATAATAGCAGAACATCCTAGGTCAGCACTAGTAGCTCCCTGTTCAATAGTTCTGTGTACTGGCAACTGGCATAGGGTGTTATTTAACAACTGGGAGAGTGCATGGTGGATTTGAGGCAGGTGCAACAAAAATGTCCTCTTTTGAGTGGAAAAGCTAATAAAATTCAAACAGGTAGGGCAGATGTCAGGGGAGGGTGAAGTAATTTTGACCCCTTTTGTTTTAAACAATAACTGTGTTAGGCACCGTGTTATGCCAGGTAACCTTCAGTGGGAAACCTTATTGACCTGTTTGATTTTGCTGAATTGGTTCAAATGGATTCTGATGAGACTTAGCCAAACAGAAAGGGGGCTCCCTAGCCCTGCGCGGAGCATGTTTTCTGCGTGAATGTTTATACACATTTAAAAGTTGTTTCAGGCACAATCCAAATTTAGCCCTTACCGAACCATTGTGCCTTTATCCCTATTTGTCGTCATGGTGTATAAATGCAGCTCTGGTGATAAACTAGCCAGGGCTGCATTCCTGCATCATGCCGACCCATCGGGAATGTATCAACCCTGTACAGTAGGGATCCCTGAGGTGTACACTCACCCTATGTTTTCTCAGCTTCGCCCGGGCTTTCATGATGCTTCGCGCCAGGGTGACGGTGGGGTTAAACCTCCTTAAGACTTGGTCTGCCTCCTGGCAGGTGTAAATGTATCACTGACTAGGGAGCTAGTCAGAGAGATGTATCATAGACTAGGGAGCTAGTCGAATGTAGCACTGACTAGTGAGCTAGTCTGATGTAGCACTGACTAGTGAGCTAGTCTGATGTAGAACTGACTAATGAGCTAGTCTTGGAGGTGCTCCGTATGTTCAGGCAAATGCTTTTGTATAGCGCACCTTAATGCATTAGTACACGACCGTACTCTATGTACTCCCAGGAAGATCCTAACAACAGGTGATGCGTAGGTAAACAACAGTTTGAGTAATCCGACACTGCAGCCCTATGGGAACCCTGGTCACAGCTGGTGGAGAGGTTACCGTATACACTATAGACACTCTCAGAAGGCCGAGGGAGCGATAAACACGTTAAAAGTTGCAATGAATCTTTTCCAAAGGGAATAACCCGAGTAGTAGTAGCTCCCGAACAGCGCTAAGGGCGGCATCAGCTGGTCACATACCTATCCCACAGCTTAGGTACCAATAGTGTGTCCTCCACAAGTAGATATACTGTATTAGAGGCTATCCCAGCCGTGCACAGATCACCAAGAGGACAATAGCAGAGAGTTAAGGCTGTGGCCAATATCCATGCGTCAACCTGAGCCTACTGGATGTGTACTGAGACTGATGATGATGATGCCTGGGGATGGGAGATGATGGAGGAATGTCAGAAGTAGCACTGTTACTGCTGCTGCTGCTGCTGCTGCCTCGGCCTGCTGACTACTGCCGCCCCTCTCTGGGAGGAGCATGCAGGAGGAGGGAGGAGGCAGGGGAGGAGGGAGGAGGGGGAGGGAGGAGGGAGGAGTGGGGAGGGAGGGAGTCTGGTGGTTTTACTCCTGCAGGTGTCAGCATGTGGACATGGGCTGCTCTCAGTCTGGTTAGCCTTCTTAGGAGGGGGAAGCTACTGGATGAGCTGCTCTGTGAGCTGCTCCGTGGGCTGCTCTGTGAGCTGCTCAGTATTGCTCAGGAGGCGGCTATGGTGAGTGGGTGAGGAGCAGAGAGTGGCCGCGGCCCGCTACAAGAGACTCCTCTAGACTCCCCTGTGTGTAGTAGTAGAACTAGCTCTCATTGTACCGCTGTGGAGCCCTGCCGCTGCTGAGGCTGAGTGGTGCCCGGCGAGGAGTGGCTCTGTGACGGAGCAGCTAGCCTCCCTCCCCTGAGCTGCTCCCCGGGTAGGGGAGAGGTGCTGATCAATGCAACTTTGAGGCTGACCAGGCCAGGGTGTAGCTCCTGCTGGGGGGCTGACACTCGTGACATGGAAAGGTGTGTTTGGAGCTGTAAGGTATAACACCCTGCACCTGTGTTTTGTAACCTCTCCATCCTCTGGAACTGGAGTGCACACCCAAGCAGCATTGCCTAGTGGGTCCCACCTGGGCAGGCTGTGCCAGCCCACATCTGGGCCTTAGCCGTTATTGCCCAGGGTTGTCATTTGGAGCCTTGATGGGTTCAGCCCACTAATCACTATTTTGCTACATTGCAAATACTGTGCCAAAGTGGTTTGGATCTTCAAATCTAGGCAAATCCATATGGGGCCCACTCACCAACCCAGGACTAGTTTATGGTTAGCCCGATGTGGCAGTCATCCTGAGACCAATATGAGACCCATCAAATAGTGCTGGATCAGAAAATCTAACCTATGAAACCTATTTAACCTGTTTAATTTGCAGTTGTTACATCACACACCGTACATCCTACCAAACCCCAGCACACCAATCAATTTCCCATGTTTGTTTCCATATTGAGTATCATCATCCTGTTTTGACCGTATTTATAAAAAAAAAGCTGTCTTTCCTATCCGATACCATTATCAGCCAACGCCACTACCTCCCACCTTATCTCCCCTGTCGATGATTAATCCCATTACCCTCCTCCATACCCTACCACCCCCACCCTCCTGCATCTCAAGGTCCAATCGAATCACAGCAAATGGGCGTGAAATCGGAGTTAATGACGATGTGGGCTGTTTTATCAAATGAACCCTATCTAGTGGAACTGCAGGCAACTTAGATCTCATTAGTTTTACACAAGGCCATCAGAGAAATGCTGCGTTGGCATTTATAAACAGGCAGGAGATAGTTCCACCTCAAATGAGCAATATTTTTGTGGACCCCCGCAAATGCTATTTGTACCTCCACAAATGCATTATAGTTGCCACAGGTGTTTAGGGAGGCTCGACCTTGAGCCAACCAGTACCTTGAGATGTTTACCTCAATTATGAAGTTATGTATACATCAAACCCTCTCTGTATACCCTTTGGTGAATAGAAAAATACCTAAAGTGTACTGCAATTCACAATAGGAGGGCGTTTTGACGTGGACATCTCAAGATGCTAATTTACTCAAGGTAAAGTTAACCTATAGAAGGTACCCGACTAGCAAATAAAGAACTTGTGGCACCAAATGATGAGTACAAGCAATAGGTATAATGCAAAACTGTGGACATTTTGAGAATCAGCAGCTGTCACTGCTACTGGTTATTGATGGGATATAATTATGATGGCACACTATACCACCCTCACTGTATAATATAATTGATGGATATAATCATTCCATTATCAAAATATAGAAATGCCTGCCATAGGTTCTGGGGCCAATGAGGCATCTACCCAAGAACTGCAGTCGCCTACCACATCTTTAACAGCTATCTTTTGATGTGGGGGAGAGGAGCATGTTGCAATTATCCTCCCTCACGTGAAGAAGTCTGACTGCATAGACAGGACTGGGGACCCTGCATGTTAAGGGGTCTAGATCTCCCTTCTGTGTTGTGGATGTGATTAGTGGTTGTGGTGCTGGGTGATGTAGGGTCCTTCAAGTGCCACATAATGATTTAATGCATTATGCCCCTTGTCTTTATGATAAATAGATGCAGTCCTGCCGAGTCTAATTGTCAGGATTGCATACACACTGATTGACAACCCCTAGTGCAGCGATGAGCGCATCAGCCCCTACTATGGTCATGATGATGCTTGAATGGGAGTAAATCGGAGTAAAAAAGGGCTGCATTCATGCATCATTACCACCAAGGATAATATAGTGCATCAAAACCGATTGCAACCCCTAAAGGGGTAACATGGATGGTGATATTTGATAGATTTATAGCGTGGTATGGGGAATGAACCAGCCTGGATCTCCGGACCAAATCTTCCAGGAGAACAATAATCAGGTCTCTGTGGTTGTTTATATAGGTATAACTATAAACACCTCACGAGTAACTGTCAAAATAACCACAACAAACTGGCTGGTACCCTAAGCCACTCTAAAACGCTTATTAGTTCATAACTCAGTTACGAGGGGGTATCTAACTTAATCTTCGCTTATGTGAGGATGGGCGAAAGAACCAAGGTGTCAAATTCGTTGTCTTAGCTCTCCACCGTGGGTAAATGGCTATGGGACAGTAACCAGGTTCATTGGATGTGGCCTGAGAAGCAGTGCCTACTTTCTGTATACTACTGCATCAGCCAATGGGTGTAAGACCTTTAAGTATGGCATAACCTTTAACGTGTCATGATCTATGACTTACTCATCAGGGCATCATACACTGTCCACATCATACAGCCCTTAAAGGGTCAAGAACTGTGTATGCAACTTGTCGCGGGGTCGGCAGAGGGGTCGGGGTAATGTGTAAGTAAAAGAGAACTTAAAGGTATACAACACAAGTTAGCTAATTCTAGATCGACCAACACTTTTCCTTAATGACTCTTAGGGATATTAGCCTGATGCTTATGGAACACAAAGAAAAGAAAAAAAAGTCTATGTCACAGGGTTTATTTGTCTTTTAGAAGGCATTCACATTTGAGTGCATTACGTATAGGCTCTCATAAGGAAATCATATTTTTCTACAATTTTCCACATAGAAAAAATCTCCCAACAATTTCTCAATGAAAATGCAGGCATGCATTTATATGATCATAAGGAACATCTTAAAAACAAAAAAAATATAGGGTCACGGGCAAAATGAAATTATCCTGAATTAATCAAAATAAAAACGAATCTATATACTCTATGAGCCTATGGGCATGGCAAAAGGGAAATATAGTGATCAAGATTATGTAGAATGCCAAGGTATTGCACTTAAAGGGTAGATTAAGGTAGAGTATGTCATATAAGTAAGCGGAACCTGCAAATATCATGGTTGCAGGTAGTTTTGTTTTTTGCCCACAGGTGCCGTATGCGTAGATTGTGTTGTATACCTTTAAAGAATGAATAACAGGTCGTTGTCACTCTACATGATGGATTCTGTCATACAAGACATTCCCTGCAGTTTCCCATCCAGTCCCCATTGCCTGACATTGGCCGGCATGACCGTATACCCTATAACTGACAACCTAGTTACAGATACAAGGTGACCTGTCGTCTAGGAGGTGTCAACAGGGGGGATCAGGCAGTGTTTCTAGGTGTGATATGACGTGACACGGTAGGTGACACCTGCATGGTCTGTATGCGGCCAATGACAGGAAATAGGTAAAGCCCCACACTGAAAACCCTATGGGGCCGTAAGGTCGTCACTGGTGACGACCTTAGGGCGATCACTGTGCCGGTGTCGAGAGCAAGTACCCCCTCGTCATTAGGGTTGTCACAAGTGACGACCTAGGGTCGTCATATTGAGTACCTTTAGCCCTAAATTGAAGCCATCATTATGACGACCTGTGGTCATCATCAGTGATCACATGTAAGTTAATTGTATGCCATTTATCATAATAGTAGAATGTCCAGAAAAATTGTGCTGGCACAACACCAGCAACCCCTCCCCCCTTCCATCATCAAGCCCTTATTTAGGACTTAGTAATTTTCAGTAGTAAACTGGTACTCATGTGTATATTCAATACCAATTACAGTCAGTCCTCTGACTTATATCAATGCTTCCATGAACAGAAGAGGTGTCTATGGTCTAGATATACATTGTCTGTACATAAAGTATCAAATTCCTCTGTTATATTGTTCTTGAAAATGCTCAAATATAATCATATACAATTATCTATAATTGCTAAATGAGCCTTGCAATTCCTATACTTAATATCAAGGTTGATTTCAATCAATGCATGACGTTATGTTAGAGTATATATCATATCATTGCATAGTAGATACCTCTGGTGGCAGAAATATAGTGATCCACATGACGACCATGGGTGATCTACATGGCGTGATCACCCCAAAGTCGTCTGCAGTGACGACCTTCAATTTTAACTGGTTTTCAGTGCAGATCGGCTGATGGTGGAGGGGGAGACACCGGAAAATTGGTCCACATATTGGTATAGGTTCACAGAGAGAAGTAGTAGAATCACTGTAACACCCAAATGGGAGTCCAGACTCGATCACTGAGGTAACTCTCCCCGGGACTCTAAAGTGACTCCCTAATATTATCAGGACTCTATAATAACTCCATAATGACTCCTGTTCTAAGGGAGTCATAGCTAGTTGACTCCCTACCTGGGTGCTATGGAATCAACTGGCATTGACTCCAATAGAACGGGTGTCATGACCTGGATGACTCCACATAGGTGAGTCACTACTCCATAGAGAGTTATATGTATCCGACTCCCTATTGACTCCCAAAACTGTTCAAATACATTTGACTCCCTGTTGACGCCCTACACTGTTGACCATGGCAAGACAGAGTATGCCGTGATAAATCCAATGAGCAGGTCACTTATTACTAGATGGGGGGATGGGGCATATTTTACTTATTGATTAGATTGCAAAAATTCCCTCTGTCCTATAGGGTTTATATGACATATATTATACTCAGGGTGAAGTAATGGGATTTTCCATTACAGCATCTCAATCATTGTGTATACGTTGTAGTATATAAGGGACACATGTAATTCTTTAGTGCTCCATTAAACAGTTTCTATAATGAATTTGGTAAATCCATAACCTTTGGTGAGCAGAATAGAGGCAAGAATATGACCTGTTGGAATGATGTTGAATGTAGTAATTATATAAAAGACACAACTAGAATGATACAACCTTTATTTTCATTGGCTTTTATTACCATTATCATTAACAAGGTCACAATATTTCAGGCTAATTGGCCCTTATCAGGCATCTTAAATGTTAAATGTAATTGTAGAAGATTATATGCATCAAGGGTGTTGCAATTCGAAAATACCCCCCCCCCCTCCTGATAGAGAATGATTACTCCCAAACTTGCACTATGGGTCACAGCATTTGGGGGATGTGGTCAGGCTGGGATCTGGTCACTCCTGGTCCACCACTCAGTACTGACAGACCTACCTCACGTGTCATCTGACCACACACCAGCAGCCCCCAAGCATATGTAAGTATGATTTCCATATAAATTCACAACTATTTGTGCATCTCTAATTACATAATAGCTATATTGTTAAGAAAGACTAGTCCTAATTTACTATATGCTATAGAACTGCATATATTACAATTGTATCATTAGCCAGTGTAGGCTACATGTGCTCCACAGTTTTCCTATTACAAATATATATGTGAAATTATTTACACTCTGGATAAATGCATTTTGTTCTCATATTTATCATCATTGATATTTCAGGTATTTGCTGAGAAAACGATGTGTCCATGCATTTGTATGCCCTTCTACTACTGCAGACTAGCGCCAAAACAGCCTGTGAGGTCGGGTTGGATTGGGTTTGTCACCTCCGGCCGCCAGCAAGCTCTGTACTCTTATAGCTATTGCCTACTAGCACCAAAACAGCCTGTGAGTTCGGGCTGCATTTGTTTTGTCACCTCCGGTCGCCAGCAAACCCTGTACTCTATTATCATTCTCCTGCGCAGAGGGTAATCACAACAAACACTGATTACTCTCTGCCCCAGGCACCGATTTAGCACTTAATTATTAAATGTGTTTTGTTAAATATAGGACGCCATTGGCTTACACCAGTAATCCTGTATCAGTCCACTTCCGGTTACTGGACCTTGTATCAGAGTTATTTGAAATTCTTGTATCAGATGACTTCTGGCCTAAGCACTGGTGCATTGATATGCCATTAATTAATTGTTGATGTTTTGATTGAACGGACACCCCCCACCCTTCACACACACCACCACCAACTACCCGTACACACTGCTTCTGACCCGAACGTGTAGTCTACTCCTCTCGTGGTTAAGAGTGGTGCGTGCGTGTGTGTGGGGGAGGGGGGAGGGTAATTACCTGCATTATACTTTATGTCAGACTTCCTGGCGAGGCCCCCAACTGTGAAATCCCTATGTGACCAATTTCTGGTATCAATTCAAAAAGCAGTCTCACCACTCACACTTATCCACATAGTAGACTAGAACAGTACTAGAATTGTGAGTGGGATACACTCGGTGTGATTTCTTTCAAATTTATGGGTGCATCCGGCAAATAGGTGGGGGGTTGCGATATTTTGTCCCATTAAAAGGGCATCCAATTCAGGTTGATGTCTGCACAGAGGACAAAGAGAGAGTGCCCCCCCCCCTCCCTGGGCTGTCAGGGTCATTAAGTGTGACTGCTGAACTATTTCTGTGACGTAGGTGGCTTGGGGTAGAGGTAATCCTTTTGAGGGTTTGTTTTGATTACCTCTGCACTGGAGATTGCTCTATTATAACTATAGCCTTAAAGATGGCATTGCACCAAACACCGTTTAGATAACACTTCTATCATATTTGCACAAGAGTAACATTATCTAATTTGATATTGTTCAACATACCTCATTTAATCCTGAATGCTGCTTTTATAGAAAATATGCAGATAATGAAATCAATGCTATATTTCACTGTGGTAGGAAAGGGAAGCTGCCAGTTGCCCAGGCTAGAGTAGTATATCACCCTACTGATTGTGTGTATGCTGACTCTTTCCATACAAGTATGGGTTGATTCATGTAAAAAAAAGGTAGCATGGCTAACAGTTGAACAGGGAACAAATATTACATTTTAAATTGCATGGATATATTTGTTTCTCAATGTGTTTCTCAATACACTATTATACAACATACATTAGTGGGAAAACTACTAATTTATACAAGTTTCTCTCAGTGTATGAAGTTATCCAATCCACCAGTTGGACCATATAATACAATCTTACCCATGTAGGTACACACTGCCCACCAACCAGCGGTCTGTCAAGGGTCATTAGCTCTGTCAATAATGCGTTCTGGGTGGGTGGATTTGACTACAATAACTAGTCATAGGTACTTTTGGGGCTGGTCACCCTGCTGTATATTGCACAATATGGTCAGGGGCATTTAAGTCCGCCAGACAGTTACTCAGATTGCCCGATTTGTATTATTTCAATTGAATTAGAGATGTCACATTGCTTTAAAAGTTGGCATACATATAGAATATTACCTAAATATTGAACATATTGTGGTAGCAGAAATTTACCTGAAATTAGCTGATATGCCATCTTTAACGGCCCAGATCTTGGTACCCCTCCAGCAACAGTCAGAGTGCAGTCGGGACAGGTACTCAGCCCTATATATACGGGCAGTGGGCCTTTTACCAGTCCGTATGCCCAGGCACCTTATGCACAGGGTAGACTAGTTTAACATTTTATTGTCATTTCTTGAATATTGTAGGTAGTCTAATTCGAGCATTTCTCGACCTCCATCGGTATCTCCATAGGATTATATAGTGTTCGCCCACATATATTCCTCAAATGACATGTAAAGTATCTACACCTCTTTATGATTCCTCCATAATATTGCCTGTAATATTATCTATCCAAATATTATGTTTTTTCACATATAGTCCCGGGCATTTTTGTTAGGTTTTGGGTCTTTGAAAAATAAAAGATAATAATATGGATAGAAAATGGTCATGTTGGATAAATACATGTTCCTCCATGTCCAGCAATAATAGAATCCATGGTATAGTGGTGACAGCATTTGCCTTGTCATCTCAAGGTCTTGGGTTCAAATCTCAGCCACCCAAGCATTTTATCAATTTCGTCATGGCTTGGGCTGACTTTGATAACATGTGAAGAGTTTGGTTCCAAAACGCAATAAGCGCCAAAATACAAAATCGGGAGAAAACAGCTCAGGGGTAATGTGTGTGGTAAATTGAAAAAAATTGTGAAATTTTTTTTTGAAAAAGTATATTTATTTAGTAGATAGGGCCTGTCGAAAATTCAGTTTTTTTTGCAAAACGCAATAAATCCAAAAGCAGTTTTTTTGCAAAACGCAATAAATCCAGCTCACCAAAGATTGTTTTTGTATGTAGGACTGTTTATTCTTTTCTGTTTACGGTCTTAATAAGGCTTTATTGAATACAATATTGGTCTATATTGTTAATAGCATTATTTGAAAATAAAAAAACAATTTTATTTAGAAGGCATTTGAAATATGGACACAAAACCATGTTTTATGATTTTTGTGGATTTATTGCGTTTTGCAAAAAAACTGCTTTGGGATTTATTGCGTTTTGCAAAAAAACTAAGTTGAGCAAATTAAATCCTATTTCTAAATCAAGGAAAAAGTATGCAAGGATTTTTAAAAGCTACTTGTTGGTGTTTCATGTATGTCCCACTATACCAAGAAAAAATAATATTGAAATAAAAATGGCCATTACTGATTTTATGGACATATGCAGAAAAACAGATTTTGGATTTATTGCGTTTTGCAAAAAAAACTGAAAATTGAAATTAAATCATCCTTTTTCTCCTAGAAAAAAAATCCAAGGATTTCGAAAATCGATTTCTAGGTATTTTATCTTTGGAACATTAATCATTAGTTATTAAAGAAAAATGCTTTCTATTCACCAATTTGTCAAAATCAAAAATACACTATTATCTCAAAACTCATAAAATGGATTTGTTGCGTTTTGCAACGAAACTCTTCATGTCTCTCTGGTGTCATATGGTAGAATAGAATGGCCGCCGGCCACCTTAACATAGGCACACAGTGCAGAGAGCTGTCGTATGCATGATTTATTCAAGGAAATTTGTATAATATCATATACGATGGGTTATAGTGATAGTTCCTCTGATGCTATAATAAAATATACATTGTGTATAGGATAAAATATGAATTTTTTATACAAAGTTGGATTTCGAGAACAAATTTATATAAATTTGTTATCCTGGTAATCTGTTCATCTAAAAATGTTTTTTGCTGAGTGCAAATATACATGATGAGATCCCAATGATTTAATTATTAGAAACATTCCTCAATATATTTGATACAACCCTGTTCGTAATATGTAACTATTTCAATGGACTTTCTTCATTTTCATACAGCCTATACATGCATAACCAACTTGCTTCAATCCCAGGAAAATCTGATTGTGAGATATATAAGGTAGCCAATGCCTTTAACCAATGTTTTCTTTAGTTGCAGTATTCTCATTGGTCAAGGAAACAACCAGGATATGCTATGATGCAGAAATACTATTATTTCAAATAAAAATTCAAAGATCATTAGCAGTGTGTTTGTTATTTTCTTTCATAAATTTTGGGCTATCTATTTCAATGAACAAATAATTGTATTTATCATAAAGCACATAACATAGTTGTACTGTTATTTAGAGCCATGTAGTATTTGGCCACGTAGATAATATTATGATATAATGCTACAGTATGTATGGGCAGGGTATTATGGAAAATAAAAAGTAGAATCACTGTGACTCCCAAATAAGAGTCTGGACTAAATCACTGAGGTTACTCTCCCCAGGATTCTAAAGTGACTCCCTGCTATTAGGGAGTCCAACTGTGTTAACACCATTCATCTCGAGAGTCAAATCAATTTGACCCCATTTCATAATGGAGTCATTGATGTTTGACTCTAATGATCTATAGAGTCAAAACTGGCTGACTCTCCTTTGAAATAGAGTCAAGGTTTTTCGACTCTCAATATGAGCGGTGTCATCACAGTTGGACTCCCTAATATTAGGGAGTCACTTTAGAGTCCTGGCGAGAGTTACCTCAGTGATCGAGTCTGGACTCCCATTTGGGTGTTACAGTGATTCTAGTTCTTCTCTCTGTGTTAGATTCACTTTAAGTCGAACACTTTTTGAATCAAATATCATAGTGAATTGTAGGTTCCATATTATATATGTGAGCTTTATGAAGCCTGGGAGGAAAGTCATGGAGGGGCGTGGTGACGGGAGGGGTGTACACGAAAATAGAAAATAGCAAATGAGAAAGCAGTTAGGGTAATGTTTGAATCTCTGTAAGGAGATGCATGATTCTTTTGCTGGGTCTAGGGTAGATTCACCTAAATTCAACCACCTACTAAGAGTTAGATACCTTAATTTGTAGGTATCCATGCATAACAAGCTCTCTAGAGGTCGTTTGATCGTAACACTAAAATTATATCATTAAACACTTAGCATGATTAGATAAATGCAGATTCCAGTATATGACCCAAGGTATGTGGTTGACTCACGGTGGTTCTATTCTAACCGAGGGATCCTCTAGGGTTATTTGTAAGGCTGCGCCCCTTTCAGCTACAATATTGGATTACCAGGGACTTATGGTCTGAGTACCCATAGTGGCGTCCCATAGCAACATGTAAGTACATTAGTAACTGTTCATAGTATACCATCATGCATTGTAGCTGCGTCCCAACCCTTAATTATCTCTTTCCAGTCCCCATCACACAGTCTTTGTACATGTATTATATATACAGACACATATTCCCACTTAATGCTATACACTTCCCCGATGGCCTTGAGTAAATCTGAATCTGATTAACAAAAGGTATCACTACTATAACAAATGAACTTTGCTTGTATTAACTCAAAACTACACTTTCCAAAACACTGAGTTTGTTAAGCCTCATTGCATGCTTTAACAAAGGCTAACAGTGAATCTAGAAACAAGAGAGCCGCACCTGGATGCCTTTTAGTAAGGTGTGACCTGCTTCCCACACCCTGATGAGAGGGGGACAGAGACGGATGTATCGGTCCTAAGTGAGGGGCATAGCAGGAGAGGGAGCGAGAGAGAGAGAGAGAGCGAGAGAGAGAGAGAGAGAGAGAGAGAGAGAGAGAGAGAGAGAGAGAGAGAGAGAGAGAGAAAGAGAGAGAGAAAGGGAGAGAGAGAGAGAGAGAGAGAGAGAGAGAGAGAGAGAGAGAGAGAGAGAGAGAGAGAGAGAGAGGGAGAATGGGAGAGGGAGGGAGAGAGAGAGAGAGAGAGAGAGAGAGAGAGAGAGAGAGAGAGAGAGAGAGAGGGGGAGAGAGGGAGAGAGTCAGACAGACAGCCCGACAGAGACAGAGACATTCAGACAGACAGAGACAGAGACAAAGACAGAGACAGAGAGGTGACAAACGATTATTTCTATTGATCACCTAATGAAGACCGCATATGGTAGCCTTGACATGTGGCTCATCGAATAGACCCTAAAATAACCCCAAAGTGGCTTGAAATAATGTTTTTTTCCCAGATTATATAAAAATGTTTAGAGTCAGCCTTGCTTTACAAGGTAGGGTAGGGTAACCTCAAACACACCTTCTTTGCCTAGTCCCGCCTGCCATGATGTTCAATAGTCGGGACCCACAGGTATACAGGTATACTGAGACCACTGTCACTGCACTTGGCAGCGTTTTTATCTTATCTAGGTAAGGTGGCCCCATTCCAGATCGTGGGTGACTAGCTGAGGAGGGTACATGTATATACATCAAACAGCCAACTTTACGTAACCTTGGTTGTGGTATTCCAATATTCAAAACAACTAGCCAGAAGAATAGATCTACAGAATCAATTGAACCTAATACATACATATATGTCAAACGACACAGGGACCTTAATCTATTTGGTACCATAGGTAGAATTAGCTCATTAAGGGCCGCATAGTGCTTTAATTTGTTACGCCATTAGTCACTATGATGCATGTATGTATCACAAGAAAAACTGTGGATATAGGGTCGACATGATGTATGGATGCAGCGCTGGCGAGTCACTCGTCAGGGCTGCATTCAT
Organism: Harmothoe impar; assembly: GCA_947462335.1. NCBI lineage: Eukaryota > Metazoa > Annelida > Polychaeta > Phyllodocida > Polynoidae > Harmothoe > Harmothoe impar. The sequence goes on from OX381707.1 coordinate 23,331,253, forward strand.
GCATCATGACGACAAAAGGGCATAGGGCTAGCACATTAACGCACTATGCGGCCTTTAAAGGGTTACAGTCGTTTTGTAAACCAACTGTGGTCTTAGTGTAGATATACACAGGTCGGTTGAGATGAAGGTAGCTACACCCGACATCTTTCTTATCCTTAATATCCCTTAAGTATGGGCTGCTTCCAGGGCTTGGGGTGAGGAACGCGGACACACGGTGGGGAACATCTAAAGGCAACCTTGATCGGTGCATGTTATTTAGAGAATAGAAAACTTTATTCTACCTACAACAACAAAGCATACAGAGGGCCTATAGGTTAAGCACTGAAGCTACCGACGACATATGTGGGGCGTACAACGATGGTACGCCACGCTGGTGTGAGAGGGGCGTACCACAGTCATCCTGTCCAGTTACTCGCCACAAAATCAGCTCTAAAATGTTTATTTCTGGGCGGATTTCCATAATTTAAAAATTGCTGTTGTTGTTATAGGTAGAATAAACCCAAACAGCACTTGTTTTGCATATTCCCAGATTGCACGCCACTTATGGGCCACGTTGGACCCACTCGTGGCTCATAAAGCCACTTGTGGGTCCAAGGGGGCCCATAGCATGGCGTACAACTGGTCATATGCAAAACGCGTGCCGTCTCTGGTTAATATACTTCATGTCGAGATGAAGGCTCAACACCATCATGCATTACAGGCTTACAGCGCATCGAGACTGAAGAACAAGTTGTCTATTGTCTTTATAAAACGGTTATATATACATTATATAACGTTGTACTTACCTAAGTAGGTTATACCATAACCGTGTACATTTCCTGTGACTAAGACAGGCCATTAACCTGATTACAGCTGCTCAGCGTGCACTGTTGCTCTATCAAGAACAGCACGTGACTTCTCTGATGCTACAATGCATGGCCAACCGTTTTATAATATCTTTTAAAGAATATACCAGTAGGTTACAGAGTGTATAGACTACCGGTGAATAGTATATGCAACTCCTGGCTTCGTATGTATGGATGATGAAAGAAAGTAATATATATATTTGCCACGATTTGTGTGTCCAATGACCCAAATCACTAAGTGCGCCCCTGCGCACATAATGCATGCACATCATATACGAGGTAGAGAGCCACTACCTTCTGGAATCTAACCAGTGTTGCATGATAATAGATGTGGAAAAATACACTGTGAAGCAGAGAATGTAGGCAATCAATAACTCATTCATTTCAATTAATACTGATATCAGCATACTACTTAACCTAAATCAGAGTTATTATAGGTATGGTCGCACTGTTATTATTAGTGCATTCGTGGTGAGTCACACCCTAACATTTCACCTGGTAAAAGAAAAGGACAAAGCTCATTTACGTTCTATTTATTTCATAAGTACAGCTTTGAAGATGTGGCTGTCGTTTCACAGGTGAAATAACTAGTTAACCATTTAAGGACGGATATCGCTGAAAGATTATATTTGTCGTCATGATGCACCAATGCAGCCCTGGCAAGTAACTTGCCGGTGCTGCATTGGCGCATAACATGCCGACCCTTTGGTAGTCTCTCACGCCCATAGGGTCGGCATGGTGCATGAATGCAGCATTTGCGAGTTACTCGCCAGGGCTGCATTCATACATCATGACAACCAAGGGCATGATGCATTAATGCATCATGCTATCCTTAAAGGGTTAACAGACTGACGTAAGTAATCAAATGACTGTGGATTACTGACATACGTTATTTAATGGGGAAAAACATACGGGGTTCCTTGTTTAAATCAATGGCCCTTTTATAATCCATAAGAAAGCATAATGTCTTCTCACCTGAAAATCCCAAAGGTGGAATCAGATATAGATATGAGAAAAGCTCACCAACTCTTACAAAGGTAAAACCAAGGCCTATAAAAGGTCGAGGCTGAAGAAAGACATGTATTCATGCAAAAGTGCCCAAGTGTTTTGTGGAGCAGGTTGGAGCAAAACCAACAACACCAACTGACCAGGCGGAGTTTCAGGAATCTCTTAACAGACTGAGCACCATTCAAAAGGTAATTTGGTTAGGCTAAATCCATGTTGTACATTAGGCAAGCTATCCTGTTGGACTGTAGAGTTCTGCTAGTGACTGACTTCAAGAAGCTATTTATATATTGTTGTTATTATAATCTCTCGTAGGTGCAGTTTAAAAAAATGAATTATATTTGCCCGGATTGGAAGGAAAATAATGTATGCCTAAGCTGTTTTGTGACCAAGGAAGAAATCTAAATTCAAATGCTAGGAGGATAATAACAATTGAAATTGATGAGTGTCACCAGAAGTCAGGGAAAGTGACTCAAAACAGAAAAAAGGTAGACCGTGCTTGGTGTTTAAAAGTCTAAGGCTAAACACTGGCTGGAAAGGTCAATCCCATCAGAGAATCTAAAGGTTGATTGGTCAGCATATTCATAATGGTTAATGACTCTAATGTGTCGTGCTAATGTGGTATTATCAAAATGAAATAGGATATTGCCGGTCACGTTATGAGTATACAAATTAGAACTAGTAAGCCTAGTGTATATATAAATACGTCAGTAGAAATTTCATTAAGAGAAATTTAACAATTTTCCTCATGATGGCTATCCCATCCGCAAAGGACAATAAGACCTGTCCAGAAAACTGAATCCTAACATGTCGCTATCTCTCCAAGATGAGGCTATAACCAGCCGACCCTTTCCTATTCTACACTTTTTTAGACCTGTTTTGGATACATAAAACAACTGTGAACTTGACCATCAACTTGGTATGGCATAATTCCAGGTCATCGATCATACTATTTTCAGTCTAGATAAGAGAAAATAGGATATGCAATTGAAATAGAATACACATCTTCTAAGTGTATAGGACCATCCACTTATGTCATGGGAGTGTTTCTAAATAATCTAATGGGTTTAGTTATAATATTTTACCCAGGATGGGTGATAAAACCAAAAGTGCCTCATAATCATTTAATGGGTCGTTTAATATCAAGGTTCTGAACTTAATGGATTAGCAACATGAATGATCTTTTTAATTGTGGCAATTAAATTAATCAGCATTAAGTGTCCCTAATCAGTGAGGAATTAGACGGAGGGTACATTGCAGTTTGGGCAATGGGATGTCTGGGATGGCACAGAATAGGGGAATGACATCTCAAATGAGTCAGACAGAGCAATAGACTTGTGAAGGGCTGCATCAAGTCCTGTTGTGATATGCTCTTTGTCGTCATGATGCATTCGTGTATCATGCCAACAATTTGAGAGTGCATTAACCCCTGAGGGTCAGCAGTTCGCGAGTTACTCGAGAAACAGAGCAACAGCTTCAGAAATTGAGTCAGTATATATATTCACAGGCTCTCGGACCACCTGCATGCACATTCATAGTTCTTAATTCGAGAGTTCGTGTGCAGGGTATCATTTTATCTTCAGATTATAAAAGCATTAAGATCATGTGTAAAATATTCAGTACTTAACAATGATACAATGTCAGAAACTATAATAATTTCGAAATTACAGCTGTGAGAGGAAGTAAATATATACCAAATCTTGTACATGAAATACATCAATGTCAGGAATGATGAATGATCCCTCAACCATCCTATCAGAATGCTGCCCTTCAGATGAAGCATAATATATCTCTTTAAGGATGGCATGATGCCTTAATGCATCATATCCTTGGATGTCATGATGCATGAATGCAGCCCTGGCAATTAACTCGCCAGAGCTGCATTTAATCATCATGCCAACCCTATGGGTTTCTACCTTCCAAAGAGATGGCATGATGCACCAATGCAGCACTGGTCAGTTACTTGCCAGGGGTGCATCATGATGACAAATGTATTTTAGCGACATCCATCCTTAAAGGGATAAGGTTGATGTATATGACAGCCCACCTAGCCAGCTGTAACCCATATTACCCATCACACTCAGGTCCATCCATCACTGCCCCCATAGTAACATCCAGATGTCGAACCTCCCATTGCCAATGTCAAAAGACGGCCACAACGTTAAAGAAGACTGAGATGGGGTTTATTTTCATAACTGGCACTTTGGCACCAAATTGGCAGCCAATATGTGGCCGGTATTCCAATGAAATGGCATATCCCTGACATTGATGCCTTCCGTTAATGACAGCCATTTAGGGAGTAACAGCAAATGACTGATGCCTAGCAGGAGGTAGTGCTGAGAGTGGTGGGAGAGGGGTGATGGGCGGGCTGGGTATTTTTAGCTGTAATATCTCATTTCTATAGATGGTAGAATCATGCGGAGTGATGGTTGTGAAAGGGACTCTGTGAAGGGGAACTCTGCTGTTTCTGCACCCAGTTACCCTGATGGTGGAGGCAGTTGATATGGAGTCGTTTCAGTCTTAAGGTATTGGATGTAGGGGTGCTGGCTGCTGATAGGGAATGTTGGGTGCACCCGTCTAAAGGGTATTTGGGTTGACTGTAAGAAAGAAAAGTGATATAAGAGAGGATGTTTGTTGCTGGTTCAGAGGGTACCAGAAAGGCAGTGCATGTGTGAGTACAAGACAAGGTATATTATAAAAGTTGTATAATATTGTCTCTAATATAGTATTCCGTGTAAATTTGCTGGCCACTCATTATTTGAAGTCCTGAAAACTAATGTTCAATCACAGAGTATGTTCATAATTTTTATATCCATTGAGTTTATAAATGTGCTGTTTTTTTCTGAAGGAGTTCATAAAAGGAGGCAGAAGGATATATTATATTAAGAGAGCAGTCCAAACATTACAGAGGTCAGAATTATAGAAGACCGAGAATTGGTAGAACAACTAGTTTTACTGATAGACATTTACTTTATAGCTTATTTCATTTGTAAGAATACCAGACACCTTTCACTTCCACCATATTTCACACAAATAAAAGTTCAAAGGCTCAATCTGTAGGACTTCAAACCCTCTCAGATTACACAGTTCTATGCAGTTGCCCTGTGCCTACCCTAAGACCCCTCCTTTAAGACAACTCCACCTTTAAGACGACCCCCCAACATCGGAAAAAAATTCACTATTATCATATATATGTTAAAAAAACCCACCTTTAAGACAACCTCCTAATTAAAGGAAAAATTCTGTCTTGTTGAGCAGATAAATCCCAATTAAAATCTGTCTTAAAGGCAGGTTTTATGGTATACTTAGCAGCATATTATAGCGATATGCAGTCCTTAAGGATCAAGTGGATACAGTAAAGGCCCCTTATAGCCACATCAACCTAAGGAGTAAAGCTGGTATTAGATGCTGGTTCTGTGGCCTTACACTGCTTACATCACCCTCTTTATGACGACCATGTACCCCGTATAGACGATGACCTTTGCCTAATTCATATCCTTGGAACTGGGAGTAGCATGCTCTGACATCCTGTAGTGTATAACCTTATTAGGAGACTAGATTTGGGAATCAGGAAATGATCTAGACATTTAATTATACAGAGATTAGCTGGGCTAACAGGGGGCAAGGGAAAGGGGGTTCGGGTGGGAAGTGGCAGGGGTAGAAACTTGCTGGAAAGCTTTTAACCTATAGTGGGCACAGAATATTGGATGAACATTTGGAAAACAGTTGCCAATGTTGATTCAATGTTGATTTAGTGTTAATTCAAAGTTGAACCGAATTGGGAAGAAGAATATTAGCATATCTTGTGTTGGATTAATTATATTTGTAGCTTTATCATTCAGCTGTTGTGTACAGTACTGCTAGCAACAGCAGAGGAACTGTGAGCTTTGTTCTGTCAATTTTGGGTGCATTACTTTAGACGGTTTTGTATTATTAGCAGTATGAAGAGTAAATACATACTGAGTGCATTGTCAAGTACACTGTGGTATAGCAGACATGTGAGGGGGCTGAGGGGAAAGTCTTTACAGGTCTAGTACTGGCCTAATGGACTGCTAAAATGTAGGTGTACTTGACCAGCTGCTCATCAGTAGCCAACCATGTATCCACCTAGCGTTACTAATGGGTATAGGGAGATATTAGGTACGGTCAGATGACACTCATCAGTGGTTATGGACATTGGCCATGGATGTAAGCCTCATCTGGGGCCACAATCTGCACTTATCTTTGTTAGCATAGCTACACTTGGTGACTACCAGGGGGATGTTATTTGGTTATATTCTTTGGCTTTCATAAATTTCATGTCACTATACAGCTTATAGGTTTGAATGAACTGCTTTGAATCATCAATAAACAAATTCATCCTTTAAAAAGTAGAGATACTACAAACATTTATATCAAATAGTTACACAGAAGTATGTAGATCATGAGGTAGCTTTGGAAGGGCAAAACTCAGGTTCATTTTGAATGGCCTGTACTAATATAATAAAATATTATTTCCATAGATGGATTTATTGGGAACTGGACGGGTAGTTATTTCTATGTCCCATTCATTGTCTATAAATTAATTAGCAACTACCCTGGTACTACCCATATGATAAACAGTCTGATTTGCCCCTGACAGTGTGCTGAATCCAAGTTTGCCTAATGAGTGGCAATTAGCTCTTGACTGGCACCTAATCTGAAAGTAATGTCCTTAGAATTATCCGTTCAATTAGGAAAGACCCATACTGCTCGAAGCCTATACCTTTATAGAACATAGCATAAACTATCATCTCCATAAGTATTCTAGCATCTAATAATACATATATCAAATCAATTATTAAAAAGCATAATCAATAATGTTACAACCTACACATCATACATGTCTCTTTATAAATACACATTGTAATATGCATACATGTGGTATTTGTGGAGTTTTGCTATATTTGGTTATGTGATTGACTAAAAATGAAATTGAATAACAATTAGCCCACAAATAAAAGTGTACTTCCATAACTAGGTTCTGAGAATAATCCTTACTTGACCTCCTCAGGATGGATGGTAAATTGTAGGCCTATATGAATAGGCCATATGAATGGTCACTTTTCTCAGCTGTCACATACAAATAATAAAATAACTCCCACACAAATGATTGCCAATTATGTCATCAACTAGAAATGTAAACCCCCCCCCCCTCCATAAAAGAAAGAAAAAAGAAAAGTGTACATACTATTCAGTGCAATTCCACCACCTGCAGCAGTGAACAAAATGGCGTTAACCAGCTACAATTAATGTATGAGTGAGAGACAGAATTATGCCACCCCACGGGTAGAATGGTCAAATCACATCTGCTGATAACACAGGAGTCAGCCATACTAAGGGAGTGGTCATTTTTTAAGAACAGGGGGGGGGGGGTCAGTGAATTTTCGTGCGAGAGGGTTTATGTTTTTTTGGTCCCCCCCTCAGGCTAGTTGAAATTGAGCGGGGCCGAAACTTTTGAGGTATAGTAATGCACAGGCTTTTTCACTAAAAAGGGGTGCCAATTTTTTGGTTCCCCCTTCAAGGGGTCCAATTTTTTTGGTCCCCCCCAAAGTCACCACCACTTTGTTAACATGATGCGTGCATGCAGCCCTGGCAAATCTACAAGCCAGGGGTTTATTCCTACATTATGCCGACCCTGCTTGGATCCCCTGTCAGATGCAGCACTCGCAAGTTACTCATCAGGGCTGCATTCGTACATTTTGGCAACAAGTTTGCAATATGCATTAAAGCACTATAGATACCTTAAAGGGTGACACCCTGATTGGCTAGGTCAGCTGAACTCAGCCTATTGAGCGTGGGTGCAGTGCACTTGGACAGATCCAGACAAACAACTCGAATAGCCTTATTTTGCAAAATAGATAGGAAATTTATGACAGCTGTCTAGAAAATGGGAAATTCACATAGCAGGAGACATAGCATAAAAGTAAAAAGTAGAAGAAACTCATGAGAAAGGCAAGGAGAAATAGGGAGGTGAAAGAGGGCCTTACACAGGTCATCAGCTCAATCTTTCTAATGTTAAGGAAATGATGTGGTCAAGGGAGGATCCAGGTGACATAAGACAGAGGCTTTCAGTAAAAGGTGATTGGACTGTGGCACAGTATCTGGATAGTGGGGGAGGATTATTAACCAGTTGTTAACCTTTCAAGACGTGCATAGTGCATGGAGATTTTGTTTGCAGCTTTCTTTGCTGTTTCCCATAGAGTTATAGTCGATGCTCGGCCAGCCATGGTGTCAACTATGGTTGATGCTCGGCCCTAAAGGGTTAAAGATGGCATGATACCTTAATGCATCATATCCTTGGTTGTCAAGGTATTAATGCAGCTCTGGCGAGTTACTTACAGCCCTGGCAAGTAACTCTTCAGAGCTGCATTCAATCATCCTGCAAACCCTATGGGTTTATACCTTCCAAAGGGATGGCATGATGCACCAATGCAGCACTGGTGAGTTACTTGCCAGGGGTGCATCATGTTGACAAATGTATTTTAGCGACATCCATCCTTAAAGGGATAAGGTTGATGTATATGACAGCCTGCCTACCCAGCTGTAACCCATATTACCCATCATCCTCAGGTCCATCCATCACTGTCCCCATAGTAGCATTCAGATGTCGAACCTCCCATTGCCAATGTCATAAGACGGCCACAACATTAAAGAAGACTGAGATGGGGTTTATTTTCATAACTGGCACTTTGGCACCAAATTGGCAGCCAATATGTGACCGGTATTCCAATAAAATGGCATATCCCTGACATTGATGCCTTCCGTTAATGACAACCATTTAGGGAGTAACAGCAAATGACTGATGCCTGGCAGGAGGTAGTGCTGAGAGTGGTGGGAGAGGGGCGATGGGCGGGCTGGGTATTTTTAGCTGTAATATCTCATTTCTATAGATGGTAGAATCACGCAGAGTGATGGTTGTGAAAGGGACTCTGTGAAGGGGAACTCTGCTGTTTCTGCACCCAGTCACCCTAAAGGTTGAGGCAGTTGATATGGAGTTGTTTCAGTCTTAAGGTATTGGATGTAGGGGTGCTGGCTGCTGATAGGGAATGTTGGGTGCACCAGTCTAAAGGGATTTCGGGTTGACTGTGAGAAAGAAAAGTGATATAAGAGAGGATGTTCGTTGTTGGTTAAAGGTGGGTTGTACGGTATACTTAGTAGTACATTATAGGGATATGCAGCCCTTAAGGATCAAGCTGATACAGTACAGACCTCTTATAGCCAAATCAACCTAAGCGATAAAGCTGGCATTAGATGCTGGTTCTGTGGCCTTACACTGCTTACATCACCCTCTTTATGACGACCATATACCCCGTATAGACGATGACCTCTTCCTCATTCATATCCTTGGAACCGGAGACTAGCATGCTCTGACATCCTGTAGTGTATTACCTTATTAGGAGACTAGATTCGGGAATCAGGAAATGACCTAGACAGTTAATTAAACAGAGATGAGCTGGGCTAACAGGGGGCAAGGAAAAGGGGGTAGGGGTGGAAACTGGCTGGAACGCTTTTAACCTATAGTGGGCACAGAATATTGGATCAACAATGAGAAGCGGTTGTCAATGTTGGTTTAATGTTGATTCAATGTTGAACGGAATTGGGAAGAAGAATATTAGCATATCTTGTATGGGATTAATTATATTTGTATCTTTAGAATTCAGATGTAGGGGTGCAGTGCTGCTAGCAACAGCAAGGGTTTTGTGAGCGTGGTTTGTCAATTTTGGGTGCAGTACTGTAGATGGTTTTGTATTATTAGCAGTATGAAGAGTATATACATGTATACTGAGTGCATTATCAAGTAGACTGTGGTATAGCAGACATGTGAGGAGGCTGAGGGGAGAGTCTTTACATGTCTAGTACTGGCCTAATGGACTGCTAAAATGTAGGTGTACTTGACCAGCTGCTCATCAGTAGCCGACCTTGTATCCACCTAGCGTTACTAATGGGTATAGAGAGATATTAGGTACGGTCAGATGACACTCATCAGTGGTTATGGACATTGGCCATGAACGTAAGCCTCATCTGGGACCACAATCTGCACTTATCTTTGTTAGCATAGCTTTACGTAGGGACGGTGAGGGGGATGTTATTTGGTTATATACTTTGGCTTTCTTTAAGGCTCCTTCACTGTATTTCACGTACAGATTGGTACACGTCCTAGAACTACTACATATACATGTGCTTTCATAGGTTTCTATGGAGGAACATGTCATTGCATGGCTAATAGATTCAGGAGCTTACTTTAACATGAAATGCTTTAAATCATCAATAAACTGATTCATCATTTCAAAAGTAGTTAGGGTAGAAATGGCTTTATCCAATGGTTACACAGTTGTACATATAAATCATGAGTAGCTCTGAAAAGGGTTATACTTAGGTTCAGTTTAAATGTGCAGTTTTAAAGTAATAAATTATTGTTCTCATAATCTATGAGTGCATAGTTTTATCGAGAAGTGGACGGGTTATTATTTCCATGTCCAATTTATTGTCCATAAATGAATTAGCAACTACCGTGGTACTACCCATACAATAAACAGTCTGATTCGCCCCTGCCACATCCTAGTTTGCCTAATCAGTGGCAATTAGCTCTTGACTGGCACCTAATCTGACAATAATGTCCTTGGAATTATCCGTTCAATTAGTAAAGGCCCATACTGTCAGAAGCCTATACATTTATAGAACATAGTATATAAACTATCATCATTATAGGTGCTCCGACATCTAATACATATATCAAATCAGATATTATAGAATATAATCAATAATGTTACATAGTGCACATTATAGATGTGTCTCTATAAATATAGATCGTAATATGTATGAGGTATATGTGGAGTTCAGTTATTTTAGATTATGTGATTGCATAAAAATGAATATACTTTCATAATAAGGATCTGATAATAATACAAACTACACCTCCTACGTGTTACCAAAACATATATTTATAGCAGAATTATATATATATACTAGTGTATATATATGGACCATATGAATGGCCACTTTTCTGAGCTGTCATGTGAAGGTAATAAAATAACTCCCACGCAAATAAGTGCCAATTATTTCATCGACAAGAGCTCCCCCCCAAAAAAAGAAAATGATGAGTGCATATAATTATACTATTCAGTCTAATCCCACCACCTGCAGTAGTGAACAGAATGGTGTTAACCAACTGCAATTAGTGTGTATGAGTGGGAGACAGAATTACACCACCCCAGGGGTAGAAGGTTCAAGCAAAGAGCAAATAATACTAAGAGGGTCCACCCCATGTGTTCTCCCATTGTCTCTCATCAATCGAAATACTGAGCTCAATTAGCCAAAAAGGGCGATAATATTGCTCGGAGTGTAGCTCCAACATGCATCATGTAAACTTTGTATAGTTTGAGCATGGCCTGTGGTGCCCCCTGGTGGATGGAGTGTACAGTCCACTGTTCCTACCCAAATCTATGTTAATCAACAGCCCTCAGGAGCTCCTATTCCTGATAAGTTTGCTTTCAAATGTCGCTAAGAGATGACATTGGTCGTCATGATGCACCAATGCAACCCTAGTGAATAACTCACCTGTGCTGCATGGATGCATTATCACTGATTATGCTGACCCTTCGGGAGTGTCTCAACCTCATAAGGTCGGTATGTTGCTTGAATGCAGCCCTGGTGAGTTACTCGCCAAAGCTGCATTCATGCATCATGACGACAAAGGGCATGATGGATTCAGGCATAGTGCATAGTGCAATAATGCATGTACCCTTTATCACTATAATGCAGGCATATAGATGCTTGAAAAGGCTTCATTTATGTATCAAACAACCGACCCTTCAGGATATATCAACCCTGGTGGTTTGCATAATGCTTGAAGGCAGTATTGGTGAGTTATTGGCCAGGGTTGCATTCGTTTACCATGACGACAAAGGGTACAGTGCAAGGGGGGGGGGGACTTTTTCACAAGGCAAGGCAATATTTGGTTCCTGCCTCAAATCGGTGAACCCCCGACCCTGTTGTTAAAAGGACCATTCTCTAAATGACCTAACATGACAGAAGTACCGGTATTTGATTGAATGTTCGGGAAGTAAATAGACAAAACTCCACGCCAAATGTATGTACATCATATCACTAGATGCCGTGAGGTCATGTGCTTCATTATGGGGGTAAAAATGTAGGAATTTACCCAGTAGAAGTGAGGGGATGAAGCCTTACTCCGGCATAGCTGTTTTAGGCCTAAAACCGCGCCAATTGGCGCGGTTGGGCACGAATGGGTTAATTCACATAATTATATGAAACACCCTATTTACATCTTGATGCTGTACAATACCATGTCATGTAGGCTAGAGCAGTACTTGCAGTGCATCAATTTGGGCAGTCTAGAAAACCCCTTGGGCATCCATGTAGGAGGCTGTCAATGGGTACACACAATCTTCTGATATGTTAGGACCTGGCTGATTTGTTTTTACAGATGGCTGGGTAATATTTCAATATTATCTATGGGGTAGAAAAAGACCATCACTTTTCGCAAACTGTCATTTTCCCCCTTTGTTATAAACCTATGTTAAATGCCCACTATGAGATACTACTCTTCAAGGTCTTTCCAACGTGCTTTTCCATAGTGTCATAGTCCTATCAGGAGCTGAACAATCTGAAAAACCCTGAACCTCATCTCAGGCAAACTCCTAAATGCCAATTTTGTGTGTCACCCATGGCTGCACTTTGAGACCACTGCAGTGCGTATTTCAGAGTGCCTAGCTTAGCATAGCAAGGCTGTATCACCATGTAATAAGAGAACATACTTGTTAAAATGATTCACTATATTTGTAAAAGTACATACAGAGTGTTCTAATTGGCCATTTCATAACTCTATTATAGGCACAGTAACATGGAGTATCTGAGTATCTAAATAATGTTAATCATGAATTACCTCATGTCCCATCTTTAAGTCAGTGCCACCCAGTAAGCCCCACCACTTCATGTTAAGATGGATTCATCACTGATCACTATTCAATAACCAAAAAAGGCTACAATAATCGTCCCTTGATGAGTAGGATTACCGTTTTTCATGTGGGATCTGTCTTTTTGTCAGCAAGAAGAAACCACGTTTTCATCAGCTCGTCATGATTGTCCTCATCAGAGCTCAGTCAATTGGAAAAAGGTGCGTTCCAAATCATACCCAGATTGTGTAATCCTAGGGAAACATGACATTCTCATCAATGATAATAACACAGGACATGCGTGTTAATGAAAGCATTACATATTGTTATGAAGGATTTCATCGATAGTCTTGGTATCATCTAAGAAGATTCTTACATAATTATAGACTGTAAATCCTTTGACATCAAAGGGATATACAATGTGCATTGTATGACGTCATCATTGATCAAATATAGCAGCTGCTGTATCGCCTAAGTCTAACTTGAATAGGGAAATGGAGGGCACCTCAGTGGCGTTGATTAATGCTATGTTAAAGAAAAATAGTGGAAATTTGCATAAATGTGGATATGGCTTCACTATGGCTATATTGATGGCTTTCAAAGGCGGAACTGAATAAAGGACACTGATACGATTGTGGCATACTATACAAAATGCTCGCAAAAGACTGAATGCAACTTCTCTAATATTATGCACCATCAAATAAACAAAGTGTTCGCAGGATCTAAATGTCCGAAATAATAATTATTGTTAAATTATGCTGCGGATTTATCATCACTTTAGAGTTATAGACAAAACTCCACACCATTGACATAAATGCACATCATACTTCACGAGTTGACATGGAGTACGGAGCTCCCATAAGCTTAGCATAGGGAAGGCCATACCACCATGTAATAAATGTTGTTAGTTAGATGCTGAATCTTTTGGTGTATAGCTGGTCGTCTTCTGTCCAATGGAATTGATCTGTCGGCCGATTTATAAATATATTAGTTCATAATTATGTTTCACTGGGTAACATACCACGGTCAGTCCTAACCTGCTCTCCCCTGCTCTCCAATGTCCTGTTATTTACTGATATGTCCAGACCCCATAGCCTTTATCTTAGTATCCGCCTGTCTCTGCTATAGAGTTTTGTGCCATCTAGAAACCTCGTCCCCTCCTCACTGTAATGGCACCTGTCACACTATAGCTTGCGTCAGCGTTATCGCCTAAGGAGACGAGAGTCTTCTCCAAATAACATCCTCCATTCTGGATGTTTCATTCTGAATAATCTTCCTAGAAATGACACAATAATGTGCCCATCTGCCGAGACTAATTTAAAGTTTTGGCACTGACTCCCATTATATTAGTCATCCGGTCTATTATTATCTCAATTAGCCTTGACAATGGCTAGGTTCTGTTTTGCCATGATATACTCCCACTACAGACTCTCTCTCCCCCTCCCTCTCCCCCTCTCTCCATCCCATATTATGTATGTGACATGCAGGTTGGGGGTTGGGGAAGGACAAAACAGGTACTTTAAACAAGATCAGTATATTAATATAAAAGGTACTTTAACTGTTTAAAAATGTAAATTTCGCAGAAATTGCCAACAATGGTACCTGCCTAGCATAATAGACACTGGTTTTGAAATAAATTTGGTACTTTGAAAGGTATCCGGCATTAGGGCTTGGTGTCCTGAATTAGGGCCTAAATTGACATGTATTCATTCTCTGGATTCCTGACATAATAGAGAAGTAATTGCGATATGCTTAATTCATATGTAGGAAAACTTGTCTACTCTTCTTGTTTCAAAGCATTGAAAGATTTCAGGAATTTTGAATTGAGAAGATATGGAAAAAAAAGTGTCCGGATTTAGGGCCTGAATTGATATGCATTCAATCCCATGTTTTTGAGCCACGCGAACATGCACATACATGCCTTTCTTGTAATACTTTATTGGGAGATTTAGAAGATATTTAGGTGACGAAACGAGATAAAAACCACTAAGTGTCCGAGATGTGGGCCTGTTACTCTAGTATAATTATGTCACATTTCTTTATAAACATAATTATGAATTCTTCTTCGTAGCGGGGGTTGATTGAGGGATTCAAGGAAAAGATTATCTTCAATGTTATTACTTGTGGTTTGGGTAACATGGCACCATTGGTGACATGCAGGATTTCTGTGAGTTTGATCTGTGACCTTGGGGCTCTAGGGGTCATTTTAAGGTGGCTGGGGCATGTAGGTGGGCGTTGTAGTCAGGAGATGGTGGCAGGGGAGGTCATGCCCTCAGGCAGTAATAGCGTGACAGCAACAAAGAAAGGCGTTAACAAGACACGTCTTTAGTCCCTGCTGCATCCCAGCCTAGGCCTCACAAGTTGTGTTCTGCAGGTAACGTGGTAAGGAAATAGGCTCGGTTTGTTGCTTCTTTTTGCATCTATATTCTAGAGAAGAGTTGTGTTACTTTGGTTTTTCATATTAGTGAAGGAAATGCAATCTTGAAACGAACCAACTAAAAGAAAGGGAAAAAAAAGGGGGGAAAAGGGTCAGTATAGGGATACCTAAACACATCTTTGTTTTGGCCCTACCGGGAGCCGCTCTCGCTAGAGCTGCATCCTAAACCAAATCTCAGCATCCTATCTGTCTTTTAACCTCTGTCTGACCTTTCCTCCTCAGCATTAGATGAAAACCTTAAAATATTCCAAACCTTATAAAAACAGTAAGGATATATGATTTGTGTACAATAGGTGCACATACTAATTTGCCGCCAAAATCTTTATAAAACTTTTAATAGTACCAGAGTGTAATCCTTATTGCACCTCATTTTACAGCACACAAATGCACGAGGGTTTCTAATACAATGACTTATAAGAAACGGAAACATGTAACAATGTTATATAATATATAGACAAATGCCAAAGCCCATTCATACCATCTCTACTGCATTTCACGAGTTGGGGCTGGGGCAGTATCCCACTCAGCCTGGGGCTTCGTTGGATGCACCCCAGCCCCCACGAGTGAAATACATCAGAGCGGTATCAATGTAGTTGGCATTTGTGTTTATTTTATATTTTAAGCAGTATCCCACTCAGCCTGGGGCTTCGTGGGATGCACCCCAGCCCCCACGAGTGAAATACATCAGAGCGGTATCAATGTAGTTGGCATTTGTGTTTATTTTATATTTTAAGCAGTATCCCACTCAGCCTGGGGCTTCGTGGGATGCGCCCCAGCCCCCACAAGTGAAACACATCAGAGCGGTATCAATGTAGTTGGCATTTGTGTTTATTTTATATTTTAAGCCATTTAAGGAAGGAAAAACAGCTTTTTCCTAGAGGCCATTGAATACGACCACATTGTTTTCAATTGGGGGCATTAAATACTGCCCTTCTAGTACTTAAGCATAGTAAAGCTTGTATTTCAAAAAGATAATATAAAGGAAACACATGAAACCAGTGTATAACTAGCTGTAGCGGTAACAGCATAGCATTAAGGTAAACAAGAATCAAGAAAATACCTTACTTTGGACCGTCACAAAAAGATCATAGCTTAATGTAGGCCACCACAACATTAGCCATGACCCATTTCTAAACCTTACACTGCGATGATCTTATAGCCTGAACTATGCTTCACCGACTGCTCTGAAGGTTACCTCATTGTCATTCATTAAGGACAAGACATGCAGTAATTACAAACCACATTTAGAGCCAAAAAGGTAATTAGCCGCTGGTCCCCAACCTGGCCCCGGCCTGCAGTGAGGTGGGGGACCAGCACGCCGGGCACCAGCAACGTGTCTGGCAGCTAATTGTCGTCTGCTTCACCAGGCACCAATGTTATACTTTGTTCAGTGTTAATACAGCAAAAATAATCTTTCTCATCATTTCAAGAAAATAAGATAAATCACCTTGTCTGATGAACAAATGACTAGTTTTAAGACATATTTAAGAATATTCTTTCTAAAAAGTGGTCACAAATGTTGTCTGCCAGGTAAGTCCACCGTTCGAAGAAATAGATATTGTTTGTCGACCTTTTTCTTTGATTTGTTTAATTTGGGTAATAATAACATTTAAAAGGGGTGAATCATGTATATACTAGAGTTACTGCATTCCTATTGATAATTGTATTATTTAATCACATAAAACCAATAGGTATGCCACAATTGTATCGGTGCCTTTTATTCCATTCCACTTTTGAAAGCCATCAGTGTTGTATTTTGCAGTGCCAACTGAAGTTATAGGTTATGTATATGATTTAACATTAAGACTTAACCATGTCAGGCATGGCACCTTTTCGAAAGTTTTTATCTGATAAATTCAGCAAATTCGAAAACCAAATATGGCAATGTGTTTTCCATCTATGGTTATAAGAATTAGATGGTTAACATGTATGTATGTGAATTGTTCGAAAGACTTACATTTCCCCCTTCTTTACAGAAGAATGTTTCTACTCAGTTTGAAATAGTTTATCAATGCTTTGTGTTACGACAGACCCCAGTATCAAACCATTTGTGTCAGCTTATCTAGCAACATTATCCAATAAATTAACCCACTGCTCTCTTTTTTGGTGGATGAAACAATCGCTGCAAAATGCCTGCTCTATAGGGGAGCACTAACAAAGTTACAGGCTCATTCCCCACAATGAATGACATTACGTTAGCACCAGGCACTACTATCATAAGGCCACTCAAAAAAAGGTTTTCTCCTATCACCACACGTGTTATGAAAATTGTGATTTGGGGAAATTTTCTTCTCTTTTTTCTTTTTCCAAAAAATGTTAAAGAGTTGGCAGATATTGGCATACTTGGTTTTAAATCAAAGCTGATAATGTCAGTAATGCGGTGAGTTAGGAATATATTATACTATAACGTCTTCTGGGGATCAATAAACTCTTAACAACTAAAATTTGAAGATTGTTTGTCTTAATTTCCCTATATATTTTAGCTTCCAGTTTAGGCCAAAAAAAAACGCCTCGCCATATTTTCAACTGCCGTGTTCTGAGGAACAACTTTTTTTGAGTGGCCTTAGTGTCCGAAGCAGGAGGACCCATACACCATAGTAGGCTCCAGCCGAGGCAAGCCGCAGCCACAGATCAATCCAATATTAGACACCTCATTAAGGCCTTCATTAGGTATAGTATCAACAATGCTGGAATCAGTCTATTAGACATGCCTATGTGTATGGTGATATGACTGCCCAATCTAGCTGTAAGTCTCTTAATTCTTGAATAACATTAACGTGCTCAGTCCATGGGCAGTTATACTGGTATTACAAAAGTATATAGTCTTAACAATTCTAAAGGAGATTTATTCAATGAACAGGTAGGAGGGATACACTCCATTTCTATTAAGGAATGTCACTTTAATTGCTAATGCTAACTCACTTGCGATATCTGACTATGAATGTGAGTTATTCTATGGTCCTTAATTTTTCATACACCAGTTACACACGTATGCTATACAACTAAGCCCTGGTAATCATTAAGTTTCTAAGCCATTATTTTAGACATTACCATTAATAATGTCATTTAAAAAATACCTGTTGTACAGAACACATTTGTATTGTGTTCCAATTTAGAGTATAACAGCCACCCAGAAAATATGGTTCACGTGTGTGTCATACATTGTAAATTTCACAGAGGAATCATGATGGCAATAAAAGCTACAGTTGTTTAAAAAAAATACAAGCGTGAAAATGCGTGAGCATGCGTGAAATATTTTTGCGTTCTAACTCAATGTGTGAGGATGCGTTGGCTTTGTGTGAGCTGACACAGCACTCCCGCATCCCCACTCAATGCAGGTCTCACTCATCCCCAATCAGATGCGGAATTGAGACGGATCTTCTCTGATTGGTCCAGTTTTCAAGTTTCAAATCTCTTTGTTCAGAGAGGTGACAGTTAGCACAAGTACTGGAGAAGGATGTGTATATGGTAAGCAGTTGCATGTTTCCTTTCTAGCACAGCTTAAAACATATTCTATTATCATAAACTGCCTGTACCTAAAGTCGTATATACCCAGTCTACTGGTAAGTTATGACCATGTGTTCTCATTGAGATATCAATAAGGAAATAGCAATCTATCTCCCATTAATACTAATTCCCCCTCCCCCTCACAAGCCCCCTCCCCCTTCACACCAAGCAGGTCATGTGACCAATGCATACAAGCAAACTGCTTTAACTTGAGACCCTCTGTGTCTACTGAATTGCATCAGTTTGAGTGAGTAGTGCATCTAATGCAAACCCCACGCAATGTACACGTTTTTGACGCAATGCGTTTCAATGTTAATTCAATGTTCTGTGCAAATAGTTATATGAAATATGTTTTTGTTTTACCAGAATCTAGATTTTTGAGATGCGATAAGGTGACTATGATACAGTGTCTTCTACACATTGAAATAGCACAAACGCTGTGTTTTGGTTTCGGAACGTTATGACTAGACTGGAATAGACGTGAGGTTGCAGAGGCTCCCAGTCTAAGGCCGATTTTTAGAAGAAAAAGACAATTAGGAGGAAACATCCAGCGGAGAAAATCTGAGTGAAGGTGAGATAAACCTTTTGGTGAAGGTTTCAAGCCTCTAAGTGGATTATTCAGCGAGATATAACAATTTTTAATTGAGCGCGCAGAGCTCAAGGGAAGTGAGCGATATTTAGAGGAGCAAGCCATTGACTTAAACACTGCAGCAAGGTGAGCCCAACGGTTTTTTTCCCATTCAAATTGGAAGATGCCTACAAAAGTAGAAATGGATCGTAAACTAGATCAAATTATCAAAGACAATGCACTAATTATGGAAAATTTAAACAAGGTTGATAATCTTGTGTCCCAAGTTGGAAAACTTGAGAAAAGGCTGGATCCAGTCCTTGAGAAAATTCCTGCAATGGAGAAAGCAGTGGAAAGGCATGACGTGTTGTTTACTGAACTAGAAACAGCAGAGGTACAGAAGAAGCTGAAATTTGATGAGTTAGCAGATAAAGTTGTGAAGTTGGATGCTGAGAAAACTGGGATGAGTAAAGAAGAAATTAGAAGGCTGGTAAAAGAAGAAATCGCCATCATTGTAAAAGAAGAGATCAAGACTGTCAAGAAGGCGGTTGAGGTAGAAGAGGGCATGGTAGATAGGAGGAAAAATCTGGTGCTGTTGAATGTCCCTGAGATGCAACGAGAGAATTTAGTAGGTGATGTAGCTGACATTCTATTGACATCTGAAAATGACTTTTTTAGAGATATAGAAGAAGCCACTAGGCTAGGAAAACACCGGGGCGCCAAAAGGCCCAGAGCCATTTTGATCAAGTTTAAGTCGGTACAGAGGAGGAATCTTGCATTTGCTGGAAGATTTCTCATGAAGAGAAATGACCGCTGTAGGAACTTTAAGTTATATGAAGATCAGACTGAAGAGGAAAGGGACCAGAGAGAAGTCATGAGAGGGATTGTGGATCTAGGTCAAGACCTAAAAAAGGAAATCAAGATGGCTGGAAATTCAATCTTGCTGGAGGGAAAGAAATTTACCTACAAAGATTTGAATGAACTACCCCAAGATCTAACAGTCGAGAAAGCATTTGTTCGGGAAACAAACTCTGCAATACTTTTCCAAAGCAAGAACTCCTATCTATCCAACCACTTCTTACGTCCAATTAAATTTGAAGGGAAAGAATTTAGCTGCAATGAGCAGGCTTTTTTCTTTAAGAAAGCACAGATATGTGATCGAGTAGAAGAGGGAAACAAAGTCATGAAAATGAAGTGCCCCAAGGCCATGAAGAAGATTGGAGATGCAATTACACCTAATGACGCGTGGGAAGCTAGCAAGCTAGCAATCTTGAAAGCCATCAATCTTGTGAAGTTCAGTGACCACCATGATCTTGGAGATAAATTGAGAAGTACTAAGAAAACCCTGGAGGAAGCCACTGGAGACAGGTTCTTCGGAAAAGGTCACTATCTATTGACCAAGGAAGCCAAAGAGGGGAAAGGCTCTGGCGAAAACAAGTTTGGTTTAATTCTGATGGAAATCCGTGATCTGATACGCACCTAAATCTCTAAATTGTGAGTAAACTACACGTGCAATTGTCTTCAAACTTAAGCCCATTAATCTCCATATAAAACTACATTGTTTAGGCTATCTAATTTATCCAAAAAAAAATTGTAACGTATATTCAGGACCTTTTTAAAAAAGCCGGTATCAAAATTTGCTCGTAGCACGTCAAACCGGAAGTAGCCGTCCCGCCATTTGTAAACAAAAGAAGACGCGCATAGCAACTCGCCGGGTAACCGGGTCAACAAATATTTTTATTAAGTTGCGACTGTATTACAACAGTTTTGTCGACTGGTAATATTATAAGTATTTATATTTGATACATAATGCATATTTATATCATTGATAACGAGTTTTATCAAATTAATATTTAAAATTTTTAACGAGTCATTTACTGCGGAGTAACCGGAAATGAAAAATCCAACATGGCGGATAGCAACAACAACAAGACGGAGAAGGTCACGGCTGCTGCCACTTTTCCTGGGATTTCTAATTGAATACACCAGTGAGAGAAGTTTTAATGGTGCATAATTACGTATGAACTATACATCTAAAGCGTGTCAGTAATTAAATTAGCCCAAAGGCGACAAATTGATTTAAAATAAGGATTCGGTGTCTTTGTCGAGTGTGACACTATAGTGACTTGAGCTTGTCGGTATGGATGGCCCATCCCAGATGCATTTGTATACTGATGGAAGAGTTAATGACGACACATACTACAAAATAATAGCCCATGGTTTATTTGAAACACCAATGCTATTGCATGACTATAGTCATGGAGGCGTGAAGGAGGTCATGCAGAAGGTGTTTACTCACCTAGAATCAAGGCCTAGAGATTTGATGTTCGTATACTGTGGCATAAATGATTTAATAATTAGAGACAACAGTAGCCTTCCAAGTGAGGGGAAGCTAATTCACCTGAAATCACCTCCAGATAGTATGGATACCCCCCTGCCTGATTACCTAGTCAGCATAATGAGGAATCTGATTAATGAAGTGGATGATACAATCCAGAAATCTGGGATGAACTTTAATGTATCAATGTGTCCATTATCTACGATACAGCTGAGTATTTATTCACCTACTAATGGACATACGGAGAAACAACAGGATGGTCTAGATGCAGCAGTTTTGGCCATTAACTGGCTAATAGTGGAATTCAACAAGAAAAGGGGTACTCCTACAGCGTGGATGGGAAATGAGGTGCAGCATAAGAGAAAGGGCAGTATCAGGATGTGCTATGACCTATTGTGTGATGGTTATATGCCAAATGACGTACTACAGAGGCTTTGGGCGAAAGACATATCTGTGGCAGCAAAGAAATTTGAAGACAAGCAGCGTGGAGAAAACTGAATTATTATTTATTGTGAATAGCATGGGTATGATAAGAAAAACTATCAAAAATGCCCAGAATTAGTCATAAACAATTTTTAATTTGTTGCTAATTACCAGCCATAAATATAAACCATAAATATAAAGTATTTTGTATTACAACAAATGCTTGAGTTTATACGTCTTAAAATCTCTGTTGCTGTTTTTATACCCTTTGTATTATAACAAGGGTTTATCAGTAAAAATTTAACAAAGAGTATTTTCTCAGAGAATATTTGTTCATGGTGCTCAGGTCTGTTGACATCCATTTTATTATCCATTTTATTATTCATGCTCATATTTATACTGCGCTTCATGGTCGTTAAATGCAAATATAATTATTAACGAAGAAATACAATTAGTAGTGAGTAATTTATGTACATAGTTACGTCAGATGTAATTATTAGCTTATGGATCGACAACGCAGATTTGACATGTATAGTGGTTGTAAATATTTCTATTTATAAACAGTATTAATATATTGGTAGATAATTAATTGATGGGGTGTGAATTGAACTGAATTGAATTGAATTGAATTTGAATTGAATTGAAATGATCCGTTTAGAGTTATTGGTCAGATTTTTTTTGAACCAGTCACTAATCAATTTTTAACATTTATGGCAATGATTTGCTGTATCTCAGGTGATGAAATTGTTAACCTCTTAAAACTTACATCAGCGGGTTATAGGATTATATTCTATGAATATACAAGCTGCTAGTAATGTTATTAGTTATAAATTTGTTTAAAAATATTGTAAATTGGTCTTAGACTGGAGAGTCTCCAGTTTTTGAGTCAATGTTATAAACGTTCCAATATGAGAATAGAGAAACTTAATTATCCCCCCCCCCTCCCCCCTCATTATTACCCATTATTTTCATCATTATGTATGTTGGTCAATATACCGGTATGTCTATTGGAAATAACTCAGGTCAATTTAAATTGTTAGGTGCGTCAAACCCCAATGGTGGGTAAGTCAAAAGGTCTTAAAACTGTCTTTTGGAATGGCCAGAGTGTGGTCTCATCCAAATCTGTAACGCTGAAGGAGTCACTAATGGATTTAAATGCAAATGTTATTAATCTATCTGAAACCTGGCTTAAGGAAAGTATGGGCGAGCATATTTTTAATTTAGAAGGATATGTAACACATAGGCTAGATAGACTCTATTTAAACAATAATGGTGTAGAGAAAAGAGGTGGTGGTTTAGCCACCTTAATACAAAATGATATTAGACATGAAGTATTTTTTGAAAATGAGCTAAATGTTATGAATGAAGATCTTGAGTTGATGTCCATCAAAGTCAGTTTGCCGTTTACAAGAAAAATATACATCTTGAATGCATATAGGCCTCCTTCAGGGAATATTGATGCCTTTTTCCTTAGCATTATTAAAGCGTTAGCAAAGATTAGAAAGTTAGAAGGAAAAAAGAATGTTGACTTCTTACTAGGGGGTGATCTGAACATAGATTATAGTAAAAATTCTAAGGCTAAAGAGAGACTGACTCTGGTGGAAGCAGCTTTTGGTTTAACTCAATATATTAATGAGCCTACTAGGCCTTTATATTCAAGTGCTGTAATTGATTTAATATTAACTAATTTTAATGATGTAGCTGAAACTGGTATAATTGAAACTGGTGTTGAGGAGGTGAATGTAAGTGATCACATACCGGTATTTATTGTAAGGAAGCGTGTCAAAGGTAGCGCTGCAATTGCAGCGGATTTTTTGGGAAGAACCTACAGAAGGTATTTAAAGGAAGAAATGATTACCCATATGAAAAATATGAATTGGGATATATTTTTTGCATGTATGGATCCAAATGAAGCATGGAGAATTTTTTATGAGCACTTCATCAAGTATTTGGATGAAAAATGTCCGATAAAGAGAAATATATTTAAGAGAGAGAAGCCCTCCTGGATTACACCGGAGGTTGCTACTCTAATGAGAGATAGAGATATTGCTTTGAGAAGAGCTAAAAAAACAAAAAAGCCTGAAGATAAAGAGGTAGCAAGGTTTTTGAAAAATAGATCAAACATTAAGAATAAAAAAAACCATGATAACTATATTAAAAATCAGCTCAAAAAACATGCTAAGGATCCTAAGAAGTTTTGGGAGGAGTTGAAAAAACTATTGCCTAAAGGGAGTAAAAACAATAGTTTTAATTTAAAGGATGATATGGGAGAAGAGATACCAACTGATGGTGCAGCACAGCACATCGATGAGTTTTTTGCTAATGTGGGAAAAAATCTAGCTGATAAAATACCAGTTTTTCAAGGGAATATCCCAATGGATAATGAAGTAATAAATCAGGAGTTCACCTTCTCTGAGATAATTTTAGATGATCTTATTAAGGAATTAAAAAGTATTGATATAGATAAATCATCAGGGTTTGATAATGTGTCATCCAGAGTTTTAAAAGACTGTCTTACAGGTATGTCTGAACACTTCAGATTTATTTTGAATCTTTCAATAACAAGTGGAATATTTCCCAAGTGCTGGAAAAATGGTAAAATCTCTCCGATTCCTAAAGTGAGTAATCCAATAAATGTGGGAGATCTGAGGCCAATTTCTTTGTTACCTATTACTGGGAAAATACTAGAAAAGTTTATACACAAGCAAACAGCTACCTATTTAGAAGGTAATAATTTGTTAACTGATAAGCAAAATGGTTTTAGATCTAAAAGAGGTACTCAAGACACTGTAGTAAAGTTATCTAAAAGTATATTTGAATCGTTAAATAATGAGATGATGGTGGGAGCTGTTTTTATAGACTATCGTAAAGCATTTGATACTATAAATCATATTAAGTTATTGGAAAAATTGCCCATGTTCGGTTTTTCACCCTCTGTGGTAAATTGGTTTAAAAATTACTTGTCTAGTAGAGCGCAAAAAACAATTGCTAATAACCATCATTCTGATTGGGCAGATATTACTTTTGGGGTACCTCAAGGTTCTATTTTAGGCCCATTATTATTTATATTATATATAAACGATTTGTCTAAAATAAGATTGAACTGTAATGTGCTGCAGTATGCGGATGATACTGTATTATTTATAGAAGGATTAAATGTAGAGCAGATAAGGGCTGACATACAACATGATCTGGACAATTTGGTAAATTATTGTGATAAGAATCAGTTGACAATTAATCCAACAAAAACAAAAACCATGTTATATACTTACAGGTTAGGGCTTAAACTTAATGGAGTAATGGTAAAAGGGCATGAATTAGAGTCAGTCAATAATTATAAATATCTGGGTATCCTCATGGATGAGGATTTATCATTTAAAAAAGAGTTTAACAAAACTATAAGTAGAATTAATCATAAAATATGGATGCTAAGTCATTTTAGAAGTTGTCTAGATGATACCACATCGGTTACCTTATTGAAGACTATGATTCTACCGTATATTGATAATAGTAATTTGTTCTTCTCGGGTTTGTCATTTCATGATCAAAAAAGGCTACAAGTACTCCAGAATACAGCTTTAAGGGTCTGCTACCAAATTTTAGATCCTACTGAAATTTCAATTAAAAAATTGCACCAAAATGCAGGGATTTTGCCTCTAGAACTAAGGAGAAAGTACCTACAAGGTAGTATATGTTATAGAATGATAGAAATAAATTCATTTGATATGGTAGAGAACCGGAGAACCAGAGCAGCTGATGGCCCATTAATTAAGACGTATCTGTCTCATAGTGAAAGAGTGAGAAAATCCCCTGCCAATAGTGCAATTGAAGAGTGGAATAGAATCCCAGCGAGAGTTAGATTGTCTGAAAATAAATTGTCATTTAAGTTAGCCCTTAGAAAATTAATAAAGAAATTTTTTGATGAAAAATGGACTCATGCTCAGCAGTTCACTAATGATGCTGTTGAGAATATTTACATTAATGTATAATTGGGTGTAGGCTTGATCTATCTTTGTATTACAACAAGATAGATTTTCTACCTTTATTCTTCTTATTCAAATTTAAACATATTTAATTTAAACATGTTTAATCAAACTTAAACATATTTAATAAAATCCAATTTCGTTTATGCAGAATTTATAAATTAGTTTATGTAAATATCAATGCCGGTATGTGAACTTCTGTGAACCTCTGTGAATTTATGTGAACTTTTTGTGAATTTCTATATTCCATAAGTATTATGTGCATTTTGTAAACCTGTGATCTCATGTTTATCCACTTTTGGTATTTATCCATCTTAGGTATAGTTAGTGTTTAAAGCTCATAATGTGTACTCCGCATAAAATGTATTACATAACAGTATAATTATCATTACTGACGATATAAAATACTTCTAGACCTGTTTATTGCCATTATTATTATAATTATTTAAACTTAAATTTATAATTAAAAGATTAGTAGGCGTAAATACTGGAATGTATATGACAAAAGGTAAAACTTACGGACCTTCATCATTCATCCTTCACCCCCCCCTCCCCCCCCCCCTGAGTAATATCATCAAAGAATTATTTAATTCTTTTATATATCAAAGCCAAAGGAAGATATTTACTGACTGTATATATTGTGATGTACCTCAAGGACTGCTAATATCTTCTTTGTCCTCTGAGCAAACTGTTGATAACTGCATTCGTTTGTAGATTGTTTGTTCAGAATAATAAACCTTTTAAATTGATTGAAAAAATTGAATTGCTGTATCCACGCTACACCTAAATAGGGCCTGCATTTAGTGACCATGTCTCTAGGTCTAAATAGGGCCTGCATTTAGTGACCATGTCTCTTTCTACATCAAAGCCAGCAGCGGCCTCTGACCAGTGGACCTTGGTTCAGTCAGCTGAGTGGTCGGTGCCAGACGGTGCAACACAAAGTGGCCTAGTTACCGACTTGGCCAAATAAAAAGAAAGGTTTGTTTCCGGTAACCCAACCGGGTGTGACAAAGCAGTGCTGGATCCTCTAAATTTTCTCTCCTGTTTTTTCAGGGTTTGTAAATCAGACACTCATTGAGAATTTTAGAGTGAAAACCCTAAACCCAGGCCTACAAATGTGGTAAAAAATGTAAAAATAAAATTAAATATGACCGGCCGGGCCTGCTTTCTCAGACCGCGTTACCGGAAACCAACTTTGAATAAATCCATTTTGGCCCTGGCTACAGTGCCACATATCCTTCTATCTCCCTAGGAATTGTGATGCAACCCATATGTCCTTCACTGAGTCTCTCATTCTCCTCTCGCCGGCCTCATACACCTTGGTGTCACCCTTGACCATCTCATCTACCCTAATTTAGTTTTTTTTATTAGACTGCGGGTTGGTGAAAAATAATACTTGATACAGGCAAGGATATGCAACATGCACATTCTCCTGAGGGAGGGAGGGGTAGGAATTCTTAAGGGTTATAAAAATAACACTTAGTGTAAACAGGTGGTATAAATGTTGTAGTACTCTGCAGCTGGCTTTTTATTTCGAAGATGCATTATTTTTTGAACATGGATTGAGATGCTAAAAGATATTTCATCAGAAAGGTATTCTAGATAGTTTAAAAAAATCTAAAAATGAAGAATAACAAACGATTTAGGATTTTATGAAATGGAACACAATTCTTTGGGACTTTTCCACATGTTTAGACACATGCTTGAACAGGCGTTTTGCATGCTACACTACTTTGTGAATCTTAGGTACATTGCACTTAACATGCATTTTAAACATCGATATTAAAAGCCATTACACCTCCAATGTACTTTCTTTTTGTGAGTCAGTCCCCTGCTTAATTGCCTTAACCAGATCAAAATATTAGGTACGTCCCTTCATTGAAAGTTCACATGTTCAGTGCAAAATATTGAATGCTGCCTGTTACTTGATTTCAGGATATTACGATTACAGCTTAAGTAATATCATACATAGTATCGTTATCAGTCAAAGCCTTTGCTAATGGCATGATCAGGTCCAAGGGCATGTTGTCTGATTAGGCCCCAATACATTGGAGTTAATTAACGCTAGTTACGCTAACTAGGAGTTGGCACAATGCCAATCGTAATTCGGCTGCTAGTTATGTGGGCTACTACTACTTATTAGATTATTTGCAAGGAACAATAAAGAGTTATGTAGACAGTAAAATAACTATCCGCTTAAAAACAATCTCTTTGGGTTTGCAAATGACCCATCAGACCATGGTTTGTATACTGACAAGTAATCAGCTGCACTATATTTCATCAAGTGACCTCATGAACATTTGCTAGATATCTAGTGTATGAGCAGACTATGATGTCTGGACAATTTGCGTTATAACTGCCGTGTTTTATTGTTTATAAATATCAAGGGACATCGTGGGTATGAGTTCTAAATGTATGAAGCCTGGTCTCTTGGTAAAATAGTGATGTTCAGATCTCAACAGCCTTCTATAACTTATTTAGGTCTTTGTCCTACAGGTGCGTGTTATGGAGGTGCCGCCACCTGGTTTTACAAGATGTATCTGTCACGTTATGAGCCCCATGGATGTACTGAATATCCGCATTAGCTAGATGATCACTGTACAGCGCCATCTTGTCTGGTACCAGTGCTCTTTCCTCTGCTAACTATAGAAGCCTGCTGATTAGCTGAAGCTGGTTCCTGTCATGACCGAAATTTGGTGTTTTAGGGGTCATAAACCTTTCAAGTATAGGCCTCCATTGTGGGTCCTTAGGTCACCTGTTCAGATTGGGGGAGTGGTTAGGACTCTGACCTACCAATCCATGCATCATGGGTTCAAGTCCATGTCAAGGCTATTTTGTTCACACACAATTTTAAGATGTATTTTGGTAGGTCAAAAATTGTGATAGTATACAACTCGGTTGTAAAGATCCTTAACACCTAAAATCTAAGATCTAAAATGGTTTTGTATTGTTGCATTGGGTTTTCTCTGTAAATAATATTGCTATTTCTTACCAATTATAAAAAAAAGCTATGTTGCCTTGGCATGGATTTGAACTTATTACCCCTGGATTGATTGGCCAGTGTCCTAACCACTCCCCCAATGCAACCAGGTGGCTTGAGAAATATTCAAATACAACTGATTCAAAATTAGATTACACTATAAATATTGATCTAGTGTAAAAGATCTTTAAAGCCGAATTGTATACTATCACAATTTTTGACCTACCAAAAATACTTCTTAAAATTATCTGTGAACAAAAAAGCCTAGACATGGATTTGAACTCATGACCCATTGATTGGTAGGCCAGAGTACTAACCACTCCCCCAATCTGAACAGATGACCTAAGGACCCACAATAGAGGGCTATAACTGAAAGGTTTATGACCCCTGAAACTCCGATTTTGGACATGACAGGAACCAGCTTCAGCTAAAGGTCTCATAAGGTAGAATTACTGCATCCTGCTAGTGCCCTATAGAGAAAGGGCTTGATGGGGTTTAAAGAGTTGGTTGTCTTTTGGAATCAGCCATGGGAGGTTCTCGTGGTCACTTATTGTGCATGCAGTTTATATGATTCTCTGCACAGGATAAGGAAACTAAGAAAACGGGCTCTTACATGATTCACAATTGTCATCCTCATGTTTGTTTGACCTGCTATAATAATATAAAGACCTAAAGCCAAAGACCTAACTACAGAAACTGTTGAACCCTACCTTGCGTTGAGGTTGGGCCTCATCTCTGACCATGTATTTCTTGGCGGACCGGCTTCTGCCGAAGATGGACTTCATGATGGTCAGTGACTTGTAACGGTCAGTATCAGGGTCAGTACTCCAGTAGGTATAAGGTATAGCAACTTCTCTCAGCCAGGTGTAAAGCCTAACTAACGTTATATGCTACCTGACTCAGTGAGGGCCTCCAACACCTTGGCTAATATGTAACGTGTGCCATGGGTGCCTTATTGTGGTACCATGTCGGGAAGCATGCCCATGGGGGATTGGGAATGTGAGTATACAAAAGCCAGACCCCCCCCCCCTCACTTTACTCCTCCAGCCCCCCCCCCCTCCTCCAGGTCCCACCTCTTGCACCGACCCGTACGTTAAGGCTGCATACATAGGGCACCTGCAGGCCAGTCGGCCATGGCCAGGCCAGTAAAGAAACAGGTTGATTTCTAAATCCGTGAAAATTCTGATACTAGAAAATATGTGAAAAACATAACATAATTATCTATAAAACTTTTAAAAGAAGTTTAGCCTTTTGGATATATTTTGTAGCAGTGTGCAGTAAAAGATGAGATCTTTGGCTTGATATTTATTAAAAGAAACTATAAAAAAAACTAACGGAATGTTACTGATAGATTATACTCATTATATTAGGATTGTAATAGGAAACGTATCATTAAACTAATGTGGTAACCATTATACCTATATCGATCAATACTGAATGATGTTTTTCAAACACTCAGAGGAGACCCACGGGGCATGGCGCCATGCCAGTAGACGTGATTATTTATAGTAGTTAATTCAATGAACACTTAATCCATTTACATAAGTCTCAGACTGCAGGTGTGTTTATGACGGAGGCATGCATAGGCTTAAACTGAGTGGCATGCTTATGATAGGAGTACCAGTATAGATGACTGTATATAGCATAAGGTATGCCAGAGCTAGACCACCAGCATCTTCCAACCCTAGATGACCCTACGGTACCATATTTTTTTTAAATAGACAGTAGCGCCGTCTGGTTAGCACTATACTAATGGCTTAGTCCACCATCATCTTTATACTTCAGATGGAGCCACATGTCTATAACCAGATACATGGTACAGTAGGGCCATCTAGGGTTGAAAGATGATGGGCATCTAGCTCTGTCATACCTTGTGCTATATGCAGTCATCTACTGTAAATATGAGAACACTATTCAGTTTAATCCTGTGGAGGCATGCTACTCCATGCTAGAGACAGCTCTTACTGGTTAAACACTTTTTACAGGTTTCAAGTCTGTGTGCTGCTGTGTGTGATAGTTTTGTTAATAAAGTGCTCAGTTTCAAGTAATTTGTCAACAAGAATACATCAGTTCATTAAGGAACTTTAGTGCCCATTGCCACCCTCATCTGTGTGTAGTGAATGCTTATACTGCCATAACTCATGTTACACTGGGAATATCTTGGAAGTTGCTGACTATTCATAAAAAGTTATTTTCATAAAGTCAGAATATGGAATGTAGGCCAATTACAGTTGGCACACAATTCAGTTCAACGTTGACTCAATGTTGAAACAACATTGAATCAACATTGACATACATTAATCAATGATGAGTCAATGTTCTGTGCCCACTGGGATGAGGCCAGTGGGGCTTATATCTCTAACCAAAAGAAAAAAAAGAGAAATTAAAATTCCTAAATATCCTTGGAAAATGCTAGGGTCGTCCATGTTGAGAAGCTTCGCTCGGGCTGAATGACATACACCTTCTGTTTTTGCCTTAATCATTCTGATTGTATGTTGTTCCTGGTAATTCACACAAATGCAGGGGACTCGAAGGAACACCTGCATGCGTCACCCATTGTACCAGGTCGGCTAAGGAACTCTTGACATCGTACATGGGTCCCTTGATCCATAAGAAAATAAGCAGACTACAAGAGTCGACAAGTGTTTGACCAATAGTTGTAGAAGGTGTTAAATCCGTGTTCTAACATGTTGGACACGTTGTTGTGGCCCCTTTCTAACCACAGCCTAAAATGTGTCCACAGGGGTCCCAGTAGTCAGTAAAGCCACTCCAAGCAATATCCTTGTTTTTCATCACCAAGCCATGAGAAATATGATGAGGGCGATTTTTTTAAGGGCTAAATGGGTGGGGAAAACTAGGGTCTCGGCAAACAAAATGTTATAGTAATCATGAGATAGATGATGTATGCAAGTTATGAATATTATGATATATATTATATGTTATAGACAAAACATGCATAAATGCATATTTTGCCTATAACATTTGCAGCGCACTCTAAGCTATAATAAGATATGCGCATAATTGTTTATTTTTATCATCTATTTCCATTACAATTTGAAAAGAAAAAAACCATCTGCAAAAACATTATGTTGGTGATGTGCGCTGTGATGAGAAACAAGGATATTATTTGGAGTAGCCTAAATGATGGCTGTGTCTCACGACCTTGGGCCAATGTTTTTGTCTCTGACCGGGTGCCCTCTCTGACTAGGTGCCGTCTCTGACCGGGTGCCGTCTCTGACCGGACATTACTTTGGGAGTTTAGTTACCTTCTACCAACAGCAGGAGGATAATTATAATTACATAACAACTGCCATAAAGTTTTTACAAATCCTTATATATATGAGTTTAGGTTAACAATAAAAAGCACATTCCTCTGACAACAGGTCAGAGACGGCACCCGGTCAGAGACGGCACCCGGTCAGAGACGGCACCTGGTCAGAGACGGCACCCGGTCAGAGACAAAAACATTGGCCCAAGGTCGTGAGACACAGCCTGATGCACTCATGCGCAGTAAAAATGCATTTTGTATGCGTTTGGAGAAGGATTCCTCCTCTACGGACATGGCTTTACAAGTTCACTGGCCTTATATCTTAATTTGTGCCGTGTGGCATGTGTAACCAGGCTCCAATAGTGTCTTACCTGGAAGTAATGACATACTTTGAAAATTCTCATTGATACTGTTGAAATGTGTGTGATCATTTTAACAAAGGGGAGGGGGATGCTTCAATGCCTCATGGCAATAAAAGGCCTAATGCATTGCAAAAATTATTTGTCACCAATTTATACCCCCCCCCCCGGTCAAGGGGTCAAAATACCCCCCCCCCCTTAGGGTCGAAAATTGGCTCGCGCGTGGGCCCTTTGAAGCATAGTAACGCGTGAGCTTTTCGGCTCAAAACAGGTTAAATTTGTTTGACCCCCCCCCCCCCAAGAGGGGTCCAAATTGTTTTGCCCCCCCCCCCCCACAGTCAAGGGGTCCAAATTTTGTCCCCCCCCCCCAATCCCACCACCCCCCTGTTGTTAAAAAATGATCACTCCCTAATAAATGGTTGTTAATGTTGATTCAACATTGATTAAACGTTGAACTGAATTTTGTGCCCGCTGGGGATGAGGAAAACACTCAAACTTTACCATAAATCAATTTACCGTCTCAAGGTGTATGTCCGACTTAAGGTGAATCTACCATATGCACAGCTGGCAAGAGACTACACAGTGCTCCCACCTGAGATTTTTAATCAGTACCAAATACGATAAATATCTCCCTTTTCATCAGAAGTTGGAAAATAGTGTATAATTATAAACATTTTCCCAGAATAAATAGTATGTTATAAGACGAGACGAATGTAAGAGATGCAAATGAGAAACACGTATGTTCTAGTGTGTCAGTGTGTAAGGAGTTCTAACCCTTTAAGGACAGGTGTCACCAAAATATGACATTTGTTGGCACCAATGCAGCCCCGGTGAGAAACTAGCCGGTGCTTAATTGGTGCATCATGCCGACCCTACGGGAGTGTCTCAACCCCGTAGGATCAACATAATCCTTGAATGCAGCACTGGCGAGTCACTCGCCAGGGCTGCATTCATGCATCATGATGACCAAGGACACAATATCATTACATTAATGCCTTTCTTGAAAGGGTAAGAAACGTTAATACACAGGGCAATGCAGCATACTGTCCTCCATGGCATGGAGTCCATGTCTCACTAATGGCGGTTTAAGGCACATAAGACGCTCATTTCCTGGGTAATGACGCTAAATCCTGGCAGTAATACCCACCATTATGCCAATAATTAACGCTCTTAACAAATCAAATCTCCTTGCCGCATCCTCCAAGTGACCGGCCCATTCCACGTAACGGATTGGTGAAGAGCGATGATTATACTCAGACGATGGCAGGCTCTTTTTATTTTGGGATTTTTTTTAACTTTTCAGTAATAACGAGTGAGATAGAGGATAATTGAAATATCTGCCCACACTTTTTGATATATTGTAAATGTAGATATTTTAACGCTGGACATGTATATTTTCGCGGAGTTCGCAGAAATGAAAAATCCACGAAATTATGTACAACATATTTACAGGTATAGTTATATAACCACAAAGTTCTAAAATTCGCAAATTTAAATACTCGCAAAATTTGACTTTGAGCAAATTCATCAAAATTTATGAAAATCTGTGAAAATATTAACGTTAACAGTAATCCACATTGGGATATGAAAACACATTCATTGACTACACACACAGAAAAGTGAGAGTCATTGTCGCTAAAACTACCGTCACATGAGGGTCAGGCAGTGCCTGACCCTCAGGTGAGGGTAGTTTTAGCGACAATGACTCTCACTTTTCTGAGGGTGTAAGTTATAGGGATTTTGGCCTTCTTAGCAATGAGTAGTATAAAGTAATCAAAATCACTTAAAATCGATATAAACCATCCGTTTTCATTAATGAGGCCACACTTTCCGGGTCTAGAAGTATGCCATACACATTTCTATATGTTAGACAAGTGAGACAATGCTGCAATGTATGTTTAAATAGTGCATAAATAATCCGCAAACCTTGCCAATACCACTTCACGCTCATCGGTAACTAAGCAAATAATACTTGTTCCCATGGAAAATTAATTGGACTACGTTCTGCTCCTTCACTGTATGGTTGATGACAGTAATTTGCATTGACTTCATAAGACTTAAATCTATAACTCCATGTCATTGTCTATAGCCCCGCCAATATAACCGGCCAAAGTGTGTTGACTTACCGAATAAACTGCTCACAGGACCATCACAGAGTACTCCTTGAATTGATCTGTAAGCAGAAAGAAAGTTGTTGAGAAACAATGCTGGTATTATTAAGGACCATATAGCAGAACGATAATGCTTTGCGCGAAATATCAGCCACCATTTTTATGCCTCCACGCATGCAACTCGATTGGGACTGGTATCAAACTCGGAGATCAGAGCTCAACACTAGCTTGGTTGTCATACAAAACATCAGAAATTCATAATTTGTTTTCATGTTGGCTTTTGTATGAAACTAGACCTGATGACACATGTACAGTTACTTGCCAATGCTGCATTCAAGAATCCTACCGACGCTATAATAATTATTGGGTAGATGATACACTCCAGAGGGGTCGTCATGATGCATGAATACACCATTGGCGATGTGTACTCGCGTATTACAATAACAAAGGATACACTGAGGCATGAGATCTTGAGATAAAATCGCTAGATTGACTCTCCTTGGCATTAGTTGAAAAACGCCCCATGTATGTAAATCCTTATGCCAAATAAAATAATCAACTACAACTACAACTACATGAGGCATCCATTAAAGAGTTAAAGTGTACAGTAGTTGCTACTTTTATAATCTCAAGGATTAGCAGATTGCGTGGGGACCTAAAGTAGATTCAGATGTTGTTGTGTTTGAAAACACTCTCAGGTTATCTGAATTCCCCACCAATGAACCTGGTTTTCTAGATCTGTGTTATCAAGAGGTAATCTAAGCGGGGAGACACTGAGAGGCTTCTATCAATAAAGGGAGGAGGAATCCAGCGTCTAACCCATCACTAGTTCTGTCTCAGTCCGTGAGGTGGCAGCACCACCTAGGGAGCTGCTCTCAGAGCCACTCCTGCATTCTGATAGAGAGTGTGGGCACGTTGTTCTCTCTGATTGATTCAAGTCTCCATCAGAGGCGTCTTTTCTCAAGCATATCTTTGGTGTACACACAATCGGAGCTGTATACATTGTCTGGCCAATACATGGCGGCTTAACATACCATGAAAGGTTATGTCAAAAAACAAACCTTTTTCTTTTTTACAGCCCCTCTTCAATACCTTTACATTGAACGAAAAAAATCCTGTAAAATGGGAGAATCCTTTCAAATTTTTTGTAAACCTAAAATTGACTCAAAAAGTGTAAAAACATAAAAATGTCTAAAAATTGCATAAAAAAACAGGGTCGGCCCTGTTTTGATAGGGTCGGTCGGGTTACCTGAAACCAACCTCTTTTTTTTAGCCTTACAGAGAGAGCAATGTATGTTCCGGGCGCCCCTCCCGTTACAGAATGTCCTAGCATGTCCTAGGGCTGCTCGGAGTTTTTGGCTATATACGGGTCCGGAATGGCGATATGACATACCAGCAGATACCTGAACCGATATGAGTCACAGCGACACTAATTAAGCCTCCATTAGGTAATTAGAATACCTGCTGACATTAACACATTAACCCTTTAAAGACCGCAGAGTGCACACAGCATGCATTTGTCATTATTATGCATGACTACAGACTTCTCAAATAACTTGCCAGGGCTGCATGTGTGCATCATGATGACTCTTTGGGATGTTTCAATGCAGCACTAGCGAGTCATTTGCAAGGGTTGTGCCGGTGCATTCTGACGATGAAGGGCATTATATGTCGAAGCGGTATAAGGCCCCTAAAAGGGTTAGCACCGATCTCTATGACTATAATTATGACATGAAACGTCATAATGGTGTTATGTATCAATGGCGCCCACGCTGTGGTACACGAAGTAATTATGTTGAATGATGACACAGCTCACTGTTCCTGCTTGTAGACCTATCATTATAACTGCTATTGAGAATGTTCACCATGTCATCTTAACAGAACTGGCACATGTGTGTTGGATAGGGATGCCCGGATCGTTTTGCAGAACAAGACACGAACCTGAATAAAACGTGCACACAATCAACTAGCATAATATACATGGTTTAGATATGTTCTGTTAAAATGTAGATCTCCTTGAGGGGACCTTCACACGTGACCCCTTGGTACATCAATTATCAACACTTTTGATTAAATCACTTCTTAAGTAAGTTAAAATATGTTGTTGGTGTACATTAGTTTACAAATCATATATTCAAACTGATAATAACAGATATTTGCCGATACTGTTCCAATTAGCCCCGAAGGATCTGGTTAATCCAGGTTTGCTTAAAGAAAAATGACATCAACATTTCCTTCTGCAACACACACCTAATGTTGTAGTTTGCTTTATATCATAGATACAATCTCTAATCCCTAAAGGGAAAACCATTTTACTTACAATATCACTATGCAAGTTGATGATAATGAATTCGGCCTAGACTGTAGGCTTTGTATTAATCAAAGTTCTATGTCCCCCTTAGGAATTCCTCTCTTGTCCGTAATCTAAATATCACAGTAGAAAAACATAGATTTTGAAATGAAAATGACCATAATTTAAATCTCGAATCCCACAGTTGTAATTAAATATTCCCTGAGGACTAATAACTTCGATTTTTAATAACCAGAGCAATAGAGCTCATTAGGGCACAGTGTCCTAAATACTAGAGTAACTCATTAACTCTTTAAGGGCCGCATAACTCTTTAACGCATTCTACTTTGGTCGCCATAATGCGTTTTTGCAGCCCTGGTGAGTTACTCACCAGAACTGCATTCAATCACCGTGGCAATCGTACTGGATCGACACACTCTCAAATGGTTGACAAGAAGCGCCAAGGTTGCATTCATGCATCATGGTGACCAAGGACATAATGTATTAAAGCAGGTTGTGGTCCTTAAAGGTTTAATAACCTGAGTGTGTAACAGTTGGACACTGAGCAGCTCATGTTAATGAAGGGAGCAGCTCCTGCTTCTAATTAGTCACGTCAGGGCACCACAACAGGCCTGTTGTGTCCCATAGTGTCCTCAGGCTACAAAGTGTCCGCATTATAGTATGTCCACAGCCAACTGTCACCATAAAAGTCCAGTTTGTCCACAGCCAACTGTCATCATAAAAGTCCAGTTTGTCCACAGCCAACTGTCACCATAAAAGTGTCCACAATGTACAGCAAACTATCACAAATGGTCCACAAAGGACAATTTGTCCATGGCCTACGATGACAATGATATGCTGCTTTTCACTGTTTCAAGGACTGGACAACGAAATGAAATGTGTAAGACCAAAAGCAAATAGGACAATGTCTGCGAGATGATACAAAAGAGGCAAGGGGCTGCATTGTGGGGATATCACATTATGCAAAAATGTTTTCTGTAAAGAAAACCATTTGTTTTCTATCAAGAACAACAGCAGACTACTTGATTTCGGATAGCAGAGCTGGTCTTGTTTGAATAAGATAGGACATATAAGATAATGTGTGTAGATATACCCCATGGGGTTAAGATGGCTTCTGTCCACTATGGGGTTAACGTCCAGATCTATTTAGAAATTCTTGACAGAATTCTCCGAAGGGCCAACATCATCAATCCTGGACCGCCCCCTACCTCCCCCCGGACATATACCTTACCCCGAGGCTGCTGACCGTCACATTCCCTCACCTTGTTTACCTCGTACGCTTTCCGCGCACGCGGACTGGGAGACCGACCGGAAATCACGTGTGGGGGGCCGTAGCGGACAATGTATCAGTAACCTGATTCATTTAGCAGTTTGAATAGTTTTAGGAGCTGGTCCACCCACGCTGCTTTGTATACCAAGGAGAAAGCAGGAACCACCACTACTGCTGCTGGTAACAATACTACTATGCTCCCCCTCGAGTAACTCTTTTAAAAGGACGGCATGTCACCCTACTTTCTTTTTTACCTTAACTTAGGGAGTGATCAATTTTTGACAACAGGGGTGCGTTTTCGCGCGGAGCCTGTGAAATCTTTTACATCGCCTCGGTCAATGGGTCAACAATTTTATCCCCTCCCCCCATAAGGGGTCGAAAATCTGTGGGATACAGGCTCTTTAAAGCATTGTAACCCGCGGGCTTTTTGGCCCAAAACAGGTTAAATTGTTTTGACCCATCCCCCAAGAGGGGTCCACATTTAGATGTCGGCATGATGCTTGAATGCAGTACTAGTCAGTTACTCACCATGGCTGAATGAATTCAAGCATCATGGCCACCAAGCGCATAATGCAATGAAGCATAATGTTGTTCTTAAAGAGTGAATATACCAGCATACAATACCATGTAGGAAACACTACACCAACAGCAGCACTACTGTACTGCCAGAAACACTGCTGCTGCTACAAACACAATTACTGTCCTAATACTGGAGCTGCCTCCCACAATGTCAATGGACTCAAACCGTTGAGGTGGAGGGTTTACGATTCCAATCACGAAATGGTCTTCGCCCTTCTATGAACCCAGGTGGCAACGGGGAAGCAATAGTCTATGTTTATGTATTACTTGCACTCTCCTTGGTGCTGGTGATAATTAACACATATTTTACAAAACTGCCACCCACCCCTATTTTTTTTCTAAATTTAGCACTAACAAATTGGAGGCCCATTTTGCACATCTTTCTGCATCCGACAATGAGTAGTACTATACATCGTCGGAGCATATAACTCTCATGTACTCTCATGTCTCTGCTCAATTGATATTTTATTTCTAATCCGCGTCAAAAGTCTTCAACTTTTATCAGCTTAAGAGCAATGCATATCCCAATGATAGTGATGTATGTTTCGTGAATCTGCATGAGAATAAATCTGGTTCCTAGGTATCTCACAAGATATAGGCCGATACCATCACACTATAATATACAAGGAACAAGCATTCTAAGAACATAGCCGGCTTCTCACCAATGCACATGTAATCATTGTAACAGGTTCCATCCCGTTGGTTTATTATATTGGACACTACAATGACTAGCTATCATTTATTTTGCTTGGCAGCAAGCCTTGGCTGAGAGTAGGTCTTCAGTCCATCTTCAGTATGACCTTTTACACCATGCCCTTTTGCTGAACTCCTATCAGCCACCGGCGGTGACACATATTGTCCAGATATGTTGTCACACGAAAGTGCCCAAAGGCAGTTGTCCCTTGACAAGGCCTTGTCATCTGACACGATATGGGTTAGAACTGCAGACGTGCTGTATATAGGGCAGCAGTCCAACTACTAGGCCACCACTTGTCGAGTCTTCATGATGCTTCAACAATTTGAATTTGAGTTTTGGATATTTGTATTGCAACAGTTCCTGTGAGAGAGTTTTTATAGTGATACACTTTTTGCGGTAGATCTCTTATGTAATACAATAAAGAAATAAAGACAAAATAACTGCAAAATTTCTATATCGACACGTTCAAGGGACTTCACTCGAGATGTCAAACTACCAGTACATAGTGTATGATAGTTCAACTGGCTTCACTTGTGATTAGGGGGGGGGGGGGGCTTTAGCAATGGTGAGTTACTCACCAAGGCTGCATGCGTTCATGCACCATGATGACCAAGGGCATAGGGTAGATTCATCATGAGTCAGACACATACCCTTAGACGGACAGTGACATTTTAGGTTATTCATGTACACCATGACTTTTAGTATTTGCTTTTCGGAAAGAATAACACCTAATATTTACCATTATTCGCAACTAAATAGCTTAATATGCTGGTACAACACCATAATCAAGTGTCGGTCTAAAGGTATGTGTCCGACTCTAGGTCAATCTACCCTTATTCATTGAGAGATAATTCTGCTCTTAAAGGGTAAACAAACCAGGCAACAGTAACACGCAGGAAGTACTACAGCACCACGGCAGCACTACTGTACCGCCAGAACCACTGCTGCTGCTACAAACACAATTACTGTCCTAATACTGGGGGTGCCTCCCACAATGTCAATGGACTCAAACCGTGGAGGTGGAGGGTTTACCATTCCAATCACTATATGGTCTTCGCCCTCTCAAACTGGGCATATGTGCAATTCTAATCAAGAAATGATGTTTGCCATTTCATGACCCAGGGTGGCGACCCGGGGAACAATAGTATCTCCTTATGTACTGCTTAAACTCTCCTAGCATTGTTGTGGCGACAATGGATTTTATTTGATAAATCAAGGTCGTTTCCCTCTGAACGAAACTGAGGCTACTTTTGTTTGCTTCTTTCTCTACATCGGATAAGTTGGCAAAAATCGCCAAGTGGGTACCCGGCTAACAAAAATACGTTATTTTACGTCAAAATAACGTTTTTAACGTTGTCACGATAATGTGCTGTAGAGAAACGTTATATAACGTTTTTTTGTTTACTGGGTAGTAGTCAACATTATTTTCATGGTTTATGACTGTCATGCTGCTCTCAATCCCAGTGGGCACAGAACATTGGATAAATGTGGATCAACAAGGCAAAAGGGACCTCCGCGGGGGATTTTTAGTACCAACTTTGGCCACCAGGGGGCTCCATATAGCCAACAATGTTCAAAATATCATAAAAATTGTTCTATACTACTTTTTGATGGAGAATACAATAAGCCACTTTAGAAAAGTCCAACTTTAGTGAAAACCTTCCATATTTGGAACGTAAAAAGAACGTTTTTAGGCCTAAATTGGTGTTTTTGCACTTGTTGGTTGCCATGGAAACATAATTTTCATTCTAAATTGAATTTTTCAAGAAATTAATGATTACAGGCCCCACAAAGATTTCTATGCTGAAAACGGAATGTAAATCCCATTTTAAGATTAAAAGCTGTGAACAAATGTTTGAAAAAGTTTGGATATTTGGGAATTTTCATAATTATGCTAATTAGATAGAGATATCTCTTAAAAAAAAGAAAGATACAGCTTATTGGCATTTGAGATTGGACAGTGCCCACACATATTCAAGGAGCCAGTTCTCAAAAACTTGAAGTGGTACCTGCTAATGAAATATATCACTGGAAAGCTGATGACCTCAATTTTATAATTGACTTTAACCTTTGGAGGACCCTTTTCCCCCGACTGTCCACAAATTTTGATAAGTGGTTGTCAATCATGATTAAATGTTGATCCAATGTTGACTCAACTTAAAACTGAATTTGGTGCCCATCGGGATGTTTTGTTAATCCATGTCCGAAGTGGTTTTAACTTTAATCAGACTAATGGCACTAAAAGTCCAATGCCTGTTTTTTTATGTTTTGAGGTTTTTATTGCCAAGACACAACATATACAATAGAAGTGGTAGTTTGACAATTGTGATCCTTAAGGTTTCTTGAATTCCATAGTGCCTCTGCTAGCTGGTTCCAATCAGTCAGCAGAACGTGTCCACAGTGCTACACTGCGTGTAAAGTACTACTGTGGCACCCGCCTAAGTTAAATCAGCCAACAGGACGTTCTCAGTTCATGCCAAAACCGGGAGAACCTAGGCATATCAAATCAATAGAAATGACTCTATTCTTTACATATAGGGTGACATCCCCAACCCAGCCCTTCTTTTGTATCATGTTTGGTTCATATAAAATTGTTAAAATTGAATTAAATACCATAATATAACAGAGACAGAACAATATGGAAAAAAGGGGTACCATCCGCTCATAGTCTAAATATATGAGAATAGATTGCACAAATAATTATAGTTTAGCCTAATTATTACCACCTTTCTCGGATTCTTTAGAAGCATAGTAAAGGCTAAATTAATGTAGTACATGGACATGATAAAAGATATATCCTCTAATAGACCTTGAAAAACTTTTTATAATGGTAAAATAAATAGGTATGAATCCCTAATAATGACTAGCATATTGTCACCTAAAGATTTAGGAACTTTTCCATCTACAACAACTCCCAAGCATTTATTGTTCCATGAATTATCATTTCGTTTTTTGCATTGGGTCGTTATAGGTCTTCTCTGTCGGGCCCGCATTTTAGATATTATTTAAAGTTTTCTTTTAAATACGCAATGGAATCCCCTTCCTCTAAAAGATTGTGAACATAAAGATGAATCTAGGGTTCCATGTCAATTTTAATCGGCAATGTGACAGGACCCTTCTTTAATCGTATGGATAAGGGTTAGAAAACAGTCATAGCAACGCCAATCAGAATGCAACTTACATATATAGTCTGGCGTCATTAATCATAAATGGCGACATTGTCACAAATCAGAGACAAAATCACTTAGTCTTTTTCATTTTTCTTCACATTTGTTCGTTGTCAGAATCGCATTTAGCCACATCGCACCTGCGAGGAGCCTGTTGACCAAGCCACTCTCTCTGGTAAAGCTGCCACATAGCAGCTTCCCTGCGAGTGGGCAGCTTCTCTCGACCTAATGCCTTGGCCACAGGCCCCTCTAACTGTGCCATGGTTTAACCCCACCCCTCCTCCCCTCTCCCAATTTAGGGCCCTATTGTTGCACTGAAAAGCTTTTTGTCGGCACACTGATTGTGTCCCTGGTGAATACTTACTGATGACCTTGTCTTTTTTGAAAACCTGATTAGAGGGCTTAGGTAGTCGACTTATTTCATTACCATTTATTTCCCTGTACAACAAGGTGTCTGTCTTAATAATGTTATAATTACCTCCCCCTTCTATCATTAGGCTTTAATTGAGACCAGGTCTTCCTCTCATGTGAACAGCAACCGACGGCCTATCCTACAATTGATTAGTATGGTTTCAGACGCTGAAAAGGCATCTATATTTAAATAAAATGATTGCTTTACATAGTTTTGCCTAGAAATCACTTGTAAATTGCTTGAGTTTTTAATGTGGTAATATTCCTCATACGTTCCATCTTATACGTTTCTATTATCAGGGTTGTAGTGTAAATAGCAATGAATAGATTGCCCAGAGTTGTTACAGTATTGTCAAGTAGGACAACCTAGTGTCAAAAGTTGCCATACTTAACTGAGCAAGTCAAATGGCTAGGTTTCCAGTGAATGTGGCATCACACGTGTCTGACTCCCTTGAAATACAAGACGCTTTCCCATCTATCAGACACTACTGGTATAGGGAGCAGATGGCACAATAAGATGCCACGGTCACCAACCTACTGCACAGGTGGGCTTTCTGTTGATTAACCCTTTAAGGGCCACAAAATGTTTTAAAGACATTTGCTCTTTGTTGTCAC
Organism: Harmothoe impar; assembly: GCA_947462335.1. Classification (NCBI taxonomy): domain Eukaryota; kingdom Metazoa; phylum Annelida; class Polychaeta; order Phyllodocida; family Polynoidae; genus Harmothoe; species Harmothoe impar. Next base: position 23,375,064 of record OX381707.1, read on the forward strand.
AATGCATAAATGCAGTCCTGGCAAGGTTACTTGCTTGGGATGCATTCATGCATCTTACCGACCATTCGGGGGTGGGTGGGCCTTGCGGCGTCAAATTGATGCATGAACACAAACCTTGCAAGTTACTCGCCAAGGCTGCATTCATTTATCATAACAATAAATGGTGTGCTGCAATAAAGCACTATGCAACCTTTTAAGTGCAGACCCTGCAGGTCACTCCTTTCTATTGGCTGTTCTTACTGTACACGTGACCAGCCTATGTTATAGGACAGTTGTATGTCCTCAAATCTGCAGAAGGCTGTGTCTCATGAAATCGGGCCAATGTGAACGTCTTTGACCAGGTGCCATCTCTGACCGGGTGTCATCTTTTTGTCACCTTAGAGCAGCAGTTTATTTAGGGCAGGTAAAGTTGTAAATGGATATTTAACCACTGCCAATTTCTTTATTTTATACCTTACATATCAAAGAAGAAACCTATTTTTCTTAAATCTTTTTTTTTTGGTGGCCGGTCAAAGATGGCACCCAGTCAAAGATGGCAACTAGCCAAAGACGATCACCTTGGCCCGATCTCATGAGACACAGCCAGAAAGGTACCTTAAAAAAGATTGCACTAGGTACAGCTATGTAATGTCACATACATAGGGGTGGAAAACAGTCTGCAGTGCTGCATGTACAGTGTTATCATGTCCCGACCTATTCACATTATAAAATGAGCCTTATTCAATATAAATACAACTCAATGCAGTCAAAGAATATTGTATTTTTCTCTTACAATGTCATGCTGTATCAACTGCAATTGAAAATGTCCTGGTGGTCCTACTTCTTATACGGCTGTGACCTTACATGCACAATACACTGTTTATTTCTTTGGAATTAACCTTAAATTGAATTTCTGTTTTTGTTTATCTGCCTCACAGCTGCTAATACCTCAAGTTGCAGAGAAGGAACACGGAGACAAGAAGATGTTGCTCCCAGGCAGGTAAACAAAGCCCTTGCTTTAAAAGAATGCCTTGAGCAATTACCCAAATTGCATTGCATCCAGAGGCTGTAAAGGTTTCTAGGATTAATTATTTTCCTTTTCTCTCTGACCTTTGACCTTTGTCCACCATTACGACTAGTTTTGAGTCAATTATTTGTAGAAAAACGCCTCATTGATTTGTAATTAAATGATGAAACTTAATGAATGGAAACCTCCTCGTGCCCGAAATGCCCTGGCGTGTTTTTCTGTTATCAATGCTGCGATTTTGTAGGAAATCGTACCATCATTTATTTTTCCTCAAGCTAATTTCAATTATTATTATCGCATTCAAAATCGCACCAAAGGACAAGAATATGTGGTGACAAACCTTCGCAGAGAATATGGTACATAATCTCTGAAGCGATCTCGACTAGATGGGCTTAGCCCATATGGGTCCCGACAAACCCAGCTGTGGGCTACCCCATTGCCTAGATAAATCCTGTATGGGGCCCATTAACCCTTTAAGGACGCATGTCACTAAAATATGACATTTGTCGTCATTATGCATTGATGCAGGCCGGGCGAGTAACTTGCCGGTGCTGCATCGGTGCACCCCTTGGACCCTTTAAGAGTGTTGTCTCCACATAGGGTCGGCATGATACTTGAATGCAGCACTGATGAGTTACTCATCAGGGCTGCATTCATGCATCATGACAACTAAGGGTATGATGCATTAAGGCATTAAGATTAACAAGAGATGTATCATGACAACTAAGGGTATGATGCATTAAGGCATTAAGATTAACAAGAGCTGTATGATATGTTTATTGGAATAAGTGGATGGTGGTAGTTGTGGAGGGGAACAGACTATAACTCATGCTCAAATTATAAACAGCCATAGCATTTGTTTAAAATCAAACACATTTAAACCGTGTGTGTGTAAACTATGAACGGCTTGGGGATGAAGTGTTAGGCGAGGGAAACGAATGGGCCTATAACAAATGTTTAGAATCTGATGGAGTTTAGATACACTTGTGTAGATGTTTATGCGGGATTTAAATGGTGTTTAGAGTAGTACTAAATTGTGCTTTCCCAATTTACTTGAGATGCAAGGAATAGTCATATACCTTTTCCTAATTCCTACAATAGAACAAATCAAAGGATATAACAATTAACATACTAAACCTGCCTATACCTGTCCTACCCCAGTACAGTTATAAAAATGATATTCCACAGGCTACTTATCACAGTGATCTAACATTACCCTTGCGATGACCTTGTAAGGCACAGTAAATGATGTTTACGTGTCAGCAGCAACCCCCCCCCCTCCTGCACCCGTCCTCCAGCCCACTCGCCCGACCACACGCACACACACACAACCCTGCCAGTCTCGGACACACATCCATCGTTACACTAGTGGCTGGGGCAGACGTACTCTTGACCTTTGCGCCAATTTGGTGTCATAAAAGTGTGCATTAGGGAATGCACACGCAACTACAGACAGATTCTTATATAGATCAGAAGGGTAATTAATGAAGCTGGGGCTACTGTGTGATTATCACCTTTACTGAAAATATGTGTATTGTGGTATGATGGCAGCCTGCTCCCAAGCTACCCAATAGGATAGATGCTGCATGGCCGAGACTACAGCCCCGCTTCTGGCCACCAGCTGCCACCGGAAGCAGTTATCACCTGCGCAGTTCCGATGACAAATTCGATCACCGCCTTCTTTCCATGGGACTAAGCCCTTTCTAAGGCACCAAGTAAAAAGGAAAAAGAGAAATCAGATACCGCCCCCTTTTATTCCTTCAGAGAGCATGAAATGTGTATCAAATATTAATGAAACGGTGCCCCATTACTACATAATGGGCCAGGGTCCTATCCTTGTCTGACAAATAGTATTTTCACGTTCATTCATTCCTAATTTTGCATTTAAATGTTTATGAGATTGCGAAACAGGGGATGGGATCAAAGTCCATAGGGGCAGTATCATTGAAATATGCAATAAACTCGTGTTTTTTTCAGCAAAGGAACCAAACTCTGACAAATTATTGGGTTAGGGATGGTTAAACCTAATTGTTAAACAATTTGTCAAAAGCAACCTCTTTGTCATGTCATTAGGGCCAGCCCCCAAAACGTTCTCAGGGCATTTAAAAAAAATGATACGCCATGCCCTGACCTCAGGATGGAATCATTATGTTTGACTATAGCTTCCCCAGCGAGCATTACATATACCCCTTAGTCGAGCAGTATAGACAAGTAGATGGACAACTGGAGGCAATCTGGAAACTTACTAGATAATAATCAGAATGCTTCATAGTGTCAAAAGGAGTAGGGCATTAAAGCACTATGTGACCCAATAATAATATCACTAGAAGACCTAAGAAAACAAACATTTAATCTGATCTCTGACATGAACTCAATACGCTCAATTGACTTAGATAGTATACATTAGAATAATTGGACTGATCTTATAAGCATACCTATCCGACCCTCTCCTTTATGTGAGGCGACTTGGCATAAAAATTAAAAAGATCCAGCACTGTATAATCATCGTTTATGCCAATAAAAATTCTAAACAACAACAACATCACAGCGCTGCACATATATACGGCTGAGCTGTGCACAGACAATCTAGATGCTCCTGCCCTTAGTCTGTAGTGGCTATCCAAGGTTAGTCATAAGGACATTGGTCAGGCATGTCAAAGTGCTATTCAAAATGTCTGATGCAAAAATATAACTTATGCCTTACTCAAAAGGACTTACTCTAATAACTGTTGAAATGGAGAAGACTAAGATGAGTTGGCCAGTACTGACCAACCTGACAATATCAACTGACCTAGGTTGGTCGTATAGGAAGCCGGAAAATGACTAATTAGGTAAGTTACTATTGACTGATTTGTTTTTGCGCCTTAATATCTTGCGCCTTAATAATTATCAGTGTATAGTACAGAGGTGCAGAGATCCTATGTCCATGTGACCCTGGATAGCCCACTGTGGCCATTTATTTAGACAGAGGAGTTAGCAATTTCTAACACGTTTGACAAACCTTCTTATTTCCATCACGATTACTGGCACATGTTATCAGATATTCTCCATGATTTCGCCTAGAATAATGTAACGGATGACTGCATGTTTGTTAAAGTAAATTCATGATAACAGACGGGGATAATATTGTAATAATTGTCACTATATATCGCAATACCCTTTAGTTGAGTATCAGTGATGAAGGATAAAAAGAAACCCTGATATTTTTACATATAATTATATGATCATTGGGCTATGTGCTGATATACTATAGGGCACGGCTATTTAGCATCCAGAACGACCTGAGGATGCTCTGCCTGTGATAAAGAACATAATGTCCAGAATCCATGAATAGTGAAAATAAAATGTATGACTTCTGGGACATGATTTTGTTTGTGCATTCTTTCATTGCAATCGTATAGATCTATGCATTTAGTGGTGATGATTTAATGTCCTATGTCAGAGTTCTAATCTGTATATAGGGATGCTATAGCAACATTATATTTTGTTGACCCTGCACAGGGTGAGGAAAACTAATACCCCTAATATCTTCATTTATTTTTATTCACACAAACACTGGGTTCATAAAAGGGCTAGTGAGATTTTTTTCTTGTTTACATAAACCAGATCAATGACTGATATGCACTAGAAATCCCCTTCTTATAATGGGACACAGTTCTTTGTTATAATATTGGTCGGTGTTGGTTGTAGCCTGGCAATACCTGAGTTGGTGAATACCAATTCATGCGTCAGTTCGGTTGGGAGGCTGTGGAATTGATTATAGCACTTCATAGGTCAACATAGGCAGGGATGACAATACACTAGGATGGATGAGCTAACAAACAAAGCATCGTCCGCAGGACAATTGGATAGAGATCTCTCAAGTCATAGATGCTGTAAAGTCATCACCAGTTATCAGGGTCAATTATCCGCATGGCCAGTAGCACTAAGGACCAGTTTTTCAGGGCAAAATATTGGTTGCCAAATTGTCCTAGATACTACTTGCACAACTCATTTTGTGCATGATGTACACCAGAGCAACATTGATATTCCTTTGGCAATACTCTTTCTTTCTCCCTTCTCTAGTAAGACATAGACCATGCACTGTCCATAATCCTATATCCATCTATGACAAATGGTTTTGTGTGTCCATGCCCAGACACAGTATGAGTGCCCTTATCTAGGACCTGTCTGGTGGATCAACTAGGGAGTAGATAGATTCTGTAGACATTATAGAACCATATTACCACTACCAGCTACCAATGTCAGCTACCACTACCAGGATAATGTACTTGAGGAATACTAAGAAAACTAGAGAATACTAAAATATACATCTAAGTGTTACACAAAATGAGCTTCTCAATTATACAAGCTAAACGCTTTCTGCATAGAAAATGACTGAGTAACATATATTCTGGCAGACATTAGACATTTCCCCCTTCGGATCAAAATGTGTAGTCTAAGTGCTATGTACACCACTTTACCCAAGGCGTACTTTGTGAATACTGGTTACACAAATTGAAAATTGTGTCTTTGCTATGTAGAGGCATGCTATTTAGGCTATTTTCTCAGATGTCTTTTCTCTAATGTTCAAGTCTGCTTGCAGATCCTGCACCATGTTTAATGCCTGTGATAATTATTGTATACTGTCCCACTACCTAATTATATCCAGGTACCTTGTGGCATTCATACCCCTTTCCCCTCCATAATTTCTGCATTATCACTGCACGAGTTTTGGGATTTACATTTTGTAAAGGCCATGTAAACCCGTGTCAAATATGGTTGAGACTCTGTGCAAAGATGGTGCTCTATATTTACACTAATTTACCTGGCCTTTACATAGATTGATATTTACATCAATTTAACCGTTTTGTAATTTCCAAGTAAAAATGGTGTAAATTTGTGCAAGCCTGGGTGTAAATCTCTGCACAGATTGTGATGGAAATTTACACCACTTTTCCTGGCATTTACATCCATTCATATTTACATCAATTTAAATCTTGTGTAAGTCCCAAGTAAAAATGACCGCAAATTTGTGTAAATCTAGTTGTAAATCTAAGCACAGATTATCATCAAAATTTACACCTCTTTACCTGGCATTTACATTGATTGATATTTACATGCATTTACCCTGTCTGTAAATTACCCACGGCCTCTTCTCACCAACACATAGCCCCCCTCACCTGGCCACGGCCTCACCTAGCCCCTAAATGGCCTCTCCCCTCCCCTACACGGCCTCTCCTCACCCCATCACGGCCTCTCCTCACCCCATCACGGCCATTCCTCACCCCATCACGGCCTCTCCTCACCCCATCACGGCCTCTCCTAACCCCTACACGGCCTCTCCTCACCCCATCACGGCCTCTCTTCACCCCATCACGGCCTCTCCTCACCCCATCACGGCCTCTCCTCACCCCTACACGGCCTCTCCTCACCCCTACACGGCCTCTCCTCACCCCTACACGGCCTCTCCTCACCCCATCACGGCCTCTCCTCACCCCTACACGGCCTCTCCTCACCCCTACACGGCCTCTCCTCACCCCTACACGGCCTCTCCTCACCCCATCACGGCCTCTCTTCACCCCATCACGGCCTCTCCTCACCCATCACGGCCTCTCCTCACCCCTACACGGCCTCTCCTAACCCCATCACGGCCTCTCCTCACCCCTACACGGCCTCTCCTCACCCCATCACGGCCTCTCCTCGCCCCTACACGGCCTCTCCTAACCCCTACACGGCCTCCCCTAACCCCTACACGGCCTCTCCTAACCCCTACACGGCCTCTCCTCACCCCTACACGGCCTCTCCTCACCCCATCACGGCCTCTCCTCACCCCATCACGGCCTCTCCTCACCCCTACACGGCCTCTCCTAACCCCTACACGGCCTCTCCCCACCCCTACACGGCCTCTCCTCACTCCTACACGGCCTCTCCTAACCAGTACACGTTCATACTGTATACATGTATATATTTCTCATATGGAGGAAATAAAAATACATCGATAATCGTAACAATGTATAGAAAAAGCTAATACCCTTAAATTGTTATTAAAATTCATAGTTTTTGAGACTTTATATTTGTAGCTGGGTAACAGGACGCCCCCCCCCCCCCAAACACTCCACCTCACGGCGACAGCCCTGTCTAGTGCAAGCTGTTGGTGAGCCTGCAAGGCGCCAGTACCTGGGCTGGGGTTATCAGAGTGTGACAGCCCCACGTGTCTGACCACGTGAGGAGTGGGGCAGTGCATGCGGCGCCCTAGGTGCAGCAGCAGCAGTTATAATTAGACCCTGGTCAGCTTTATGAAGTGGGTCAGCACTAAGGCAGGTACATTGTATGTGTGCAGACTAACTTTGGCCATTTAGCTCTGTACACCTGTAGCATCCAGTTGACTCCGCCTGTACCTGTTTACATGTGTACATTGATTAAAGCCTGGAAGTGACCTGTCTCTGTATTTTATGAGCACACCTAGACTAGAGTGAGGGTAAGTCCACATTTATAGATACAGTTAAGTAATATGATAATATAATGAACATATCTGAGTATTATGATTTTGTTAACAGTAATCATATGTATATGCTACCACAAACATACATACATGTACTGCGATGATTCTGATCTCTTGATGTAACAGACAAACTCATGTATTTTGAGTCTGTGGCTTATAAGTCCCTTAGGTGATATGTCATTCTTTGATAGTGTGTAGTAAATAATTGTTCATAGTACATGTATATATTAATTATGTAAAATCATTGTTATTTACAGATGGAACTCACAAGCCTCCTGGACAAATCCCTCTCCCTCACTCTCCCCTGCCCCTGGGGGCGGACCCCTGCCCCTGGGGGCGGACCCAACCCCTTGGGCACGGACCCCCCACCCCTTCCAAAAGTGATGCTTCAATTTATGAGAAATGAATAAATATGAGTATCCCCCCCCCCCCCCCAAAGTCGATGATCCCACCAAAATGTACAATGTTTTAGCCATTTTGGATGCTGTAACTGTGTACACTACACAGCTTTACAGACATTTACACTGTTATAATGGTCGAATTTACACATATTTACAGCCATTTACACTGTGCCAATGGTCGAATTTACAAAGATTTACAGCTATTTACACTGCCGTAATGGTCAAATTTACAAAGATTTACAACTATTTACACTGTCATTATGGTCGAATTTACACATATTTACAGCCATTTACACTGTTGTAATGGTCGAATTTACAAAGATTTACAGCCATTTACACTGTCATAATGGTCGAATTTACAAAGATTTACAGCTATTTACACTGCCATAATGGTCAAATTTATAACGATTTACAGCTATTTACACTGTTGTAAAGGTGATAATTACAGGGAATTACCAGCATTTCCTCAGGGCGCAAATACAGCCATTACGAGCTTTGATCAGTGTGTAAATGCTATACAAAGATCAATCTTGATTACCTTTACATTTGGGGGAAATTCCATTGTAAATGTCTGTAATGGTCTGTAATTGTTTGTAAAATCGGCCTTTACACCAAATGTAAATCCCATGTAAATCCCAAAGTTCGTGCAGTGTATGCTGCACAATTATGGCAGAATTATAGGCAGTATGATGAGACAATGTGTCCTATAGCTCGTGCCTGTCACAACATTTATTAAAGGGTGAATCCACTGAGGCAAATCCGTCGGATCGGATGAACCTTCACAATGTTAAACCTGTGGACAAATCTCGTCCGATCCAACGGATTTCGCTCAATAGATTCAGCCCTTTAGTCTTACGTTGCCAGATGTGATTAGCTGTAATTAAAAGGCTAGATGGTCCTGGTTGTCTTCCTCTTCGTTTGTAAAGGTCATTAAATCCATTATTACTATGTTATTAGGATGTGATGGAGCAATTTCTAATGGGATCTAGTTGCAGGGTCTTCATATATGTTGGTATTTAGTGTTAAGTATTTTGGATGGGTTAACATTGTTGAAATCAACAGTGGGCGAAATGAGTCTATAGGGTGCTTGATAATATATTAGTTTAAGGACTTGGCAGATTGTAAGTGGCAGCTATACATAAAGTAAGTTAGAAACCATGTCAGATTAAAAAAAGGAAAGTCTCGAAATCTCCTTACCTCTGTTTGTCTTTAACCGCAAGTTATTACGTAATCCAAGTTATCAAGGGCCTCTATCTGAAGTAGATGCAAACAAATTCATTAGAACAATTTTTTATGTTAATCATTGTTCTACATTGCATTTAAAACGTTCTTAATGCATCGATTATCGATTCGTAAGACATTCGTAATTCAAAATATAAAGCACCATAACGTACAAGCGCTATGATGTTGTGATATTGCTAGGTCAGATCAAGTAGGGCACAGTTGACCTATAGTTTAAATTATTAGTATTTCCATGACTAATCCTGCATTGCGGCATTCAATTAAAATATTTCTTTTCCCACTGTCAATTCCGTCTGTTACGTCACAAGCTTCATGATGAGATTATTTTACATCTTGTACATGTTTTATTTTGTTAAACTTAAACACACTTCCAACATCATCAAGTTTCTGAAGAGGGTGAAAAAGGGGGAAAATCTGTTTCGGCTCATTGACAGGTAAACAAAACGCTGTCTCTAAAAGAATGCCCAAGCAATTAACCAAATTACAGTGTGTTCAATGACTGGGAAGATTGTCTTGAATTAATTTGTTTCCTTAGCTTTAATCTGCTGTCATTCTGCCCTCCTGGTTCAATATTATGCCAGGTATTGATTAAGATGAAATTGGAGAAGGGCCTGGGTGCACATGGACAAATAATTATTCATTATTATCCAATGAAGAAGAAGAGTAATAATGTGATTGCTTGAGGTCTAAGACTTGATTCATATGTGCACAATTTGATTATTACATTGATAATATGCTATTATTTCTAACGATTACAATAGAACCATTTGGCTGCATAATTAAAATTAGGTAAGTACAACAGACAATTTGTTACTCTCCCATGATCATTGGCAATGTTATTACATTGCAAGAGAATACCCAGCACAGACCCTGACCCAAATCAGGCTAGTGGGTAGTGGTGATGGTGTGGGGGTGTGGTGTAGGGATGGTATACAAGCTGCCCACCTCTCTTGACCTTTCCTGACGTTGAGAGCATTTCCCGTCTCCCTGCCGGTGGTCATTCATCAACCACAGTAAGACTTGGTGTGTGTGTATATGGAGAATTGGGGAAGAACATCAGACCACACAGCGAAATTGCACTGAGGTTTGGCTAAACAGGGTTTTCTTAAGGTTAGCAATACATTTCCAAGCTTTTCTGGAGATTCCGTTTTGTTTTCACACTTGTCAAACAAAGACATATACAAATGTTTATATTAATACTTCCTATTGCTTCTCAATCAACTTATTTCTCATGGAATTGACAGTTATAACCTTTACCAATGTCATTGACATCAAGGCCACACTATAGAATGTGGCTGAGCCTTCTTCTGTCAAATCATAATTGGTCCCCTTCATGATGGTTTACATCCGACATACAGCAGAGAGAGGGAATACCTTTCAGGGGCGAATACTGTATTGATGCAATATGCACTGTATTGCCATGGTTGCATAAATACAGCCCTAGCAAAAATACTTGCCAGGGATGCCTTCCGGCTTCATACCAACCATATGAGGAGGTATACTGCATGATGCATGATGTATAAATGCAGCCTTGGCGAATTGACTCACAGGTGCTGCAAAGGGCTTAATGTAATAATGTACTATGTAACTCTTAAAGCGTTAATACTCATGACAGTGATCACAGGCATGCAACTTAACTCCCTGAGGCACTGTCACAATGGAGATGACTTTCGACATTCAAAACAACACTTTTTCAGGGGGTTGGGCATTGCCCATGTAAGTTTGCACTTTTTGAATCATACTGTCAGGCTACATAGAACCAGTGTATACATATCAGGACTAACATGTCTGTCTCCATCTGCATTATTTAAGTTATGAATAAAGACATGTTAATTCCCACGAAGATCTTTTTAAGCAGCCCCACCATACCTAGAAAAACATAGTATGTACCTCCAGATTTGGAGGATATCTAACTTTCTTTTTATGGCAAATAGTAAAGGCAGCAATGCATGAATGGTTGATCCAACTACGTTACTAGCCATGTTTAACAACCTGTGGTTTGCTCTTATACTAGACGTACAATCGCACCACAGTACCTATAATGATACTTTGACTAGCATCCTCTCCTAGCATAGCCCACACATCTTACCGTATTACCCTCTGAGTCTGCTGAGTGGTGTCATAGATAATTCAGATGAAGTAAGTCCAGGCAGGCGGTACATATTTATATATCAAATAAAGGCCTGTTGAGCTGCCTGCATAGGCCGACCATACATATATATAGCGCTTTGCAGATAATTTGGTTCCCACATTTTAGGCTTCAACCACGTGTAAACCAAGGCCGCCATAATTTGTCCTTCTCTAGGCACTGCCTACTCAGCTCTATGTACTTACTACTGGTCTACAATAGCATAGGTCAAATATGATAAGTTATGATAGTTATGACTTCATTTTAATGGGGCATCTAAAAACCTAATGTCCATTTACTTATGAGCTAAACAGGTCGATAAGATTCTGTTTTACAGTAGAAACAAAATTCATTCTTTGTGTAGAATGTGACAGCAGTCTATTGTCTCCCACACCTAAATCAATTGAGCACCGCTTCATAGCCAAAAATGTTTATCTCATTTCAAGAAAATATGATAAGTAGACTCACCTGGTGGACAAAATGACTAGTTTTAAGAAAGTGATTTTCTTTAATTAGTATTTTGGCGGTGTAGGACAAGATATGTTTTATGTATGAAGTATCATATTTAATGGAAAGGCATCCTGATGTTAGGGCCCAGGCAGGCATGGTGGTTGGAAGTGTCACTGTCAATAGGTTGTACATTTGAGGGGTGACGGCAAGAGGTGTAGAACACCTGGTTTACTCTGAATACTGTAACCCTGTATCTAGACAGAGCGTTGACATCCATGCCCTTTATTTCTTATTGATTTCTTGCATGTGCTGCTCTTTTCTTACTAGACTAATGAGGGCTCTCTTGAATGATTGCGTCTTAAAGTGACATAGGATATTAGAGTTTACTATCACATCTTATATAACTTGTTTCTTTGAAATAATGTCTAATGCAGTATTCATTTTGGAATGGTGTAGTTCAATTTACTGAATGCCTACACACTCCAATCTTATCTTTGTTATTGATAATCAATAAAGTGTATCTATGTAGCCTAGGCCTTTGACAATTTAGCATACAATTGGGACGAAGGTGTATCAGTGTATACAATATTTTACCATTGTTTACCCTTTGCACAATACAATTGATTAAGTGATATGAAACTTAAAGTGATAAACAGCACACTCAAAACTATAAACTTCCCTTCTCTAGCCAGACACTGGTGCCCTAATCTATATCCATCTATGACAGATAGTGCTGTGTGGCTATGTCCAATCACAGTCTGAGTGTCCTTATCTACAACCTGTCTGGTGGGGGAAATTGCCTCTAGGGAATACAGTGTATAGAGACTATAGAACTAATGTGTTGCCAATAGGTCTTCCCCTAGGGGATACTGTACGTACTGCATCGGTGCATTTGGAAATTAAAGACATCAGTCCTTTTAGAAGGATAATTATTTCTATGACAAAAAGCTCTAATGATGTTGTATGCACGCAGGAGAGGCATACAAAAAGTATAATCCATTTCTTAAATCTCTTGAATAACACCAGCAGAAGTCTTCGTAAGTGAAACCCTATGCAATAGAAATATCGTAAACTGTAATATTGTTGGATTTTAGACAGGAACAGCCTCCTTCATACTCAATGCAAATTATTCATAATAACTTAGGGGATCAATTGTAAAGATACGGTCCAAGCACTTGTAAGGATACTTGGGAAGTTAGCCTCCCATTAGTATAATTCTGTTAATGAGAGGAGCAAATTCCCTTCAAAATAAAATGTCATATAGTTAAATTGAAGTGACATGGGATAATGGTTCCAAAAGGTATTTTTGTATACTTAATTGTCATACGTATAGCATTTTAACTATAAGAACAAAACTATTTTCTTTGCAGACTGAGCTCACCATTGGTCTATGATTAATGTTGTAGACAGTTTTGTTCAATACAATTAATAGCATGGTTAATGACGTTGTATCTCTGCGATATCAACTGGCAAGCCTAGGAGATAAAAAAGTGGCAGTTGCCTGTATGCACTAGTAGCTGATGGCTGGCAGCCCTATTACTGCTAACACATAGCCCTACAGCGCCCCAATCAATATTTCCTCGTTCTCGAATGGACTATAGCAGTGTCTCCACTGCGAAAAAGCTGCACCGCTGTAAAAGCAAAAACATCATCTGTATGATATGCCTTAATGTGTGTTATCCTACCTATTTGGATGAATACCTCACTCCACAGAATGTCTCCAACCCTTTAAGATTACATAGTGTGGTGGAGATTGTTGTGGTGACTGTTGCAGAATAATATGCTGTATGGAGAATTCATAAAATTGATGCCGACCTGGGGCCGGAGGCAGCATCACTTGACTATTATTGAGACCGAGCCATTAGCCCGATCTCTGGTTTGCCTAGCTTTTTTTGCATCTTCCTTTTAGACACACTCCTCCAGTCTTCTTCTATTTCCTCATGAGTCTACATTTTCTGGTAATAGCCCTGGTAATCCTAGACTAATGGACTTTAATTTAGATTAACTTTTTAAGGGCAGCATAGTGCTTTAATCCATTATGCCCTTTGGGGTCATGATACATTAATGGATGTCTCACAAGCAAGTAATTTGAAATCAAGCATCCTGCAGCCCTCCGGCTTCGCATGCTCAGCATGGAGCTTTAATGCAACAATGGAGGCTTACTCACAAGGAAAGCATTCATAATATGAATGCTGACACAGGGCAGAGTGCATTGAAATACTATGCAGCCCTTAAAGGGTAATTTAGATGAGAGAAGGAGGTTGAGTGCAATTGTAGAGGATCAATTTGTCATGCTTTGAAACATCCATAGAGGCCACCACTGCCAAAAACTAACGCCTAAGGCATTTAGGTCTTTCTCGACTAACCTTATTATCAAGGCTATACTAGACTGCAGAACATCCATGCAAGGCAGAGGATTGTCCAGTACCTTAGCTGAATAATTACAGTCCTACAGAATGGACTACCCAGTAAACACAAATACGTAGGTCAGACATAAATTTACGTTCGTTTTAGCTCTGACCTACGTAATTTTTCAAGGTTTATGAAAGTCAAAACAAGGTTTATTTACGTTCAACAGGCGTAGATGTCTGATTTACGTTTTTCAACCTCATTCAGACGTAAATATACGTAATAAAAACTAACCCATATCTACATTAAAATTCACATTTTTTGACATATAGGATACTCAAATCTTATGTAGATAAGTGGGATTCCAGTCAGATATGTCTTGAATTATTGTATTGAAAATCTCACTTCATGTGAGACCAACCTAGCATTTCATTGCCAAGTGGTTAACAATAGTTTTGGCTTCAGTGAGGCCTTACATTTCTTTCGATCCCAGCCATGTGGTGTTCATTCAACAAAGTGCCTTTATATAGATATGACCATCTTTTGTTTTATTTCCTCACCTTTATGAATGAATAGTCGACGGTGAAGAGCTGATTTGCATAATGTCAAATTCATAATCTTTAAGATCTTATTGATAGAATGTAGGGAATTCGCTCAGGTGCAACATTATTCTCTTGATAGTTAATAGTGCTGCCACCTAGTGTGACACTTGGGAGTTAAGTACATAATTGAAGCTGAAAAAATGTGAATTTTAACGTAGATATAGGTAGGTTTCTACGTATATTTACATCTGAATGAGGTAGATAAACGTAAATCAGACATCTACATCTGTTGAACGAAGATGTCTGTTTTGACATTCATAAACCTTGTAAAAAAACGCAAATCGGACCATTGGCTGAAACCAAACCTACACAAACCTCTGAGCTACGTTGGAATTACGTAGTGTGTTTACTGAGTAGCCTTCACTTCCTAAACATTTATTCTCTAGAGATGCTAATTTTCTTAAACAAGGCGACGGGGAGGTTTTTTTTAGAATCACTTTTCATAATACATCCATGAACCAATCTTAGGGTGGGCAATGTGGTGAGAATTACACTAGTGCTGCACTGCTGATGGTAAAGACAGGATTTCACAGTATACTGTATTTAAGATCATTATAATCCCAAATTACTGTGGCCTTGAATGACTACTGAGGTACAGGGGTCATGGGATAAATCAATGCATTATATTCTATCTGAAATAGGGGTGAAAATGGAAATTGAAATTAGTAATCTCTCGAGCACAGGCAAAATTCCTAGCAATATGTGATACTGTCAATCATCACAAAAACAAAAGGCATTATGAAATTAAGCACACTGTCTCCTTAAAAGGTAAGACATTGAACGAATGCCCTGTGATGACTAATGATGGCTCTGGCTCAGGAGATCTATTCTGCAAAATATTTTCATATAAAAGAGCCTGTTAATTGAACATTATTCCGCTGCTTATGATTTGATCAATGGACACTCAAGTATTGGCATCTGTTGTACCAGTGTAGTCATTTCAGTATATATATAGATGACTGTCCTTTCATCAAATTGTCGGGGTCAAATACTGCATCTAAATAGAAATATCCCCCAATATTTCTACCTGTCCATAAATAGAGCCTACTATACACTCCTGCCAACTATGCTGCAGTGGAACAGGCCATATACAATAGCCAGAGGGCACCGACATCCCTTTGTGCCAGACATAAACCACATCATTGTCCTTGTCTAGGCAATAAGGTATTCCTGGTGGACCCTACCCTTTAAACTGTTAAACTCCTATACCAACTCTATACATGTGGACTAATGTAAATTTGCCATATGATATACCGTATTCGACCTAATAAGCGCCCTCCCCTATTAAGCGCCTCCTTCCTTTTCAGATTTTTTCCAGACATTTTTAATGGGTTCCTCCGTTTTGTTACTGGTTGTCACACCTATGTGTAACATGGAACACTTCACACCTGACAAGGTGTTAAGGCCAAGCCAAGTGTGAAGTCATATGGGTGTGTAGAAGCTTAGTAGATGACACTGGGGTGGACAAGTAATCTGTATATGGCAGCCATGGGGGGCCCTTATTAGAATGGATATATATATGAGACTGACTTTTCCACTTAAAATAATCGTTTAAGCCCCCATGGCGTTTATTACGTCGAATACGGTATAAACCCAACAAAGGATCTAAAGTGGCCTGTGATGTTGAATACTTGTATTACCAGTACCTCATCCATACAGGACTTCATGGTAGATACCTGTTCCTAGCATGTTACAAACTCGTAAACTAGGGTCAACATCATATTTGCAAATAAACATGTACGGCATGTTTACGTACATGTTTGTATGACCGAAATTTCCTTGGGACTACAAAATATATTGATCCAGCATATAATTGAGGGCTATGTAACTGAAAATGGACATTGAACATCAATAATAAATCGATGGTTTGAATTACCATGAATTTAGAAATCACTTATCAAGTCAACGTACATATGATTCAGTGAAATGCGACAACACATTCCTGGTATTATTTTTGCTAATAATATCGTTTGCTAGTACGTAATAACCTTTGCAGACCTTCATCTAATATAATATTCTCTTAAATTAAACTTGCTGTCATTTCTAATTCCTTTAGCCAAAGTATTAATATTGCTTGGTTTAATTTGACAGGGATCCTCTTTTTAATATTTGATCAAATATTCTATGAAGCGATAATAAGAACATCCAATTTAATCAGTTGTGTGTATGTACCATTGTCATATATGCAGTATGTGACCTTTGCTCACAAGTATATGTTGTACATGCTCCATGACAAGGTTTCTCATCTCAGCTCTCTTTGTGAGGAGGACAGTGCGTGGATGAAAAGATGCACTTTTCGCTTCAACTTTTAATAGATCCCATGAGGCCATTTAGAAACTGGTGCTAGAAAATTAAAGGATGTTCTGTTCGTTCTGTTTGTTCTGTGTTCTAACGTGTACCATTTCCAGGTGAAATTTGGTTTAGTCCGGAAACATGACTTCTGGCTCTGCTTGTGGTTAGTTAGGTGGTACTGGCTTTGGAAATTGTTGGTTGCTATGAAATCATCCACATGTGACAATTGCTGTGAGATAAAACCATGTACCCCGGGAATTACCATCAGCAAACGGTTTTGTGAATAAACTGCTTTGCTTTCTGCTTCACTACCATGTTAGTATGGCATACACTCTATTATTTCTGGGACATATACGTTCTTAGAGTATAACCAGGTCGGGCTATGATAAAAAGAGGTATAGATCTATGAAATAAATAGCCCCACTTTTAATTCAAGGACACCATCCAGCGTTTCAGAACCCAGGAGGTAACTAATGGTTAGAGACATGGGAGGGAGGCATGGATCAGGAGCCTTAATTAACTACTAAGTGTCGGATAATGCTGGCCTTGATTAGCATGCTAGACTTTATTGGCATGATGCATGAATGCAGCCCTAAGTAAGTAACCCACCAGTGCTGCCCTCAAGCATGGGCCTTTACTCCCTAGGGCTGCTACACTCCCGAAGGGTAGCTATGATCTACATACCTGTCGCCAATGCAAGTTAATTGACAACAACGGGTGTGGCGCTTTAAAGTAATATGTGGCTCTTCTAGGGTTAGTGTTATAGAGCAACGCCTACTCCTAGGCCCAGGGACCTGAAATGCAGAGTGCCAATCTTCTTCACCATGGAGACTGCGCCCTTTTATCTAAGCATTGGGTGTGTAGCAGGGCAAGTCCTCCAGTAGGCTACATATTGATTTTTAGTTCTTTTGAAAAACCTTCTCATTTTGAGAGGGATTTCTGAAATCTTTCAAAATATTCTCCGTGCTGTTTGCTTATTTGCTAGGAAAAACATATATTATATATATACGTTAAGACACCAGTGACATTATTTGAAAATTGTGTGGGAGGCATTATATCAAAACTTTATCCTCAGATGTCTTAGCTGTAATATACAAGTCTGCTCACGGATCCTGCACCAAATTTTATGCTTGTGATAATTAGTTAATACTGCTCCACTACATAATTATATCCAAGTGCCTGGTGTATTCCATATCTTTTTTTCCTTCTTTGAATATGCATCATATTACACAATTATAGGCAGTCTGATGTTACAGTGTACCCTATAGCTATTGCTTGTCAGAACATATTTTACCCTCATGCTGTCAGATGTAATTACCTTTAATTAAAAGGGTCGGTGGTTAGCTTCCTGTGCTTTACATTCCTTAGTTCTCTGTGAAAATAATATCCTGGAGCATATTACATTGGAATGTGTCAATATATGTAGGTAATTAGTTACTTTTCTATTGGATGGGTTATCATTATGGTAATCAACAGTGGGTTAAACTGTTTCTTGTGGTTAAAATTTAATAAGTATAATCACAGCTGTGGCAGTCAGTTGTTTATGAATATAGGCTAGAACAACCCTATCAAGTGTAAAATTGAATCGATATTTTCAAGGTACCATACCTGCATGTATTTGTCACGTACCACAAAATGCACAAGGCATTAGGTAATCCTGGTATTGATTATCATTGGATAAATATTGCATAGTGGCAGAATAGAATGCGCTAAAGCATTGTTATATTAGGTGGAGTAACATCCAGTTGACCTTGTTCAAATTATGAGTACTCATGCAGCTGATCCTGAATGCTTTTGCTATTGACAGTTTCTCCTGATACCTCACAAGCTTCTTGAGGTGATGATTCTACATTTTATATTATATCATGTTTCTTCAAATCAAACACGATTGCCATACAAGGGCACATATATTGGCTCACTTTGATAAGATGAAAACATTATTTAACAAACGAGCAGAGAGTAATTGATAATATAATGGCTTGATGTTCAATCAATATATGGCATACATGATATAATCATATATGCCGGATCTGTAAATTATTGAATCGCTTATATGATGTAGTTTCTGAAGGAAAACAAAAAAAACATCGCAGTACTTGGGTAAAATCAAATCAGGCAAGTATGACACTGGCCATGGTATAACAGACGATACCCAGCACTGCCCCTGATGGTAGAGACAGGTGGTGTAGGGATGGGGATCCAAGCGGCCCACCTCTCTTGACCTTTCCTGACGTTGAGAGCATTTCCCGTCTTCCTGCCGATGGTCATTCGTCAACCACAGCAAGTCTTAGTGTGTATGTGGAGGTAGGGAGGAGGTACATCAGACCACATCAGACCACCTAGATGACACTCAGTTTTTTTCTTCAGATAAAAGCATTTGCAACACATTTCTCCGTTATCTAATGCTTGATGTATTCATATAAATTAACCAATCAAACCAAGATAGCCATTTCCTTAAATTTATCTAAGTGGGCTTCTATTAAATAGTGATTTAATACATCCTGTCTTTACCAGCAGGATTTGTTAATACAGTCCTGGTGAGTAAACTGCCAGTGCTGCATTCAACCATCGTGCTGACCTTGCAGGGTTGATAAGTTCCCAATAAGTTGGCATAAGCAGACTCACTAGGGCTGCAGGTAGACATTATGAGAACTGAAGGGCATAATTCAATTAGCCATTATGCGGCCCTGAAACCTGTGGCAGTGATATTGGACATGTAACCTATCACAATGATGTACTCGCACCTTGGAGATGACCTTATAAGGTAGAAAAAATGTTGTTTACATGTCAGCGACCCCCTTAGACACAGCCCAGCTGTTCCAGGCCACTTCCGGTTACCACCAGAAGCAGTTCTCACCTGCCACACTTTGATGAAAAATCTCATCACTGTATACTTTACCACATACCAGGACCCTTTTAATTTACAAAGACTTTCTTTTAGGCTCCCACTACACTCCTCCAAGTGTGTCCTTATCTAAAACCTTCAGTCTTGTGGAGGATGTGAGCTGTAGGGAACACATGGTATAGACCCTATATGAGAATTGTGTCCCTACCAGCTTCTCTCCTGGGGGACAATGTGTGTACCATATCAGAACATTTTGAAGTTCTAGAAACCTTTTTAAAAGGAAACCCCATTTGTATGAGGAAAGACTCCTTACTAATCTAGTGGCTCAGAAATAGACAAGGCATACTAAAGTAAAGTCTGTTTGTTCAATCTTCTTGCTGAAAGCAGCAGAAGTACCCTTAAACTGAAACCCTGTGTAAAGGGAGATATTTTGAAACATAATCTTGTAATGTGTAAGACAGGAATGGCCTACTTCACACTCCTTTAAAACTAGAGCAAACTCATTCATCTTCTAAGGATTTAATCTGAGATGATGATTGATTGCAATGATACTATTCGAGATGTTACAAGACTTCTCATTGTATATTATGGTCCTGTTAATATATCACCTTATATTTTCTGGTGAATCTATTTAAAATGACCTGGTATGATGTATGTAAAAGGTTCCAAATTAGTAGAATCAAATATATAACATTTTCACTATTAGGAAAGTAATATTTTTCTCACAAACTTGCTTGTCAATTGCTTAATGTTGTAAAGGCTTGTTCAATATAATATGTAATAAACATCTATGAGGCCCTCAAAGGTTTTGGATTGACCTTGGGGCAAATACACTGAACTAAAATGGTTTATCATGAACATTTTGGACCCTGTGTCAGCCTTTGAGTCACCAGCTGAGCATTGTTCCTTTATATTATATTCCCACATAGTGCCACCAGAAGATTATTATCTTAATAGCAGTTATATTTTAGTCAACCTTGAATAGAGGCAATATCACTTGACTATTTTACCAAGATTGACCAATTACCCCGATTTCTTTTCCCTCATTGATTTTTAGTGTATTCCTCTCAGCCACGGCATTCCAGTCTTCTTTTATTTCATGAGTTATGTTCTGGTAATAGCCCATGGAATCCATGGCTAATGGGCCTTAAATCTAGATTAGCCCTTTAGAGGCTGCATAGAGTTTGAATGCATTATGCCATCTGTCATCATGATGTATGGGTTATCCCTTTGGCATGTATCATGCCTGTAGGGTCTGCATGGTGCTTGTATGCAGCACTGGCAAGTTAACCACCAAGAAGGGACTGTATGCATCATGCCCACAATGTGCATAGTTCATTGAAGCACTAAGTAGTTTTAAAGGGATAATTTAGATTAGAGTAGAAGGTTGAGTGAAATTGCGGAGGATCAATTTGTCTTGCTTTGAAACATCCATATGAGTCAACGCTGCCAAAGACTATGGCCCAGGCCATCTGCACTAACCTAATTAATTAGTCTACTGCACTGTAGGACATCATAGATGTATGGGTGAAGGTTGTCTCGTAGCAGGTTGTCTGGTGCAGATTGGGCCAAACTTCTATTCCTAAGCACCTTTACTTTGGGAGTGATCCAATTTTAACAGTGGGGTACGGAAATACTGTTTTTCACCGGGGAAGGGGCTGGCAGTTCAAAAGCCAGTATATCACTATAATTATATATCAAACAAGTTCAGACCAGTTTTGGTAGGGGAATTTTCGACAGCTTTAGAACAACATTTAGAGACACATTCTGAAAATTACCCTCTCATCTCCAGCACAATGAATCTTTCCAGATATTTTAGTTTGAATTATCTGAATTGTCTGTATGGTTGGATGTGGTGAAATAGCTGCTCTACTGCCACCAAAACCTTGGTTCCATTCCAGCTGCTTTCACACCATGGGTCTCAATGTAGTTCTTCTAGTTCTGTTCCACTCAAATAACGAGAAGCATGTTAGTTGTGAGAGTTAAGCTTTCATAGGGCAGTCACAGAGGGAACATGTCATTCTGTTGTTAGGGGAGAGATGCTACCACCCATGGCAGTCAACTACCCCTCTTTATTGATAGTGCCATGTAAATCCATCTGAAAACTAATGTTTGGTGAATTGAATACACAAAGATGCTGTAAAATCCATGTCTGCTGTGAAATGGATGTGATTAGTAAATGGCAACAGCTGGCAAGTCAAAGCATTTAATTATTGATGTTATGTAAAAATAAGTTTATGGGCCATTGACTCCATCTTCCGTATGGCAATCTGAAACCCTCTAGGGAATCTCTTTGGTAACTCCATTTATCAACATTGCTCTGGTTAACTATGTTAACCCTGCTTTTAAAGGTTGCTTGTACGTCCGGAGTATTCAATCAACTGCACTGCATTAGTGGTATTTTTAGCAACCTAACACTTACTGGTAATTGTTTGGCCATTTGTTCTACAGTAGTAGATCCACCCTAGTCCTTCCAGCTACCTGAATTGCCCTACATACTTCGCTCTAATTCATCATTATGTCAGAAAAACAAATGTCTCTTTGTGTGTCTTTCATCATCCATCCCTACTTCACTGCACTAAGGATGAGCTGTATATATACTAATGATAAACTCTTAGATATCAAAGAGGTTCATAACATCAGCCATACTTAGCCTGCCTGCTTTCTTACTTGTTTGGCTCTTGACACATCATATTGGCCAAGGTTAACAGATTACGGTTTGAAAGGAGCTTTTATTTACATGTGCAATTTTATTGAAATAATTGAATCGGGAAATTCTGGAATACACCATGTGTCCAAACGGAAAACTTATTTCATATCTGACCTGTTTTATAATGTTACTCCTTAATAATACCTAGGATTCAGATAGAAAATACTGAAGTTTCCTTGAAAACCCTTTTTAGTATCCCTATTGATTACATATACTAAGGAAAAGAGAGGAGCGGGGTAATTGATTGAGACTCTCAGATGATTGCACAGTAATTACTTACCATGTGTTAGATCTTAAAGATGGGAGGTAAAGAAAATAACTATAGAATGCAATTATGCATGCTTATTGCTGACATCCTGTATTGGACTTCCACCTGTACAATAATACTTCCCAAGTCTTTCTGTTTTTTTAGTCCTTGTATCCCGCAACGGTAGCCTACTGTGAAAAGGCAAGCATGGCTGCTGTTTGCACCAAAATGTCCACACCTTATGAATGCGTACATAGATATTCACACTGATAGTATTCAGGCAGTGTTGTTGAAAGTTTATTAGGACCCTGCATTCCTGGACAATTTGGGTCAGATTCTATTATTTGGTTTGATAAACAGTCAATTACTATTCATCATTAACACCATTGTAGTCTTTTTGGATGATGAATATACTTTTGTCAAATCCTCGGTGATGAAATAATAATTCTGGACAGAGCAAAAGGGGTAGGACCAGTATTGGGGGATAACAAATAGGCGCAGTGGATTAGATATTTTGCCAGTTAGGTTTGGTTTAATAATAGAGTGGTCCAATAGTTATGACAATAGTTCCAATAGAGTCCCCAGGGCCCGTATACTGAGGGGTAGGTATGGTCAAATACCCTCTATTCACACCTATTGTGCAGGTTGCTAGGCACGGAATGTTCAGAATTGCTGTTGCTAGGTAACAGAGTGGTCCTTGCAACATGACAATAGTTCCAGTAGAATTCCTTTTATTCCTTATTATTCTTAATATTCCCCACTCATGCACCTGACCAGGCAGTGGATTAAGTGTACTTAATCTCCTCCCTGTTCAGGTGTTAATTGGTGTCATAGACAGCTAATAGTGTACAGCACCGTGGATAACAGAGAGCTCTTCACAGAGGAGCTGTATAGAGATACAGTGGTCAGTGGGTGGCCGGAAATGACAAGCCGAGCATAGCCTCGGTCTGGTATCCAGGTCACGCACATGTATATATATTGAGAGTCCGCTATTGCAAACACAGATGAAACAAATACAAAACAGGGACTCATCTGCACCTGCAATGGGGTTAATGATTGACCATTGATTGGCCCTTAAGTGGCTAGCGACTGGTATAGTGGACTGTACATTCAATGTCACCTCTCTGCACTAATTAGCTGTGTGATAAGTCATATATGGCGCAAGCCAGGCCCTTGGCCTATTTACAACTGCTGTGACCTAGCTCACCAAGCACTATTACATCACTGCTATTAGACATTCATCTGCATCACTTCATGGAAGCCGAAGGCTGATACATGATATATAATTTCATACCAGTTGTTTGCAGGGATTCTGGCCACCGAGAAATGTCAGTTGTCATTTCTATAGCAAAGGTTTAATATTGCTAGGCTTGAGCTGCAGAGGTGATCTTTTGAACATTTTATTCAATATTCTGAAACAGAAGTCAAAGGAAGCCCGAAGTTATTTTGGTGGTTCAATTTCAAAATTTAGTTATTTGATAGACACCAATATTATGTACAGCAGGTGACTTAATCCCAGAGCTGACTGTGGTAAAATAGTACAATGTGAGGTTTCATGACAACGTTTCTAACCTCAGCTCCCTTTGTGCCAGGTGAGGAGGACAGTGTGTAAATGCTAAATGTCAGCAGGCAGGATGTGTGCCTTTGTGTGTGTGTTATCATTGATTGATCAGTCCCTACTGCACTGCGCTAAGAACCAATGATATTTGCTTAAAAGGATGCGATTTTTTTTACTCAACTTTTAATGGATACCATGAAGCCATTTATAATTAGGTGCAAGAAAGATAAGTGGGGCTTTTTCTCATCGCTTTTGTTTATTGACATTTATTAACTTGTAACATTTGCAGTTGAATGTGTTGTTTGGTCTAGGAGCATGATTTGTGGCCCTGCTTGTGGCAAGTATCATAATACTGGTTTTAGGAATAGTGATTATAAAACCATCTACATTTTGCAGAGCAATTGCTGGGAGTGAACACAATATCTCCTGTGATTTATTTCTCATTAAATGATATTCACTTCATGCACTTTTAGACTTGAAATACAGATACATCATGAAAACTTTGAAATCTTATGTAAGGTTATATGCATATACAACTACATAGTGAATATGAAGCAAGTAGTAATGTGGTGTTTGTTAGCTCATTATACATTTGATTATCGTTGGGAAATGAGTTTACTTTCAATACTTGGTATGGGCATTATACTGATTTGCTCCAAATGGGAAGGTGGTAGGCAGGAATCGGCACCAATAGAGGCTCAAATTTGAATGATAAGAAAAAAGGAATACCAAGGGCTAAGGACAATACCCAATGGCAGGCCAAGGTGTATAAATGATTAATTGAATGTTATCAACCATAGTGAGCAGTTTAATCATGGTTTTGTGCCCACTGGGAGTCACTGCATATACATAGTATATACCAGGTACTTTACTTGCAAATTGTGTCTTTGGAGTCTAGAGGCATGGTTTTCAGCCGCTGCAGTCTTTTATCGAAATACACCCCTAGGAGGTGGTTATATTTAAGAGCTCTTTTTCTCTTTTAGAGCCTGGGTATCTAGCAGGATCCGTACCCACAACCTCAGAACATTGAGCCCAACAGCTAACCGACTGCTCCACCGGGACTCATGCAATGATACTAAACAGCCAATAGTATTTGTAGTGCTTCTGCCTTTTTAGCTCAATGAGTAATGTTATTTAAAAACTTTGAGGGGTTTGAACCCAATTGGTCCAAATGCCAACAAGAAGTACCCTGTATGCTAGCAGCAGGACCAACCAGCCACACTTGTTTGAGCCTGTTAACTAGGGCCTATGTTGGTGAGGAATTGTCCTATTAGACAATGTAAAGAGTGCTGTTTGGTTGGTGCTGCTATTGTATAAATCGGGGGCTTCGCCCCCGCACCCCCGTTTTCTTTTTTCTCTTTCTTTTTTTTCTTGAAATATCAGAAAAGCCAACTGGCTAACTAGGGTCTATGTTGGTGAGGAATTGTCCCATTAGACAATGTAAACAGTGCTGTTTAGTTGGTGCTGCTATTGTATAAATCGGGGGCTTTGCCCCCGCACCCCCGTTTTCTTTTTTCTTTTTTTTTTTTCTTGAAAAATCAGAAAAGCCAACTGGCTAACTAGGGCCTATGTTGGTGAGGTATTGTCCCATTAGATGAAGTTAAGAGTGCTGTTATGTTGGTGCTGCTGTTGTATAATTCGGGGGCTCCGCCCCCGCACCCCCATTTTTTTTTTTTTTTTTTCTTTTTTTTCTTTTGAAATATCGGAATCAAAGAAATAAAAAATGTGTTTCAGGCATATCAAAATTTCTGCTCCACATGGGATTCGTGCCCAGGGTCTGGGAGTCTAAACCAGAAGTGCCATGTACTCAAGGATTGTGTCCTCAGAGACCACCTGTGAGTGTTGGTTCATGGTTAGTTTATATATGGCTATGCTGTATCAGAATGAGGCTACACTCTTCAAGCATGTGCTCTGATCATTGTATTTCTATGAGAACACACAGAGGATATGTTTGATGATCATATAACCTCCTAGGAGGGTTATACAGGATATCCTCCTAGGCCACATGTGTGGAAAAAGAGCTGTAATCAGGCTATTTTACATAATCAATCTATGAAAGCGGGCTGTATGTTGGATATACTCCTGGTGTCTCGAGTCAATATCATTGATATAAGCCTCGGCCTTCGGCCTTGGCTTATATCAATGATATTGCCTCTCGACCCCCAGGAGTATATCCAGTACTTAACCAGTCTGCTCACATATCCTGCATCATATTCTATGACTGCTAACTATTTCCTACAGCTGCCCCTCATAATCATTGAGGTGCCTTTTAGATTTTATACATTATTTCCATCATTATATCCTTATTTTGTTACAAATATAGCATACTCATGGGTACAGTGATGTCAAAGTTTATTCCATAGCTATTCCTTGTCAGAACATATTTTACTCTTATGTTGTCAGACGTAATAAGCAGTAATTAAACAGGTTAATGTGCCTGTTTGGCTTCCTTTGCTTTGCAAACATCATTAAATTCCTTATAATTACTGTGAATAAGTTGTCCTGAAGCCAATGATAGTGGGATCTGGTTGAAGGGTCAAGATGTATGTAGGTATTTCATTAGTTTTTCCATTTGATTGGCTACCATTATGGTAATTAACAGAGTTGATCCATTTTAAAAACCATGGAGTAGCACTGGGCAGGCATATGATGCCTTCATAGGCTACACCAAAATAAGCAGTAGGCTGCTGAGCTGAATAATTCTATATAACCTAAGTAAATGGTAATAATTGTAATGACTTAGACATTCTGAAGTAGCAGCTAGCTATGGTACACATGAGTTTGTTACAAACTCTGTCAACTGAAATGAATATGAAAGTTTGCCACTCTACCAGTCTTGAATGACAAAACATCAGATAGTTAGAGCTGAGCATAGTTAATTCATTCAATATACTTATGATTATCTGAAATAGATGCAAACAGATTTATTGTGTTAGAAAATATTAGGTTGATTGTTGTTCAAAACTATATTTTGAATGATGTAGGTATTATTTAGATCCATTCATAAGTGATTCATTATACATAGCTTCACAATGGAAAGGGCCGTAATGTAGTCGTATGATATTGTAAGGTTGGGTGGATTAAGATTAAGTTCAACGCATCACACTCATGTAACTGATCTTGCAAGGCTTCTATGAATTATAATATTGCTTTTGCCAACATCAGTACCCACTTATACTTCACTAACTTTAGGAGAAGGTAATAATATTTTATTATAATGTTCTTCATTAAACACACTCCCTACTAAACGAGAGAGTTCACAAACAGGTAAACACAATCTTGTCTGTAAAATAATTCCTGGACAATTAACCAGTTTGCACTGTGTTCAATGACTGGGAAGACCTTCTCGGATTAATTTGTTTCCATTTTTCTCCTCTGTTTTCATTCTGCCCTAGTGGTTCAATATTATGCCTGATTTTGATTAAAAATAAATAGACAGGGGAGCTTTGGTGTAAAGACATTTTTAAATGAAGCAATTGAAAATGAGTGATAAGGTAATTGCTTGATTCATTATCATAATGTTGATCTAAAATGTTATTTTAAAATGTCCATGGTTCATATTCATATAATTACCACATTATGATTATGATTACTGCGTGTTACTATTTCTGAAGGAATACAATAGGATAATTGCAGTAGCCAAACATAAATGAGGTTGTATGACAGACCATCACTCATTGCCTATAGTATGATACAGCTAGGAAATACCCAGACCATGGCCCTTATCTGGAAGTGATTAGAAGGAAATACTACAAATCCTTGTTCTTAATACCATAACCAGAATCTGGCTATAGGGTGGTGAAGACAGTGAGCGGGGTGGTGCAGGAATTGTTATCCAAGTAGCCCACCTCTGTTTACCTTTACTAATCTGTAGAACATTTCCTACGTCACTATCAATGACCTGGTGGAAGAACATGAAGGATATCAGACCATAAACCTAAATGTCAGAAACCTAAAATTAATGGCAACCAGGATTTTTCCAGATAAAAACATTGGCAACATATTGCATTACATTTCTGGAAGTCAATCGCTGTTAAATTAGTCAAACAAAACTATATCTATCCGGTATATATTCAAAATACAACTGCAACTAAAGCTCTCTAATGCTTCTTGATCAGGTTTGATCCTCTCACCAATTGATTTTCTTATGTAGATGTATGTATAGGCAAGCCTATAAGCGTAATCCTGATCAATATCATTGACCTCCGGGCCACACCTATGAAATCTGCATGACCCTGCTCCTGTCAAATCACAATTGATCACCTCAATAATGATTGCTGATGATTAACACAAGTGAGAATTTGACCTACATTGACCCTTTAAGGAGCCCATAGTGTTTTGATGCTGTTTTCAAGCATCATGATAACCCCATGGTATAGAATCTCATACATTTCCGAAGGTTCAGCATAATATTGGCTACACTGCATTTATTCATTATGATAATCAAGGAGACTATGCTTTTCAAAAACACTAAATCACCTTTTTTATTGGGTCAGCAATGAAGGGTGTGTACAATGTCATATGAAGTCTAAGTTTAGTTCTAGCAGGCAGTTTATAGCAAATGTAGACCCAGTTTGCTAATTGTCTAAACTTACCATCATAATATTATAGTGCTTTGCAGATAATTGCTCCCCACATTTCACGCTCCAAAAAAGGCTCCTACAATCTGTCCCTCCCTTGACTCTACTTACACCACTGTAGGCCCTATGTACTCAGCTCCTGAAGGATAAAATTGAACAGGATCTAAGTGAATATCATAGAGGTTATAGCTCAGTTCTGACATTGGTTCAAAATCTTAACCTTAAAGACACACCTCAATGATAATGTCTTTAATAGTATAGGAGTCAAATAAGGTTGATAAGATTTGTCTTTGCATACAGTAGAAGTAAAATCTGTTTTCCTTCCAGGCAGCAAAGAAAATGACAGCAGTCTATTGTCCCTGGGACCTAAGCCTACTGAGCACCACTAAGACAACATAGGATAAACAGAAGGATTTGTTGATAGAGTATCTTTTTTTACTGTAATGAGTGCCACACTAGTAGCGCAAAGCAGGTCCTGAAGGTCCGAGGTGTCAATAGGCTACAAGGCTTAAGTACTGAAAGTGCAGAAAG
The DNA here is from genome assembly GCA_947462335.1 of Harmothoe impar. Lineage (NCBI taxonomy): Eukaryota > Metazoa > Annelida > Polychaeta > Phyllodocida > Polynoidae > Harmothoe > Harmothoe impar. The sequence goes on from OX381707.1 coordinate 23,404,489, forward strand.
CCTGGTTTAGGTAAGTAAGAACGAAGTAGTTGTTTCTCGTGGGACCACGACTACAAAAGTGCCCTAGAACCTGTTGGCTTTCACCAGGTAAACTTAATTATGCATCAAATTTCCCACCCCTGATCTCATTGGCTGTTCATGTGGTCAGCTGGTCACACTGTGGTCAAGCCCTGACCAATTCATACTGACACTGTGCTAAAGAAAGTGCAGTTTGCTAGACACTGGCACCTGTTGTGATGGGGCCTAGTTTAGTGTATTATAGTTTCCACTGATAGTCCGCAGGTACTAGGACCTTACTTATACTAAGTATGTGGTTACCAACTGTTTATGGTTTCATGAAAATTATGAGTCTGATAGGCCTATGGCCTATTTGTATAGGGTGGTTGGGCAAGATAACATACATTGTATAACTTAATATACCACTATGTTAGTCTATTGGCCCAGCGCTCACTAGTGCTAGGCCTACTTTTGTAGTTTCGACCCATTATGGCATCATCATCAGGTGGATTTTACCGGGAACACAAATACATACGTAGTGGGGCTAGTAGTATTTTATGGGTGTATTGTTATTTGTATCGGGTGACACACATTGCTGGCCGCCGGGCTTATAATACAAATAAAATTGATCATAACTCTATAAAAATTGCTTTATTTATAGATTCTAGTATGTTGGTGAAGGTATACGGTTCTAGGATCAATTAAGTAGGACACTGGTCCTGGTAGGGTGAGTCGCCGAAATGTATGCTGTTTAGCGTTGTGAACGAGGACGGGTTGGCGATTCACCCATGGCTGCCGTCCATCGTATTCATTCCCCAGGGCGAATGACTACGAAGTTTTTCGATCCAGTGGAATTTCACTAGAGCTAGTAGCCTTTTTCCTTCTTCGCTTTTTGGATGACGGTTTATGAAATCCACGATGAAGAATTTGACGTCTTTGTCTTTCCTGTGGTCACATTGGTTAAAGTGCCACGGGACATCTGTTTCTCCCTCATTCTTTTTGACCGAGTGTACGTGTTCGTATATCCGGCATCGGATCGCACGTTCGGTCTTCCCCACATATTGCATTTTGCACGTTCTGCATTCTAGGCAATATATGAGGTTCGAGCTCTCACACGTGACGTTCGTTTTTGCTACGAATTTGCGGCCCGTGGTTTTCGATGTGAGCTCGCCACATTTATCAATTCTGGCGCACTTGTCACAAAAAAGGCGACGACACTTAGCTCGTGGCCTTTTTTGTTCTGGTTTTCGGACGAGTCCATAGTCTTCGTCGTCAGAGGTCGGGTAGTTTGTTACCGCCTGGTTTACCCTAGATATAGTAGCCTTGTATCTAGACAGTGCATTGGGATCCGTACCCTCCACTTCTTATTGATTCTCACTTTTTTTTTACTAAACTAGTGGTGGCTCTCTCTTAAATCTTTGTCTTTATAGTGTCTAGGATATATGAGAGATAATTGTCTAATTAAATCTCTATAAAGCAATGCTTGCAAATGAATCTCTTCTAGAACAATATAGCATAGTTTACTTATTGCTTATATACTCCATGCAGTTAATTTAAGACATCGATCTGAATATCCTGACGCATAGACAATGTAGCATGTGGGCACAAAATGCTGAGGAAAGCTACGAGTGTGATATGCTATTTAGATCTATTGCACCCTAAGAGCTTCATTCAGCTAAAGGAAAGCATAGATTTTTGTGAACCAATCCAGCCTGTGTCCGATCAGACACTGGGGTATGGGTGTCCGTATCTACAAACTGCAGTAGGGGACACTATGTATAGACCCTATGAAATTAATGGGTTGCCACCAGGAGACACTGTATCTACTGTATAAGAATGTTGGGAAAAAGTAAAAAAATGCTATCTGGACAGATTTTGCCATAAGGCTGCCGTCTCTGACCAGGTGCCGTCTCTGACCAGGTGTCAGAAAAAAGGTGTTTTAAAAAGAATTATACTCATATATAAGGATTTGGAAAAACGTTATGGCGGTTGTTATATAATCATAATTATAATTAGCCTCCTGCTGTTGGTGTTTTGACCTTATCAAGCCAAGCCGGTCAGAGACGGCACCTGGTCAGAGACGGCACCCAGTCAGAGACAAAAACATTGGCCCAAGGTCGTGAGACACAGCCTTAGACCCCTCAGTATGCAGAAAAACCTTGGAATCTATACAATGGCAATATAGTGAAGAGCTCACCATTGCAAGAATAATAGCTGACCTTTCTTGGGGAACTGCAGTGTTAAATTATTGATGTTTCTCTTTCAGGGCATCCTGCTTCAGATAAGAAGGTTTTGGTATAGTCTATCATGTCAAGTCTTCTCACATAAAGCAGGGCAGAAGAATGTAACACACAGGAAGATGCTGGCCATCTCTCAGTCACCCAAACTAATGCTACATTATCAAGGGAAGATCAGTGACTGTTATCACATTGGTAGACAATGACACAGCACACAATTTAATATGATAACATTATACAAAGATGATTATGGGCCTAAGGACATTATTGTTACTACTAGAGTACCATAAATTGAGAAGTACAAATGTGGTCAAAATACTTTTATCTATAGTAATGTGATAACACATTTCTGGTGCTACATGCAAAACTACTTCAGCCCATCACTCTTCCAAAGAATACCATGTGACCATAAATAGAGTAGAAGAAATATAAGATCCTGGGAGATTTGCTTGCTAGAGGAAGATATAAAATGAAGAAAAAACAGCTTGAACATGACTGTACTCACTAACAAAAATACTCCAGGACAAAATCAAGATCAAACTGTTCTAGGTTCTGGGTGACCATGAAGACCAGTAGGCTAATGTGGTTTGGACACTTGATCTGGCTACCCACAGACACGTTAGCGAGAAATGTCCAGAAGCGAAGATAAAGGTCAGGAAACCTAAAGGAGGCCAAAAAGCACAATGCTGTTTGTCCTGGAAGAAGACTTGAAGGCTCAGAACCTAACACTAGGGAGCAACTGACACCATAGGATTAAAAGGCAAACATCTACCCATTTCCTGTGAAGATGCACTTGCTGACACTTGTCAATTTTTTTAACCAAAGCATATACTGCCTCTTTAGATATAATATGAGCTAAACCTACTTTCATGCACATCAGGTACCTTGAGCTCACAGGCTCCATGCCAGGGTTTCTAACCTCATGTGTCACGGAGGGAGGGAGGTGCATGTATGCTAAATGCTAGCAGGCAGGATATAATTTAGTGCCATTGTGTGCCTATTATCTTCAGTCCCTACTGTACTGTACTAAGGGCAAGTTGAACTGATGATATTTACTTAAAAGGATGTAATTTTTAAATCAACCTTTAATGGCTACCATGAGACAATTTGGAATTCGGGGCAAGACAGTTTAGGTGTACTTATTTTCTGTTTGATTTGTTCATTAACATTCAACATTTGGAGTGGCATGTTTTTCTGCTCTGTCTGCAGCAGAGTACATAAAACTAGCTTCTTGAAAAGTTGCTGTAAAACAAGCTAGTGGCTGCATAATTGCTGGATGCCAAAGAAATGTCCCAGAGTGACAGTCCTCATCAACTATTATTCATTTCATGCACATTTATACAAGGATTATAGACACAGGTTGAATAGCATATATATGTTGAATATCTAGAATTCAGATGGAAACAATATTGTGCAAATGTTCCTGATATTGGGCCAAGATTCTAATGAAATAGAATAACACAGAGGTAGTCACATAGACATATAAGCGTTAAACGCATAATCACCCTCTACCCAATACCTATCCATTGGTGTATTGGTGTACCTCATAGTAGTAAATTGTAATAAGTATAATAACTTAGCAGCATGAAGGAAGCAGCGAGCACCAAATATGGGTTGGCTCCAAACCCTGTCGACTGAACAAAAGGAAAGTGCATGCTTGAGGTTTCCTTACCTCTATTTGTCTTGTACCACAAGGTATAAGGTAATCCAGGCTGTATGTAGCGACTGTGCTATTTTGAATATACGGTATCAAGAGCCTCTCTCTGAAATAAATTCATCAGAACAATAATGTTAGACAATGTTGGATTAATTGTTGTTCAATTACATATTTTAAATGGTAATGTTATATGTTAGCCCATTCATTTTACTAGATACACCGTTGCCTAAAGGAAGGAGCCATATGATATAAATACTATGATATTATCATTTTGGGTGGATTATGGTCTAGTTCAAAGCATCAATGCTCATGCCACTGATTTTCCATGGCTGCTATTTATAAGACTCACTCTCACCAAATCGATGCAACTTAAAAAAGTGACGTACATGATCGGTGGACGTACATGATCGGCGGACGTACATGATCGGCAGAGTACAAAATCGATCTTTTACCCCCTGCACTACGATGTTTAACTCTCCCAACCATACCTACAGGCTGTAATGTATCTTTGGGGAGTTTATTAGAAAAAAACAACTCCCAAAATATTTATAGGGGCCGGAGGGGGGGGGGCTCAATGTGTAACCGATCATGTACGTCACATGACGTACATGATCGGCTTGGAATGTCATGTAACATTTCCTCATTACCCACTGCTTGACCTGTCTATGATTACACATATTTAGACCTACAACATATGTACACCTCACTATGATTGATTTATGTTTTAAATATGGTTAGAAAGGGTAATTAAGTCAGTCAATAAATAATGGCCGATCATGTACGTCACATGACGTACATGATCAGTATTTTAAATGTCAATAAAAATAATCTTAATAATTGCATCTAGACATTTCTGACATATTACATTTCAATACACACATCATATGTACACGTTGGTAAGGTTTATTCATGTTTTATCATGTTCATAAAGGGTAGGGCAGTCAATAAATCACCGATCATGTACGTCACCGATCATGTACGTCACATGACGTACATGATCAGTATTAAAATGCCATGAAAAATGACCTTAATAGTCGCATCTATACATTGCTAACATATTACATTTCAAGAGACACATCGTATGTACACCTTGGTAAGGTTTATTTATGTTTTATTATCTTCAGAAAGGGTAGGGCAGTCAATAGATCACCGATCATGTACGTCACCGATCATGTACGTCACCGATCATGTACGTCACCGATCATGTACGTCCGCCGATCATGTACGTCCGCCGATCATGTACGTCACTTTTTTAGTTGCACTGGTTTGGTGAGAGTGAGCCATAAATCAAAATATTGCTTTTTCTACTCTCAGTTCGCCCTGATACCTCGCAAGTTTTAAAAGGAGACAAGAGTGTCACACCAAAATAATGCTTATTTTCATTTAACTTAAATACATTTGCTACTACATGAAGGGTAGATGAGGAAAAACTTGTTTTGGCTCTTGTCTATGAATAATTTGCGAGGCCATTATCCATATTAAACTGTGTTAAATGACTGGATTAATTTGTATACTCCTCCTTATTTACTCCTCTGCTTTGATTCTTCTGGTTCAATGATAAATGAGTATATTTTGATTAAAAGGAAAAGGGCAAAGGGCATGGGATTACATAGAGTTGCAATGAAATAGTTGCATTTGTAAATAAGGGAACAGAAAATTAGTAACAAGGTCATTGCTTGGTTTAATACATTTTGATATGTTACATCATTGTGCTATTGATAATTCCAGTCTTCAAATATACCATATAATTGCATTTTAAATAAAATATCTTTTTTGAAAGAACATTGGGAACATTACAAAAGCGAATTTAAAGTGACAGGTAGTGTTGTCCCTCTCTCTCACTCATTGAACATGGTTATACAGCAGGGAGATCTTTAACACTGGCCCTGACCTGGATCTGGTTAGTGGGAGGTGAGGACTGTGAGAGGGGTTGTGTGTGCATGGCATCCAAACAGCCCTCTAGTTTTGACCTTCACTGAAGTCGAGAACATTTGTAGCTCAACACTTGAGAAGGTACCTTCGCGGGGGATTTTTAGTGCTGGTTTTGGCCACCAGGAGGCATAAGAATGGCAAAATAGTGTAAGATATGCCCAAAAATGCTTTATGGTAATTTTTTATGGAGAATGCAGTAGTCCTCTGAGAATTATTCCATTTTTGGTGTGAACATTTTATATTTGGAATGTAAATGGAACGTTTTTTATGAGAAATAGGCACATATTGCAATTTCTGGTTGCCATGGAAACCATTCCCATTTTTCTAAATGGAACACTTTGGTCCTAGTTTCTTGGAAATCCCATCAGTCACTCAAAACTGAAAACAGACCTTGAAAATTCCTACTGAAACCAAATTTACATAGAATATTAACACTTTTTATGGATATTTTTCAGCAAATCTGATTTTTTCATCAATTTCAGTAGTTATCATCGGATACTGTGCATTTAGAGCTTATCTGTTGTTTTTGGGTACACGTAACAACACATGTTCAAGATATGATTCTGACAAAACTACAAGGAATATCTTAGCTCATAATATCTCATTTTAAAGATCTTGAAACAAGCTTAGATTGTCAATTCCTCCCTCAGTATCCCTTTTTACATGCCTGGCCACATTTTTTGTCTCACTGCTGGTAATTGTTCATAAGATCTGATGTATGTGTAGGCAGGGGTGAGGGTAGGGGAAGTAAAGCTGTCCACAAACCTAAATAAAACTTAGATTTGGGCAAACTCAAACTCAATAGCAAATCATTTCCAAGCTTTTCTGAAGCTTGGTGAATTATTGTTAAATTACTAAAACAATGATATCAATTTGCTTTTTCACATGAACCAATATGAACCCCTCCATGTACAATTATAGCTAATAGTGGGGCTCCTTAGCCAAATGATCGTTCATTTTGTGATAGAAGCATGAGATTTGGTCCAGATATAGTTTAAAGTATGCTTTATCATATCAGGATGGGAGGCCTTTGGAAATTTTATTTTTTCAGGTCGATTTTGACGACCCAAATTAGGTCAAATTTAGAAGGTGTAAATATGCATATGATATTTATAAAAGATAATTCCATACCAAATTGCATTATATTTATCATCAAAATATGGCCCCATACATGCAATAACAGGCCCATTTGCTTAATTTATATAATGTGACCTAGTTTGACCTAATTTGACCTAGTTTACATATTGTCCAGTAAAAGCAGTGGTCAAAGTGAACAATGTTGTTGGAAAAAATATGTCAGTGGTTTTCCACTCTTTGATATGTCCTCTGTCAGGAAAAAATATGTTTGCCAGTCTGTGTCCCTGAAAAGTGTCTGAAATCAAACATAGCCGCTGTTAAACTAGGTCAAAGAGGAAAATCGTCATAACTATGGAACCAATCAAGGAAGAAACATGTTTAATAGCTCTATTAACATCAGCATTTCAAGATCTATCCATTGGCATTACTTCTGAAGGTCAAGGTCATATACATTTATTAGAAATTTAAAAAGGTTGCATAGATGAGTAAAAAGTGATGAATTCTCATGTAAATTGAATATAACAATATCAATCTGAACATAAAAGTAGCTCTATCATAGCATTATCTCTTTTTTTATCTACACCACATAATTTGATCAGTATCATGTTGTAACTGAAATTCAAGATGGCAGTTATCTATAATGAACTGAAGGTGAGGAAAAGCTGCAGCAGAGAATCAGCTAGAGATATACAAACCGGTAGAAACTTAAATTGTTATGCCTAAATCTCTTTTGTCCATTCCCTATGTGTCAGCAACAAGTAAAAATCATGGATTGGAGTAGTTGTCAGTGCTATTTGTAACAACAGAAATTGATTACAAGAACAGTGAGGAAGTAGGTGATCACTCTAGAAGCATTCAGACAATGGTAAATTGAATTGAGAAACTGTGCTTATATTCTAGAAGAGAAAGGTATCAAGCTCTCACTTACTGCCTTCTAAATATATTCGGTCAATTTACCATGTAGGAAGATTCAAGATAGTGAATAATTCCCTGGTGCATCTGTGCCACTTCAATTCAGGATGACATTTGATAAAATATTGTACTGATCCCAATACTTGGGTTGGTAGGCTAGGACTAGGGACTGTCGGGGAACCGTCCAAGTATCTGACCATTAGGGAACTGTAAGGATTGTATGACTTGCAGCTACCTCCCAAGGAACAACACAAGTGGTTGTACAGTTGTAAAGAGCCTTCTTTATTCAGGATATGGAGATATATGAAGCACGGTCATGGCTACACTCAGTGTACCTCTAGAGACATCACAGATGGTATGGCAGAACCTGGACCAGGTTGCTTCTACCCAATGGGTGGATGGTTTATCTGGGGAGCAGAGTCCAGTCGAAGGTTCTGTCAGTGGAGTCTTCAGTAGCAGCTACCTAGGAAGTCTCAGTGAGTCTCCTCGTAGGTGGAGCTCCCAGTGAAGAAACTGCGCAGTTCTAGTTGCAACTGTGCCGGGTAGGTAGCACTGGCCGGTCAAGTTTACCCAGGCCAGGTTAGTAACCAGGCAGTGCTGCAACCGGGGTACTAGCCGGGTCGGATCAGGACTGATCCGGTCAAGCTGGCACACCTCTAAGAGATATAGCATAATGATGCAGAATGGTACATCAGCCCACACTATACATGCCTGTTCAATAGACCCTCTCAGTATGCAAGTCGGCTCTTCCCATTTAACCATTTGAAGGATGAGAAAGTTCACACCTTAAAATCCTCCAGAGCACCATTTTCAAATATGAAATTCCTCCTGGATCTATGTGTCCCTGGAAGATAAATATCCTAAATATTCCTAGACCTCAAAGCCCATAATACAACATTCATGTTTTAACCTTCCTGTTCCAATTCCTTTCACTCCTCCTCTTACCTGCTGAGTGGCTCTATGGACATATTTTACCAGCCATGTCATGCTCAACAATATCTTACTTCCCTATGGAGCAGTTTTCTCTCCAAGTAATACATTTGTTTAATGAGCAGACTACATTTCACTTGATATTATCAGAATATGCTAAATTTTCAGAGCTGTTGACATGTCCAGACTATAAAAGCTTTACTGCACAGGGTGCAGCTTAATCCACTAACCAGTGTCAGTGATCAACTGGTGGTTGTATGCAAAACTAAACATGGAGGACTTCATTGTTCATTGCATGTGAGAAAATACAGAAAATCGGGAAATTGTAGAAGATATTGTTTGTCTCAAATGTAAATCCATGCAAGCTGACATGGGTCATTGAAGTATCAGGGGTTTCACAACAGGTATCTAAACAATAATCAAGTCAATGTGCTAATATTACCATTTACAGTATCTTAGGGCAGTGAATGTCTTGAATGCAGCATGTGTTTATAGAAAGTACTGCTCCAGGGCAGTATCACAAACACTCTTTCCAGCCACCTCCCTGTTGGTTTGAAGTGTTCAGAGTAGGCCTACTGCCCTTTAATGGGCCAGAATCAGCTGCAATGACTCATGGGTTGATAATCAACAAATGAAGAGAAGTGTTGCTCATCACACATGTTCTCAAACTGTAAATACCCAAGATACACGTATTTCCTTGCACATCATACCATTAAAATATCTCATGTTCGGGGGAAATGAGTATGGGCAGTACTCTGGACAATATCAGGTAATACCAGTATTGCCCTTCTCAGAGTGCATCGTTGCACTATCAGCATATCAAAGTGCATCAATATACCAGCTGTCTGGAAAATGGAACCATAAGGCAGAACTGATCAGTGGCAACAGCAGGGTTTAGTGTACATGGTTTGGGGTCAGAGCAAGGCTTTCTTAACCACTTAACCATGCTAAGTCTGACCCTCTGCTTAAGGTTTGCTGCTGTGTGAAAAAGTATAACCATTGCTGTGTAACACAACCAATGTTCCAAGAAACTGGTCCCAAACTGGTGTCTAAGGGGGGTAAGCTCTAGACTAATGTCTTTTATCAGTCGAAAGGTTTAGCTAACGACAGGGCATTTAGTGAAAAGAATTTGAGTCAGTCGTCAGGCCTATGCGTTTCTATTTAACTTACTTTTGTGCTTTGATACCTAAACCTATTTTAGGGGTTGCCAACATGGATTTCATCAGGGAGAAGCAAATGTCAAACTCATCAGGGAGAAGCAAATGTCAAAGCAACAAGGCTAATAACAATTTAAACTTCTACCGGTTTGTATATCTCCAGCTGATTCTCTGCTGCAGCTTTTCCTCACCTTCAGTTCCTTATAAATAACTACCATCTTGAATGAATTTCAGTTACAACATGATACTGATTAAAGTATGTGGTGAAGATACTTGAGAAAATAAAGAGATAATGTTATGATTCACTTACTTTTATGTTCAGATTGATATTGTTATATTCAATTTACATGAAAATTCATCACTTTTTACTCATCTATGGCAACCTTTTTAAATTTCTAGTAAATGCATGTGACCTTGACCTTCAGAAGTAATGCCAATGGATAGATCTTGAAATGCTGATGTTAATAGAGCTATTAAACATGTTTCTTCCTTGATTGGTTCCATAGTTATGACGATTTTCCTCTTTGACCTAGTTTAACAGCGGCCATGTTTGATTTCAGACACTTTTCAGGGACACAGACTGGCAAACATATTTTTTCCTGACAGAGGACATATCAAAGAGTGGAAAACCACTGACATATTTTTTCCAACAACATTGTTCACTTTGACCACTGCTTTTACTGGACAATATGTAAACTAGGTCAAATTAGGTCAAACTAGGTCACATTATATAAATTAAGCAAATGGGCCTGTTATTGCATTATGGGGCCATATTTTGATGATAGATATAATGCAATTTGGTATGGAATTATCTTTTATAAATATCATATGCATATTTACACCTTCTAAATTTGACCTAATTTGGGTCGTCAAAATCGACCTGAAAAAATAAAATTTCCGAAGGCCTCCCATCCTAATATGAAAAAGCATACTTTAAACTATATCTGGACCAAATCTCATGCTTCTATCACAAAATGAACGATTGAATCTATATTGGAGGCTAAGGAGCCCCACTATAAAGCTTCCCACTGCTTCATAGTCAAGGTCAGCCCTCTCAGCAATTGATTTTATCGTGCGAATGCATATATAATATATATATATGCTTGAAATGAGCCAATATATACATGTCTACCTTTATTCTTTTATGGTCGCACAGTGGTCTATTGCAGTATACCCATTTGTCAGCATGATTCATGAATTCAGCCTGACAAGTAGAATCCTATGGCAATATTCATGCATGCACATGACAACCAAGTACATAGCACACTAAGCCACTGTGTTAAGACAATCTGTCCTAGGGTTCATACCTTGAGACAGATTGTGCATGCAACTAATCATGATGATGGACTATCACCTTGGTGACGACGTTCTCAGGTAGAAAAGATGTTGTTTACATGTCAGCAACCCCCTATGACATATCCCCTCTGGCCCCTTCCAGTTTCCACCCAGAGCAGTTCTCACTCTGATGACAAATCTCATCGCTGCCCAGTTCACCACATACCAGGACCTTCAATCACTAAGATCTTCTAGCCGCTCCCCATTCACACACTGCTCAGAAAAAACAAAAACACATTTTCATGCAGTCATGTTTTGTAATCCAAAAAAGTCTAAAAATCTTCCAGCTTTTGAATATTTATGCTCTGTGTCATTTCATACAGCCTATGTTGGTTAAGAATTAGCCTCCCTGTCTGCTTTTTGTTATGAACATATACACACATTTCCACAAATACTCCCGAATTTAATTGATGGCATACCATCGATGCTGGGAATTATTTCGAATAAAAAATCTTAATTTCAGTTTTTTCAAGAAGTCAGGGCAAGAATTCATAGTTGATTGATCTAATTATCTTACCATGTTGTCTGAAATGCTCTTCTGCCCTTCTACTAGACCTACCATTGCCTCACAGTGCATGTATGATTTGTGTCTTCTCCTTGTATATAATCCTACAAGGCTTACCTTGTAGCTCTCTGAGCAGCTGCTAAGTAATGTCATAGATAATTCAGCTGACATCCAGGCAGGCAGTATGTACATCAAATATAGGCATGTTGTGTTGCCTGCCTAAGCTGACCATACATAGTGCTTTGCTGATAAGTACTCCCAATATTTTAGGATTTGACCAAGGCCGCTATAATGTGTCCTGTCTACATCACTGTTGATATCACTGTATACATGTCTACAGCTATAAGAGCTTGGTAAACAATATCATCAATTCTAGCAGAATATCTTGGAGATTGTACCATATTGATATCAATTGGTAAACATACTTCTTAGAGAGCTAAAAATTGTTTTGTTTCCATGCATAGTTTTCTAATAGAAATGAAATCCACTAAACTGTTTCTGAAGGCTGCCACTGCAAAAATCTATACAGTTCAGATAGGTTCCAGCAGGCAGTTTATAGCAAATGTAGACTTAGTTTGCTGATTGCCTGAACTTACCATATATATAGTGCTTTGCAGATAATTGTTACTCACATTTCATGCTCAAACCAAGGCCCCTACAATTTGTCCTTCCCTTGACTCTGCCTACACCACTGTATGCACTCAGCTTGGGATAGGTTTAGCAGAATCTAATCAAATATCATAGAGTTTATGGCACAGTTCTGACATTGGTTAAAAATCAGAAAGGAACACCCCAAAGATAATGTCTTTACTAGTATAGGAGTCAAAAAAGGTTGATAAGATTTGTCTTTGCATACAGTAGAAGTAAAATCGGTTTAACTGTTTTACCTGCCAGGAAGGGTCGAAAATGACAGCAGTCTATTGTCCCTTGGACCTAAGCCTACTGAGCACCATTAGGATAAAATAGGATAAAAAGAAGGATTTATTGATAGAGTATCCTAGTTTAATGTGAGGTACCACACCATTAGCGCTCAGCAGGTCCTGAAGGTTGGAGGTGTCCATAGGCTACACCTACAAGGCTTGTGTACTGAAAGTGCGGAAAGCCTGGTTTACTCTAGATATAGTATCTAGACAGCGCATTGTGATTCACACCCTCCACCTATTGATTTCTGACATCTTTTACTAAACCAGTGGTAGCTCTTTGTTAATTCTTTGTCTCAATAGTGTCTAGGACATATAAGGGATAACTGTCAAAATAAATATATAAAGCAGTGCTTATTGTGACTCATAGACAATGTAGCACATGTGGGCACACGATTCTGACAAAGGCTACGAGTGTGATATGCTATTTAGATCTCTTGCACTCGAAGAGCTTCATTCACCTAAAGGGAAGTAAGAACATTCCAGAACATACCATTGATTTTTGTTAGCCAATCCAGCCTCTGTCCAATCAGACTCTGGTGTCCTTATCTCACACACATTTATGACAAATGGTTCTGTATTGCAATGGCCAATAGGAGTATGAGTGCCCTTATCTACAAACTGCAGTCTGGTGGAAAAAAATAACCTAGGGAACACATTGTATAGACCCTCTAGGTTTGAGAATTGTGTCCCCACCAGGTCTCCTCTTGGGGGACACTGTATGCACGAGTGGTTTTTAATAAAACTTCTAGAAATACGGCTTGTAATCTGTGAGACAGGAATGGCCTACTGCGCAATCACTTCAAACTACAGCTGACTTATTAATTTTTCTACAAATTTAGTTTGAGATGATTAGTTGCAATATTATCATTCAAGATCCTACAAGACTAGTCACAGGTTATGGTCCAGTTAATATTTGTCAATGGAAGAGAATTTAGTGTTGTATTTGTCTGTTAAGTCATTTAAGTTAAAGTGACCTGGTTTAATGAATGTAAAAAATAGGTTTCCAAATTTGTAGAATCAAATATCAAACAAACATTTCCACCATTAGGAAGGTAGTCTACTCTTGGAGGACACTGTCTGTATTGTATCAGAGCATTTAGAGGTTCTAGAAATTACCCTTTTTAAAGGAAAGATCATTTTGATGATTGATGAGGAAGGAGTCCTCACTAATCTAGTGGCTTGGAAATAAACAAGGCATATTCACATCAGCAGAAGCCTCCTTTAACTGAAACCCCATGCAAAGGGAGATGTTGTGAACTATAATCTTGTAATCTGGTAATGTGTAAGACAGGAATGGCCTAATGCACACTGAGCTTGCCATTGGTCTGCAACTAATTTTTTAAAGGCTTGTTCAATATATGTAATAAAAGTTGAATTGGATTGAACATTTAACACCTGAATTTAACACCCTTGCCACCCCTTCCCTAGCCCCCTGGTTGAGGATCTTATGTTAAAGAATGTTCTTCAACATGTTACGAGTCACACCGTGCTTCGGAAATATGTCCTTGAATGTCCTAACGCATGAATGCAGCGCTTGGCAATCTACACTGTAAATAGTTAGTGTAGGTACATAGTAGAATCTACTCTAGATCTAAAGTAGAATCTACTGTAGAATGGAATTACAGTAGAATCAAATGTAGATTTACAATAGATTCTATTGTGTACCTACATCCAACTGTATACGCACAGTAGAATCGACTGTACACATACAACAATGGCAACCAACATTTTACAGTGTAAACACCAGACCTGCATCTATGTTGCCCTCAAATGTTCTAAATCGTTTAAGTATGGAAGGATGAGGACTGTGTTTTCACTCCATCACTGCTCTTCCAGAACTAAATCAGGTATGTGGTTCCCACTCACACAGAGCCACCAGTCAACTGACCTCACTCTGACCTAATATAACTCATTCTCATTGGTTTAGGCACTAAATCAGATCAGATCTGGTGCCTTTAGTCCAATATTTGGGATTGACAACAAAAAATAATTTACAATTTGTGCTAAAAGAATTCTCAAAAATGAAAAGTTCTGTATTGTATTGTATTTGTATGCAGCACTGGCAAGTTAATCACCAGGGCCCTATGCATGCATCTTGGCCACAAAGTGCATAGTGCATTGAAGCACTTTTAAAAGGCTATTTTAGATTAGAATAGAAGGTTGAGTGCAATTGCCGAGGATCAATGGCTTTGAACCATCCATATGAGTTACCACTGCCAAAGGCTATGGCCCAGGCCAATCTCCACTAACCTATAACTACTAGTCTACCACACTGTAGGACATCATAGATGTATGGTTGAAGGTTGTCTGGTAGCAGGTTGTCTGGTGCAGTTTGGGTTTAGTTTAGATCCTATTTGAACAGTGATGTGGAGAAATATAATTTTTGGCCCTGGAATGGGCTGGCAGTTCAAAAGCCAGTGTGTTACTTCATATAAATAGAGGTTCAGACCACTTTATTGCTGCCAGGATCTCCCTACAGCACAAAACAATATTCAGAAACACATTCTGAAAATTCCTCTTTCATCTCCAACACCTTTTTAGGTTTGATGAGCTGATAAAACTGCTCTACTGCCACCAAAACCTTGGTTCCATTCCAGCTAATTTCACACCATGGGTGTAGATGTAGTTTTTCTGGTACTCTTCTACTCAAATAACGAGAAGTATGTTAGTGGTGAGAGTTAAGCTTTCATAGGGCAGTCACAGAGGGACCATGTCATTCTGTTGATAGGGGAGAGATGCTACTATTCATGGCAGTCATTACCCCTCTATATGGATAGTGCCATGTTAATCCATCTGAGAACTAATGCCTTAGTTGGTGAACTGAATACACAAAGAGGCTGTAAAATCCATGTCTGCTGTGGGAAGGATGTGATTAGCAAATAGCAACAGCTGGCAAGTCAAAGCATTTAATTATTGATGTTATGTAAAATCTGTTCATGGGCTATTGACTACATCTTCTGTGCAGTGGTTATTGAATGTATCAAATATGGCAACCTGAAACACTGTCGTGAGTCTATTTGGTAACTGTATTACTTAATATTGCTCTGTTTCAACTGCATTAACCCTGCTTTTAAAGGTTGCTTGCCTCCAGAGTATTCAATCAACTGCACTGCATTAGTGGTATTTTTAGCAACCACTTACTAGTAATTGTTTGTCCGTTTGTCCTATAGTAGTACATTCACCGTAATCCTTCCAGCTACCGCTATTCACAGAGGAACGTATCCTAATCTGTACTGCACTTCACTGAGGGCAAGTTGTATATATATATATATATATATATATATATATATATATATATATATATATGGGTGGGGGTCCAGAAAATGTCCATTTCCAGTGAAAAACAATAATATTTCTGAATTGCCCAAATGTTGTAGCAGATTTGTTTATATATAAAGGAGGCAATGAACCATCACATTCCCAAATTTTGTGATACTAGGATTCTTACTTTTTTTTCTATGTAAGTTTGAAAACTACAATTACTAATGAAACAAAATTGTGTTACGTTCACCAGATATTATCATAAACATGAGAATAGTGAAAAAATATGATGACATATTTTAGTAATGAACTTGATTCACTGAATTAGGGCAAAAATATGTCATTTCCTACTATGTAACAGGGTGCTGTACACTTTTTCTCTATTTTTAATTCCCCATTGTGATAGTTTGATAGCTAGAGTCAATTGAGGGCCAGTTGGTTTCTGTCTAAATCGAACCTATAATCTTTTTAAATAGGGAAAAGTACTAACATGGAAGAGTATTAAACTAGCTGTGAAACCTAGATGAAAGTATACAAAGTGCTCTAACATATCTGAAGATATTTTGTATTTTCTGCCATTCTATTGTGTTTATTTTACTATTCAGAGGTGTTCAGTGGGATCTAGTGAACGTAACATAGCAGAAAAATAGAGGAATCATAATGAAATATTAGTCAATAATAGCATTGTTTTCAGTTGGTTGTGGTATAATACCTGTGCAAAAAAAGTCACAGCATGTCCCAGATATTTAATATAAGAAAAATAAGACAATTAGACCAAAATTCTGTTGTTTTCAATATATCTGGTGAACGTAACATCTAGTGAACGTAACACAAAAATTGAATAGTTTCTAGAATGAAATATGTTTATGATAAAATAATGGAAACAGGTCAGTGTCATTTGTAATGCTCAGATATACTTGGACAATTTGTGTTACGGCTATATTTTAATTATTTATGCATATTTCTGACTTTTTCATATATCTGGTGAACGTAACATTTCATAAAATAAAGGACATGTTGTTTTGAAAATTCTTAATATTACATAAATCATGCATTCATCCACATACATCCTTGCTGATAGGTTTGTCAAACAGTCATACATGCGGCCTATCAAAAGAAATTAACAAAAAAGGACATATTTTCATGACAATTTACTGTCTCCGTGGAACCAAACATAATTCTAGTGAACGTAACATAATTCTAGTAAACGTAACATAATTCTAGTGAACGTAACATAATTCTAGTGAACGTAACATAAATTGATATCTTAATTTACAAAGACAAAGACATTGCACTGGGTTACGATTCTTATTGCATATGGTGCATGTACTATGTAGGCACCACATGGATATTTCCCTTCCTCCTTAGAGGACATTTAGGCTGATATTATTCAAAATAAATCTAGTGAACGTAACATCAATCTGATGAACGTAACATCCAGTAAATACAATTGTTTTTGCTTGTTAAATGTAAAATAGAAAAAATCTATCGATATGGGAGTGTAGAGCTCACACATACGCTTATCCAATGCAGGTAATATGTAATTTTATGCAGGATTTGTATAATTAATTACCTTTTCAAGAAATTTGGCTTAAACAGGTCATTTTGAATTCCTTCTTTGGGCTCTAATTTCACCAAGAAAATGATCAATTATCTTAATTTTTATCATTCTGCCCAAGAGTATAGCTGTCCGGGATATGCCTAATGGCACAAAACATCCATCTAGTGTAATATTTTTCCAAAAAATTCAAGTGTTTAAAAAGATATATGAGATTATGAGAATAATTGCTATTTTTGTAATTTAAACAAATATTAAAAAAAAAAAATTGAAATATTGAAATAAATGGTGTTATGAAGAAGTATCATTTGTATGCAACACATATGAAGCAAAAAGTGTAAATCTAATATCATTGGGAGAAAATTTCCGTTAAAATCAGATTTTTTCCAGGGGACATCGATTTTTTGTCATTTTTTCCCTGAAAAGTAGCTAAAATCTGAAAAAATCATGAAATTACAATTAATATGCATATTTTTTCCATTAGTACTCATTGGGATTTTTGCAATTATGTAGTTATCCCAATACATTCTCTTCATTTAAAGTGATTATTTTTAAAAAATAGCTCAATTTGTGAAATGGACATTTTCTGGACCCCCACCCATATATATATATATATATATATATATATATATATATATATATATATATTATATACTAATGATACATGCTTATTTATCAAGGAAGGTTTATAACATCAGCCTCCCTCCTTTCTACCTTGTTTGACCTAATATCCATCATATTTCCACGATATTATGGGCCAAGGTCAACTGAATAAGGTTTCTAAATTGAACTTTCATTTACATTCAACTGTCAACCTGTACCAAAATTATGAATGCCTATAAATGTCCACATTGATAGCAAGTATTTAGGCAGTATTGCTTTAACTGATTAGGACCCTGCATTCCTGGGCAATTCGGGTGAGATTATATTATTTGGGTTGACTAATGAGCAGTCAATTACTATTCATCATTAACACCATTGTAGTCTTTTTGGATAATATATGAATGTCCTTTGGTCAAATTGTACCATTTCTAAATATGCTACTGTGAAACAGACCATTAACAATAGCCACAGGGCAGCAGCTAACCTTTGTGTTAAATATAAACCACACCATTATAGCTGTCTGAGCAATGAGGTATTCCTTGTGGAATCAGTTCAGCCTTTTAACCCGCTATATCTGTAGTATGTGGACTAATGTACATTTGCAATCAGATAAAGATACCTAGTAGAGGGTTGATCATTGACTGTAACAGATGTAAAATGTTGTATTTAGCTACCATTAATTAATCCTCTACAGCATTTGATGTCAGGGCTGGTGATATTGGATAATAATTTCCACCTCATACCAGCTCCAAATGGACTAATATATCCCATATGATATAAATACTCAGCGGAGAGTCAGGCTTCTAAAATGCACCACAGCTATTATAAATTCTCTGTAATGATAATTTTAAGGCTTGACTTTCATCATCAGTGGAATGATCTCATAATATCGCATAGAAATATTGCATGGAAATGAGACCAAAACATCAGGATAGGTAGCAGTATTAAAGCTGCACTCCCAACATTAACATTCCAATTCTTTGATTTGAATGCTGCTTCAACAATTTAATGTAACTATTAGACCATTCTAGACCCCACAGAACTGTGGTTCCCTTCTTATGTGGTTTTATTGCAAAGCGATCTCCCTTGCTTGGATAATGCAACCTTTCTGGGGAATATATCGTTTTAAATTATTGACATACACCTGCAAGGCATCCGGCCTCATATGAAAGGGTTTCGTCCCCCACTGGTACAGTCCTGTCTTCTCACATAAAGCAGGACAGAATAATGTAACACAGAGGAAGACATTTGGTATCTCTCTGCTGACCGAATTATGGCTGTGTGTATTATCAGCTTGGGGGGGGGGGGGGGCAGTACTGTTTTCATCTTGTATAATGATAGCTTGATATTATAGCATTATCTGAAGATGATTATGGGTATACAGCATTCTTATTAAGACTGTGAAATGAGGAATCACTGATGATGTCAAACTACTCTTATACAATTAACAGATTAAATGGAACTACAAACGTACTGGAGAATATATCATCATTATGTTTGCTAATATATAAAAACTGTGTTCATCAAATAGAGACTATGTGGTAACCTGTAATGCATTGGCCCTCATAATGCTCAACAGATTAAAAAAGAACTTATTAAGCTGTTTATTGGCATTTTAAAGTGTTTGCAAACCTTATTTACCTATACTCTATGAAGAAAGACTCACTGAGAGGGCTATAATAGCCAACATAGATGAAATGAGTACAAGCATAGACTCATATGCACCTGCAGTGGTTAATGATTGACCATTGAATGGCCCTTAAGTGGCTGGTGAGTAGTATAGTAAAATGTACATTCAATGTCACCTGCCTGCACTTAATGGCTGTGCCATATGGCATCAGCCAGAACTTTGAGCGGTTTACAACGGCTATGACCTTCCTCACCAAGGACTGTAATGTTAAAACACACAAAAGGTCACTTCTCCCATTCCATAACTTTGGGTCTACCATTTTATAATACATGATAGCTATTACTGTTCTTAGACACTAATCTGCATTACTCAATAGAACCCAAAGGCAGATACATGTATCTCAGTACAAGTCGTCTGCAGGGATTCTGCCATCGCTTAATTTCACTTTTCATTTCTATAGTAGAATATTTAATATTGCCAGGTTTGAATTTTAGAGGTCATCTTTCACACATGATATTCATCATTGAAACGGAAATAAAAAGGTCAAATAATAATAAGTTAACTTAGTAGTCCAGTTTTATAATATAATACAAGAGGGAATTATTGGCTGTGGTAGTATATACTAAGAAATATAAGCACTTCTTGTGGGGATCTGATTTTACGTTACGTACGGATCACTCCTCCCTGCGGTGGCTATTAAACTTTAAGGATGCAGAAGGTATGATAGGACGGTGGTTGGCACACCTATCAGAGTTCGGATTGGACCATAGCCAAATTCAGCATAGAAAGGGGGCTAAGCATGTGAACGCTGATGCGTTGTCGCGAATCCCGGTGAGGAAGTGTCAGAATGACGGATGTGATGATTGTTGGAAGCATAATGCCGTGTTGGCAGGAGTCCGAAAGCCTTTTAGAGATCTCGAACCCGTGATACTGGAATGGGACGAGAACTCCATTAAGAGCTTCCAGGAAAGAGATGGGAATAGTATCCGTCTGAAGATGTTACTTCAAGAAGGAAGGGTCCCGACTCGGCCAGCATTATCGTTGGAGAATAGGGAGATGAGGCGACTAATAGCTCAATGGACAGAGTTAGAGGTGGTAAATGGACTGATCTATAGGTGGAAGACGAATGCTTTGGGAAATAAGTCAAGACAGATCTTTATTCCTACTGCCATGCGAAGGGATATAATGTTCTTTTGCCATGGGCATCGGACCAGTGGCCATTTTGGGAGAAAACGGTCTCTGGAAAGGCTGGCTAGAATGTATTACTGGCCAGGTATGAGTACGGATCTGTTGAGATGGATAGACACTTGTCCGAAATGTTGTACGAGCAAGCCCGGGCCTGGGCTGGGTAAAATGCCCTTAACCCAGGAATTGTTTGGAGTGAGATTCGCAAGAGTGGCAGTGGATATAATTACAGGATTTGTGACAACTCCAGAAGGGAATACATGTATGATGGTAGTAACGGATTACTATACGAAGTATACGAAGGTATTTCCAATGAAGGATCACAAAGCAGCAACTTGTGCTAGAATGTTGGTGAAGGGATGGATACTATACTTGGGAGTGCCTCTGATGTTGCATAGCGACCAAGGGAGAGAGTTCGAATCGAATCTATGGCAGGAAATGTGTCATCAATTGGCCATTTGCAAGACCCGAACCAATCCGTATCGACCACAGAGTGATGGTCAGGTGGAGAGATTCAATCGTACCCTAATACAGGTCCTAAAGAGTTTGATAAATCAGGAAATGGATGATTGGGATGAGCAGTGTGACTTTGTTTGCCATGCTTATAATAGCACGGTACACGCGAGTACGAACTGCTCTCCGAATCTGTTAGTATTCGGAGAGGATTTGATTATGCCAGCGGATCTGGTGTTCGGAGTAGTGGGAATGAACCCAGATGTCCCGTGTCAGATCATGTTTGTAGAAGCGTTGAAAGAACAATTCAGGAAAGCTTATGAATTAGTAAGAAAGGAGTTAGGAAAGACGGCTAAATGGCAGAAAGTAGGCTATGATACTAACCTAAAGGTTCGGCGGTTTGCGATAGGGGACTTAGTAGCGAGATACCACGAACCCCTGGTTGGCATCAAGCTGAGAGACAATTGGGACGGTCCGTGGAGGATCACCCAAAGAATAAGTGATGATACAGTCCTGATGAGAGATACGTTCGGGAGGAATCAGAAATCGAATGTGGCCCGGTTGAAACCATGGAAGGGGAGAGAGTACTCCTCGGAAATGTTCAAAATGGGACAAGAAGAGAAAGACGAGATGAAAAGAGATTTAGATAGAGTAATCGAGAAGAGGGGTCCGGGTAGGCCCAGGAAGGTGAAGAAGGAAGCGGTGCAAATTAAATCATCTCCAAAGAGATCGGAGAAAACAAAGAATGTCTCGGCAGGTGTAGACAAGAAGAGAAGGACTGTCCCCTCTGTGGCTACGAGGGAACGGGCGAGAACCTCTCCGAATGTCAGGTATAAAGAGAATCCAGTAGGGGTTCGTCGCAGCCCTAGATTGAGGGTGAGGGGTGCTGTTACCTAACCTGAAACACAACTATGTAATCAGTTAAATATTGTCATAATTACCGGGGTAACCGGGTAATTCGTCTTCTATGTAGGAATGATCACGATAAAAGTCCGAAATCCAACAAACTTACCTGTGAATGTGCCAGTGGGTAATGGACGGATAATCCGGCGGATTAGTAGTTGCTATCCGTATTTAGATCCATAATGACTCGAGATGAATTCGACAGGGCGGTGAGGATATCAGTGCTATAATTACCTGATCGTAATGCGTGACGCGCGGGAAGGGTGAATGATTGTCTATATTTTGCAAGCGCGGGAAAACTGAAGTCTCGCCGAATGCGCGGTATCTCGCGAGACCGACGCGCGTGCGCAAAGGTCGACGCGGGTCAACGATCCGCCATATTTGTTTACGGTTCGCCGGACAGAGCAAGGGGAAGCGTATCAGAGCACAAAAGCGAGGAGATAAAGACTGTTTGAAAGTGAACTCGGTGTATAGCAGGTGGGTGAAGTCGCCAGGATCCCGCAGAAAGGGTCCTGGTACCTGTCATTCATTTTTTTATCGAGTGAAAGAACTTTTTGAGTGTCACGATGGCTTCGGCGTCTGGCTCTCATTCCGAACGATCGGCCCTCGACGAGGTGTCCGAAGCATTTATGGAGACTGAGGCGATGTCGCCAGTTACCAAGAACGAAGAAAGTGCATTGAATGAGGATAATTCCGAAACAGAGGAGGTTAGCATGGGAATGGAGATTGACGAAATCCTGGAACGATCGGACGAGCCGCTGCTCGAACCGAATCTGGCCGGATTTAAATCAAGGTACGACGGTCGGGAAATCCATATTCACGACCGGATCTTAAAAGGAGAACGAAAGTGTTGGGACGCAACCACCAGGGACTGCGTTCGACACTTCCTATCCCCGACCGAGTATGCAGCACTGCCATCCGAATGGCTGCTGTTTTATAACCGGACTGAGGCTGGACTGCAAGTGAGTCAGTCGTTCCGAAGGGCCATGTTCGATTGCGAAATCGCATATCGACAGAATCGCCTTCCGAACATTCCGCATGTATTGACTGACCATACGGGAATGGGGGTTACCGGAATGGACATCGCAGGAGAGGTCCTGTACCGGGAACCAAACATGGAGAAAGAACCCAGGACTGCGGAGGACTGGGTCGAACGAGCGGAGCATCCGGACGTTCCGAGGCTCTACACTCTGAATGGAGACGAATTGCTTCGTCGACTGGAGGAGTGTTCAGAGCCGGAGGAGAAATTGAACGAAATCATCAGTACGATGATTCGAGAGGGGACCTACGCCACTAGGGCCTATGTTCCCGGGTTAGAGGAGGAGATGAGCTCTGCCCAGCATAAAGAACGACTGGCATCCATCCGAAAGGGGAAAGCGATCCTGAAGGCCGCCAAGAATAAGGGCAGTCTGTCGACGGAGAGCGAAACCGACGGAGAGGAAAACACAAAGAAAACGAAAGTTAAAGGCGTGAAGGGAAGAGCAAAGAAAAAGTCTCTGACCGACACCGAATCTGACAGTGACCAGGGTGCCTTCACACCGGTCCTGTCAGCGAAAGAAAAAAAGAAGTTGAAGGAATCTAAGAAAGACACAAAAATGACTGTGCCTCCGAAAGTGATTGCTAAAGTCACAGAGGTAGTGGGCAGGAAAGATCCTTCAAGTAATAATCCACTGAAAGGACGGATGGCTGCCGTTCAGGCTGCTGCCACCGCCAAGGTCGGCAGTATTATTAAAGGAGCCACTAAGAAGGCCGTCAAAGTGACTGAACCCGAAGACAGTCCGGACGACGAGTCTGGACCGGACTCGGGTGGCGAGCCTCCAGAAACCGATCCGGATCCAACTGCAAAGGATCCGGAGGAGAAGATGGAGGTTCCGAATGAGGAGGGACCAGAGGAGGAAGAAGAGGGAGAGGATAAAGAGGGGTCGAAAGATGAGGAGGAGCATGAAAGAGACCAACGAATCTGGAAGAATAGTGAGGCGAAGTTCGAACACTTCATTCCGGGTTCGTTTGAAGAGTGTGCGAAGGGCAAGAAAGCGTATGGTTGCCCCGAACCCCGAAATATGAATGGCGAAAGTGATGACGAAGATTGGATTCGGGAAACCGAGGACGATCCCTTGCCATCAGAGTTCTATATGGAGTGGTTTCAACAATTAATGAAATATCCCGAAAGTTACTACATAAGAGACCAGAAGTCGAAGTTGCGCTGGGCCTACTTATGTTGGTATCTGAAAGACGGTGAGCGGTATTGCCCGTTCACTATTTGCATAGAAGAGAAAGGAAAGGACCGGACATATCCAACAGCGATGCGGTTCCTAAGGCATCTGTGCGAACGGCACTTCCACCACACAGTGGTCTACGAATGTGCCAATTCGAAAGGACAGAGGGATAGCGCAACCTGTAATGGTTGCGTTACTCCGAGAAGGGGTGTGATGCTTCGCCATCTGAAGTTTTGTCACAGCCCGGGACTGAGTGCAGCACGCGAGAAAGTAATGAGTCTGCAAGATAAAGTGATGATGGAATACAACAGAATGATCCCTTCGGACTTCAAGCATATCCACGTGAAGACCGATTCATTCTGTAATGTGCATGAGTCCACGAAGGGCAAGCTATGTGCGAGAATTGCATTAGTGAGAGCTCGAGGGAAATTTCAAATGACGAACGAACTATTCTCTAGAGTGTGTGAATGGAGGGGTGATCCACCCAAGGCAAAGATTGATGAGAAGAGGCGGGCTAGCCGCAGTCCAGCGAGTGGCAGAGGAAAGAAATCTCGGTCCGATTCGCCCGAGGCCTCGGAGTTTAAGAAGCCACTGGCTGTGGCTCGTGACTCCAGGTCGAAGCAGCAGAAACGGAAAGATTCGACTGAGTATCAGTCGCCCATGAGTGGGAGGTCGGACACACGTCCGTCCTCGTCAGCATCATCGGCATCAGCGTCAGCTTCGCAGAGTGATCATCCACCTGCTTGGTTCGACAAGAAAGATCCGACCCCTGCGCCGGAGTCGGGTGACTTCCCCGAATTGTGTGTACAGAAGGTTCCTGAACGTGTCGAACCTGTAATGACTCAGATTCCGGACAATACGCCCCGACTGAGCACAAGACCGGTGGATATGTATTTTGATCCGAGTGACAGAGTGGTTTGTGCCCAAGCCCAGCAGGCAGTGGACGATTTCCAAGATACACAGAGGGAATTGGCTGTCCGATACAATCAGGGGGTGGCGAATTTATTCGCCCGCTCTCTGGTTGAACAGGAAGCCAAGACAAAAATCGTCTGGAGAAAGCGGGACTCAAACCCACGACCTCCTGACTCCGGAGCCAAGTGCTCTACCACTGAGCTACTTTCCCGTCTGACAATCTAACAGCGCCGTACGTTACTGGGTCGGTTCGGTAACCACTGCCCTTACAAAGGTATTTGGTGGACACCAATGTCATGTACAGCAAGTGGCCTAAGCCCAAAGCTGACTGCAGTAAAATAGTACAATGTGAGGTTTCATGACAAGGTTCCTAACCTCAGCTCCCTCTGTGCCAGGTGAGGACGATGGTGTGTGGATGCTAAATGTCAGCGCACAGGATGTGTGCCTTTGTGTGCCTGTTATCATCAGTCCCTACTGTACTGTACCAAGGACAAGTTGAACCAATGATATTTGCTTAAAAGGATGTGCTTTTTGACTCAACTTTTAATGGATACCATGAAGCCATTTAGAAATAGGTGCAGTAAAGGGAAGTGGGGCTTTTTCCTCATTGTTTTGTTTAATGACATTTATTAACTTGTAACATTTGCAGTTGAATGTGTTGTTTGGTCTAGGAGCATGATTTGTTGCCCTGCTCGTGGCAAGTATCATAATACTGGTTTTAAGAATAGTGATTATAAAACATTTTGCAGCACGATGGCTGGGAGCGAACACAACATCCCCTGTGAGTTAATTCTCATCTACTGATGACCCTTACATGCACTTGTAGGTATGAAGAATACATACATCAGGACAACTGTAAATCTCTTATGTTATGTTATATAAATGTGCAACCAGATAGTGAAATTTGAATATGAAGCAAGTATTGCGGTATTTGTTGGCCAATTATAGATTTGATTATCATTGAGAAATTAGTTTACTTTCAAATGCTTGGTATGGGCACATTCCTGAAACTATTTTGCTCCAATTGGGAAGGTGGTACTCAAAAAAATAAAATAGGCACCAAAAGACTCTTGAAGCTGCAATTTGAATGACAAGAGAAAAGAAGAATGCCAAGGGTAGAAGACAATACCCTGTGATACGCCAAGTTTAATGTAGCATTAATTTAGTGTTATTAATCATATCAAACAGTTATCAACATATTTTTGTGTTTACTGGGTGTCACTGTATATACAAGATAAATACCAGTAACTTACCTTTATAATTGTGTCTTCGGTGTCTGGAGGCCTGGTATTCAGACTGTGTACTCCCAAGTCATTTATCTAATTAACCAGTGTGCTCACATATCCTGCAGCATATTCTAAGACTGATAATTATTTCATACAGCTGCTCATCGTTTACAATCATTGAGGTGCCTTGTAGCGTGTATTTCCATCATCATATCCTTATTTTGTTATAATTATAGCACGCTTATTGGTACAGTGATGTCAACGTTTATTCTATAGCTTTTCCTTGTCAGAGCATTGTTTACTCTTATATTGTCAGACATAATTAGCAATAATTAAAAGGCTTGATGTGCCTGGTTGGTGTCCTTTGCTTTGCAAACATCATTAAATTCCTTATTACTGTGAATAGGATTTCCTGGAGGCATTGGTAGTGGGATCTGGTTAAAGGGCCTAGATGTATGTCGGTATTTAAATAATTTTTACCTTAATGGCAATTATCAGGGGTCCATTTTAAAACCCATTGTGTAGCCGGGGGCAGGCATACAATGTCATTCTTGGGCTACACCAAAATTAACAGTAGGCTGCTGGGCTGAATAATTACATATAACTTAGGTAAATGATAATAAGCATAATGACTGGGATGCTTACAAATGGCAGCCAGCCAAACATGAGTTTGTTACAAACCCTGTCAACTGAGAAATATGAAAGTTTGCCTTCCTCTGTCTCAAATGACAACATATATACTACCTTTGCTAGTTTTATGAACCAGTGCAGGGGACAGGTGTGTTAACAATTGCTTACATCCTTAACCATCAAAGCTAAATATGGTTCATTGATTAAATGGTATCTGAAATAGAATTTAGATGCAAACAGATTTATCGTGTTATATTAGATTAATTATTGTGACAAATGATGTTGTAGGTGACATTTAGCACTATTTATAAATGATTCATTATACATAGCTTTACAATGGAAAGGGCCATAACACACTTCTGTGATATTGTTAGGTAGGGTGAATTAGGGTCCAGTTCAAAATATTAGCACTCATGCAATTGATCTTGCAAGACTGCTGTGAATCGTAACATAGATTCTGCCACCATCAGTACCCTGTAAACACAGATACGTAGACCAGACGTAAAATTACGTTGGTTTTAGGGCAGAACTACATAATTTCACATGGTTTGCCAACGTCAAAACGTTAAGGTTTAGCTAGGTTCAACAGACGTAGGTGTCTGAATTACGTTATTTTACCTCATTTGAACGTAAATAAACGTAGCAAAAGGAGGTAGCTGGACATAAATAAACATATTTCAAGTCTCCTAAATGACAAAAGAAATGACATGAGAATAGACTAATATATTTTATTTTAGATTAGATTTGTTTAAGTCGATTATTGCTATGTTTGAATAGCCTGGTACACACAGTATCCCTCACCAGGTATATATGCTCTGTTTGTGTGTCGTTTTGAAATCAGCTACAAGAGCAGCTTACAGGCATAAAACATTGCAAGAGCTAGGCCAAAACACTCGGTTTGGGCTGCACTGAGGCTTATATTTATCTCATTACCACCATTGTGGTGCTTGAATGTGGTAGATTTGATAAAGTGCTGTACGATTGTTTGCTGGCACCTGATGTTACACTCAGGTACTATGTAGGAACCTTATGGAGATGATGTCATTATGCACAAAGGGTATTACTTACATCTACGTTAAACTACATAGATTTATTACGTGTATTTACGTTTGAAGGAGGTAGAAGAACGTAATACACTCAGAAACGTCTGTAGAACGTAACTAAACCTTAACGTTTTGACGTTCATAAACCTTGTGAAAAAAACCTAGCTCAGACCTTTGGTTCAGAATAAACCTCGATAAACCTCTCTGCTACGTTGGAATTAGGTAGTGTGTTTACAGGGTACCCACTTATACCTCACGAGTTTTAAATGCAGATGATAATTTTACATTTTAATGTTTTTCATTAAACACACTCCCTGCTACACAAAGGAGCTCACAAACAGGTCAAACAAAATGTTGTCTGTAAAATAATCCCTAGGCAATTAACCAGATTGCACTGTGTTCAATGACTGGGAAGATCTTCTTGGTTTAATTTGTTTCCATTTTTCTCCTCTGTTTTCATTCTGCCCTACTAGTTCAATATTATGCCTGATTCTGATCAAGAAATACAGGCATAGGGCTTAAGTGCAACTATGAATTGTAACAAAACAATAATAATTTGTAAGAAGTAATAGAAAACTAGTAATAAGGTAATTTGTTGATTAATTATTGTAATGTTTTTCTAAAATCTCTAGGGTTTGTATCTACATGTATATCACATGTACATTATATTATTGCATTGATAGTATGCTATTATCTCTGGAGGAATACAATAGGAACAGTGCAGTAGCCAAACAAAAATCAGGTAATTATGACGGAAGATCAGTGATTGCCCATAGTATGATACAACGGGGAAATACCCAGTCCATGACCCAAATCTGTTAGCGGTTGAAAGGATGGACTACAAATTCTCGTTCATAATACAATGACCAGAATCTGGCTAGTGGGTGTAGAAGATAGTGAGAGGGTAGTGTGTGGATGGTATCAAAGGTGCCCACCTCTTTTGACCTTTACTGTTGTTGAGAGAATTTCCTTTTTTCCAATCGGAGTAAGATCTGGTGTGTGTACATGGAGAATGGGGGAAGTACATCAGTCTCTCCCTTAATGGCACAAATGTAAATAGCAACTAGGATTTTTCAGTTAAAAGCATTAGCAAGAAATTCCAACACTTTTCTAGAGGTTGGTCAAATTTTTTTAAATTTACTTAAACAAAGCCATTTGCTTTAGCCCCTCGCCTTACAGAATCATAATTTATGAACCAAACCAAACCCCTCAAATACTCTTACAAACTCAAAGTTTCAAATGCAACTGTTGAAAACTTAAGCTCTCCTATGCTTCTTGATCGAGTTTGTTTCTCTCACCGTTTTTTTATGCACACACACACACTATTACGTGTTTATGCTGGGAACTCGGGACTCAGGATCTGTGCTGTTAACTTGGTACCATGCTTTGTGACGGGTTTAGGACCCATGCAACGCTCCTGATTGCATTGTCTTTACTTCTAAAAATGTCATATCACTCGCATGAGCAGCCATAATCATCATTTGTATGACTTTGTATTTTTCATTGCAACTGGGGACTTTTGTGAAAACCAATTTTTAGGCCCAAAAAAGCTATATATATATATATATATATATATATATATATATATATATATATATATATATATATATATATATATATAAAGGGTTAGGTGGGGTGGAAGATATTATTAGCACAATAATAATATAGACTACTTGCCAGCACTCGGGCTAGGCTTAATAGAAAGATAAGTTACCATGGAAACTTGGGGATGTCCCCATACAATAAGCTACCGGTATATAGGCTATTAATATAATTAATATAATATTAATATAAGAGAAGACACGAGACATTAGTGTGGTGGAAATATATAGTACCTAAATAACAGCCTATATTTTTATTAACACTGAAGTACTATCACAGATACAAATAGCAGTCACACTCATCTTTTTAGTGACAATAACCAATAACCAACAATAACCATAAATAACACAGCAGACTAGGACAATCCACGGTCCTGTATCGCAATAACAGAATTCTTTAGCGCCTAACACAGGTCTAAACAGACACAGCCGCTAAGATGACAGGTGAATAGAATTATACAGTAATAAATATGAACATCAATAATTATCATAAATATCACAAATATCATAAATATCATAAATATCCCAAAATACAATATTTAGTAGAACTTTACCCCAAAAATTAAAAATTTTGAAAATTCTGCGGGAGGTGTGTACACAAAGAGATTGACCGGCCGACTGACCACCGTTCAAAGGATGTGCCCTTTTCTAGTCCCCGTACAACAGATAGAACAGTCGCCAAGCGACGTCGCGGCTGGTGACGTCACGCCTGGGGATGACGTCACTCCGGGGCGCCACCTCCCGGCGGCCGCTGGAACTCCTAGGGCGCCGCTGGCGCCCCCCAGGAGGGCTGGAGGAACTACCTCCAGCGGTTCGATGCCACGCCCCCCTGCCCTGGGTTTATACGGGTATAGGTCTATACTGTGTATAAAGGGTTAGGTGGGGTGGAAGATATTATTAGCACAATAATAATATAGACTACTTGCCAGCACTCGGGCTAGGCTTAATAGAAAGATAAGTTACCATGGAAACTTGGGGATGTCCCCATACAATAAGCTACCGGTATATAGGCTATTAATATAATTAATATAATATTAATATAAGAGAAGACACGAGACATTAGTGTGGTGGAAATATATAGTACCTAAATAACAGCCAAACAACAACCTCCACACACAATGGAACATTAATCCGAAGGATTACAAAGAGGCTAGATAAGTACAGGGGACCTGCTCCAAAACAGACAACTCTGATACTGATTGATGTAGGTACCGCCGCACAGCCGCTGAGCGCCAATTGCCCTTCCTCATTATAGATTGAACAGGCATACCAAGGTCCTGTAGCATGGTACTGCCGCCATGTCTGAGGGAATGGGTAGACACTCTATCAACAGGCAAGCCTAAAACCAACGCAAAATACTTGATTCTGGAATATAATTCATCATAAGTGAATGGAAAAACAGTATTACCCACCCTGTGGCATAGCAGGGGGTCCCCAGGATTGGCGCCTACCAACAACTGGTCAAGTAAAGGGCGCACACACCACGGGGTACCAGGCATGTCCTGTAGATAAACATATACGTCCTCTCTGCCAAACTGGTCAGTCTTACTGGAAACAATTTTAATACGGATATACCCTTCCGACCTTAATAAATGCCTCACGCCAATACTGTGCTGCGAAGCTGTTAGGTGGCAGGCTCGGAGAAGGCATCTGTACCCAATCAGGACTGCAACCCAGAACAAAACATCATTAGAATTAGACATATCTAACATGGAAAAAATTCTCAACAAGTCATTAGGAGAAAAAGGGTACCTAGTGACCCTCCTGGAGGGGTCATACTTCCTCTCGATACCATTAAGGGTTTGCTTTAATATAAAATCCTCAGCAAAACCTGGAAATCCAAGCATCTTCTGATGGTACCATAAACCAGACAGATAGTTCCTAATAGAAACAGGGGCAAAGCCTACAGAGTCTAAATATGTAGCATAAAGGCAAGCCTGGCTGGCTGAGCTAGGGTAGGGGTGAAGGGTAAATTTCTTGCAGAACTTGATATACCTTTTTGATTGAACCAGACGCGTCGCCTTAGTAGTAGGAGCAACACCATGGTCAGCTAGGATCCACTGAGCAGTCCGCAGCGCCTGAAGTCTCACTGCTGTAAAAGGGAATCAGACATACCGTAAACAACTAAATTCTTTTTACACCTATCCACCACCCCCTTATAGGGCAACCTCGACAGGTCATCAGCCAGAACATTATCCTTAGACCTTATATAGGTAGCGTGCAACTCGATATTAAAAATAAAACAAGTCCAAAACAGCTCTCTCAGCCAATCCATACACAGCTTATTTTTGCTTCTACCGGTATTAACCATTGCCAGGACTTGCATATTATCAGTAACTATATTAATCTTCTTATTTTTAAAGGCAGCACCCCACCTCTTCAGACCAACTAGGATAGGCCAAAGTTCATAAACATTAATGTTACCTCTATGTACCCTAATACCGTCCATCTCTGGGGCAGCCTCCTCATGCAGTGGACTAATATCCTTAACCCTAAAGCCTTCCCAACAGCCGTAAAAGTAATCAGAACCCATCCAGGCGCCGAAACCTCTCTTAGATGCGTCTGATACCATGGGTAGATCCACCAGCTCTCTCCTGAATAGGGCACGACAATTGAAAACATCACAAAACTGCCTCCACCATAGTAGATCGTCCTTAGTAGCCTGAGAAAGGAAAATAGCTCTCCCTGTTTTTGCCTTAGCACATAGATCGTATAACCTGCGGCTAAATGTCCTACCCCCCCTAACAACCTGAGAGCAAAAGGACATTAACCCACCTATTTTTTGCAATCTTTTCTTATGTACATATTGCATACCTAAGCATTCGTCGAGGGCATCCTTTAATTTAACAATTTTTTCCGGGGGTAGGGAAAGTTCCATAGCCGCAGAGTCAATAGTGATACCCAAGAACACAGTCCTTTGACTGGGGGTGGTAACCTTGCCGTAGGATATACCGAAACCCAAAAACTCCATTACTTCAATTAATACATTTCTCTGGCGCAAACACTCGGCCTCTGACCTCGCCAATACAATGAAATCGTCAAGGTAATTAACCACCTTCTCTACCCCATAGGATTTTGCAACCTTAACAATGAAATTAGACAGGGCATTAAAAATATTAGGAGCGCACCTGAGGCCAAAGCTCAACCTATTGTTTATATAGTATTCTCTACCCTTGCCCAGATCCCAAGCGAACCCCTGGAACTCAGCATGTGGAGCATATACCCCTACCGACCTATAGGCGGACTTCAAATCCACCACTGACATAAACATACCTTGATCCAATTGATCCACTACCGTATAGACTGAATTATATGAAAAAGGCTCATATGTGGTACACATAAAGTTATTTATCGCCTTACCAGCAGGCATGGAACAGTCAGTGATGGGTCTGAGTTTGCCATTGGATTTTTCCACCCCCCCCATAGCATGAACACACCTAGGAGGATGAGCAACCTTTGTTACATACCCATCAGCTATTTCCTGGCGGATAATATCACACATTTCAGAATAGAATTGAGGTTCCAAAATAGTCTTATAGTTGCTACAGGAGTATTCTGTATCACAATTTTCATCAACAATTTTAAACCCCCTATTTACCCCCTCCCAGATGTATTCAGCATCTAAGGGCTTGCCAGGAAAAACATTACCGCTGCCTGAAATAAAGGCAGCAAACCTACAGGGTTTTAATTGGGTAATTTCAGAGCCAATAAAAAAAGTACAATTACAAGTACCGGTTAGGCAATCACTAAAGACTCTAACATCCCCTATATCACGGTTACCATCAATGGTAAATAGAAGAACCCTTCCCCTAGGTGCAAAATCATGTGCTACTGCTCCCGGAGTGAAGGGTGGACAGGTTGGATCCAACCTCGACACTACCATAGGGTTCAATGCTAAGGCTCCACACGGGTGAGAAACTTCACCAGTGCTAAAACTCTTCCCTGGGATGAACTCCTCACACATAGGATTCAAAGTTGAAACAGGGCATACTTTATACGTGGTGTCTGATACCTCTAGCTGGCTAGACGATTGAATTACCTCCCCCCCCCCCCCCCCTAGGAACAAATTCTTGACAATTAGGGTTAAGGGAGAAGGGAGGTTTGTCATGGCCATACAAATCATGGGTAATAGCCTCGCTGGAACTACATACGACACCTTCCAGACTAGGCCTACCCTTACTACCCTACTTATCAGCTTTAGGGTTAGACATGTTACATGCTGCTGAGCCATGGGTTAAGCTACGACAAAACATACACACATGCTGATACTTGCACCCCTGGAAATCACATCCCTGGGCCTTATTGAAACTGAAACAGGGTCTCTTTTCAGCTCCCCTGGATGAGGAGACCTTGGTACTCTTTCCCCCCTTGGAAGAAATGATAGTGCTATCATATGAGAAATATCTCAACACGTCACTGTTTGATACCTGCCCAAAAACTTCCGGGCCCCCCTCATCTGCCCTACCCCTTACAGACTTGTCATATGAGATCAGGGAACTGACCCTGTATACTTTGGTCAGGGCTTTCTCACAAATGAGTTCCATGTGAGCTAACAATCCCTCAACATCAATACCTTGTTTCAACATGATTAGAACGGTTCTGACATTTACAAGCAACAGGGCCTCGAGGGAATCAATTCTGACCCCCCTCTCGAGAAAATTCTTCTGGGCAAATTCTGAATGCTTACTAGACTTGGACCTTGTTCTGGATCTCTTGTGGTGAGCGCCCTCGGGCCTTGGCGAAGCCCTCGAGTCATCAGATGAGTCCCTCTCAGACCTAGGTGGTGTTTCCTGACGCCTCCTCCTGGGTCTGCTCTGGCGACTGGACGAGCCCTCGGGAATCCTGCCGCCCTCGAGACTCTTCTCTACCGACTCCTGGACCTTTTCCACCATCGACACCAACCGGGAGAAACCTCCTTCCACCCTCGCCAATCTGCCCTCGGATTCTGCGACAGCTGCCCTCGTCCTCTCGAGAAGATCCCTCGTTTGGGCTGCCCCGCCCACATCTTCTTCAGGTTCGGCCGGCCGGCCCGACTTCTTGGGGGTTTTCTTCACACGACCCATTGTAACTTCTTAGACGCCCTCGGTAGCTTGGAAACTCAAGTAGACCTCGGGAAAAGCCTCGGGAAATTTTGAAAATTCTGCGGGAGGTGTGTACACAAAGAGATTGACCGGCCGACTGACCACCGTTCAAAGGATGTGCCCTTTTCTAGTCCCCGTACAACAGATAGAACAGTCGCCAAGCGACGTCGCGGCTGGTGACGTCACGCCTGGGGATGACGTCACTCCGGGGCGCCACCTCCCGGCGGCCGCTGGAACTCCTAGGGCGCCGCTGGCGCCCCCCAGGAGGGCTGGAGGAACTACCTCCAGCGGTTCGATGCCACGCCCCCCTGCCCTGGGTTTATACGGGTATAGGTCTATACTGTGTATATATATGTATATATATAGGATACTATATATACATATATATTTTATATATATATATTTTATATATATATATTTATATATATATTAAGCCAAGCCTTTAATCATAAGCATAATCCTGATCAATATCGTTGACATCCGGGCCACACCTATAAAGTCTGCATGAGCCTGCTCCTGTCAAATCATAATTGATCGCCTCAATAATGATTTTCTGCTGATTACCACAAGTGAGAAATGGGCCAACCTTGACCCTGTTAGGGGTACATATCAGGTGTTTTGATGAAGTAGTTCTATTTGTGAGCATGATGCATGAATGCAGGCCTGGTGAGTTACTCTTCAGTGCTGTATTCAATCATTATGGGGTACATACATTTCAGAAGGGTCAGCATGATACATGAATGCGGCCCTGGTAAGTCGATTTGCCATGACTGCATTAATCCATCATGATAATCAAGGACATAGCACACTATGCAGCCCTCAAAACCAAACAATATCTAGTGCAATGTCTTTCAGCACAGTATAATATAGTTGACTTAATGCTCAAATAATCCAATTAAACTTTTACTATGCTACATGGCAACGTGGATAATATTAGCACTAAGGTTCAGGGAAAGCTACTACTGCAATATACTATTCACACCCCTGCCTATTATGAACTTCATTAAGGGATAGGAAAAATTAAAGGCAATAAATAGTACTCTTAAAAACAATAAAATATTAATACTTCTGAACAAATCGAGCATCTACCTCCCATCTCTAGTCGGCCATTGATGTCCTAATCTATATCCATCTATGACAAATGGTGCTGTGTGGCCATTTCCAATCACAGTCTAGGTGTCCTTATCTACAGCCTGTCTGGTGGGGCTCTAGGGGACTCAATGTATAGACCATATAGAACTAATATGTTGCCACCAGCTCTTCCCTTTGGGACAGTGTATCTACTGTATCAGTATGTATGAGGAAATCGTAGAAATAGGACTTTTTTAAAGGATAATTGTTTTTATGACAAATGACTCTATTGATAATGTGCTAAGCATACAACATGTGAAATCCAGCTCTTCTATCTCTTCATTAACAGCAGCACATGAAGCCTATGTTATGGTAGATATCATGAGCTGTAATCCTGAATCACAAACATCTTACTGCATAATCATTGCCATCTACAGCAAAATGATTAATATTATAAATCAAAAATATATAATAACTTACTAGACAACTTGTAGAAATTTCTTCCTGAAATTAATGTAGAAAGAAGCTAGCCTTTGTAATCGGATTGTAGACTTGACCAAGAATCTGCCTGTGGAATGATGCCTATGCTTTGTGAACCTAACACCACCGAGAAGCCTTCTGCTCTAGAATGGGACTGTGGCCATGGCTAGTTAACAGTTGGCAAAACCAGGGCATTTAATTATTGATGTATTGTTCCCTGCCCCTGTCCTACATGAAAGGGTTTCTCCCCACACATGGTGCATTATACCAGCCATTTCCTAACAACGGGATTGCCTGGTGATTTCCATCTGTTTGTATCAAAATCCTTTTGCCTCCTCCCCAATCAGCTGGGCTCAAAATGATTGCAGCTGACCCCTTTATCTTAAGTATTTCACGCTATTTCCTCCCCTCTCAACAGATCCAAATCTACTACTCCCAACCTATCATTTGCCTTCTACTATTGTTAAAAACTGTATGCCCTGTGATGATCAATGCTTCACCAAATTGAGCCTGTTGATCAATCAGTAATCCACAGCCTACAATTTGACAAATCAGCTGATAGATTCCTGTCCTTTAACCGTATTGCTGGTGGTGGAATGCCCTACCCCTCAAATGTTTCTGCCTCTTTTTAAATAGAGCCTGTTATACACTCCAGCTAGGCTGTGTAGCTATCATACTGTGGAACAGGACATTTACAATTGCCAGAGGCAACCAGCATCCCTTTGTGTCAAATATAACCCACACCACAGTTCCTGTCTGAGCAATACAGTATTCCTGGTAGACACAGTGAAGCCTTTCAATCTCCTATAACTGTATTATACACACTAGTGTAGATGTGCAAGCCTACATATAGACACCCAGCAGAGGGTAGGGCATCTACTTTTACAAAAGCTAAATTTAGTATTTAACCGCCATTCAATAATCCTTTACAGTGATTGATGTAAGGGCATATGCATGTGATGTAAGAAAACTAATACTGTAACCAGCAATATTATTAATCAATTCTGCACAATAATATTAATGATGTATAGGTATCTGATCTAAGATGAATGTATCATCAGTAAACGCTTGTCATTTCATGGTGAATACGGTATGAGAAGGTTAAAGCAATGGGAGGGCCGTTCCCAAGATGAGCGTGCAATAACTCTAGGTGGTATTGCACGCTGTGGCCATATTTAAAGGGTCATAATATACCTCAGGCTGCCACTACTGGCGCAACTGTTTTTCTCTTCATCTGCAATTGGTCACGCCCAGTTGACCCAGTCTGTTAGTATATATGCACACACCAGGTGGTACCCAAGTGGAGAACTAGGTCGTCACGGTTCATCTCATTGCAATGCTATGCATAAATAGCAGAGGTTAGAGTTTCCTCTGCTACTACGTCAGAGGAGGGTGATTGGGGGCAAACAAAGGCCTCCACGTGGTTAGGTAGTTGTACCATGATACATTTAATGGACCAAAATCTATTATATTTACTTACCTGGATTGTAGTATATAGTCTGTAGATTTTACTATAGTTATACATATGATATATAAGAGTTTTCCCGAAACGTGTATTTATTTTATAACAATTTTCAATGTGTTAATGTGACCATTACTGTGTGAGATATAGCTCATATACCAGGTGGCTTTTGTTTGCCCCCCCCCCCCGACCCCACTGTCCTATTATTAGGTGCAATCTACAACTCTAACCTCTGCTATGGTGAGTGACACACTGTGACATAGTAGAACGGTATATGTAACTGGACCTATTAGCAAGTTCGGGTTGTGAGCTCCAAAACGCACTGATTTATTGCATAGGTATGGGGTTCTAACTGTTTGAATAAATACAGCATACATTACATTATTATATATAGCGTCAGTATCCGTATGATAGATCTATGGTTTATTCTGTCTCCCCTGATATGAAAGGTTTGATAATTGAGTATATAATACAAAAGATTATGGTGACATCATGGTATACTTCCTTCAACTAGCCCATGCTCCACTAAGCGTGTCAGAATAATGTTAATTGATACCGAGGCTATTGATTGAAGCCATCATAAAAATAGATAAATGCCATTTCTTATCTTTCACAGCAAGAAACCATGTAGGCTACATGATTTCGTGATTCCTCCACACATTATAAATATTGCTATTATCAATGCTGATGAGATCTTACACTGGACAGCAAATACCACAAAGTCAATGTAGGCCCTACAGTAAGCACCCCATATAAGCTCGTTTCTGATAATCATGCTGACCCTCCTCTGACTGGGTGGCGGTGGCGGTGCGGGTGGGGGGGGCATGTAATTACCCCTAACCCCTCTCCCCTCAACCTTGACCAACAACTCTCTGGGTTGTCTGCAGTGACACGCTTGACTAGATGTAGGCCCCTCGTGAACCACTACTGCAGTCCATTTGAGGCGGGGGGGGGCACTCCCTATATTTTCTTAAGTCACCATGTGTGATCATCGGCCCATATTTGGTAGGCAAATAAAGGGAAGAAATCTGTAAAGACTGTACCATTTTTACAAGAAATATAGCAAATATAAACAGGCCCTATGGGTGAGCCCTGAAAAATATACCCTGACCACAGGTGGCTATAAAAAAATGGGTCATCAAAATTATATCAAGAAAAATGTCACTTTTGACCTATCATTTGCGCTTAAAATGTACCCTTTTTCCTGACCATGACCCAAACATTAACCCTTTACCCTAAAATTGTGGCCACAAACGGTATACAATTCTGATGGAGTGCCCTCCCCCCAGTGTCCGTCGCAGCTTGAATCGCCTATGATTATAATCTGGGTGGGCTGAGATGTATAGAATCGTCACAACACTCCTGCTTAGGGAGTGTTCATTTATTAGTTTCAGGGGGGGGGGTGAGGAGAGCCTAAACATTTTACACTCCTCCTGAGGGGGGGGGGGGCATAAAAAATTCTGACCTCTTTTGAGGGGTTGGGAGGGGGGTTGAGATAATTATGCTCCTTTTTAGAAAAAGAAAACACATTTATTCTTATATGTACCACTAAGAATCCAAAATATGGGGTTGAAATGTCAAGTAATTTTTGAATCACTATGTACACACTGATATAGGCTGAGGACTTGGCTCCTACATCATACGTCTGACCCTTGCTAAGTCCCTCAAGATACAAATAGAGCAATTTTGATCCAGAAAAGTTTATTTGTTATACCTCTATATATATACCTATATATAGGCTGAGAACTCGGCTCCGACAAACTATACTACTGTGCTAAACTACCCAACTTCTACCTGTCAGCCACCCCTTATATACCCCCCCCCCCCACCTTCACTCACACAATGTATAATGGCCACTCCATTCCACAAATAACGCAGGTGTACTGGAACTGGCACACAGAGGTCAGTTCAGGTGTCCCAGATATTTTGCATACCTTGACCTGCAGTGGCCTGTGGGCGGGATCCACTATGCTGTGGGCGGTATCCACTATGCTGTGGGCGGGATCCACTATGCAAAATAGGGTTAAAGGTCACCCAAAACGGCCAGCAATGGCGGACAAACCCACGTATACACTGTCCCTTTAACTCTCATGGGGTGACATGACCTGCGCAAAATTCAAAATGGCGGCCGACAGAAGTAAAGAAACACCGTGGAAGTAAACAAACATTGTGGAAGTAAACAAACATGGCTGTTTGCCAACTGTTTATTGTAAATACCCTGAAATAAATACAGAGCGTCATTTAAAAGAGCCCTCGTCAGTGGTCATTGCACTTGTGGTGCTTGGGTCGTTTTGCACTCGGGCTACGGCCATCGTGCAATACAAGCCATGCACCACTCTTGCAATAACCACTGACTCTTTAGCATGCCAGTTTAGCGTGCAGCTCTGTCTATGTATTGGACCTGAAGGGAGACCTATGTATACCTGTTCATTGTGTGTTACAGTCTCATAAACCAGGGTCAATAGCATATTCACAAATAAAGATCTTTGCATGACAAGTGCATCACTGAATAGCTCCTTTGGACTGCAGGGTGTATTGATCAGTACAGAGACATACAATGACAAACAGCAGAAGAATGTAGTTCTAGCTTGTAATATTGGTTGCTGTGTACCTGAGATCAAGCATTGCCATTTGTGATGATCTAATGTCAGTTAACTTATTGATTTCATCATCAAAGGATCAGTGTTATACTTTAGCTTAGGGATGAGGGAATGAGACTAGTAACTGTGAGCAGGCAAGCAGAAAGGGGTATCCCCGCGGGATTAGTACCAATTTTAGCCACCAGGGGTCTCCACCATGGCATAAAAGGGAAGAAACAGGCTAATATTTCTTTTTTGGTACTTTTTTTCTGGAGAATTCAGCAGTTTTATACAAAACATCCAATTTTGGGTGAAAAGCTTCCATTTTGGAATATGAAAAAGAACGTTTTAGGGCCTAAATAGGAGACTTTGTTGATATGTGTTGCCATGGAAACATGATTTTCATTCCAAATTAAGAAAATAAAGAAGCCCATTGATAGAATGATTCATGAGGATTACTATGGTCAAAACAGAATAAAATTATCATTCCTAGATCAAAATCTATAGTCTATTGAATGAAAATGTATGATCATTTTTTAATTATTCTAAATATGATAATTAAATAGAGATATCTTGGAAACTATGGGACTTAGAGCTTATTTGAGTTTCGGATAGGGCAATGCCTACCCATGATCAAATAGCCATTTCTCAAAAACTAGAAATGATATCTTCTTGTGTGATACATCATTGAAAAGCTTATGATATCAATTTCAAAGTTCACATTTTCGCCGGATACCCCTTTCCCCTTGCCTGTTAGGCAGCTTGGTTAGGGAGGGGAGAAAAGAATTAGGTCAATGGTGGCATATTCTCTTTCATGGTAGATCTTTAGATATTACATTGGGAAGTATTTACCTTTTTACATTTTGATTCTAGACCAGGTAGAACCTGAGATTTTGTCACTTGAAGATGCCACATCTGCACCTTTTGCACATATAGGCTATATTGTGAGTGGATTTACATTTTGTGATCTGAGATATATAAAGTTGGTACCATTGCCAGCCAAAAGGTGACACTACTGGGCTATGGTTCATTGAGCTCAGGCATGGCTAATGGGCCAGGTCAATTAGGCCAGTGGGGCACTAGTGTCCTCCGGTGTGGGACACTGAAGGTGTTTCTTGCTAGTGAGTATTCTCTTATGATAGACTTTTCTCTTACCTGGCCTAACACTGTCCCATGTTTAACTGATAAGGCTAAGCACTTAGAAACTATCTATGACGTAGGTCTTTTTGATTTTGGGGACTTCCAATATCATATTTTCATACCCCAGTACTAGCAATAATGTATCATTGATGGGTATTTGGTACATAGTGATAATACTTCAAGGAGGTGGAATCCTATGGGAGAATAAAGCTATACACATTTCTTTCAATGCTGATGGCTAAGGACTTCTCAGATAGCTAGGGCCCTAAAACGGGGAATGCACACTTTTGTTCACATATGTTCAGATACTCATACTAGTAATATGCTGAATTTTTTTTTTTGATAAATGCATAGAGGTACAATATGTCTTTTATTGGTGAGAATTTACATAATGCAATTAATGTCAGGATGCATGTTCTTGTTACTTTTCCTGGTTCCTTGCATTTATATCCTGAAACTAGGGAAAAAATAATGCCATTTTAAGCAGTATGGCTCACACAAATGGGAATTCCCTGAGGGTCATTCCAGAGCCCTGAATCCCACCTAGTCACGGTGCACGGCCTGAATGGCCGTAGTGGCGCCACCTTGTGTATTTCCCCCCTCCTAGCTTGGTTGGGAGTATCGAAGCTTAACTCTTGCCCAAAATGAAAATTGTCTTTTCAATAGAATAGCACTAGAGAAAGTACATGTAGACCCTTGGTTAGAATGCTACTTTAACAGATGTTGTTATAAAACCTTTAGACCCCTCTGTATGCAGAAAACCCTTTGATCCTTATACAATGGCAATATAGCAAAGAGCTCACCATTGCAAGAAAAATGGCTGACCTTTCTTGAAGAACTGCAGTGTTAAATTATTGACGTTTCTCTTGCAGCACAGCCAAAAATAATTTTCTCATTTTCAGAAAATATTTCTTGTTTTAAGTAAAATAAACTTAAAACAAGTTTGTCCGTAGGATAACAAAATTTTACTTGAAAGCATGGTTGAGTTTAATAAACTTAGAGTAAGAAAAACAAACAAGAAAAACAAACAAGAAAGAAATTCTTAAATCAAGTATTTTATACTGGAATCAAGATGATATTTCCTGACATATTTCTCAAAATAAGATAATCTTTCTTACAGAATGGACCTTTTTTCTAGAAAACTTTTTTCTTACGTAAGTTTTAATT
Organism: Harmothoe impar; assembly: GCA_947462335.1. NCBI lineage: Eukaryota > Metazoa > Annelida > Polychaeta > Phyllodocida > Polynoidae > Harmothoe > Harmothoe impar. Next base: position 23,447,352 of record OX381707.1, read on the forward strand.
TCTTATTCAAGTAAATAAACAAGATTGATGTTCTTGCCTGGGAAAGGGGTATGATTATATTTAATTTTAGTCTTAGAGAGAAAGGAATGATGCCAGAGCATCAGAAAGAGGTTCATCAGATTAAATGCAGCTTTTTGTAGCTACAATAGAAGTTTAAGCAAACAGACCTTTATTAAAAGTCATTTCACTTTATGTAATGGGACAGGTAATCCTTCCCTTTATTTAAATGATATTACCAAGCAAATGGTGTCTCTTATCATTTCTCCCTAATAGTTATTATAATTCATTCACTGGAACAAGGGTTCTTACATCAAATTAATCCCTAACAAATTTCCCCTTTTCCCACATGTTTTTACCCTCTTTTGTTTCTTTGGGACTTATTTTGAGGCAGAAATGTATACCCTGTTTGATAAGAAAGTTGTTGTATTGCATAGTGGTGACCTCTTGTGGCACAACATGTAACTAATGTTCTCAATTTAAGAAAACAATTCTTATTTAGTAGTATGTATACTTGATCCCTATATAGAACCTAACTGAACTCACATTCCACACCTATAAAATTCCCAAATAATGGAAGGAATTTGATGAAGGTATTATGCATGGTCATAACCATCACATAATAGAGTATACTTGCATATTTTTTCGCCCTAATTGACACTTTGGATTCATGGTTTCAGGTTTTCAAGACATAGCAATCTTAAATCTAGAAATAGAACTTTCTTATTTCAGGAATATAAGATATAATCTTGTTGGGTGCACAAATTACCAGTTTTAAGAAAATTTCTAAAGAAAAATAATCTTGAATACTTGTTTCTAGAAGAATACTAGAAAAATATAAGATATTTTTTTTAGCTTCCCCTTTCTGAAAACAAGATAAGCGTAAAAACTCAGAATGAGTTTATTCCTTGAATCGAGAAAATTTAATCTTGATTCTAGTATTTTCTTGGGGTAAGAAAATTATTTTTGGCTGTGAGGGCATCCTGCCTCAGATAAAAAGGGTTTGTCCCCCACTGGTACAGTCTATCATGTCAAGTCTTCTAAGTCACATAAAGCAGGGCAGGATAATGTAACACAGAGAATGATGGTGGTCATCTCTCAGCTACCCAAACTAATGCTATATCATCAAGGGAAGGTCGTGCCTGCGATCACCTTAAATATGCAATGACACAAGACACACTATAAAATTATCACATTATGTCATTACTACCAAAGTACAATGAACGGAGAAATACTAATATATATGTGGTCAAACACTTTTGTCTTTATTAATATGATAATTCTGGTGCTGCTTACATAACTACCATTGCACATCCTTAATCCACCACAAACGAGACAAAGAATACCACTAGACCAGAAACAGACCTAAGGAGTGACAAAAATGTAAGATCTTGGGAAGTCTGCTTGCCAGAGGAAGATATAAATTGAAGAAAGCACTACTGACCAATACTGTGAAAACAACTTGAGCATATAATTACCAACAAAAAAAACCTCAGGATCAGAGTGTTCTAGTTATGCATGTAAAGCATCTTGCCATCACTTGTTGACCTATTTCTATGCACATCAGGTAAGCTAAGCTCATAGGTCATGTTGGTACAATGGTACAGCAGCCATGACAAGGTTTTTTACGCTACCTTCCGCTGTGTCAGGTGAGGAGGAAGGTGGGTGGATGCCACGCGCACCAACTGACCTTTGTCTCCAAGCAGAGTCCTAGTCCTACCGTCAGGTAGGATAGTGTGGGCAACTCTGGCTGCTACATTTGGCTACCTGTGCTACCTGTGTACAGACCCCTGTCCTTTCCTTGCTCCCCACAGTGTTGTAGGTATGCAGACCATGTGCTTTAAGGACCGCAGCAATGTTGACACAAAGCAGAGGGGGGACTTTGCTAAATGTGGGTATATCTCCAGATTAATGCAAAATTGTGTGTTCTGCATCCCAGTAATATCATTTATTATTCAAATCCATGAGATTATGCCATTTTAATGCATTCAAATGCATGTATTTTCACCAGAATGCGATGCTCAAAGCAGAGGGGGAACTTGGAGTTGACTACCCTGTTTCTGTTACCAGAAACATCTGACCTCACCCCCGAGGTTTAGCTCAGTGGTGGCCCGTGGTGGATGCTAATTGCCAGCAGGCAGGATGTGTGTCTTTGGGTATGTGTTATCATCAGTCCCAACTTTACCGCACTAAGGGAGTGCTCATTTTTAACAACAGGGGGGGGGGCAGTGAGATTTTGCGCGGATCACGCAATTTTTTTTCACCCCCCCGGCAGGCCGAAAATCACGCGCGTTCGCGCCCCTTTGTAGCATAGTAACGCGCGGGCTTTTTCCCTCAAAACAGGTTGAATTTTTTTGACCCCCCCCAAGAGGGGTCTAAATTTTTTACCCCCCCGGTCAAGGGGTCCAAATTTTTTACCCCCCCTCCTGTTATTAAAAAATGAGCACTCCCTAAGGGCAAGTTGAACCAGTGATGTTTACTTTACTTATAATTATTTTTCTAATCAAATTTTATTGGCTACCATGAGGGAATTTTTTAATCAGTGCTAGACAATTTAGTAGTTCTTATTTTCTGTTTGCTCTGTTTATCAATGTTCAACATAGTAGTATATTGTAGGGGCATTGTCTTTTCAGCTCTCTCTGCACCAGGTTACGTTATAGATAGACTATGGTTATGAAAGGGTATGTAGAATTGACCACAGCTTGCTGGTGGGGGCCAGACGAGGGCTAAGCCCAAGTCGCCCGACCAGCAAGCTGTGGTTAATTCTAAGACCCTTTCATAACCATTGTCCATATATTTTAAACCACAGCAGTAAGGTTATGTGAGTCTAAGTGGAAATAACCAAGGTGTGAATTCCTTTGTCTTAGCCGTCCACTGTGGTTTAAATACAACTAGCTTTGTGAATAGTGGATGTAAAACCGGCTAGCTGCGGCTGCCCAATTGCCGGAAGGTAATGAAATATCCCTGAGGAAAAGTTGTTATCAACTGTTTTCAACTGTTATTCATTTCATGCACATTTAGACAAGGACTATAGACACAGATTGAATAGCGTAGATATGTTAACCCATTGAGGGCGGATGTAGACTATAGTCTACATCCATGCCAGGCCGAATGTAGACTATTTACTACTTCATGAGGGGCCGGATGTTGATTATAATTAACATAACTCTATGGGATTTGAGAATGTCCCGGCCCCAGGGAAAACATTTGGAAACTTTCCCGGCCCCATGACTAAAAATTAAAATTTCTGCCCGGCCTGAATGGGTTAAATGATTAAGAATTCAGGTGGAACAATTGATAAGGTATTAGTGGTGCAGCATTTCTGATATACAAGATTCTTACAATACTGTGGAAAAGTCCCTGCAATTGGGCCAAGATCACACAGAGATAGACACATAAGTACATAAGCGTTAAAAACACAAATACCCTCTAGCTAACCCCTATCTATTCCTATAGCCCAGAGTGCTTCCAAATAGTAAATTGTAATAGATATAATAACTTAGCTGCTTGTAGGTGGCAGCCAGCCACATATGAAACAAACCCTGTTGAATAAACAAAAGGAAAGTGTGTGATTGAGTTTGCCTTACCTCTATTTATCTTTAACCACAAGTTATAAGGTAATCCAGGCTGGATGCAGCGACTGTGCTAGGTTGATTATATGGTGTCAAGGGCCTCTATCTGAAATAGATTCATCAGAACAATTATGTTAGACAATGTTAGGTTGATCATTGTTCAATATTATATTTGAAATGTTGTAGGTAATATTTATTCTCATTCATAAATACGATGATATTGTTATCTTGGGTGGATTACGGAGCTAATCTTCCATGGCTGCTATAAATCAAAACATTGCTTTTGCTACTGTCAGTTGTTGCTCCTGATGCCTCACAAGCTTTAGAAAGAGGTGTGAGTCTTACATCCAAATAATGTTTTTCATTTAACTTAATTACATTTGCTAACAAATGAAGGATGAAAGGAGGAAAATTAGTTTTGGCTCACTGAAATGTGAACAAAATCTTGTCTATAAATGATTGGCCAGGCTATTAACCAAATTACTCTCTGTTAAACGACTGGGAGGATTTCTTGGACTACTTTGTTTACATCTTTTTCCTCTGCTGTTATTCTACTGGTTCAATATTATGATTGAATTTGATCAAAGAGAAAAAAAGACAACTGACATGGGATCACATAGAGTTGTAATGAAATAATTACATTATTAAATGAAGGAACAGCAAATTAGTACCAAGCTTGGTTTATTAATGATACATCATTGTGCCATTGATGTTTCCAGTCTTCATACATATTTGATGCCACATACTTAAATAATTGTATTCTCACCATAAAGGATAACGCTAGGAATAGTTCAGTAGCGAATATTGAATAAGGTAATTATGACAGGTAATTTTGTCCCTCTCCCTCACACATTGAACATAGTCATACAGCAGGGAGAACTTTAACACTCGTCCTGACCCGGATCTGGCTAGTGGGTGGTGGAGACAGTGAGAGGGGTAGTGTGTGGATGGTATCAAAACAGCCCCCTCTCTTGACCTTTACTGATGTTGAGAACATTTCCTGTCTCACTACCTGTGACCATTCATCAAGCACAGTAAGACTAAGTGTGTGTTAGGGTGGGGAAGTACAGCAGTCCAAAGACCTAAATGACCCCTAGATTGGGGCAAACTCAATTCCTTTGGTAAAATCATTAGCAAATCATTTCTGAGCTTTTCTAAAGCTTGGTGATTTTTTGTTAACTTAGTAAAAGAACACATCAATTTGCTTTCCCAGATGAACCAATATATACCCCTTGATATAAAAAGCTAATGCATCCAACTGGTGCTTAGTCAAGGTTGTTCCTCTCAGCAATTGATTTATCATGCACTAGCACATAAAATTATGTATATGGATAAGCCAATAGGCTTAGGTATAAACATGATCAATATCATTGACATCCAGACCAAATTATGGATCTGCGTGAGCCTGCTCCTGTCAAATCACAGTTGATCAGCTCAATAATGATTTGCTGATTTACACCAGCATGAAATGGGCCTATAAAACATGTCTACCTTGACTCTGTAAGGGTGGCATAGTGCTCTATTGCAGTATGCCCATTTGTCAGCATGATGCATGAATACCATGGTTGCGTTCATGTCTGTACATGACAACCAAATACAGAGCACACTAAGCCACTTGTCTAACATAATCTGTCTTAGGGTTTACATCTTAAGACAGATTGTGGATGCAACTAATCCCTATGATGTACTCTCACCTTGGTGATGACCTTCTGAGGTAGAAAAAATGTTTACATGTCAGCGACCCCCTCAGACACAGCCCAGCTTCTGGCCACTTCCGGCTGCCACCGGAAGCAGTTCTCACCTGCCAGACTCGGATGACAAATCTCATCACTGCCCACTTCACCACATACCAGGACCTTCCAATATACTAAGAGTTCTGGAATTGATTGAATCAGAACAAGTCAGCATCTAAGACTTTGGAAAACTCATATTATATCTCATTAAGTTATAAGTATGTTCATTTCCATAACATGCCCTTTTGGGGCAAAGCTGGGACAACATGGATATTTGATTTCACTACATTTGAACTAATTTATTCCAAACACAACCTGATTTTTGCCCTTATACTAGCGCCCTACCCTTGCATAGACCACAGTGCTTAACTAACTGTCTTTTTTAGCTGCTGTTGATTGTTGACAATTTAGTCCAAGCACCCCCAATCTATCAAATGCAAACCAGTTGAGCTGCCTACCTAAGCTGACCATAAACAATGCTTTGCAGATAAGTGCTCCTCATATTTTAGGCTCCGACCAAGGCTGCAATAATATGTCCTGTCTAGGATTCTAGGTGAACACCATGGCGGTTATGATATCACTTTTTGCGGCAAAGACACCTTTGGTCTTATTTTCAAGCACAGTTTTACAATGGGAGGGAAATACTACCTAGATTCTTTTTAGAGTATCTTTGTGACCAAAGGTATACTTAAACGAATTCGATAAAAAGAATACTATATAAATGTTGAATAGTTAGCAAAGTTACTAACTCCATTAAACTGTTAATTAATGTCTTGCAGCAGTTAAAAATATGGAGTTAGTTTAAAGGGTGTATATACCAAAGGGTTAATGGGGCTGGCCTGTCCATTAAACATAGAACAGCAATCTATAAGAAGATTTCTGTTAAGCACCTAGATGTTAAGTATATCGTCAAGGCTATTCGCAGCTACCTGTATGTAGTCAAGAAAAGAATACCTTGGTGATCTGCCCCCGGGCTAATTTCATGTGACTACATCATAATATATGAAAATATCAGAGTATATTATTATGGACCACACATGTAACTTTTTGAAATATGTTGTATTTGAAAATGATTTATTCAATAAATACACGTCAACAATTAAATTGTTTTTTTAGTTATGAGTGTGGTAATTAATGATGAGTTCTTTGATCCAATATTGGTTTAACCAAGTATCTATAAGTATCATACCCTTGGTTTTAGTGATTTTGTGAGCCTGCTGTCTTTAACGTTGCATTCCTCTTTTAGTACAGAGATAGAAAAACTATATTTCCACCAGTCCTGTTACTTTACATTTATGCTGAATACCTTTGAAAGGCACATTTTGCAACATTTGTGGTGATCAAAATGCAATCAAAATCCTGGGATGATTGCCGGGTGTGACCCTAGGTCATCAGATGACATTGGGTCATGTGGCTGTCAATCACTCCTTGCAACAGCAATTCCACATACATTCCATGCCTAGCAACCACCAGGTGGGAAAACAATGTATTTGACCATACCTACCCCCAGTATACAGGCCCAGGTGATTCTGTTTGAGCTATTGTTGTTTTGCTAGGACCATTCTGTTTTTTATGGTGTCGTCCCATTTTGACCCCTATTTGACTGTATGCAAAGGGAGTCAGTACACTTAGACTCTCTAATTATAGGGAGTCACTTTAGAGTGGTGGGGAGAGATACCTCAGTGATCGGGGCCAGACTCCCATTTGAGAGTCACTGTGATTCTACTTCTTTTCTCTGTGCAGCAACCAGCGAAATACTTGAGTTTAGAAAGTAGGTGACCATACCTACCCGCAGTAAACAGACCCTGGGGATCCATTCAGAGCTATTGTCCTTTAATGAGGACTGCACTGTTTCCTAGCAACATGCACAATATCTGACCCTCTTCCCAAACTCATATATCAGCCCTAAATACTGTGGATGCCTTCAATTTCAATTTTACACTAAAATCAAAACTGTTTATAATTTATAGTGCTAAAGCCAGAACCAAACACTTGTGTTGGTTCTGGCTTTTAAAGGATAGTTATTGTCATGATATAGCTGGTGAAAAATCTCTGACAAGCTTTAGCTGTTTAGGGGAAATAATATTTATAGTCACACCAGGTAATGAATTTAGTTTTACTAGGAGGAAAAGAGAGGGAGCTTTGGCTCACAAACAGGTAAACAGAATTGTTTCTATAAAAGATTGTCCTGAGCAATTATCCAAATTGCAATGTGTCCAATAACTGATAAAACCTTTCTTGGGTTAATTTGTTTCCAGAATTATTTTCCTCTGCTGTTATTCTAGCCTCCTGGTACAATATATTATGCCCAGTTCTGAATTAAAAGCGTAATAGTGAAAGACCATGGATGGCTCTGGTGGACTTTTTGTGTAAACCAACGATACATAGTGCTTTGCAGATAATTGCTGCTCATATTTAAGACTGCAACCAAGGCTCCTATAACACCGTGCATTGCCGAAAAAAACAGGGGCAGACCTAACTGACTAGACTAATCTGAGGTCATTGAATCCAGAAATGATTCCAACCATGATTATGTGTCGGTCTACTACTGAATATATTATGGTCCGACTAATATACAGCAGAGACAGCATTCATAGAAAATTGTCAATATTGTTTGTCTGGCAGTGGTGACATCACTCTGAAGCACATTTAGTTGTAATAGACCAATAAAACCAGTATTTTACACTGTTATGAAGCTAAATTAGTGACATTTTACTGATATTGATTGAAAAAATACCATAAAAAATATCCTAAAGCGATATGGCATTTTGTAAAGCTACTAACGTCAAGATTGTGACTCGTTCTGACAAGAGGTTCCTTTAAGGCTATCACAGACAGGCCCGATCCAATCGGCGGACTCGATCGGCCGATCGAGTCGGGCAATATCCAACATGTTTGATTGTCCCGACTCGATCAGGAGGACGTCCCCGCAGACCTACCTGATCTGCCTGGTTACCGATCCAGTCTGGCCGATCTGCGGTGGGCTTTGGGGAAGCTATTATTACTGTTTTTAGCCCCCACCAGTGCCAGAATCCCAAAAAAGAGTAATAAATAGACAGAAAATTGCTCAGATAAACCTTTATGCAGAACGCACCAACGACGTAGGAGTCTACGCGACAACCCAGGGAAACAGCGTACCTAATCTAATGCAAGGGTGCTACATGATTAGCGCCCAGGAGGGCTGCGTGGTTAGAGGCCTCAATAAGTTACACCTAGAAGGTTTAATAAGCACAAGAAATGTAGGCACCTGGTGTACTGTGAAAAATGTAGCCTTGTACCTAGATAGAGTGCTGAGATCCTTGTAGTCTACTTCTTATTGATTTCTTACACTTTTGACTAACCTATTAGGGTTCTCTTTTGAAACAATGCCTTTTAAAGTGGGATAGGATATATAAGGTACTGTCACATCTAAAATAACCTGATTCTTTGAAATTATGTCTTATGCAGTTCTTCTTTGGATTTGTATAATAGAGTTGATTAAATGCCTACATACTGGCTTTTTCTTGTTATTTGTAATCAACTAATAATGGAGTGTGAACCATTGACAATGACGCTTGAATTATCAGCATGGTAGTTTGTGGTGATCAAAGATTACTTGCACAATAGGATCTTTATTAAGGGAAATAAACCCATTAAATATAACACTAAAATAGCATTATATAGATCTTTCCAAGCCATTCCAGCATCTACCTCTCTTATTTTGTCAGACACTGGTGCCCTAATCTATATCCATCTATGACAAATGGTGCTGTGTGGCCATGTCCAAGCCTGAGCGTCCATATCTACCACTTGTCTGGTGGGGGAAATGGGCTCTGGGGAATACAATGTATAGAATCTATAGAACTAATGTATTGCCACCAGGTCTTCCCTTGATGTGGAAAAACCTTTTTGATGAAGTTATCATAAACTGCAATCTGATAATGTGTTGGACAGGAATGGCCTAAGTATTGCACAATCCTTGTGCATAGGATTAATAATTGTGGAAAAAAACATCCAAGAATTTGCTGTGAAATACTGTCCTGTTAGTATTTGAGTGAAATTTCACTAAACAGATGTTACTTTTACAGTATGAACGCAAAAGATATCTGCAAACCTGTTAATACTGTATAGCATTTTAGCCATGAGGACAGTAATATTTGTTAGGCGAGATAGTCTCAAAATTGCAAGATAGTCTCAAAATACTATGGTTTTGTGACAACCTTGCAACCCTCAGGCTAGATAGTCTCAAAATTGCGAGATAGTCTCAAAAACACACATCAGGCTAGGTAGTCTCAAAATTTGAGAGTATCTTGCAGCACCTCAGGCTAGATAGTCTCAAAATTGCAAGATAGTCTCAAAATACTATAGTTTTGTTAGTATCTTGCAACCCTCAGGCTAGATGGTCTCAAAATTGCAAGATAGTCTCAAAAAACTATAGTTTTGTTAGTATCTTGCAGCACCTCAGGCTATGTGATCTCAAAATCGCAGTATAATCTCAAAATACTATAGTTTTGTTAGTATCTTGCAACCCTCAGGCTAGATAGTCTCAAAATTGCAAGATAGTCTCAAAACTGTAAGAAAGTCTCAAAATACTATAGTTTTGACACTATCTAGCCTGAGGGTTGCAAGATCTCGCAGTCTTAAGACTATCAGTCTGGCTTTTGAGATTATCTCACAATTTTGAGACTATCTAGCCTGAAGGTTGTGACATACTAACAAAGCTCTGGTATTTTGAGGCTATTTTAAAGTTTTGAGACTATCTAGCCTGATGGTTGCAGGATAGTCTCAAAATGTTATTATCTCGCAGTTTTGAGACTATCAGTCATGCTTTTGGGACTATCTCACAATTTTGAGACTATCTAGCCTGAGGGTTGCAAGATACTAACAAAACTATAGTATTTTGAGACTATCTCGCAGTTTTGAGACTATCTAGCCTGAGGTGTTGGGCGCTATTCGCCAATCGGCGCAGAACGCCAATCTGCAGTGCGCGGTATCCAAATAGATGCGTGATTCTAATCAAGTTATTTCAATAAGATTGACATTTCTTTATCTACTCACTTTTAGAGTGATGCATGCATACACTCCATCGATTTACATGGTGTCCATCTCTTATTTAAGTTAATTAGGATTTGATTGATTCGGAGACTTACAAATGAAACAGGTACTCGCACATTGCTTGAAATTTGTATTCCGCACAAATTGGCATTCTGCGCAGCGCCGATCTCGTGCTATTTGTAAATGGCGCAGTTTTGAGACTATCTAGCCTGAGGGTTGCAAGATAATCTCAAATTTTGAGACTATCTTGTAGCCTTTTGAGACTATCTCGCAATTTTGAGACTTTCTAGCCTGAGGGTTGCGAGATACTAACAAAACTATAGTATTTTGAGACTATCTTGCAGTCTTGAGACTATCTAGCCTAACAATATTCTCTTGACACCCTGAACTCACCTTTGGTCTGTCAATATGATAAACATGGAATCTAATAGAATTGTTAATAGACTTAATGAAGTATCTCTGATATGGCGAGGCTTGGAAGATGAAACATGGGGTTCACTGTATGCAACGGTAGCTGATGGCTGGCAGCCCTATTACTGCAAACAAATAGCCCTACAGCACTCCAATCAATATTTTCTCGTTCTGCTCTTTGGGAATGGCCCATAGTGTCTCCCCAAAGCTGTAAAGGCCACACATGTATGATTTGCTCAGACATGTATGCTTTGCTTGACGAAGGGGTGTAGGCACTTTTTCTACAGCTATAATGGACCCATGCCCATAGCTTCAGGAATCTACCGGCCGGCAGATTTAGAGCTGAGAACAATCATTCATTACATCAGAAACCGTTACAATGACACTCACTTGTTGTCTCGCATATTGTTTAGAGGCATGCACATACCCTTGAAATACTAAAAGTCTAAATCTGTATTTTCCTCTTTTTTTTGAAAAAAAAAAAAAATAGACATCAAACCATGCAAAGTAAGTCTGTGAATACAATGTGTCCTTTTATCAAGTTGTTTTCGGTGGCACACTAACAGTGGATAGGGCTCTGGGCATCCCCTGTATTTCTGCCATTCTATAAAGAGTGTAAGAGTCTACTATAAACTGCTGCTAACTATGCTGCTGTGGAACAGGCCATTTACAATAGCTAGAGGGCACCAACCTCCAAACAACACCATTGTCCCTGTCTGGGCAATACGCTATTCCCGGATGCTTTTAACCTCTTATATCAGTTCTATGTAGAGTCACCCAGTGCAGCATCTGGTGTCTGAGCTATGTAAGGCAAAATGTGGTGTTGCCCCACAAATACTATCAAGTAATGCTGAATAATGATGTAAATGTGGCTAAGACCTGTGATGTTGGATACCTTTATTGTCAGTACATCATCCATATTAGACATTACGGTAGATACATGTTCCTTGCATGTTACAGACTCATAAACCAGGGTCAATATCAAATTAGCAAATAAACTGTACGTTGTTATGTTTGCATGACAAGTGCATCACTGAATATCTCCTTGGGGCGGCAGACTATATATTGATTGATGAGTACAGACATGTACATTGAGCCAACAAAATTGGTTTGTTTAAGCTCACCCGACCGACCCTATCAAAACAGGACTGATCCCACATTGTTTTATGCAGTTCTGAAGGAATTTCCGTATTTTTAACCGTTTTTGGTCAATTTTAGGGTCTTCGGAGAGGCTGGCTAGTACTTTCATGTCTGAAACATACCTTTTCTTTTGGCCTTGTCAAAGAAATAGCAGAATAATGCAACTCCAGCATGTAAGTGGTGGCTGTGTAGTATAGCTGACAATAGACACAGAACAAAGTTAACAAATTATTGGTTATTAGCTTAGAACACCAGAGACATCAAGGTGCGCAGGATTAAAGGAATTATGACTGGTACAGTAGCATGGGTGGGGGTATTTTTAAAGCTTCACCTTCACCACTAACATGCCAACTATTACTCACCAGAACAGTACTAGAAAAGCTACATAGCCTTGGGGAATTTACTGCTTTAAAATAAGTCTGCCATAAAACGTCTAGACCCTTCTGCACCCTGCAGAACGCTGGTTCCCTCATTATGGCAATATCGGAAAGACCTCAGAGAATAGGCCACCTTACTAAGGGAATTATTGTATTTAATATTGATGTTTTTCCTGCAGGGCATCCCTGCTTGGATAAAGGGGTTTTGTCCCCTGCTGGTGCAGTCTATGGTTTCCTGTCTTCTCACATAAAGCAGGGCAGAATAATAAAACATAGTGGAATACCTCTGCTGTACAAATCTACTCATATATTACTACAGGTAGTACATTAAAGCTGTTGCCATTGTTAAGCATTAGTTGTCAACTGCAGGGATTCTGCCATTGCCTACTGTCACTTGTCATGCCAAGGCGTTTGTATCCCTTGGTTTGATTTTTATAGAGATAATCTAGAGGTAATCTTTTGTTCAATAACCTGATGCACAGATAATAAGTATACAGGATTTGTTTAAGTTTTGTATTTGCCCTTGAAAGTCCCTGTAATTCGTTGAAACCTTTTATAAGGGTTGAAACGAAATACAGGGACCTGAGAGGGCAATCTGGAAGGCAAATACACAACTTATACTGATCCTGTTTTTATTTTTAAATGTATTTGTTATGTAATAACAGAGAAAAATACATTCTATTAACCTGCACTATCTCCAACCATGTCCGAGACCCGCCATGACACCTTGCTCGCACTTACTTCCGGTCACTGGGCCTGCGTGATTTGTTTTCCAAAAAAAATTGCCCCCCCCTTTTAATGTTTATATCTTTTTTATTTGCACAAATTGGCCCTCCTTTTCGATTCAAATATGTTGACATGCTATAAAGGAAGTAAATCAAACGATAACCTAGTCAAAATCGGGAAAAAAAATTCGCAAACGAAATCGTCACCTAGCCTTCCAAAACGTCTGCGCATCGTCCTCATATCGAACACGGATCGCCGCATGGAAGGCATGAGTGCTGACCACTATACTATCAAGGAACTGGTTACTATGTATGCTTCAGTGGGCGGTTTTGAGCGTTTTGAACCCTTGACCTTCTGCAGGTATCCTTACGCCAGACCGGAAGTGAAGTTTTCGCGAAATACGGAAGTTTGAGGAAATACGGGGGCTGGTTATTCAGCTTTTGCGAAATACGGGGCTCAGTGCTTAGGCCTACCCGGCTTCATATTTTGTATTTTCATTTAAAGATAAGGAGGCCCAATTTATGCCAATGTGTTATTTAGATATTTGTGATAGAAAAAAACCAGTATGATTTGCAGCGATACTTGCAGCAACTTACATATCATTTCTGAAATTTACTTTAGCAGTTGGATGGTTGACTGCTAAATGTACTTACAACATTTAGCGGTGTTGATACAGTTAGCAGTTGCACAGTTCCACAGTGTCTTTGTGCCAGATATAAAGCACACCATTGTTCCTGTCTGGTCAATAAGGTATTCTTGGTGGAATCAGTTCAGCCTTTTAGCCCCGAAACCAACTTGGTCCTTTAGACCCATATATCTTATGATATATTTATCCTGAGGGAGGGAAGGGGATTTGTTCAAAATGACATTGGGCACACGTATTTCATTATAGAGCAGAACAATTGAACACCTCTACCTGTGTGCTATACGAATCAAGTGAACAAATAAAAGCAGGCTTTGGCCAGTCTGCTCGATTTCGGAAAGTCTAAATATGAGTATACTGATGATAATCATCAGTAGAAGTACATAAACATAATGAAAAATGATAAGTGGGTAGTTATGCAATCTATTCAATGTATTTTCTATCTACCATGGTATTTAGGGCATGGATAATCAAACTTACAGAGTAGGTATGGGAAAGATTGGATACTTCTGGCAACGTGAGCTGCTCCTTTACTGATTGAACTGTAGCTTTATAATTGAAGGCTCTAACAAAAAACAGGTTGAGGAAACTACAACAGCTCCAGAATAGGGGACTCAGTGTAATCAAATAAAACATTCAACAGTTCAATATCAGAACTGACACAGGTTAGCTACACAAGCAGGGTACCATTACAGAACTAGACAAGACGTGTTCAAACATGCCACAAAACTGGGTCTCACCCTCCCAGAAAACCAGCGCACATGAGAAGAATCCCCCTGGCCAGACAAAACCTGGCAAGGTATGAGAGAAGCCCATTTCATAGGGGTGTACATCTATGGAACAGGTTACATATAAAAGTTCAAACAGTGCAATCTGTTTCACAATCCAAGGCTAGGTATGCTGAGTATCCACTAGCAGACAAGTTGCGTGGTTAACCACCCCGGCTAATCTTATCATCCCTTATCTTTTTTCCCCATATCCATGTTCTCCACATCTCTATACTGGCAGCCATGGCTAGACTCCAGTAAAATCCTCACCACTTTTATCTACCATTTTCCTTCAACCCTACTATTATTCCAAATGTATAATATTATATACAAATTTATTTGTATAGTATGTTATCATTATATCAATCTCTCCTCAACAATGTAACACAGGACAACAGGACAACAAATATCTATTTGTGTTAATAAAGGTCCAGCAGTCATGTAAAATCATGCAAAAGATGTGACCAAGTTGAAACAGAAAGAAAAAAGAATTGAGGGGCACTAGTCCTTTGGACCTTGCATGCATAGAAAGCCGAATGGTGATGCATACTTTGAAGGACGTTTGGTGTAGTAACATAGCCCAATACCCTGCCACTAGCACTAGTATAGCCTTGTGTTCCCTGGGGCTTGCTTGCTGTTCTATTTTTGTATGCGTGCTATCCTCATTTGTGGGCTAAGGTAATGGTGAGGTGACACTTTAAAGCCCTTGAGTGAAGGTTGATGGTTATCGACTATGCCAATGGTGAAGTGGCCCTGTGACTGTAATAGGATTTCTAGTTTCATTGTCAAACGACATAGGTTTTTCATTATTGTATCGGCGGGAGTTCCCGTAAATTATGATAAGACATTCTCTAGTCTCCCACCAAGAATTCTCTTTCCCCATCCTCTGTTCTGCAGGCCCCAGTAGGTTTTGCTATATAACTGTGTTATCAGTTTCAGAAGAGGGAACAGGGGTAATACTTCCAATGACTCGGCATAATCCAGGACATTAGCCCGTGTCCACCAGGACATGTACCATTGTTTTGTTGCCGAAAAACAGACTTGATGGAGAGAAATCAAAGGTGATGACAGATTTAATGGGATGTCTTCTTCTAGGAACTCGCAGGGCTGCATGGAAGCATTATGCCTACCCTACTGGGTTGGTATACACTCCAGTAGGGTTGGCATGATTCATGAATGCAGCCCCACCGAGCAGACCTGCTGGGTATGTAATCATGCACCATGACCATCAGTCCTCCATCTGCTGTATGCACTTTTGTACTGTAACAAAAGCCAATTGCCTACAACGAAAACAGTCGTGTTGCCTCATGCAAAGTAGTAGGTCTCAGGCCATGAGGTAGCTATGCACTTTTTATAACATGACAACCACTTTTGAACGATTCAAATAACGAATAGGATAACATAAGAATAAGGTGGACCTTGTTCAAAAGGTCTCAAGCACTGTTGTGCCCAGCTGATGCCACTTTAAAATATAAAGCAAAATATGAAGAAACATTACTTGACCTGACATTGATAATGTTTCCATTGTTTATGTTTCTAGTCTAAACTACTATTTTCTAACCACTCTGCCCACTCTGTTAATATCCTCCCTCAAACAGGATCTATAAGCCAGGATCCTCCTCATGTTATATATATATATATATATATATATATATATATATATATATATATATATATATGTGACACGATCTGCCAAAAGGGCCCTTAGTGCAGGGTGCACTAAAGTCCTTTTTCCCAGTACATGTCACATATATATATGTGAGGCCTTTTCAAGGAACTCCTCACTTTTCTTTGACATTTCTCAGAAAATGATAGGTTTTGCTATACATGGAAGGACTATGATTATTGCATAGGAAACCTTTCTACCACAAGGGACAGTGTCTACTATCATGACCTTTGACTATGTCTTGGCTGGTGACCTTTAGGTTTGACCTTCTGGCTGGATGTCTTGATCCAGTCTTTGATCTGTGTGGGAGTCCACAGACCACCTGCCTTCCCTTTGGCTCTGGTACGCTACATGCTAGGTCTACATTTATGCAGCATGGTAACAAAGAGCATAGTACATCATACCATTGTATGATGAAAGACAGTGTTACCTATGTACATCTTCCAACACCATCTACATGGTTTTTATTGGGTTGAAACAGAGGGGAGAATTCTTGGTGATTCACAAACGCATAATGACAGATGAAAAGCAGATGAATACAGTTCAAGCATGTAATTGCACAGGGGCTAATTTATCAACTACTTATTTACCTATTTATTTACTACTAATATTTTTATTTCATCAGAAGAGATCTAGAAAGAATTATGGCCCTTAGTGGGTTTTTTTTAAATCAGGCATGGGACAATTATACCCTTCTGCACCCTGCAACACTTTAGTGCCCTTCATTATGGTAATATTTCTTTCCCAAGCTAGGCCATGGAAGGGTGATCCTATAATGAAACATGACTGCCAATCAATTGACGAGTAAGGAAGAGATATCCGCAGTATGGGAAAGAGCTCACCACTGCTTGGATAATGGGCGACCTATCCAGGGAAACTATCGTATTTAATTATTGATATTTTCCCCTGCCTGGCATCCTACATCACATAAGAGGATGTCCTCCCATACTAGAGCAGTCTATCATGTCATGTCCTGTCACATAAGCTGATAAGGTAGTGCAGAATAATGTACCATGCAGGAGGACACCGCAGACTTGCTCTTTAAAAAACATTCACTGAAGGATTGCAAAAAGATCTTAAAGCTTGTTTTACTAACAAATATTGACTACAAATAATGTTAATAAACCTTTAGATAACCATTTGGTAAGGCAACCATTTTCCAATGCGTTTAAAAAGTCAAAATCTCATTTCATTGTGCTGAAAGATTTTTTCTGATGAACCAGAGGGGTTTTGCCATCCACTGCTGTCACATATCATGTCTATAGGCAAGTTATTAGTCGTTTTTTTCAATTTTTGTATTTGGTACCTATAGATAATCTTTCCAATATTTGGTTCAATAATCATCCTGATGCAGCCAAATTAATAAGGACCAGTTTTATAAGTTATCTGCACCTATATATGTACATCATTGCCACGTACAGCAGGATATCTTTGCTGACCGGCAGAGGCGCAGGAAGCATATCTTTTTTGGGAGGTGCCAAGGGGACCTTACCAAACTAGTTTTAATTAAGCATTGACTTAGATGCATGGTAGTGCATTCTCACACATATATAAATATATATATATATATATATATATATATATATATATATATATATATAATTGTATAGAAATGTAATGTTTGAGCCCTAAATAGTTATAAATGATGGGGGGCCTAGACCACCTTTTCCTATGTTTGGGAGGTAGGTTTGGTAATTATAGGGTGCCCCTCCCCTCCCCAACATTTTTCCTACGCCACTGCACCGGTGCCTGTAATACGAAATGAATGACAAGGTCTTTAACATCAGCCCCTTCTTTGTAGGAATGTGCTTGCATAGTTGTTAAATGCCAGCATGCAGCATCTGTATCTTTGTGTGTTCTTATCCCTTTAAGGACACATGTTGCTAAAAGATGACATTTGTTGCCCGTGAGTAACTTGCTGGTGCTGCATTGGTGCCAATCCACTGGGAGTGCCTCAACCTCATAGGGTCAGCATGATGCTCAAATGCAGCCACGATGAGTCACTTGCCAGGGCTGCATTCGTGCATCATGATGACCAAGGACATGATGCATTAAGGCATCATGCCAGCCTTAAAGGGTTAACATAAATAAATACTGCACTGCTCTCAGGGCAAGGTGACCTGCTGACATTTTATTTAAAGGGATGTCATTTTTGACTGATCTTTTAATCAATACTGTAAGGCCATTTAGAAATAGGTCTTAGAAAATAATTAAGTAATGTTGTGGGGCCTTTATCCCACAAAATGTCCTTTATCCCACAAAAGACTATAGTTTTGTTAGATAAAGGCTGACCACGGGCCTTTATCCCACAAAATTGGCGTTAAAGCACAAAAGCCTTTATCCCACATAAAAAATGCCTTTATCCCACAAAAGCCTTTATATCACAAAACCTATGTAATAATCATCTCAACTGGCCTCTATATCCCAAAACCTATGTAATGATGATATCAACCCGCCTTTATCTCACAAAACCTATGTAATGTTCATATCAACTGGCCTTTATAGCACAAACCTATATATACCCAATTTCCCTCAAATAACTACTCTCCTCACATACCAACTTGCCTTTATATCACAAAACCCATATATATTGGTCTCAAATACTGAATTTCCCTGGAATATCAACTATTCACCTCATATATCAACTTGCCTTTATATCACAAAAGCTATATATATACTACTCTAACATGTCAAATTGCCTTAATAACTCCTCTAGCCTCTATATAACAAAACCTACATAACCAGCCTTTATCTCACAAAAGCTATATAATAATCATTTCAACTGGCCTTTATATCACAAAACCTATATATAATGGTTGGATATACTGAATCAACCTATATATACTACTCCAATGTATCAAATTGCTCTTGAATTTTCTTCTGGGCGCTATATCACAAAGCCTCTGTGATAATCATACCAACTGGCCTTTATATCACAAAACCTATGTAATAATCATGTCAACTTGCCTTTATGTCACAAAACCTATATACTGGCCTCATATACTGAACTACCCCCAAATTTAAGCAATTTTTCTTACATTTCAACTGGCCTTTATATCACAAAACCTATATATACTACTCCAATGTATCAAATTGCTCTTGAAGTTATTCCGGGCTCTATATCACAAAGCCTCTGTAATAATCATTTCAACTGGCCTTTATATCACAAAACCTATGTACTAATCAAATCATCTTGCCTTTATATCACAAAACCTATATACTGGTCTCATATATACTGAACTACCCCCAAATATAAGCTTTTTTTCTCATATATCAACTTGCCTTTGTATCACAAAAGCTATATATACTACTCTAACGTGTCAAATTGCCCTAATATCCCTTCTTGTCTCTATATAACAAAACCTACATAGCCAGCCTTTATCTCACAAAAGCTATATAATAATCATTTTAATTGGCCTTTATATCACAATACCTATGTTATTATCATGTCAACTTGCCTTTATGTCACAAAACCTATGTACTGGCCTCATATACTGAACTACCCCCAAATATAAGCAATTTTCCTTACATTTCAACTAGCCTTTATATCACAAAACCTATATATACTACTCCAATGTATCAAATTGCTTTTGAATTTCTTCTGGGCTCTTTATCTCAAATCCTCTGTAATAATCATACCAACTGTCCTTTATATCACAAAACCTATGTAATAATCATATCAACTTGACTTTATGTCACAAAACCTATATACTGGCCTCATATACTGAACTACCCCCAAATATAAGCTTTTTTCTCATATATCAACTTGCCTTTGTATTACAAAAGCTATATATACTACTCTAACGTGTCAAATTGCCCTATGTTAGAGTAGTATATATAGCTTTTGTGATATAAAGGCAAGTTGATATATGAGAAAAAAAGCTTATATTTGGGGGTAGTTCAGTATATGAGGCCAGTATATAGGTTTTGTGACATAAAGGCAAGTTGACATGATAATAACATAGGTTTTGTGATATAAAGGCCAGTTGAAATGATTATTACATAGCTTTTGTGAAATAAAGGCTGGTTATGTAGGTTTTGTTATATAGAGGCAAGAGGGGATATTAGGACAATTTGACATGTTAGAGTAGTATATATAGCTTTTGTGATATAAAGGCAAGTTGATATAGGAGAAAAAAAAGCTTATATTTGGGGGTAGTTCAGTATATGAGGCCAGTATATAGGTTTTGTGACATAAAGGCAAGAGCAATTTGATACATTGGAGTAGTATATATAATTTAATTCAGTATATCCAACCATTATATATAGGTTTTGTGATATAAAGGCCAGTTGAAATGATTATTATATAGCTTTTGTGAGATAAAGGCTGGTTATGTAGGTTTTGTTATATAGAGGCCAGAGGAGTTATTAGGGCAATTTGACATGTGAGAGTAGTATATATAGCTTATGTGATATAAAGGCAAGTTGATATATGAGGTGAATAGTTGAGATTCCAGGGAAATTCAGTACATGAGACCAATATATATGGGTTTTGTGATATAAAGGCATGTTGGTATGTGAGGAGAGTAGTTGTTATTTGAGGGAAATTGGGTATATATAGGTTTTGTGATATAAAGGCCAGTTGATATGAACATTACATAGGTTTTGTGAGATAAAGGCCGGTTGATATTATCATTACATAGGTTTTGTGATATAGAGGCCAGTTGTGATGATTATTACATAGGTTTTGTGATATAAAGGCTTTTGTGGGATAAAGGCATTTTTTATGTGGGATAAAGGCTTTTGTGCTTTAACGCCAATTTTGTGGGATAAAGGCCCGTGGTCAGCCTTTATCTAACAAACCTATAGTCTTTTGTGGGATAAAGGACATTTTGTGGGATAAAGGCCCCACAAATGTTCTTTTTCTGTCCATTTGTTCTTATTTGGTGGTGAACGTGTGGTTAGGTCAAGGAGTATGGTTTGCGGCTCTGCTTTAAAGTTAAACAGTAATGGCTTTGAACATAGTGGCTATGAAATCCAGCTACATGGTGGAGCACTATCACTGGGAGCAAAGACTCTCTCTCTCTCTCTCTCTCTCTCTCTCTCTCTATATATATATATATATATACATATATATATATATATAAATATATATATATATATATATATATATATATATATATATATATATATATGACTGAAGCACACCTGTAATAATTATTGTTCTTCTAGAAAAGAGTTGTTGACATGCAATGTCACACTTCAACATGTTTCCTTGTTCTACCTGTCACTTCCCTTGTTATTCCCTTTTAAGGTGTTCAGGAGTGAAAGGTACTGGGAAACAACTTTACCAATAATACAGGTGGAGTTACATAGTATAATATTATGTAAAGGTCTGCAATATTGAGTTCCTGCGAAGGCCAACACCTTATTACCAAAGGGCACACTGGTAAACACCTGATACTTGTATGTTATACAGAAACAAACAGGATCAATATCAAATCAGTAACTACACTATGACGTGTTGTGTTTGTATGACAGCTGCAGCAGGGAATATCTCCACTTGAATGTATCAAATGCAGATAGATATACACAGTTAGCAAGTGGATAGTTAACTGCTTGGATTAATTTGTTTGTTCCCAAAGTTATTCTCCTCTGCTGTTATTCTAAATTCCTGGTACAATATCATGCCCAGTTCTGATTTTTTTTAAAGAAAATAATGAACAGGTTTGGGCCGGGACCATGTTATTAGAACATACTAAATACAATGTATGTCATAGTACACACTTTCCATTGGGTCTGTACCAAGATTATGTTACTGTGCACCGTTTTGGGCTGTACCATAATATTGGTACACCAGGTGTGTTCACTGGACCATGACCCCTGCTCATGCAGGTAAATGGGCCAATCACAGCCCAGTACTCATGTACCTTATCTGTGGTCACTGGACTGTGACCCTTATCTGTGCATGTAATTAGTGGGGTCACTGGGGTCATAGATGGGACTAGGGAAACCACTTTACTATATCATACTTATATTTACATTATATGGCTTATTTATTTCACGGTGAATACGGACTGTCAGGGTTAAAGCAATGGGAGAGCCATTCCCAAGGTGAGCGTGCAATAACTCTAGCCTGTATTGCACGCTGTGGCCGTATTGCACGCTCCTAGGGGTCGTTATGGGGTCGCTATGGGGTCGTCATGGGGTCGCTAGGCAACGTGACCTCATTTCAAAATCCAAGATGGCGATCCCGCAGATGTAAACAAAAACCTCGGGAGTAAACAAACACAGTTAACACTGGCTGTACGTTTACAGTATGTTTACAGTAATGTAAAACCATGAAAGAACCATGAAAACCATGAAATAAACACAGAGCGGCACTTATAAGTGACCTCGTCAGTGGTTAGTGCACTTGAGCTGCCTGGTCCGTACTGCACTAGGCCTGCGGCCAGCGTGCAGTACGGACCAGGCAGCTCTCGTGCACTCACCACTGACTCAGTCACTTTAGCGTGCAGCTCTGTCTATTTACTACATCATCAAACATCACTAAGTGAAAACAAAAATGTCATTTTGTGGGCCTTAATCTATGACTTCATCCTATGGGTTCATTTTTATTAGCAGATTTAACATAAAAAATAGCAAACCGATTTTACTAAACATTTACTGAAGGAAAATATGTAGACAATACCATTTCTTAGATAATATTCCGATTTTAGTTATGATAAAGGGTGCATACATAAATTATAGACCTCTGCTTCCTATAGTGGCATCAGAATTATGCATTTTGGCATGGAAATATGAAAAAAGTGACAATAAATGAGTGTACCAAGTTCTTGGTACACCCTGTGTTCTGGGGACTGTCAGATCAAAGGCCATGGATGGATCTGTTCCGCTGTTTGTGTAAGCCAACCATACATAGTGCTTTGCAGATAATTGCTCCTCACAGTTACCACTTCAACCAAGGCTCTTGCAATTTGTTCTTCCTATGGCACTGCCTACTGCACCGTATGTATCTACTCTGTTCTACAGTTGTCATACCATCAGAGAGAAATAATAGGCTATAGTGACCATAACTAGGGTCATGCTACAGTTATGACATTTATTAAAAATTTTAATGCTAAAGGGGTTTCTTAACATGAATGTCTATCATACAGTTAACCCTTTCCCTGCTGGCCTTGAAAAATGTCATTTGGGACTTAACCACCGGCCCTATGCCATGGGAATATGCAACTTTGCAAGCATGTGCTCCCTGGGATAGTGGCTAAGGAGTGAAATTAATTGTATTGGAGACAGAATTGACACTTTTTTGACAAGGGGATGTAGTATGAATGTTAAATATTTTTGGATTGATTCAAAAATTCTTATTCTTTGTTGGAAGAGAGCGGACATTTGAGAATATGTATATATAAGGCCTTTTCAACGAACTACTCTCTTTTCTTTGACGTTTCCGAGAAATGTTTGGCTCTTCACAGCCTTCTTACTGTGATCCATAGGTTCTGCTATACATAGATGTACTATGCTTTCTGCATGAGAAACTTTTTTACCACAAGGGACAGTGTCTACCATCATGACCTTTGACCATGTCATGGCTGGTGACCTTTAGGTTTGACCTTGAGGTCATAAATCACAGAAAGTGTGCATATGGCGCTTGGGGTGAATTGGGGGAGTCTTGGAGTATCTCTAAGATCTTTCTTGTGGGTAATGTAGAGGGGTTGGGTTACCTGCTCATGAAGTATTATGAGTTAAATATAAAAACCGTTGCCATGGTAACAGCTAGAACCTATACACCGTGGAAATGATGTCCGGGCGAGTGACATTTGGTCATTTCTCACTATGGGCAGCCATGATAACTCTTATATGTGTTTACTCTCCATTTGTATATTTTTCCTTGTTTAAGTAAGCCCCAATGGTTAGATTTTGACTGTTTTAATCAATGGCCATTGGTATATTTCTTTGGCACTGACTAATTCTATAATATTATAGAGATGTGACTTGAATTTTACCTCAATTTTAGCTCTGTAAATATACATCACTTGTCGTTTAGGCAAACAAGAGTACAGAGCTAGGTAGGTAGTACCAGTTATATAGAAAACAAGCCCTAGGCTGTACCCTTTTAGGTAGCATATAGCTTTAGTGGGGCAAAAATCTGTGTATACCTAAGAATCCCCATTGAAATTGCCTTGTAACAATGCAAAATGTCACTCGGGCGGACATTTTTCCCTTAAAATACCATACAATTGTTTCCCTAGGGTAAATATTTGTTGATAGGATGGACAGAGGAGGGACAGGGGGCCATAGGATAGACAGAGAATGGGCAGATGACCATATGACGAATAGGGGATGAACGGGTGACCATAGGACAGAGAGGATATGGACAGGTGTCACAGGACAGACAGGGGATAGACAGGTGCACATAGGACGGGCAGGGGATAGACAGGGGACCATGGATAGACAGTTGACCATAGGACAGACAGGAGATGGACAGCACACCATAGGACAGACAGGGATGGTCAGGTAGGGAAAAGTATGTTGTCTACATGACATCTCCTTTCAGGGTTGTACAGTGTATAATGCTTGTAGAATAGGACCATGTAGGGTGAGGATCACGTACATGTACACATGTAGAATAGGATCATGTGGGGTCATGATCATGTATATATATAGGCCTACATGTACAATAAGATCATGTAGGGGGATGATCATGTACCTACATGTACAATAGGATCATGTAGGGTGATGATCATGTATATATATGCATGTACAATAAGATCATGTAGGATGATCACGGATCTACATGTAGAATAGGATCATGTAGGGTGATGGTTATGTATACATACATGTAGAATACGATCATGTAGGGTGATGATCATCATCTCAATTCCAGGGCTGACATATTGCTTGATATCAATTGATCTATAACAGATATCATGATGCAGATTTTTGCATAGCATCACTGACATATTCCTCTTTCAGGAGATAGGTCTGCTATTTCTGTAGCCCTAATATTACTGTGTAAAATCTTATGTAGATCTTTAGGTGTCACTCGCCCGGACATATTTCGCCCGGACATATCGCCCGGACATAATAGACCTTCTTTCCTGCTGTCCCAGAGTATTGCATGGATACAAATATCTTATACACTGGGTAGTTAGGTATATGTAAGGGGGAAATTCCTGGTATAGTTAGCATAGCTAAATATATTCATGGTAGACAGGCAGAGGAATAATGTAATTTGGGTGTCTGGTCGACAAAATTGACTCTTTTTAAGGAAAAACACAAATGGCCCTCTGTAGAAGAAGATTACAGAGGAATTCCAATATTTTTTTCACTATACATACACTACCACATTACTCAAATTTTTAATGACAAAATTTAGCCCATATGCATCATGGGTAAAAAGTGGTGGGTGGAATGTTGCTAAAAATTTGCCCGGACATTCCATTTTACAAAATCTAAAATTCTTGAAAAATACGGAAAAAATGCCTCCATTTATACAATTTTTGGTCCAGATTTATGGTAACAGCTGATAATTTAAGTAGAAAAAAGGGAACCACATACATCTAGTGCCATCTTTCGAAAATCTTGTAAAATATGGTAATCTTATTGTTTTTGGACCAATTCTCGGCCATTTTCAGCCTATTATTGGCCCCTGGAACCTCAAATGTGAATATTTAACCTTAAAACCCATATGTAACATCAATAATTTATCCATCCCGATATCATAAGACAAAAAAAAACCATTAAAAATGAATATCCTAAGAATTCTAGTCTGGGGAAGTGTAAAAATCCCATATGCACAGTTTCTATGATTTATAACCTTGAGATTTTTCCCTGTAAAAGAATTCACTGAAGGATTGCAAAAACATTTTAATGCATGTTTCACCAACAAATATTGACTACAAATAATGTCAATAAATCATTAGACAAGCATTTGGTATACTAACCGTTTTCCCAAGTTGAATAACACTTTAAAAGGTCAAAATCTCATTTTATCGTGCTGAAGGAAATGTTTTTTTAAATGAACTACAGGGATTTGGCTATCCATTGCTGTCACTTATCATTTCTATAGGCAACGTTATTAGTCTGTTTGATTTTTTCAAAATTGGAAACCTAGAGATAATCTCTCCAATATTTTGTTCAATAATTATTTTGATGCAGCCAAATTAATAAGGACCGGGTTTATAAGTTATCTGCACCTATACATGCACATCATTGCCATTTATACCACAGCGGTCACGGAGAACATCTCACACCTTCTTGTATACTGCATACAGTTAGTGGTATACATACGTTTTAGGCCTTGTACCAAGCTGTAGGGGTATAAGGCTCCCTTCACTGTATTTTGCGTACAGCTTGATACTCATCCTATAACTACTACGTACAGCAGGTTATCTTTGCTGACCGGGATCAATGACAAGGTCTTTAACATCAGCCCCTTCTTTGTAGGAATGTGCGTGGATGTTAAATGCCAGCATGCAGCATCTGCATCCTTGTTAGTCTTTAACATAGTGCACTGCTCTCAGGGCAAGCTGACCTGCTGACATTTATTTAAAGGGATGTAGTTTTTGACTGATCTTTTAATCAATACTCTAAGGCCATTTGGCATCTGATGTCTACCATCATGACCTACATGACCTACATCATGAAACAGGTCCTAGAAAATGAATGTTATTTTTCTGTCCGTTTGTTCTTATTTGCTGGTAAATGTGTGGTTAGGTCAACGAGTATGGTTTGCGGCTCTGCTTGAGAGTTAAATAATGATGGTTTCAAACATAGTGGCTATAAATTCTAGCTACACGGTGGTGCACTCTAGCTTGGAGCAAAGTCCCCTGAGAATTTCATCCTCACATACTCATATCAAAATTATATGCATGTAAGCAAGAGTTATAGATATGAAACAAACATTTTGAATATTATAGACAAAACTCCACGCCATTGACACAATATGCACATCATACTTCACGAGTTGAAGCTGGGTCATATCGCACGATGCCGTTATCACACAATGACACAGCTTCAACGAGTGATGTATGATGTGCATTCATGTTAAAAAGTGGGGTTTTGTGTTTACTGCATGGCCCTACTGTCCTGAAATGAAGAAATCAACAGATTTGGGGGCCATGGAGTATGGCTACAGCATGCTCCATGGGGGCAAGGAGTACGGAGTTGCCATAGGCTTAGCATAGAGAAGGCTGTACATACACCACTATGTAACAAGTTATGTTATGCTCTATACATTATATTTATTACTGAAGCACACATGTAATTGTTGTTCTAGAAAAGAGCTGACATGCAATATCACACTTCAACATGTTCTTTGTGAAGACATACCCATTCTTGATATCTTTCTTCACTCTACCTGTCACTTCCCTTGTTATTCCTTTTCAAGGTGTTCAGAATTCTATGCTACTAGGATACAATTGCACTAGTGCACTATTGTGTAAAGGTCTGGAATTTTGAGTTTCTGCAAAAGCCAACATCTTATCACCAAAGGGCACAGTGGTCAAGACCTGATACATGAATGTTATACACAAACAAACAGGAACCATATCAAATCAGTGACTAAACTGTATGGGGTTTAGTTTTCATGGCAGCTTCAGCAAGGAATATCTCCTACCCCGGAGAATTGATTGTGCTACATAATTCATTGACTGTGATAATCCAATCAGTGTTTGGGAAGCAGGCTAATTAACAGATTGATCTGATATGGACTACTGTTTATTTGTAGTTACATCAGGCCGTGCTCTTAGTTTGAGGAAATGTTTTATCCTGATATGAGAGATTACATCCTATCGGTGTACTTTTTTCACTATAGCTTGTAGCTGTGAGTTAGGAACCTAAGGTTTTTATACGTTTAAACCATTCTTTGAACACAATTGTGGGGGTTAAACCTGATTTGTCATTATGTACATTCTTTATGGAAAAGTCTAATCAGTGTCTACACACAGATAATAGAGGTTTTAAGTTCTAAACTTACTGCTTTGTTGTTCTCTGTACTGAAATCAGTTAAGAGCACTAACCAGGTCTGGGAAATGGAGGGAAACCCTCCCCAGAACCATTTTTTACACCAGTGTTAATTTTCACAACGCAGGTAGGTGTGAAAACACTGCAGGGCTAGAATCAGCAACGGTTTTGATTGTAGCATAAACACTACAGGGCTAAAATTAGCAACGTTTTTTCATAACCCATTTGCTGAATTTTCTATCAATTTGCTGTTAAATGTATTTATCCCATAAGATAGATCAGTGTATGTAGATCAGTGAAAAGTAAATCATACATGAGATTGCCATGAAATCACATATAAATAAGCTATTTCTATAGACTTTCCCTCTGTGTTCCTCCACTTCACCCAGTATGCAGTGAGCCATTATCAGTGTCACCATGGTGACTAAGATAAGATCCCCACTCATGCTTGTGAAAATTAACACTGGTGTAAATAACGGCTCTTGGGATGATTTTCCTCCATTTCCCGCACCTGCTAACATGCACCGCTATGTTTGTTCATCAGACTATATATAGGGCTGTGTCTCATGAGATCGATACAATTGGATAGTCTTTGCCATTTCCTTCTGTATAATCCCCATTTCAGTGATTAAATAGGTTGCTGGTTAGACTATCCAAGTGTATCGATCTCATAAGACACAACCATGCTGTTAAAAGCTGGTTCACTGCTAAGTGTAGTTACTACAGTTAGCTGTGTTGATATATTCAGCAGTTGCACAGTACCACAGTGTCTTTGTGTCAGATATAAAGCACACCATTGTCCCTGCCTGGTCAATAAGGTATTTCTGGTGGCCCATTATTATAACCCCATACAAACTCTATACAGATTACTATCCCTTATGATGTAGATACCCTGAGGGAGAACAGGTGGTTTACTGTATGAGGCATATTTGCTTTACTATAGAGCAAAGCAATCACAACAATCTACTTGTGTGTCATACATATATCATATTGGGATCAAATCCAAGTGAACAAATGGGCTCAGATTTGGCATGTTTAAGTAACAACTACATTTTGGAATGTCTCCTCAGAAATGCATTGCTAACTTCCATCAGCAGGTAGAAATACATGATAAAATAAATTCCCAATAATTATATAAGTAAATGGATGAAATAAGTAATTAGTATAAATGTATTTATCTTCCGTGATAATCAGGGTCTCGGTAATCAAAAATGCAGACAGTGTTTCCATGTAGAGTATGCATGAGCAGAATGAGGTAGTGGAGCAGCTCTCCTAAATACTCTAACTGTGATTTAGGACAGGTAGAGTGCAATATGGCTTTTTTTTAGTAACATGAACTGCTCAAATACTGATTGAACCACTGGGGGCCACCAGACAGTGTAGAGTTGAGGACCTCGCATGCACGGCAAGTAAATTGGGATATGTACTCAGAGAGGCCTTTGGTATTGTAGCGTAACCAAATACTCTGCCACCAGAATAGCCTTGTGTTCCCTGGGGCTTGCTTACTGTTCTATTTCTATGTGCACGCTATCCTCATTTGTTGGCCCAGATGATAGATAAGGTGTCACTTTGAAGACCTTTGGTGTAGCTTGATGGTTATAGGCTATGCCAATGTAAAAGTAGCACTGAGCCTGCAATGCGCTTTTTTTAGTTTTTGTTTTATAGTATACTAAAAGCAGAACTTTATGGTACATAATATATATCTAGTTATATTATCACCGTGAAAAGAGGGCGGGAGAAGGCAATACCACTACGGTAAGGGCACAATGTAGAGCTTGGTCAACCAAGGCCAGTACTGGATACTTTCCTTCTAGTATTATGCCCAGACTGACAAGCTAATACTCACCTCTGAACATGCTTATTGTGTTTACCAATATGATATCCTTAGTTCCCAATATGTCAGGAAACATACTTTTTTTCTCCTCCCGACTCATAATGCTATCATGGTTCTGATATGAACCCCTTTTTTCGGAAAACTCTTCTCGAATCTCGGTGCAGTTAGAAAGTAATGACAACCTTAGGTTCTGACATGGGAGCTACCATTTGAGGTTGACCATAGAGGTTGATGTCTTACTTGGTCTGATCTTGGGCCTATATGTGTGTGTCAAAATACTCCCTGCTTTGGGACAAAACGCTTTGGTAATAATTATAGTAAGTAAATCCTTATTTGAATGGGAAACGAGCCTGCTGTATTACATTTAATTGAACAGATAACATCTGATAGAGTAGGTGGGATATTCAGTGTGCAAACCAATGATTTGATCATAAAGGCATGGTAAATTGGTAAGTAGCTCTATCTATAGGGTGGAACACGTAAATTAACATGATATAAGCAGGTTTATGGGATCCTCTCGGCGAGGATTATGCATGTATAAGCTCATTAGGGTATTACTTATACTATCGGGAATTGTGGCCCTGGTACCCCTCCCCCGCAATTTTAGGGATTATTACCATATGTGACAAAACGTGGGAAAACGTGACATTAGGGGAAAACACCTTTATTTAAGTTCATGTCTTCAGCTACAATTTGATGCTTCAAGCATCAAAACATTTAAATAGTTGCTGAGAAATGACATATCAAACATGGGATGGTAGGGACATGTAGAAATTCAGAATAGACTGCAATGCAATCACATATCAATCTATTTTCAAATAATCCATACAAATCATATTATTAGAAATTAAACCAATAAATGCATATTATTGTACATAGATTTGGATCTGGTAGGAATATTGGCATTCTGTTTCCAGTTCTGAAATCCTCATGGATGGGGCGATTAGATAGGGATAATTATTATTCCAAACGAATAGATTGATGGTTGCCATGGCAACCAAATCTGAACAAATGGCTAAAAATGGCTAAAAACGGTCTTTTTACATTTAATTCCAAATAAGACCAATTTAGAATGAAAATAGAATTTTGATGATACATCACATATTATGTTATAGCATCTGATAGGGTAGGTTGGATACTCAGTGTGCAAACCGATAGTTTGATTATATGAGCATGCATGGGTGTAAATTTGTAAGTAGCTGTGCAGTGTGCAACAGGTAAACGGGCGTGAGCAGGATTGTGAGATCCCCAAGGATTATGTATGACTTTATAAGGGTGTCAGGTATTCCAGCCTTGGTATCACCCCCTCATTTGTTTGTGGGAACTACCTAACCCTGGATCCTAGCCGCTGAACCCTACCTGCCTACTCCCAGTCGTAACCCCCCCCCCCCCTCCTTGATTCTGCAGGGACCCGCATTCATATACAGGTAGTATGCTCAGTGTATATTATTATCAGTTTCATAAATGGGATAAAATTATGCAATATTACCAACTGAACAACATGTCAGTAATCATTCTCTTACAAACCATGCATAGTCCTAAAATGAAAACGGTGCATAGTCTTACAAAATGGTTGCCTGTAGATGACACCACCATATATACTCTTGTGTCTGCACAATATTATATGGATTTTCACGTGAGTGGCCTCATATTTGTTTGCCCCCCCCCACCCCCTTCATTACACACACACCGGTCAATCATCAAACCGACCCCATTGGGCTGATGGTTGATACACTCTGAGATGTTCGATTAAACCAAAATGTGCCCCTTTAATGGTAAGGGCATGTCTGTTCCTATATAATGACAGTTTCTATCAATAGAGGGCACAACAGTAGAAAGTAGTTGAGACTTATGTAATACTGACCTAGTGACAACACCCCAAATGGTCCGGTCAGCTGTTCATTGTATATGGTTAACAACACTGTGTTGCATATGGATTGTGATGATACTTAAGACATAGTACAACCCCCCCCCCCCCACTTTTTTCTCCTGTGACCCCCCCCCTTTTTTTCTTTATATTTAATTGTGATTGAACTGTATTATCCTCATGTTT
The DNA here is from genome assembly GCA_947462335.1 of Harmothoe impar. Taxonomy (NCBI): domain Eukaryota; kingdom Metazoa; phylum Annelida; class Polychaeta; order Phyllodocida; family Polynoidae; genus Harmothoe; species Harmothoe impar. The sequence goes on from OX381707.1 coordinate 23,479,212, forward strand.
ATGTATATATCATGTATATGTGTCAACCTAAAAGTGGTTTCCGTCCAAAAGATATTTAATGATAACATGATACTTACCGGTAGTAGGGCGCACCGCCGACCGTCCATACAAACCGCACGCATGGAGTATAAGATCCATGGTCTTTACTAAAATCATAATTGATCAAGTAACCGGTATGTCTTCTTGAAGTCTACACTGTAAAAAAGTGTTTCCTAAACACTTATCTCAACCCTTATTGTGTCCGTTATTCTAAACACATAGTAAGGTATATAAATGTGTTAAGGTAAAAACTGTTTAAATTCTAAACACTGTACAAAAAAGTGTTTAGATACGTGTTTAGATTCTAAAAAAGTGTTTAGATAAGTGTTTAGATTCTAAACAATTATCTACAAATCTAGACACCCAAATTCCTATTGAAAGTGTTTAGCTAATATATGGTTAAAATCTTTTGAATAAGTGTTAAGAATTTAAACACTTATCTAAACACTTTTGTTCTTAACACTTTTAATTCCCACTTAAGATAAAAAGCGTTAAAATCCTAAATACTTCTCAAAATAGTGTTTAGATAAGTGTTTAGAACCTACCAATTTGTTCATCTTGTTTTTAGAACACACTAAGTATTTGAATTCAAACTTTTTTTTACAGTGCAGCTGAATTCTTAGCTTGATTTCTTTATTTTAGGTCCTGAATTGTAGAAACAGAGCACATCATCGGATAGAGTAGGGATAAAGAGAAACAAGTCCCTAGAACAGTCCAAAATTCTAACCCTGTAAGGATCACAAAGTGTTTTATTGATTATGCCCTTTGTCATGATGCATTTATAAATGCAGCCCTGGCAATAACTCCCCAGTACTGTATTTATGCATCTTGAAGACCAAGCTAAAGCATAACATTTTAGGGCACTATGAACCTAACATAGACTATGTTTACTTTAATCAACATGAGTAGCTCCGGCACTGCTCGGAATACTCTAGGAGGAGTCGAAGAGCCGCTATAGTTGGTTCGGTAAAACATGACTCTCTTCGGTCAAAAACCTCAAATACTGGGGACCCGAAATGTCTTTTTAAATCGTTTTTCACTCATTTTTCCTTATCAGCATATCTGCTCAGTACCTCACTTTTTGTATATGTGTTATATTACATGCTACCCCTATTCATATGAAGTAACAAGAATGTTTCAGTTGTAAGAAACTATAGTATCCCTCTTTGGACATACCGAGCGCATGTTTCAGCACTGCTCCCTGATTTGTTTACCAAAGGTACATTTCCTTCTGGCCAGAAGAGGGGGAGGGAGAGGGTGGGTGTGTCGCATGTACAGGGTGATGAATGAGGATATACCATGAACAGACGGAGGACTACCTGGTTTTACAGTATATACCAGCTGGGTGTCTCACCATGACTGATTATGCTGGTCGAATTCAGTCTGGGCCAGTCTCTGGTTAAAAAGCCCTTTATCTAGCTACATGTAGATTGATGTACCGCCTACTAAGATATGAATGCATTATGGATATGGTTCATCATAAAATGAATAGTAACAAGTCAAACCTCTTTTTTATCTGATGAGACAGGACCCATATCTGCTTACACCGTGTGTCAAGAACCTGACCGAACACCCTGCCTCTACTTGGCCCCGGTCTGCTGTGCCAGGCTAATCTGCTAGGACAGGAAAGGTATGACCTAACATGCTACCTTTTTATACATGACGTTCTGTAGCCCAGGAGTGTCTTGCAAAAAAAAAGGAAACAAATTTGTTGAAAAATAGTTGTGATGCACTTTAGAGATGATATTTTCAACGGTCTTCATTTTATTCATTACTCTCTCACATTATACATTGGGCAATATTTACCTGAACAGCTCCCAATCACCATAGTGCCTCTGGAAAGGAAGCTACATGAAGGATCAGTTCCTCTTCTAAGAAACACCCCTGGGCCTGCTGAAGGTAGCTTGGTGCTGTAACAAAAGCCAGTGTCCTATAACAAAGCCAGCCTTGTTGCTGCCTGCAGTGAATAGTATGTCTCAGGTCATGGCAACATGCCTTTTTTATTACATGGCAATCTCTATTGCATAATTCTGATAACAATAAGATAGTAAATAAGTAAAACATCTTAAGGACACATGAATCATGGCTAGGTTATGCCAAGCTGATGCCAATCTGAAATATGAGGCAAAATATGAAGCAAGCATTACTTTATGATACATCATAATGATGACATAATTTCCAGGCTGAACTACTAGATTTTGACCAATCTCCATCCATCCTTAATGCTCTCCCTCACACAGGATATAATTATAAGCCAGGATATACTTCTTACATGTGTGCTAAATCATGCTAGAGACTAGGCCTTTTCAAATAATTCCTCTGTGACGTTAACATTTCTTAGAGATTGATCTGCCCTCCACAGCCTTCAGCTTGTGGCCCATATGGTTTGCTATACATAAGTACTATCATCACTATGCATTTGCCCTCACTACCATTAGGAACAGTCTCAACCATAGGTAACCTTTGACTATGTCATGGCTGGTGACCTTTAGGTTTGACCTTCTGGCTGGATGTCTTGGTCTTTGATCTGTGTGGGTGTCTACAGACCACCTGCCCTCCCCTCTAAGGGCTGCATATTGCTTAAATGCATGATACCGTATATCATCACGATGCATGATTGCAGGCCTGGCGAATAATACTGAATATTGAACGGGTTTTCACAGTCCTGTCTGGTTGGCATGCTTATTGAATACAGCTCTGGTGATATAAATGTCAGGGTTGCATTAATGCATACTGCAGACAGAGGGCATAGTATATCAAATCAGTGTATGGTCCTTAAGAAGTTTTAAATGACACACATCATTCAGCCCCCCTCTAAGTGGTTTACATATGTAAGTGAAACAGGCTGCATGAAAAAGAACAGCACCAGCTTATCATATGATGTATACTGTTACACGATTGTAGGACTGGTATCTATGGAAGCACACCGACAGTAAGCTAACATTGAATTTTGTATTTATTGCATGTGAAAATGCTCTCTAAAAAGATCAATATAGCTTCAATGGAATACAGCTAGGTATTTGGAGCACATGGCAATGATAAGGATGCAGTACTATTCGGCACCAGCTATCCACAGCTATGACAAAACAGAGTAATAACAGCAAAAATACACATGGCAAGGTTTAAAGCCAGCTAGAAATAGCCATTAGGAGATAATGGTAAACTGTGGTATATGGCCTGAGCAGGGCAATGGGCATGTACAGGGTTAGATGAGCTGCTCACAGTGGCTGTGTAAGCCCTGAACAGGAAGATGGAGTGTGAGCTGCTCAGCCCTAATGACCTGAGACCCCAGTCTTGTCAGCACGGTCGTGTGAGCCCGGCCGGTGCCGCTGGTCAAGGCACCAATGACTGATTGCATTAGCCGCGCCTCCTGCAGTCTCAGTTCCCTCCCCCCAGCAACACCTTAGGGAGTGGCCATTATTTTTTCCAACAATAGGGGGGTTGGTTGATTTTGAGGTGAGACCAAAAAATATTGGACCTTTTGAGGGGGCACCCGAATAATTTTGACCCCTCTTGAAGGGGGGGGGGCTGACCAATTTCACCCTTTTTAGTGAAAATTCCTGGGGGTTACTACAGCTCAAAGTGGTTGGATGCTCAATTTTAATCCACTAGGGAGGGGACTGCAAATATTTCCTGCAAAAATCCACTTACGCTGTCCACCCCATTGTTCAAAAATGACTACTCCCTTACCTCCAGCACATTCTGCCCAGGGGCGGGTAGCCTGTTGACGCGCTGGGTTCTACAGGTCTAGTGTGTTGTACAACCCCCTACACCTCTTCCTACTCCACCCACCATCTCCCATCTATGTATACCACCGAGCAGGTCATCCAATAAACTCTGCATACATGTGTAAATAGAAGAATTTGCATGAGGATTGTTCACTACTGACAACTTTGCCTTGTGAGATGACCCTCAGTAGTGAACAGTAGTGAACATTTGTATTTATTTCATGATAATATTCTCTATGTCGATAACATAATGTACTTTTAACTTGAGAAGAATAACATTCTCTCTGTTGAGCTATGTGAGTTGAAGAATTACATAGCTTAACGGTATTCCCAATAAAATGATACTAGTTTTTGTTAAATGGGAAAAAGAAAATCCCCCACTCTATACAAGACTCTATGTATAACAAACCTGCTGCCATATGTATGTCCTTTACTTCATCACCTTATCCAATCTGTGGTACTAGTAATTGGAAAACCCTATATCTAAATAAGATCTGTACCTAAAGAGAGACATTATTCAAGTAAAGAGTTTTCTATTCATCTCTTCCTCACCTCCCCTGGTCATCAGCAGCCTCTAAGTGCCTGGTCCGTGCTCCCCTTTATTTTCAATTCCCTTTCTCTTTCCAAGTGCTGCACAATCCACCTTTATACCAAACAAAGGTTTCCACGGTGCAATTATTTTAAGATTCATATACAGACAACTGTTCAGACATATCTTGTACACTTAACCAACACTCTATAAAGTTTCCCAATTTAGCTGTGACCAACCACACAGAAGAGCGCTGCATATTGCAATGTCAGGCTGCATGTCGAACGGAAACCCGACCGGAACAGTTAATGGATGCCTTTGTTCTGCTTCACTACTGATTCCTTGGTGAATGTTTCTGAATCTGATTGCATAGTGTTTATAGCATGTAAGACAGGTACAATGTACAGGTACACATGTAATAACCCCCAGACCGAGCAGTACTGCAGTGAATAGTTATAAATTGCAACTATATCTTTATATTTGGTTAATATATTCCTCTTAATCGTCCTTTATTATCATACAAAAAATAACAGATATTCATGTCATGTTTTAACATCATACCTTAGGTTCATTTCGGGGCATACTGCCAGTAAAGCCTACATTGCCACTCTCCCAGCACAGTCTCAAATAAGACTCTGCCAAAAGGGCCTGACTCTTAGATCACTTCTGTGTAAATGTGCTTGGAGAGTAAGTAGTTCCGGCAGCACAACGATACAAGGTGTTGACAGCTATCCTTCGGATGAAGTTGTAGTTTGATTATTTATTGAACATAAGAAATCACAAACGTGGGGCGCTTTTCATAAATGGCCAAGAGGATACATAAATCGAGCGATTAATGCAGTAGAGTCTTATACTATATTACTAATTATGTTAACGATGTGATCGATGGCACTTGGGCCCATGAAGTCTTTGCATGTGCTATATAGCGTTTAGGAAGTCTTTCCTGATTGTCATATTTTGGACCACGACGTCCAGGGCAGTCCAAAGGACGTCCCCGCGGTGTAGCGGGCTCTTGGCGTAGATGGCTTTCTTCAGCCTGGGTACTTTCAGCTTCAAGGTAAGACACCTTATGGCGGTGGTGTAGGTCATAGAAGTGTATGTCGGGAGCAAATCTGACCTGCTCGCATGCTCGGAGGCAATCGTTTTGCAATGTCTGCAGTTTGCGGGCTGCCCAAACTGGGCCGCTGTCCGCCATGAAGGTGCAGTAGTCAGAGATTGGTCTGATCATATGTTTGTATACCTGCACGGCCGTGGGCAGGTCCGTCTTCCTGCGCACGCGTCTCAGCTGGGGGAGCCTCATTCTGATCAGCCTGATTTGCTTCTTGAGTTAGCTTGACATGTTTAAGTAGCGGTCAATGGTTAGACCCAAGTAGTTGAACTCATTGACCACCGTTAGCAGTCTGCCTTGTAGGTGCAGGTTAGGTCCGGAATGGACCGCTGTGAGTAGACCCACAAGACCTGGGTCTTGTTGCTGTTAACGGTTAGTTTGTTGCTCGAGCACCAGGCACTGACTGAGTCCAAGTCCCTCTGAAGTAGTCTCGTGACGCGCTCTGGGTCCTTCCCAGAGACGACGATGGCTAAGTCGTCGGCATAGAGAAATGTAGAGTGGTGGCTGATCACCTGGACCACGTCGTTTATATACGTGTTGAACAGAAGCGGCCGGAGGACGGACCCCTGCGGGATGCCCATTTCTACTGGCTGGAGCGATGAGGTGTTGTCATTGGCTCTGGTTTGTTGAAGCCTCGAGTCAAGGTAGTTCTTAAACCAGTTGCAGGATGCAGCGTCAATGCCATAGCGGCCAAGTTTTTGCAAGAGGATGGAGTGGTCGAACGCCTTCCTCAGATCGAGGAAGACCACGGCCGACCGCTCCCCCTTGTTTGCTGCAGAATACAGATGATTCACAAGCCCGGAGATTGAGTCTCCAGTCGATTTACCTGGGTCGAAGCCTGACTGTTCTTTGGCTAATATATCATTGTCTATCAGGTAATCGAGTAGCTGTTTATGCACGTTTTTTTCTGCAATTTTTGAGACACAGTTTAGGAGGCAGATAGGACGCCAATTTGTGACCCTCACCAGGCTCCCTGCCTTAGGCAGGGGGATGATGGTTCCGGTTTTCCATGTCGTTGGGACAAGCTTGGTTTCTATGCTTGTGTTGATCATTTTCTTCGCTAAGGCTGGTTTGGCTGTGAGACAGTCTTTGAGTGTGTTGGTTCGGATGTTGCTAATTCCTGAACTCTTGGTGGTGTCAATCTTCGCTATCAGTCTGGTTGCCGACTCAATTTCAATCGGCAGTTAGTCTGGCCGGCACGTCAAGGCCGTCATCGTCAACAAGTCTGATGGTCGTCGTGGTGCTGGGACCCTTCCATAGGTCATTGACAACCTGCCAGAAGCGACGGGGGTCATCTTTAAAACGCCGCAGGCTATCCACCACCGCTTTCCTCTCATTACTGGCTAACTTGGTAGTGATTTTCTAGCTGTGGCAAGGTGATGATTGTAGACACCTCGTCGGACACGTCTTGAGCAGCGCAGCGCCTTCTTCTTGCGCCGCGACAGGCGACGGATCTCGCATGTGAAGATCGGGGTGGTTTCAGTCTTGATAGTTCTAGTGGTGATGGGGCACGTTGTGTCGAGGTACTCGCTGATTACTCCCACCACTCCCACCTAGACATCGTGTGCGTCCTCCAAACCCAGGATTGGATCCCAGTTGAAGTCAGCGATATGGGCCTTGAAGGCCAGGGGGTCATAGTTCTTGTAATTGCGACTGGTAATCTCTTTGGTTTCAATCCTTACCGCTGTTTGTTTTTTAGTGACAAACACCGGGATGTGGTCGCTGATTGTATCACCAACGAGGCCATGAGTGTTGGTAAATCTGGTGTAGATGTGGTCGATTGTTGTCGCCCCGTGTATAGGATCATAATGTGTTGGCGTTGTGGGCAGATACTTTAGACGCGTATCCTGGAGGAAGCGTGTTAAATGCCGGTATTTGTCGCTGCGCTGGGCTCGGGAATTCACATTCATGTTGCCTAGAACCCACACCTCCCGGTTCCCCACTATGGGGTGGTTTAGCATAGTTTTTAGATGATGATAAGCCTCCCTCACATTGGCCCTGGGTCTTTTGTAGGCACAAATTACAATTCGCTGGGTATGGCCTGGGTATGCGGTGATTATGCCCACTGCTTCCAGGTGTGTGTTGGCTGTGCATAGCTCTGGACATAGAATTGTGTAGCAGGCGAACTCAAACCTAACGTAGCAGGCTACTCCGCCGCCACGGCGAGTAATACTATTCGGTCGGTCTGTCCTGAACAGGGTCATGCGTGGCATATTAACAGTGGCACTGGGTATGCTTTCATTGAACCAGGTTTCGGTGATACACAGGTAGCCAAGACCGAAAGCTAAGCGTCCCAAGTGGCCGATTTTTTTCTCCAGGCTGCGTGCATTCAGAGTCATTAATTTTAAGCCTTTCAGCTGTCTCACTTGATCAAAAGATCTGTACATAGTTGGGCAAGACCCTGGTGACCCTTGTCAGAGATGTAAGTAGTAAATGAGAAACCTACTGGGAGAGTGCTAGGTCCCTCACCGCTGACTTGGTTGGCAACTGCCTCTGGCTGTTGTCATAGTGATTTATAGACCCGGACTGCCATTATTACCTACGTCCAATTACACTCACAGACATTGGGGTAAGGGAGAGGTCATGTTTAATCAACGGGGCAGTTGGTTTGATAGATTTCTCTAGGGTGGGGGGGGGGGGGGTGGAGAGTACGCCAAAAAACCACATGTCATGTGTTTCATATTTCTATGCTCAACGGTTGATACGAAATAAAATTAAGGAAGTTTTTACATATTTTCCTGATTTTGAGAGAAAAATGTAAATACTTTTATTTTTCAAAATTCCATAGTAAAAAAAGTAGTCCGGGACCCTCTTCTTTTCTTTTCATTTTTCGATTCTGTATGATTTAAACTAACTCTGTAAAAAAGAAATGGAGAAATTCTGTTGACTTTGATCAAAGGGTAGCGACCACCTTGCAGTTGGGATGGCAGAGTAATCCTGGACTCTACTTGCATTGTAGACTAAGAAATTGTCAGTCTGCTAGTTCTATCAACCACCCCCCCCCCCCTCCCCGTTCTTGTTGTTAATAAATGGCAGGTCCCTAATGCCTCCAGCTCTCGGTACATGTTCTATGAGAGGCGTCTGTTATCGAGAGGCAATCCAGGCACCAAGATTCACGCTGCTATCTAGTTGTGTCTGCGGGAGAGGTTCAACTTACCAGGCACCAAGTGTTTTAGGTTCCATTAACAGGAAGACTGTTTTCTTACGATTAAGCCTATCAAAAAAAGGTCGGTTCAGGAAATCGAAACACTGCTACGAGCCATGTCTAAAATGAGCATAAGTAATATTGTGCCCAGAATTCCAAAGATTTAGCTTGATATGATAGAAATTGGTTAAATAATTAAAACAGTTACTATAGCCTCACAGGCATTGGTAACTGGCATGTTAATATCTAGAAAGTTATGACGTAACAACACAGAGAGAAGTGAAGATGTTAACTGTGTCTCCCATGTGGCTCTGGTAAAATAGAGAGTCAAACAGCTAATACCTCTGCTTATATGAAGGGTCAACTTGAGTTGACTCTCTATTATGAGTGTCAACTTAAGTTGACTCTCTGCTATCAGTGTCAATAGCAGAGTCAATAGCTGTTTGACACTCCATTTTTGCCAGAGCCACGTGCGAGACACAGTTGACACCTTTACTTTTCTGTGTGTATGCTTTTTACAGATCAGGTAGTGTCCTGGTTAATCCACTCGACTCCATATTACGCTATACCCAGGAGCCCTTAACCCCTTACCGACCGCAGAGAGCTTTGATATACTGTACTCTCTGCCGCCATGATGCATGACTTAAGCCATATCTACTCGCCATGCATCCATGGATGCATCATACTATTGCATGAACACAGCAGTTGCAAATCTGCTACCAAAGCTACCATCCGATTAAAGTAATTTAAAACAAAAGTTAAAATACTGCTTTAAAGGAGTATGCGGCCCTTAAAGCGATAAGTAAGGTCTTGGTTCAGTGGCATCCATAATAGGGAGCGGGTGATCAGCTAGAACCTGCGGCCACCCTACATAAGAGTGGTTGCTAGCAGGTTGGTGGTGGTGCTGATGTAGCATGGCCAGTGGGAATGGGGGATTCTGGGCGTAGGCCAACAAGATGGCTGACCTCATTAGCTACCTGCTACCCTTAAAGGCCCAGCGCCCCTATATATAGGGCTGAGTACCTGTCCCGACTCCACTCCGACTGTCGCTGGAGGGGTACCGAGATTTGCGCCTTTAAAGACCGTCTCGTGCTATAATGCATTATTCCCTTTGGTCGTCATGATGTATGGATGCATCATTGATAAATAGAAAAACCAGTGCTGCAGTCATGCATCATGCCGACCCTAGAGGATGCAACACTCGCAGGGTTGTATAATGCAATAATGCAGCGGTGGCAAGTTGATGCATCGATCGTGATACCAAATGGACTTTTAACCTTGAGGCATCATGTCCACTGTCAAGTTCTAGCTCTTGCTAACCGTCCAGTAACATTATAAACAGAAGTCTGGCCCTTAACTTTATGCAGCGGGTGATGTTTAAAGAGCTTGCAGTTACCCAGTGCCTTTAGTGGTGCACAGTGTCCTGTCATCTAGGTCCCTCCACCCCCTGTGTCCGTGCACCGGGCCTAATGGTCACTCGACCCTTCTGTACTGGAGGCAGACATGCAGCTGCAGAGGGGCCGGCAGTAATTTGATTTGCCAGCTTACCGATACTCAGTGGTAGTAGCATGTGTGTGTGTCTGTGTGTCTGTGTGTGTGTGTGTTAAGGTAGGCTAGGTTGGTAGCAGGGGCTTCAAAATGTTTTATTAAGCTCCATAGTTGTAGGCGTGGAAACACTGATTGGGTTAAAAGAAGAAGTTGTCTCTTAGGTTATCCAACCTTATCTGAAATAACAGTGCCCACCCTGGACATTTTTGATCAAAGAATTATTAATTTAAGAACACTTTTGGCCAGTTTAGGGTCGAGGCCGCAAGTCTGTATAGTTCGCGGGTCAACTTCTGGGTGATTCTGAGGCCGAAGAAAAAACTCTCTAAAAAAGAAAATAACAAACTACCCACCCTGGATTTTAGAATTATTTTTCTAGAATTATTACACTTTTTATCTACTATTAAATTTGTCTCGTAGTAGAACATTCGCTGAAGATTGTCGTACTTGGCTAAAGATACATGTGTTCACGTCAGAACGTCCCAGGGCGTCAAGAGCATGGACTTCTACTTATGCGGTGTGTTTGGTGCTTGGTAATATCAGCAAATAATTGGTTCTGGCATCTCTGATGAATACACTGCATAATTGTGGCCCGAGGTGATGGTAAATAGTATGATTATAGTGGACAGTGAGTCAGGAGGGCTTGCAGAACGTTGAAGCCTTATAATTGACTTAGTGGAGGGAAGCTCATGCTGTCTCCGGACCGGGAAAGCTAGGTTTTGTACAGCGTCTCGGACATTGTCTTCATTGGCTCTAAAAGATATATACGACCCTGTGGTATATTCATAGAGGCATGATAGTATAATACTATGTTACTTCTACCGATGCTACACTACCTATTGTTAGTAGCAGTGCTATAACTGCCACTACTGCTCATGGTATGCCTAATACTGGCAGTATTACCTTTATCACGACTCGTGACTGTACATGCATAATAGTAATGCCGCCCAATATTCCAGTAATTGCGTTATATAGCATGGTAATTGATGCGTGTGCGTGTATCAACACCAACTGTCGTAACTGATTGTAACTCTACCTCCAAGACCTGCGCCAGAGGCAAACCCCCAACTACCACTACTACTACCATATACTACTACCCCCCGGGTGGTCCTCCCACCAGTGACCACCTGCAGGGACAATGGTGCCAATAGTAGCACTCCCGGCTACCCATGTGCTCAGCTGTAATACATGGAGCAATACTGCACCCAGCATGGGTTGTCATCATCATAGATCTTTTAGATACCCTACCCCCTGCTGCAGCCCCCCCCCCTCCCGCTCTCAGTGTGTTATGGGGAAGTATTTGGTTCTATGCAAATAGGGTTATCACTCTAAGGTGAAGTACAGGTCACTGATGGCATACGTGACTACTGATAGATTCCCCATGGGTGACTGTATCCCGCAATGAGGGCAGCATCAGGCATCCAGCTCACATAGCATGGTGTGATATCCCCCCCCCCCCCTACATCCCTCCCTATTCCCCCAGCCCTTCACTGGTGACATCCTCAGCTGCTCCCACCAGCCTGGGCCATGCAGCCTGAGCTACTCCCACCACCACACATGGGGACATATACAGGCCCTACCAGCCTATCTCCCTGTAAGCCTGGAGTCCCTACCCTGTGTCCACCCCACCCCCAACCCCCTACTCTATAAGGACACCCTATGTGTGTGATTTACAGCCTTAATGCCTACCTTGTTCCTCCAGTGATGCTGGTAGTGGTGCTGGTTATGATGGCAGGGTCGGCGTAGGGCTATCCTCCTGGGTGCTGGGTGGCTTTAAACCATGTGGCTGCAGAGCTGCTGGAGGAGGATTGCTGTCTGCAGGACCAGCGCCTGGTGGTACCCATTCACGCCACCAGGAGGCGCTACCAACAGATGAGCAGTGGTAGTGCTGCCACCTGGTGTGTCCTGAAGGTGCTACCACGTGTTGCCATGACACCTGAATGGAGGTCATTGTGACAGCGCTGACAGGCTGTCAATGCCAAGCTGAACAAAACTAGATGAGCAGTGCCTATCGTTTCTATAGAAATATTGTTTTAACATTACTTCAAATTTGGTACACTTGGGACGTGAGCCAAATCAGCTAAATTGCACCTTTTTCATGTGAAATTAAGCAAGAAAAATATCTATATCTAGGTAGGACAAGGTGGACCATGAAGAATATATTGAAATGAAGGGTGATCAATAACCCCTCAAACAAAAAAAAAGGAAAAGAGAGGTACAAGCCCTGTCACCAAATTGAGCTCAAGAATTGTCCAAACAGCATCCCTTATTATCAGGACAGATTATTTTTCTTTGGATCATGTTCAAACACGTGGGAAGCTGAGGGTGTGGCCCCTGTTAGAAAGGGCTGACAGTAACTGACAGGGTCCCCACGCCACATTGACAGTCACAGCTCCCTAGTCTGCTCACATCTAGGATCTACTTGTCCACAGATCGGGTGCCTGGGAAAAACTGGGGGCTGGATGCACCTGCCTAGAGGAGGAAGTGGAGGGGAGAAAATCGAGTTCTCAGCATGATGGGGTTTGATGGGTCAAGACCCCTTACGCTGACGGGGCGACATGGACGTTTCAGGAGAGGGGCTTAGTGGCAAGGGACATGGACTTTTCTTTAGATAATGAAGGGACATGCATGCATAGACCTGTCCCATCCAGGGTCTCAGAATTGCAAGGGAAAGATATATGACACATCTGTGTGTTCATTAATCAGTTCTGAAGGTTAGAAAATTGGCTCTGCAATCTGGGAAAGTGAACCAGGTATCTTAGGGAAGCGATTCAACTTATCTTATTAAAACCTCTTGAGTGTGTATGGCTAAGACTTATATAACTTTTGGTCAAAATCAAGCTTCCGAATCATTGATAAGGCAGTGATTCTACCTACCTGTTAGATCTGGGTACTGTGCCAAAGGGGCTACTTGGTCCTCCAATCAAAGTACTTCGATAGGTTGTTTGTGAATTTTTAGAGTCATCAAAATCAAAGGTGTTTGATAGATGGTTAGTTTTCTTCTGAACAAGATGTCACAAACTCATCTCCATTTCAACTCGGAAAAACGACAAGGGGGCTAGGATTACCTTGATTGCATGGTCCTTATAATATACTGATGCCTGGAACGTCACTTGGTGTGACATCTTGTCAATCGGTGCCCGGGGGGGGGGCACTTAGAATATTTTGTATACACAGGTGTGCGGCTGGCAAGGGTAGTTTTTCAACAAAATCTCCCTAGCAAGGGTCCTGTTTCAGAGAGAAATGTCCCTAGCAAGGGTCTACTTTTGACAAAATCGCCCTAGCAAGGGTCAATTTTTCACCAAAATGACCCGTTTTTCACCAAAATGTCCCATTTTTCTCTAGCTCCCTCGTAAGGGTAAGGGTTGTCATTGGTCCAGCCGTACACCCATATCAGAAAAACTTCAAGTACCCCCCCCCCGGGCAATAGGTGACCAGCGTCGTGCGTTACTCGGTAAGTGACAACCAGTGTAGCACGTGGAGGAACAGCTGCGGAAATAAGGTCTTGACACCTTGACACAATCGGAGTTAGCAAAAGGGAGATGCCGACTAGAGGAGCCCCAGATGTGTAAACTGGACAAGGCGACACGGCTTATTTTCACCCCAATTGACAAGGGACAAGGCGGTTAGGGACAAGGGACATGGCATTTTCCTTACCTGTGACAAGGGGACAAGTCACATCTGGGGGCTACTAGAATGTGAGCAATGTTTAAACGTGACACACAGATAGGCAGGTTTTATCGTCTACATTAGCATTCAGCTTCCCCTCTTCATTCTTATATTTTAAGTGCTGCATAGTGCTTTGTTTTTACGCCCGTTATCGATGCATTTATGCATCATGCCGAACCTAGGGGGTTGTGATGCACTCCCAAAGGGTCGGCATTATACCTGAATGCAGCCGTCGAAAGTAGACTATACCTGGGATATGTCAATGCATTATGTTGTCAAAGCTTATAACATACTATTATTAAGGCACTATGCTGCCCTTAAAGGGCTAAACTGCCCTGCTATGGTGGCCCCCAGGCAGTACTATATTTAGGCTGCATCCCTCATCCTATCCTGCCCTCATCCCCTGTAATCGCTGGCAATGCTTGAGAACACGGACATCAGAGGGCCTCTTTTTCTATTTCTATCTTGCCCCCAAGGAGTGTCTTGATTGGTAGGAGTGTAATTTCCTTCAGTAGCCCAGAGTAGTTGATGAGAGGGAGATGTTAGTAGGCTACTGTACTACCCACAAGCATGGACAAACTCACCAAGGTGCCTTCACTGATAACATATAGGCTAGTCAGTAGTGGCTACTCTACTACCCACAAGCATGGACAAACGCACCAAGGTGCCTGCACTGATAACCTGTAGGGTTAAGAAGAGAGTCAGTAGTGGCTAATCCAGGCTAGCCATGTTCGCTAATACATTGGTCACAACGGGGTGACTAATTGTCTTTCTCTTAAAGTACACGGCAGTTGGCGGCTTGGCACATTGTATATATAAGAATACATTTCTCGTCGTGCACACTTTAAAGTGGTTTGTACGTGTTCCCAGTAAATAATCGTAATGTGCAATTACGTTATACTAGTATATATATATATATATATATATATATATATATATATATATATATATATATATATATATATATATATATATATATATATATATATATATATAGGATGCAGATATCTAGGCACCTCGGTGGGTATGTCTCTACACGCCTACTAACCGGAACATACAGTAAGACGCCGGGATCTGCCCCGGGCTGATGGCATTAAAGCTGCCTGATGCCCTTGTTGCTTCTAACTTTATAACCCTTTAAGGACCACGTAGTGCTTTAATATGTTGTACCCTTGAGTATAATGATGCATGGATGCAGACATGGCGAGTAACCTTTCCAAATAGTACGCCGAATGCAGCACTGGTGGGATACTCATCATGAATTCAGCACTTGCGAGCTACACGCCATGGCTGCATTTATGTATTATGAGGACAAATTGTCAGGATGCTTTGAAGATATTTGCGGCCTGAAGGCTTTGCTTTCATATGTCAGGATGATGCACAACCGCAGTGCCAGTGAGAAGCCCATGTGCACTGCATTATTGTATCATGCTGACATTCTGGGAGTGTATCAATAGTATGTGGTCTACTGAATGCATTGCTCCTCTAAATCCGTTCTCGGAGTTCTGCTAAATCTAAGAATATTCTGATTTATAAATCATCTTTTGATTATTCCCGTAAAACGATGGAGCCGGTTTGGTAATTTGAACTTCCCTATTTATTTTCTTGGACGGCTGAAAATCATCCTGTCCTTAGTCCTCCAGTCCTTAGTGAACCAATTTATCTTAAAATAGGCAAAACCAGAGAAAGTCAGTGGTGATTGCCAGAAGGCATGCATTGCAATGACCTACAACAGTCAGGTAGCCACAGGGGAGCAAGAGTAGGTCTTCTTGTCACTCTGTCCATGTTAAATGAATTCTACTTTAGAAACATGGGATGCTTACTTTCCTATCGTCAAGAGACAATGCTCATTTACACCTAAAACAGAAACATTGACAATCAGCTAAATTCGAGATCTATCCCTCCCCCCCAACCCCGGCATCGATGCAGAAACACATGCTCACAAATAAAAAGTCCACTTTATTATAACGTCACATAATGATATGATTATGTAAATAAATGACTAGCCTGGTAATCATACTCTTCTTTTAAATGAGATATACCTTCCCACCATATCCAATGGCCAGGTTGTCCTTGTCTTGCACCCCTTTCATCAGCCTCATCTTTATACCTGAACCTTCTGCACTGCAGTCCACCTTTGTCCCTCTACATGTGTACCCTCAATTTTGACCATGTCACTGTGTCGATTTTAGCAGAAGGACCGTGTCATTGTGTCGATTTTTAGGTATATAAGAACTTAAAGAATAATCCCTGTCAGTCGATCTTTATCCCTAATTTTCCTGTGTCCGTCGATTTTTAAAAGGGCCAAAAAAAGCTGTGTCGCCCGTGTCGATTTTTGCCCATGTATAGGCATACCCGTCCGTCCTCAGCTGGCCTTTCAGGCCAAAAAAAAAAGAGAGAGGGAAAAACGTGTTACTTGGGCCCCAAATACACAGCCTTCACTTGTGGACAACCAAATTACCAAATATAAATTTAACTTCTTCCTTTTATTGGATAGAGGTTTCTAGCGACGGTCCTGTTTTTGCTAAGTACAGTCGGGTATCCTGTAGTTTTTCTCTTATTTTTTCTTACCTTACGTTACATCTGTGGGTATCCATGGGCCAACTTCATGTGACAGTCACGTGGGATCACGCGAGAGTTACAGGGCCTACTTCCGGGATCAGGTTCTACTTCCGGGTCCCCTGTCATTTACCATTTTCCTGCCCCCAGCATGCACTAGCCATGGACAAGTGCCTTATCTAGGCACTAAGACACGTGGATGGGCCTGATGCAAAAACTGTCAAAAGAGCCTGACAATATTAAGGTAGTTTTCCCACAAGTGTACTTAGAAGACATTATGTTAGAGAGTTTAAGATTGGACGACATGTACGGGTACTGTTGCGTGTAGGGCTAGACGTAATTTCAGTACAAGTACAAGCTAAGGTATGTATAATTGCTATTCTACATAACTGAGTCAGATTCGTTTCGTGGACGAGGCACTGTGGTGTCAGATTCGTGAGAATTGCACCGATTTGTGAATAAAATCCACTAACCGATTTTGTCCTAAAATCAATAGTAACGTATTTCAACAATAATAATATAGTTCACACAGATGACAGGTATGATATTCTGCATAAATTAAAGGAAGAAATAAAACATCCATGGTTTCTTTTTGTCAGATGTAAAGGATAGAAAGTATGTATGTCTGAGTCATACTTTCATATGAACAACATAGAACCTTGGCCCAATTAATTTCAACGTTATAGATTTTTTTGTTGTTTTCGGGATTCCCTGTTGCAATTACTTCATAGTGCAGTCAAGTAGCCATGAGAACTCTGTCACACTCTGACAGGTATACCGTTGTACTGAGCAGAGTGGTATGACACTCTGATACTACCCCCGTGTCGTAGAAGTCTAAATAGTTGATGTGAACTGCCTAGAGGCGCAGTACTGTTATCAACTACATACGTGGTGTCACCTTGCAATATCTAGTTAAGAGCTATACATACACCACTTAGGTTTAGGACTTGGCTGAATGGCTAAGGCCCAGTCGCATCCAATAGAATGTATTTCTGTATATATACAATGCCCTATGGGCTCGTCCTACATGTTGTATCAACTATGATTACTTGTATCATACTGCTCCTTCCTGTACACTGAATGCCAATGTTATTTAGAGAATCATTTGATTATTGAATATACGTTTACAATCCAAAAGTACAGTGGTCCACAGGAGCCATGACGAATTGTGTAGTCCACTTCATTGTCTTCAACACTTGGACCAGTCTAGGTGTTTTAATGCTCTACAAAACTATTCCAGAAGATTTCTCTAAGGATATGACCGAAATGGCCACGTGCGGCTATAATTAAGTCACTTCCTGACCCACTTGCTGCTACATCCTGAGACTTCCCTTTTTCTATATCCGGTTCTCTGCACGCATGCGCCGTCTATTTTATTTCATATAAGACAGGGACAATGCCCTCATCAATATGGCGCCTACTTCCAATATGGCGCCCCGCCTCACCTCTCCACCCTGCAGGTAGTGTGCCTCTTAAACCGGAAGTCACTATTACTGGGGGTGGCATCATTTATGCATGGGTTCATGGAGAGTTCACCAGGTGGTGTATTGGTGGGGCAGCCAGGAGAGGAAGTGGTTCAAGTAGATTTATCTTTGCAATATTATAGACCCTTCTATTCTCCTCGTTTTCCCTCTGTATAGAGATATAATTATGGTGTATTGTATAGTGTGTATATCTATTTTGGTAGTTATTATCAGATACCGTGCATTTAGAGCTTATGATATGACACTTTAGAGATCTTGACACTAACATAAACCCCCTAAATACCTATTTTCAATAGCCTGGTCACATATGCTAGCATGGTCTGAAATGGTCGGTGAGAAGTGGAAGCTGAGATATCCAATGTTTCAGCACCTTTTTAAAGGTGTTTATCGAGTAACATGGCAAAGTTTTGAACAAATAAACTAATTGAAAGGACATTGAAAAGACATTGAAAAACACAGTACAACAGACTTCATGATAACATAATGGTAACATGATCAAGTGCTGCTACTGTTTTATCGATGAGATGAGATGAATGATGAATTGATTAGATATGTAACGGTTTATGAAGAACAGTCCTAATAAATCAGCCGTATCTTACATAAAACATGTTGTATTGTGGGAATTCTAAACTCAAAGAGACCTTCTTTTATTGTAATCCCCTTGCGATGCTCCTCAGTATTGATTTCATTTACCTTCTTCTTTTGTACCATTTAAAAAATTTGACAATGTAAAAGCATGATAATTCATTATGGTTCTTAGAGTTTTTTTGAACTTCTAAAGATCCCCTCTAGATCTAGGACATCATAGGATAAGTACAATGATAAATGCATTTGGTGTAATGGAGGTTTACCCAATATCTCTACTAGGACCTACATGGTCAGTTGTCGTCAGTTGACAGTGGTAGTCAGTTGTCCTTTAAACGGTACATCTAGCTAGTCAGTTGTCCCTATAATGGTACATCTAGCTAGTCAGTTGTCCCTACAATGATACATCTAGCTAGTCAGTTGTCCTTTAAACGGTACATCTAGCTAGTCAGTTGTCCCTATAATGGTACATCTAGCTAGTCAGTTGTCCCTACAATGATACATCTAGCTAGTCAGTTGTCCCTATAATGGTACATCTAGCTAGTCAGTTGTCCCTACAATGGTACATCTAGCTAGTCAGTTGTCCCTATAATGGTACATCTAGCTAGTCAGTTGTCCCTACAATGGTACATCTAGCTAGTCAGTTGTCCCTATAATGGTACATCTAGCTAGTCAGTTGTCCCTACAATGATACATCTAGCTAGTCAGTTGTCCCTACAATGGTACATCTAGCTAGTCAGTTGTCAATACAAGTGTACATCTAGCTAGTCAGTTGTCCCTACAATGGTACATCTAGCTAGTCATTTGTCAATACAAGTGTACATCTAGCTAGTCACTTGTCCCTATAATGGTACATCTAGCTAGTCAGTTGTCCCTACAATGGTACATCTAGCTAGTCATTTGTCAATACAAGTGTACATCTAGCTGGACAGCTGACCGGCTAGCTGGTGGCTAATCGTCCCTGTAGCAGTACCTCTAGTAGTACCTCACGCCGCTGTACCCGCGGCATCTTGAACTGCATGTTCGGATGATCTCCCCACATCTTGTGCTTCAGCTGCTCAAAGGTACCCGTCCTCACCTTGGGGGAATAAGGTGAAGATTCAAAATGGGATAATTTTATAATAATATGGAAGGTGTTCTCCTTAGGAGAATGGTAATACGCGACTTAGATCAAACAGTAGTATAGCAATGATAAAGCAATTTTTGCGCAGGTATTTATGATCATATAAAATGGTAAACCAGTTTATATAGTCATAATTATATATATGAAGCCCCTTGACTGGACATTGTAATATTGGTTGGAAAAAGAACATGCATACCACCATGAAGGAGGAATTTTGCCACCCAAAGCACGTGAAAGTTCTTTGAACTAAAGGAAAATTCAATCGTGGAAAAAAACGTAAAACCCTGGTGAGGATAATCTTGAGCTCAGCTCAGTCCATTTTGAGGTGTTTGGATGAAAACGAGATATTTGATACCTGACAAACACGGAGTTGTGTTATGGATCCCTTCTTCCTGAAGTCTTTGTATGGTTCGTGTAGTTCACACAGAGTGGCATCAACCTGTGCCAAAAAGTGTAAGAATAGCATCCATCATTTATAAGTTGACTAAATTTCTAGTCAAGCCTACAACTAATATCACAACTGACTCCCAACATCACAACTAACTGCTACCCAGCCCATACTACAACTAACTCTGCTTTTCAAATCACCCTTTTCTTCTG
Source organism: Harmothoe impar (assembly GCA_947462335.1). Taxonomy (NCBI): domain Eukaryota; kingdom Metazoa; phylum Annelida; class Polychaeta; order Phyllodocida; family Polynoidae; genus Harmothoe; species Harmothoe impar. Next base: position 23,499,326 of record OX381707.1, read on the forward strand.
GTAATACATACTACTTTAGGAGTTGGAATACACCCTCTTTTTGTATTAAGGAAAACTTAAAAGGAATTTGAACATAATGACTTTCGTATCAACAAGTATTTGGTGTACATATAACTATTGGAGAACCTTGCCTTCCTGGGAATTCACAGATTAAATTTACTTGAGAATTCATGGAACTTGGAAATACAATAAACCGCATTTTCTAAAGTGGGTGATTCCCTTCTGGGTACTGAGCATAATGAGATATATATCAGAATAAAGTGAGTTACTCACATCCGTGGAGAAGGCGGCAGGGATCTGGAACTGCTCAGGACTGACCTCAATAAAGATGATATACTGTGCGTCTGCACTTCGCTCTCCTTAGAAAATGAACAATAATTGTTGATTATACATAATTCAACCCTTTCAGGAGGGCTATCGCTAAAAGATAACATTTGTCGTCATGATACACCAATTCAGCCCTGGCAAGTAATTCGCCAGTGCTGCATTGATGCATCTTACTGGCCCTTCACGAGTGTCCCAACCCTGTAGAGCAGTGGCGAGTTACTCGCTAGGGCTGCATCCATGCATCATGACGACCAAGGGCATTAAAGCATCATGCCACCCTAAAGTGGTTAACTCCAATACACACATAGTTGATGACAGTCACCATCCTCAAACAGGAAAGCTTATGGGTTAGTAGGTCGGATTTTTATTTTTATTCTTTTTTAACATGAATGTACTAGCCACCTTTTTTGAATACCCTAAAATTGACCAAAAAAGGGCAAAAATGCGAAAATGTCTTCAAAATTGCATTAAAAAACGTAGGGTCGGCCCTGTTTTGATAGGGTCGGTCGGGTGACCGGAAACAAACCTTTTCTTCTTTTTATTTGGCCTAATACCTTTTTTTAGCCTTATGATAATAATGATAAATAATATAAGTATGGGAAAAGGGAAAATAGTGTGTAATCGAGCACTCCAGAATTGCTACTCCCAAATGATAAAAACAATATTATATCTTGATAGTTTTCCTGTCGGCACTTTCGCTTACCTGTGACTGTTTCCATAACTATACTCTCTGTAGATGTATAGTCAACCAGCGAGACGCCAGTCGGCCATTTTGTGACGTGACGTGACAAGGCTGTGTATACGTCACTCTCCGGTGTACGCTCAAAGACCAGGTTCAGACGCTGTCCCAACCTGAGGGTTAAAGGTCAAACAAAGGTTAGCTGTAATGTCACATGTCACATTAATCAGTAGCACGGAGACACCAGGTAGTCCCCGGTGACAGCCTGCTTCCTCAGCCCGTACTATTTCAGGTGTAGGCATTGCCATTGTTAGGGCATACCCAGTGTAATCTTCTAGACCCATAGAAAGCAGATAATGGTGTCACGTCTGCTCCTTATCTTTACATATATAGGGCCACAGGCAGGTAAAATCGACTTATCGACAAGAGCCTGTTTTGCCAGTGTGACAAGGGACAAGACCCATTTCTTAAAATCGACAGGTGTAAGAGGGCTGGGGATATTGCCAATTTTTAGAATCGACAATTGAGACAGCATCCTCCGTCTGGGGGCCTTTACATTCACTATATTGTGTTTACCCTTAGGCCTACTGTATTGCTTGATTGGCCCGATCAGAGCTTTGGTCAGTATCTAAAAAGAAACATTTTGGTTTGACACTTTATATGCAACGCATGGTGTTAATTTATGTGAGTAAAAATATGACTTAATACAGCGTCTCGATGATAGCATTCTTTGGTGTTGATACATGGCTCAAGGTGCCCCGTTTTTTGTGGCTCAATGTGCCCCATGCTGGTCAGCACAGATAAGATTGATGTTATTTAAATTACATAACACACCTAGCAGTAAAGTTGAGTTCTATTCAAGGGTTCATATGTATACTTCGACCTCCATAGAGCTCTTAGGCCAGCAATGTTTTTTGACGACACAAGAAAAAAAGTTTAACAATTGCAAATATCTACTTTCAAGGTCATAAACCTTTAATGTTGTCTAACTTTCTCATCAGCATCCTAAAATCATCATGATGTTGCTGATCTAAACTGTCTATATAAGGGGTTAATGTGGTACGCATACTGCCAGAAAATTCCCAAAGGAATAGCAAACAGAGCGGGCGGCTCAACGTACCCGGGTGGTCAACGTGCCCCGGTCTCCCCTACACTCCATGAATGTAACACTGGTGAGTTGATCACCGGAGCTGCATTTATGTAGCATGACGACCAAAGACATTAAATCAGTGTGCGATTCTTAGAGGGTTAAAAGGAAAAAAGGGCTGAAGATGAAGACCTACCTGTCCACAAAGACATAGCGGGGCAGGGAGCAGTAGAAGCCGACCACCTTGATGACGTCACCCACTCTGTACCGGTACAGCCCCTGGCGGTTGGTGCTCACCAGCTCATAGCTCTCCCCTACCGTGAGCTACAAAGGGGAAATCAGTGGGTTGAAAACATCGCGATAACTCCTAGAGTTTTAGTTTTAAATGAAAGGAATATTAACTAGTGACATGTACTTGGGACTGTGGCCTTAGTGTATCCTACACTGGTCCCTTTTTGTAGGGCATGCCACACCCGAGGTAAGAACACTATGTTATTTAACGAGGAAAAGCGCTCCAGGGGGCTGTTACAAAACTTAAAGTAAAACCATAGCGCAAAAAGAGGGTGTTACAAATGATTTTTTTAACGCTGTCATTCAGGGGGCTGTTTCAAAACAAAATCTACATTAACGATTTTTTTACGTTATGGACGTTTTTTTAACGATACGGACATTTTTGCCCACCACTTTTCCATGAAGGGTGGAAAATAGTGTAAATTAGCTGAAATGTTTTGAAGACCGCAGCGTTAATTTGACATTTACGCTAAAAAAGTAAAATCAACATAAGTTTTTAAACACAAACGAAAAAAAATTAAAAAACATGTTAATCATAACGATTTACGTTCTATAACATACATTTCATTTTGTAACAGCGTTTAGTGTCTACACCATATAAACGTGGACTCGCTGTCATTAATCAACATACATTAAAGTTTGAAGTACCACATTGAACTAAAAAATGTTATGAATATAGAAACATTAGACCACATTATACACGAAAAAGGTTGCAACCGCTAGAAAATGTTTTGTTTTTTTATTCTTTCCTCCCTCTGTCCATCAATCCATCTGAATCAGAGGTAGTTTACCTGGTCCATGAAGAGTGTCTCTGGCTGTGCGTCGTCCACCTTGTCCAGGGGGATGAACTCCAGGAAGCAGACATCGGGCAGCATGGTATACACGTCATCCAGGGGCTAAACCAAAATTACACAGTCAGCATTATTCAATAACTTAACAAATTTCACACTGTCTAAAATAAGTTTCTGATTCTCAGAAGATTTTACGAGTAATCTCGATAATCGCTTGAGGATGCAGATGCATCGCACCAACACTATGGTATAGGGGCGTGTACGCTCCAAAGGGTCAGCTAAGTTAAGATGCATGAATGTAGACCGGGTATAAGTAGACCCACCAAGGCTGCATTCATGCATCATGACGACCAAGGTATTAATGTACTAAAGCAATATGCGGTCATTTTAATCAGACTAATAGTAGAATAATAGAGCGTGCAAACTAGCATGGAACATAGTCCTGAGACTGATATTTGTCAGGAATGATTTGAGAATTCTTAGTAATAAGCGAGTGGTATCCTACCTTATCAATATCAATGTTGACCCCTGGGAAGCACTCCGTGCCCCCGTGGCATGCTGACACGATGTCTAAACCTTTGAGGAAGGTCCTCTCTAGCATGGTGTGCGCATGCGCAAAACCACCAGACTTTCCCATGAACACCAACTGTAGCTCAGGCCATATCCTCTTTGCAAAGCCCTCAGCACCCTTTCCCATTTCCTTTTGTATGAATGCAGCTCTTCCTGGATTTGCACTTAACTCTGCAGTTAACATCTTTTGTAGGTCATCATCTATATCAAAATTGAGATTATCCGGCAGGTTGATAGCACCTTGAGATATATCTGAGCATATTTGGTCAATGTGATTATCGACAAATTTAAAAAAGGAGTAGACGAGATTGCTCGAGAATCCATCGATGATGCCAAGTTCAGGCTCAGAGAGAACAAACAGGGCCTGGACATAGAAGCAGGGTCCCTCCTGAGTCAGTTTATACACACTAGGTGGCACCACGTTGCCCGGCTCCGGCGGTCCCCACAGCTGACTGGCGCCACCTAGCGGGATGCCACATGGTAACTTCCGGGGGGCAGCCATTACCCGGAAGTCCCAGGTGCGCTTGAAGTTGGTCATCATGGGGAGGAACCTGTATTAGGGGAGTAGACCATAGAGAAGGGATGGTTATTATTCATGGAGGAGAACAAGCTTACCCTGCATGCGCAGGTTTCGGCAATATGCAGCAAACACTGGCGAGTTACTTGCCTGGTATTACCAGTGGTAAGATATAAGTGTTGTCGGGGCATTCAATTTTGAATCATGCATGAGAATATCAGTTGACTGCAGCAAAATGAAAAGTCAAAAAAGGTAAAATCCGTAATTGTCTGATTTACATATTTTAAAACCTCTTTCACCAAACCCGGTCAGCTGACTGGAAACCTGCCTGATGAGCAATACCCCAGTTGACACAAAATTCAGTTAACCCTTAGGGGCCCAGTGGCGTGAAAATGGCGTAAAATGGCGTATTTTGCACACATCTAAAGTCCTACATTGTTCTATCACATAAATGTTAAGTGTAGACAACTGTGAGACATGTCTCCGGGTGCCCTCAGCTTCTCACACATGGGCTTACATTTGTTATCAGATAGAAATTCCCAGCTTTAGAGCAATTAAAGTAGGAAAATCATAATAAATATTTCCAATTTCAATTTTTCCCACTGGATGTGGTTGAGTATTTTCCTCACATCAAAATACTAACAGTTGTCTTAGTTATTATCATATATTTTTTCATGCAATTTAGAAAATGTACATCAACTCATGTAACTGGTGTCAATAGGTTATATATCATTCCTATTTTGGGGATGTGATGTAAGAATTCCACTGTTGCCATGGCAACAGAATAGAAGGTTCCTCCATGGCCCAAAGTACAGCCAATCTAAGGCAAGATTTTTTAATCTAACAAATGGAACGTTTCTGGTTGCTATGGTTACCGAAATTATAATTTTTTTCAGACAGGGCGTTTAGCATGAGAAAGGTTACTGCAACAGCTTTCAGGAAATGTAATATAAACCCTATGTCTGGAGAAGAAATTCCACTGTTGTATATTTACATAGGGTATACTAATTATGCTGCAGATATCTGACTTTGGTCAAATAGTTCTGGGCCCCTAAGGGTTAAACATAACATCAACATTGACAACCACCGACCAATGTTGATTCAATGTTCTGTGCCCACTATAGGACGAGTGATCTGGGAGTTGTGACAAACCTGAAGAGAATGTTACTGAAGGATCCCCCGATGAGTCCAGCATAACTCCCTGTTAACGGGTACTTCTTGTTGGTACCCGTCGTGCCTGACGTCAGGGCCATGAATATGACGTCATCAGCTGTCATGACGTTCTTGTGCCCCTCGGCCACCCTGTCCACATAGGCCTGGTAGTGGGTATAGTTAGTGAGAGGGTGAGAGGCCTTGAAGGAGTCACGGCCTGAGACCTGGTTCAGCCCCCACTGGAGACCATACTCTGTGCTAGCATTGTCCTGTAAGGTCTTCAGTAGCAACTGGTCCTGCACCTGGTCAAATTGAGTTTCAGGACTTTCTAAGGGCATTTCTGAATAGAATCATTATTGAAAACCTAAGAATCTTGTCGAAAATCCATCTAAAGATTTAAACTTAAAATTCGATCTAGAAATTCTACTCAGAAATGATCTTAAAAAGTCTCAAGCGTGATTATTTCAAAATCGGATTCCGGACAATAATTATAGGAACGGCCGGATGACATTTACCATTCTTCTAAAATCATTCACCAACACTGGCTTTTTCTAGTTGTAGACCGTCCTAGCAGTATAGTATGTATCGGAACGGGACTATAGTTAACTACTGTTTATTACTCAATCGACATGCAGCCAATCAGAGGCCTCCATTTGGTCACGTGACCGGAAGTGACCTACTTAGGGGATTAGTGGTGCATTCTGGGTAACCCTGCAGCCAATCAGAGGCCACCATTTGGTCACGTGACCGGAAGTGACCTACTTAGGGGATTAGTGGTGCATTCTGGGTAACCTACTGACCTACTTAGGGGACCGGAAGTGACGTCATATGACCTAATTTAGGATCACGTGACCGGAAGTGACCTGATGAGTCACGTGAGCGGAAGTGACGTCACATGACCTAATGGCCGACCGGAAGTGAGTGACCTCATTGAGGATCACGTGACCGGAAGTGACCTGATTGATCACGTGAGCGGAAGAAGAAGTTTTTTGTTTAGGAAGTGAGGGTCTTTAGGATCACGTGACTGGAAGCGACGTCGTCACATGAGTGACGCTTTAAGAGACTGCGCGACTTACTAGTAAAAGAAGACGTATGAAAATAAAAACACAACAATATTTTATTTTATTTTTTTTATTTCTTTTTTTTTCAATCTTGATAAACACTCTATTTTTGAAAAGATGCACACGCTTATTTTTTTTTTTTCATATCTCTAAAGGACTCGTTGTCACACCGTCAGAATGCACGCGACGCTTATAATACAAGTAGCGCACGCCGTCTTTCTCTATGGTGTAGGTGACCATTTTGTTTCGCACCACTTTGAAGTTTCTATTTACAGCAATGAGAGTTTTTCGTTGGCGAAGAACATCCAAGAAGTCGTCTGGTTCCTGAGGGTTTTGTTTCTTCTGTACGCCTTTTGCACTCCATTTTTTGGATTTTCTTTCACCGGTGTCGCTGACTCGATCGTAGCAAATGTAAGTCTTAGGGTTGAGACTTAGGATCCCGTCACCTTCCCACTCCGCTTTCATAAGCCCCGAAGTTCTCAGATCGTGAAGGTACCGTCTCTCACAACATCCGCCGGGCGGCGGACACCATTCTCGCACTCTTTCCGTTTTTGTCTTCACGAAAGCTCTAAGTGATCGTCGCACACCGCTGTCGGAAGCCACTTTCGTTTCTCTCTGAAGTACGTCTCTCTCAGGCGAGGTTTGACTAGGTCATCCAACGTGTCACCGCTGAGAGCCATGTAAAGACTGTCGGTGTCCATTTGACAAAGGGCATAATCGCGCCGATCGACGAATCTATCCAAGAAGTCGTATGTGAACTCTAACATTTTCAACTTCGCGTACTGGTATACCATGAACCCTATTTGAATAGGGAGGTTGTTGTTGACTGTTTTCGGTTGTAGTTCGACTTCAAACAGATCGGAACTCAACTCGGACGCCTTTTTGAAGCGCCACGAATTGGCCAATAGTTCGAACTTCCGACTGTCAGTGTATCTCACCGCCGTGTGTTTTTCTTTGTTGCAGATTGTTTTACCGTACGTAGCGTTTCCCATTAACTTGTAACAGTCTGACAGAATTTTCTCGTTCTCGTTCACGTCGCCACGTCTTCGCGCCGCCGTTACTTCGTCCGCGAAACCGGCAAAGGAGCGTTTAGGTAGGTATTCTACCACCAGCTGCACTTTGGTGACTATCAAACCGTGCTCTAAATACCACTTGAGAAGCGGCGTTCCCAAGAGAATATTTTTTCCGTGGTAACTCCCTATCAGACATCTCTGAGGCGTGTTCAACAGCTTTTCTTCCTGCGCAAAGTCTGACATGTGAGGTCCTATGTCCGATTTTGAAACGGTCGCGTTCTTGAAAACGGGGGTCATTTCTTCGAAGTAGTCTCGTAGGTGAGGCGGCGTAGTGATGTCCACTTGAACTAAACCGAACATTTTCTCCTCTTTCACAGCGGAAAGGATGTCGCTCTCGCTCATCGCGTTTTGAGACACTTTCAAAGCGTCAACCTTCCAGCGTTGTTGGGAGGCCTTGACCCGCTCATCTCGACGCTTCATCTCTCGCCATTCGCACTCCCACACGACGACCAGCTTGTGACCTAGCGCTTTCAAGAAAGCGCTTACTCTGGTCGTTCTGTCGCGTCTCTCCTCTCTCAGTGAAGCGCACTGATATCGGTGCGACGGTATGCACTCGTGAGCGTGGAACCAACACCCGTGAAACTGGAAAACCGTATTAGAGGCCGCGTGAAACTCGTCCACGCGAATTCTCCGACAGCCTACAACCATCTCGCCGCCGTTCAAAGCGTGGCGCAGTTTCACGTCGCGGTCGTGCTCTACGAAGCGTAACCACTCCAAAGCGCTGTGAGAGTTTCTTTGCCTAATTTCGGGCTTGAACTCGGTCTCGGGCCGTCTCACCGCGTAATAGCCCGTGCAGTGCGCTTCGCTCATGCAGTGCAAGTACAGAGAGTTAGCGTCTAGTCCTAGGATGTGTTGGCACGGTCTCGCTTCTTCGCCGTACTTGTGCTCCCTTATCCGCGTGGTGCCCTTCTCGTGAAATCTATGGAAGATGATGGAAGGACCGCCGGCTAGATTTTCTTTGATCAGAGCGTGGAGGACTGCGTCGAACTGGGGGAACCTTGTGAACGCGTCTTCTAGGTTTTGGAAGAGGAACCGTAAAGTCAAACCGGCGAGAGAAACTCCGTCTTTCAACATGTCAATGCCGCGATCTTGGAAAAATTTAGCGTGATTTTTCAGAGCTTCTATGAAAGGTTTGACGTCTTTGTTGTTGTAGTGGATCAAGTAGTCTTCCATAGTTTGCATCTTCTCGTCGGACCAAACTTTCTGACATGCGGCGTAGTCGGATTCGGACATTTTGACGCCCGTCAGCGGGCTGTCGAAAGCCGATCTCGGTGGCAGCGTTCTGTTTGCCAGTTTCCTGGTAGACGTCATCCATTCGTAAGGAAAGTGACCTTTCTCTTCGTTCCTGGTGAAAGCTCGCAAATAGGTCGCGTAGTTGTAACCGGGTGCCAAATAGTTGACTACGTCCAAGAAAACCGTGTGCTGTGTGTAAACCGCCAAGTATTGATTGCTTCTCTTTATGACGCTGAATTCTTGGTTTCTTCGGTCTCCGGAGGCGAAGAACGAGTGAAGGCGTATTTTGATCAGGTTCAAGTCGTAACGCCCCGAGTTGAAGCCCACGACTGGAGCTTGACGGATGTATCTCAGAAGACGCTTCTTCAGTTGAACTAACGGGTGTCTGGTCTGAGCCGCAGCGAAGCCGCCTGGAGAAGGGGTGAACGTCGCCTCCTCCAGCAGGAGAGCTTCACCTATCGCCGCATCTAACTTCGCTAAGGTCGGTCGGTAAAGTTCTAGCACAGCTTCCCCGATGACTTTGGCGTTCTCGTTTATGTGATTTAAAACTCGGTCCAACAAGGGGTCGGAATCTGCGTCGGATTCTCTGACGAAGCAGACGGGCCCCTCCCACCCCGGAAAGTCGGATGCGACGCTAGCCGACAAAGGGACGTGATCCCACAGCAGGGACACGTGTTCCGTCGACGGTTCTTTGCACGGTCTGAAGAAAGCCTCGAAATCGAAGGCGATCTTGTAAGGGTAGATTCCGGAATGTCCGTCGGGGGGAAAAATGGAGAAGTCTGCTAGCGCTTCGAAAATCGTTCTCGAATTTTGGTAGATGCCACCTACGTAGCGCAACTTGACTTGTCGGCAAGAGGAAAGCTGGTTCCTGTGTCTCTTCAGCAAGAACTCGGTGGTGAACGCCGCCTTACACTTGCAACATTCGTATATGCCCGCGTACGCGTTGAAGTCCTTGACGAGAGAGACGTGCAAACCGCCTTTCGCCGTCAGGTGTAGGTTAACTTTAACTCGGGCGGCCAGAGTTCTGGAAGGCGGTCTGATCAGAGTAACGCGTCTTCTCAACTTCCGCCCCGGCACTTGACGCGACGCGGTGTAAACCGCTATCTGTACGTCAAACAAGTTCTCTAACGCGGGTAAGTCGCGGATGTTCAGACCCAGAAAGGATTCAGGTGTGGCAGCGGGACAGAACTGACGAAACAAATCTGAAGCGCGCTTGCTGGTGTTGTATAAGTGAAAGGAAATGCAGCGGAAGATGCAGAGGTTGTCCTTGTTGGGAAAATCTAACACGCCGCTTCTCTTTCCAACTCGACCGGCCTGAGTGATCCTACCGCCTATGGGGAATTCCCCCGGTCCCATGTAAACGCAAATGTTCAAATTGGTAGGAAAAAGAACGTGCCACTTGGTGTCAGCGTCGCAAAGTTTCCGTACTTCCTCGCAAGCGACGGTGTTTTCCATCTTTGAGAGGAGCTCTTCCAAAGTTTCTGAATTAGTTATAGTAGGGAGCGGTTGTATGAGAGTTGCGTTGTTCTGGGAGGGGTGAAAGTAGCACAGTTTGCTCTTGTCTTCTCTGTGTTGTAAGAGTAAGCCTACCGAGAAACCCACTTTGTATCTGAATCTTTGTGTCAAGTGAATGCGACGCATAGTATCTACAGCGTCACTCAACTCGCCGGTTGGTAGCCTGAAGTTTGTTACACTCACGCGAGTCCCGTGCATCCTGACGCCCGTTTGTATCGCAGGCCAATTCGCCGTGAACGTTTCCTCCCCGTTCGGTACAGCACATATGCGCGGAGGGACGGTCACCCCGTCCAGAGATTCGCGTCGACAGGCGATCTTTCGGCAATCGCCTTCGCCGCATAGAGGGCAAAACTTAGGTACTACTCTACAATTTTCTACGTGTCTCTCGTGGTTGTACGGTCTTTTAAACATTTTGAAACACTTTTCGCATACGTACTGTGTCATGTTTTTTTTCACTCAGTTACCAACTACTTAGCCGTCTAACTATCTATCTATCTATCAATCTATCTGTCTATCTATCTATCTATTTATCTTTCTGTCTGCTGTCTGTGTATCCGTCTGTCTGTCTCATACAGCGTACGTCAAACGCTGTGTGTGTGTGTGTGCGCGCGTGAGCGTTGAGCGTCTCTCATTCCGAATCTATGCCGAGATATTTCAGAATGATCTCTGTTTTGTCATCCAACTCTTTGAGCGCTCTGGCGGACAGCGTCACCCCCTGCTGTGTGGGTTTTTTGTCAGGACCTTCGTACTTGCGCACGTGGACGAGGTTCTTACCGCTGTAGTAGCTCACAGCTGCGTACACTTCGCCCTCCTCATCCAGCACTGCGAACCAGGGGGTGTGATTAGGTCTTCCTTGCGCGGCCGCTGTGTCGCGTATGCGCACCACTGCGCGGATATCGGCGATGCGTGCTATTAGCTCGCGCAGCGCGTCGGCCGTGAAGTGCACTCGCTTGCTTCTGGTCAGAGACGCCTCTTTCACCTGGCCGTCTTTTGTGTAGCGCGGCCTCCTAGACAGTCTAGCCACGTCCTCCCAGATCTCCAGCGTCAAAGCTCCGTCTAAGCAGAACTCTAACCCGAGAAGACGGGAGAAGGGTTTCTCTGCTTCTTCTCGTCCATCTCGTTCTTTTTCTTGTATTTTTCTCTTCTTAGTAGGCCTTGTTGTTCTGGAACTCACCTTAGAACGTTTCACACCCGCAGGATGAGTAACACCATCAGCGTGAGCTGAATCAGCAGCAGAACCGATAGCAGGAGCAGCGTCAGCGCTGGTGGTATCCGAGGCCTCGTTGTTGGAACAGAGCAGCCACACGCCGTCGGTGCTGAGTGTAGCGGTAGAAGATGAAGCGCCGCCGCCCTCGTAAGGTGGCGGTGAGGGCAGTCGCCACGGACCGGACGGGGCGCTACTAGTGGAAGTGAGGTCGAAAGGTCGAAGAGGGGAGCCGAAAAACGTACTGCCCACCCCTTTCCCTTCGGGTTCTTCGTACGCCTCGTCGTCACCGTCGTTCTCTGTCTCACCCTGTTGCTGCTGCTCCTCCTCCTCCTCCTCTTCTTCTCGGTTTAGGGGCTGAGTGTCCGAATAGCTGTCACTCTCAGCGCGAGCGGCGTCGAGGGCGTCGGTCGATGTAGTGGTGGAGGAGAGGGGCTGTGCAACGTGCGGCAGGTCATCAAAGTCATCAACAGTAGTGGGGAGGTAAAAACCCGGTTGCCAGTACTGCGCTGTGCCAGGAGCGTTGTCGTCAGTAGTAGTAGCGGTAGCAGCAGGTGCAGCAGAAGCAGCAGCAGCAGCAGCAGCAGCAGCAGCAGCAGCAGACGCAACAGTAGCAGGCGCAGCAGCCTCAGCAGGCGCAGCCGTAGCAGGCGCAGCAGCAGCAGCAGCCGCAGCAGCCGCAGCCCGAGGATCACCAGCAGGCGGGGCGGCAGTAGCAGCGGCAGCGCGCTTAGCAGCAACGTGTACCGTCGCGAGTGTAACAACGTCGCTAGCACGACGACTACTACCAGTAGTACTACTACCACTACTACTACTACTACTAGTACTACTACTGCTACTACTACTGCTACTACTACTACTACTGCCGCGAGCGCTCGCTACAGCGGGAGGGTGATAAGACCAAGCGGCTGCGGCGGTAGTCTCATTTTCAGTAGCAAGAGGAGGCACTGACGCTAAACGAGCGCTGTTCCGCGTAGTCTTCTTGTTCTTGGACGGCGCTAGGTGTTGTCTTTTGCTCATGGTGGTGACTGTAGAGAGCAGCAAAAGAATGAGTGAGTGAATGGAGGTTTCCAGGCCCCTTATATACGCCTTCTCGCTTCTAGAGCTAAGCTACTTACTGACCCTGTTCAGCTGCCGCCGGCTGGCCGGCGGCCATTCACAAAGAGAAACAAAAGACATAAGGCATGACGTTTTCAGCTGGATCCCTTTCCCCCCTTTTGAGAGATCGACTGTCATGAGCTAAGCCGCTTACCACCCTGTTCAGCAATTCAACGCGCATTAGCTGTATAAAGGATTAAGCGGTTGCTGCCGTCGACTGACCGGCGGCCATTCACAAAGACATAAGGTATGACGTTTTCAGCTGGATCCCTTTCCCCTCTTTTTTTTGAGGGATCCACTGTCATGAGCTAGGCCACTTACCACCCTGTTCAGCAATTCAGCGCGCGTTAGCTGTATAAAGGATTAACGGTGATGAGCTTAGAGTGTGTATACAAAAAAAACTACAGGAGGCGTGTGGCGTGAAGCAGGACCCCCCCTAAGACGAACGTGTCTGTCTGTGAGTAGAGGCGTGTGCATGTGGTGAGCGACTTAAGTGTAAGACAAAAAAAAATCACCACCTCCTGCCGTGGTGAGTAGACCGGGCCGGCCAGGCGGCGGCCGGCTAGTTCAATAGGGAGGGGTGACAGCTGACTAAGGCTGTGCATGAAAAAAATCCGATATTCACCTGACCTCTGACGTTTGTTACAATGAATGTCAGAGGGAGGGAGACGTCCTCAGGTAGGGGGTAGGAGGTAAGGCTATGGATGAGGAAGAAACACCGTTTTCAGCTGGTCTCCACGGATAGCGATGACATACCCCTCGTCATCTAAGCTCTTAAGGAGCGGAGCGGCTGAAAAAGCGTCATGCGGACAGGTCGCTAGACAGCTGGAGTGCTGTTGGAAATGGGATTAAACTCCCTCTGTATAAAAGCTCTGATTTCTGTTGGAAAAAAAACCATATCGCCTCTGACCACAGTAACGTCTACTACCACCACCACCGCCACCACCGCCGCCGCCGCCGCCGCCGCCACCGCCGCCGCCGCCGCCGCCAAGACGAGACGAGATGGCTCAAGCTATTCCACTTTCAAGCTCGCCTTCACCGCCTTGTCCACCTGAAAAAAAGTTAATGCGGCTTGACGACGTGAGACGCGCGAGGCAGACCGATGGGGAGAACAGAGAGGTAGGACAGCGGCGGTTAGCCTATAGCGACGCCTTGCTTCGTCAACTAGGTAAAGAGTTGAGCGGCTGTTGGAGAGAGTTGGGCAGTAGCTTAAAAGTTACCGCCGCCCGTATGGATGCTCTAGTAGAGCGCAGTGTCAAGACACCGGAGGAGCTGTGAACGGCGATGTTCCGAGTCTGGTGGGGTGAAACCCCGCATCGTCATAGATGGGGAGAGCTCGGTCGCGTCTTCACCCGCATTAGACGCGTGGAACTGTTGGCTCAGTGGATGTCCCTTCTCCACAGACAGGGGTTGGATTTCGAAAAACCCGACTCGCGCGCGATGCATAAGCACTTGGGCACCCTCGGCAGACGTCTAGGTAGCAGGTGGAAAGAGGTGGGGGACCATTTAAAATTGTCGCCTGAGAGGTTAGATAAGATCGCTGAAGAATGCGAATACGGAGGAAGTCCCGCTGAGTGGGCCTTCCGAGTGTTGAAAATGTGGCAAGATGAAGCTGACGGTGCCGGCGGTACACCTTTTGAACTCCTTCCAGTGTTGACTGAGGACATGGGAAAGTTTGACCTCGGCATCGCGATATTACTTGACTTTATCAAGCAAGAAACAACGAGAACGACGTACATGTGAATTGTTGTGTTTTATTTTCATACGTCTTCTTTATTAGTAAGTAAAAAAAAAAATATCATAACAATTAAGACGCGCGCCCTCTTAAAGTGTCACTTCCTCCAGTCGCAGCTGATCGCCTCATCGAGGCACGTGATAAACAAAAAAAAATGAAGAGACACGCTTCTTCCTCTCGAGAGGAAGAAGCGTGTCTCTCGATTGAAATCTTTTTCTTTTCTTTTTTTCTTAAAAGAGACAAACGCCCCTTAGAGTGCCCCCCCACCCCCCTAGAGTGCCCCCCTCCCCCCTCCCCCCCTCCCCCCCACCCGCCCCATGCATCCTAAAAGCGCCCCCCTCCCCATGCATCTTAAAGAGGCCCCCCTCCCCTTCCCTCCCCTCCCCTCCCCCCCCTTATACACTCTAAAGAACGCTTCTACCTAGTTCAATAAGTCACTTCCAGTCGCTCGTAAAACAATAAAAAATGAAAAAAAAAAACAAACTTATATCGTAGTGTTCTTTATTAGTTTACCGAAAAAAATAAGAGACTCGCCTCCTCCTCCTCTCCTTCTCCTCCTCCTCCTCCTCCTCCTCCTCCTCCAAAAAAAAAGATATCACATTTTAAAGCGCGTGACCCCTTAAAGACGCTCATCTCTTCATTAAGTCGCGTGACGTCACTTCTTCTTCCGGTCACGTGATCAATCAGGTCACTTCCGGTCACGTGATCCTCAATGAGGTCACTCACTTCCGGTTGGCCATTAGGTCATGTGACGTCACTTCCGGTCACGTGACTCATCAGGTCACTTCCGGTCACGTGATCCTAAAGTAGGTCATATGACCTCACTTCCGGTCCCCTAAGTAGGTCATATGACGTCACTTCCGGTCCATAAGTAGGTCATATGACGTCACTTCCGGTCACGTGACCAAATGGCGGCCTCTGATTGGCTAACTAGGTCACGTGACGTCACCACTATTCCCCTAAGTAGGTCACTTCCGGTCACGTGACCAAATGGAGGCCTCTGATTGGCTGCAGGTCGATTGAGTAATAAACAGTACTTAACTATAGTCCCGTTCCGATACATACTATACTACTCGTCCTGTTTCATCTCTACACAAGCAGCTGAAAGAATATATGCCTTTAAGGCTTCCACTAAACTGTGCAATCATACATAACGGTTTCTACAAAGACTGCGATGGCTATGTCATCATTAACCTACCCTAGGAGCAACTTTTATCCGAATTTGAAAATTAATTTTAGTTATTGCCATTTTGGCGTTTAGTTATCATAACATAAATTGTATATGGTGCATGAGCCGAGCCCCAGTCGGCGCCACAGGTGGCAGATCAATGTCTGGGAACGTTTAAGGCCTAAGTTTTAAGAAAATACCTCCTACCTTGCTAGGACACGTGGCTCTTCTACTGAAGGACCAGTAGCGCCATCTGGCGGAGGTCCTTGTCCACCAGAGGGCGGCGTACTTCCGGCACACCAGCCACCAGGGGGCACTGTCTGCCGGGTGGTGGCGCCACAGGTCCAGCGACAGCAGCGCCCCTACCAGGAAGGAGCCGCCTACCACACCTTGGGTACATGTACAACATGAGGTAAGTGGAAAACTTGTATTTATGGGGGTAGACCCCTAAATTTGACATGGCAACATGGCCTTCACAAGATGGCCAGCTGATAAGGCTGGCTGTGTAGGAGTGTGGTTGCAGTGGGCAGCAGGCAATGGGCCTGTGTATAGTGGTAACAGGAGTGTCACCGCTCTCGTGTATGTCATGTTTTAAAAATGCTCTATCTCTATGCATTACTTTGGAAAAGTTAAAAAACGTGAAAATCGTGGCAGTAGGTCTTTAAAATCGACAGGCGACATGAGGCCTATAAAGTGGCATGTGACAGAAAGGCTTTAAAAGTTAGTGACAGGGGATATGGTCATTTCTTTAAATCGACAAAGACATAGACATGCAACATGGTAATTTCTTAAACCGACATGGAATATGGGAAACCCCCATCTTTCTATGTACATTGCACTTCATAAGTTGAAGCCAGATTGAGCGATTGAGGTACAGCATAGTAGATGTATTTTCATTGTTTTATTCAAAAGTGATAAGTGTATGGCTATAACGTAGCCCATAGGGCTATGGTGTATGTAGCTCCCATAGGTTCAACATATCACCCATGTACTAAATACATATAGACCCATTACAGTGGATTCTGCATTCATTATTCTTCACGAGTTTGATCTGGGTCGATGCACACAATGATGTAAGCCTCGACAATAGGCAATAATTCATTTAAAGGCCCAGCGCCCCTATGTATATATAGAGCTGAGTGCATGTCCCGACTGCACTCTGACTGCTACTGGACATGTAATAAGATCTGCCAGTTTAAGCATAACTTGGCCACAAAGGGTTAAGAACATGCCACTTCTTTTGCTAAAGTATTGTATTGTATATTGGTAGGAGTGCATTTAGTGGTTATATGTTATAATACATGAACTACACCACGCTCATCATGGGCTGTATGTAACATACCACACCCAGTGTGCAGACAGCATGTTGCCTGTGGACGGTTTAGCCGTAGATACAGCTCTATTACCACACAATAACCCACAGGTGTCTCTAGCACTTTAAGGATGAATGTCGATACAGACAGCATTTGTGGTCATGATGCACCAACGCTGCCCTGGCGAGTAACTCGCCGGTGCTGCATTGGTGCATCATGCCGGCCCTCTGGGAGTGTCTCAACCTGGTAAAGTCGGCATGATGATTGAATGCAGCACTGGCGAGTTCATGCATCATAACGATCAAGGGGATGATGCATTAGGGTATCATGCTGCCCTTAAAGGGGTAATAGCTGCAGGGTGCGGCGAGCAGCTCGGCACAAATGTCAGAGGGCAGGCGGGGAGTGGTTCACACCTGTGGCACCAGGTGGCAGTGAGGAGGTGGCATAGCCCTCCTCAAGGAGTATTCATTTTTTAACAATAGGGGGATCGCTGGGTGTCATGCAAACATGTCAACAGTTTTTCGGTCCCCGCTGCGAAGGGGGTCCAATTTTTCGCCCCCGCCCCCTATCTTCTACAGTTTGGTTGAAATTGATTTCGGCCAACCCATTCTTACCATGGGAAAGCCTCCTTTTCTGGTACAAGGGATGAAATTCCCTTGGTCTCCTAAAATGATTATTGCCCCCTATCCTCCAAACAAACAAAGAAAAAATAACAAGAACAAGAAAACAAGAAAATAACTCCAACGAACCCACCCACCCTGTTGTTGATAACTGACAACTGCCTTGGTGCTATATAACAGTAAGTGATTGCTGATCGCTATACACTAACTTGTGTCATGATGCGGGGGGGGGGCATTAGCTAGGGAATGTGTTTTTTTGCTCTATGGCTTTCGTGGTGTGGCCTCAAAATGTATTTGTTTTCTATAAACTAAAAGTTGCATACTTATGATCCAATGGTCAGGACGCACAGCTAGCATACAGACGTGAAACTGAAAGACGTTTTTTTTTATTTTTATTTTTTTCTTTGGGGGGGGGGGGGGGGGTCTCTAGGTTCTGAATGATTTAGCCTGAGAGTCAGAGTCAGCTCTATCCTGTCATCGGTTGGTTATCATATTTTGGAGTGGCTTGCACTTCATCAGAAATGTTGTTGTTAGGTAAACACACATGTACAGTTAGATGATAGTCAAAATACAAGTATATTTATCAGAGACGGTTACAAATGATGTGTAATATTGACCACTATTCATAAATGAGTCTTATGAAATTAACAGCACTTGGGTTCAGTGGATTTATTATGTTTTTGCCGCAATATTTTCTCTTCGTGGTGGGACAGTAGACAAGGTGACTGAACAATATCTATACCCACAGGTTTAATAATTGTATTAGTTATCAATCACATTTGATCTAATGTATCAAGTTTGCCTAACAATGCTATAATAATCACTCCCCATACCTTTGACCGGCCAGGCTCCCCTCAGGTATCGGAAGGAGGCGGCCGACAGTAGCGCCATCTGTACTGACCACACCACCAACAGGGCATCCTTCTGTCTGCCCATCGTCAACGCAGTACACTGTGTAACTAGTGAGATGTGTATGAAATATTTCAATCTGAAAGTAAAGCACATAGCATAGTCTATTAATTATAACACTGATTTAACACTATGAGCATATTTGGAAACATTGCATATGATGGAATATGAAATAAAAGTAATACAGGATAAATTAACGATTTTACATAGGCCTACAGAAATGCAATAATGTGCAGAATTATAACACTAGCTTATAGCTTACTATTTATACAATACGTAAATTTACCTATGTTTTAGGTCATTCTACATTCCATCTAACAGAGGTAAAGGCTATAATTATATATACACAAAGCTAACATTTTCCTTTATCAGGTATGTATATCAACCCCATGTACGGATGGGAAGATAACGTGTTCCTATATCCTATTAGCCATGTACAACTCACCTTGTCAGCAGATACTGTCTGCCTTAGTACATAACATCATTGTATATGTGCCACTAGGCCTCTGTGCACCTACACACAACACACAACAAGCTGTAGTAGTATTACCTTCTGTCTGGGACTCCTTGTTATGCATGGTCTGGTCCCCTGTGTCGTCCTCCTCAGGTATGTCTAATCCATGTAATGATGCTTGAGGTTTTATACACACAGATGACATGTATCAGCCTAGTCATGCCTATGTTGAGGCATGACTAAACCACAGGTTCCCTTAAAGGGGCATTCTCACCACTCGCACTTACCACATAGCAGGCTAGAACAGTACTAGAATTGTGAGTGGGAAACGCTCGGTGAGAATGCCACTTTAAAGTATACGAGTTGTCTGTGTGTGTTGGGGAAAGTGGGGGGGGGGGGCACTCCCTATATTTCTGATGGCAACCATGTGTGCATACCGCCTCATTGTTGGTACCTTTAATTTGTGACAGCAAGCAAACGGTATAAATACCCTTTAGTCTAAAGGATAAATGCATCGTCATGACTGGAATTTCTAATACATAAGGGCTCCAAAACATTCAATGGGCCCACTGGTTCACCCTTCCCGTAAATATATATATGCTGACATTATAAGGTAACGCCAATCTGGCTGAGTGCCCCCCCCCCCCCCCCACTCTCTTACTGGGGTCAACATCTAGCACTCGTAGACCCGATCCTCAAAGGGATCGTGTCCCAATGACCTACTTCTGATAAAGACTACACCTAGGGATATTTATGTACCATCCCCTTCATGGCTTTGTAATACTGGTCATAATAGTTAAAGTTCCAAACGCTTCATATAGAGATATTTGATCAATTGTTATGTCTAGTTGCGGTAGTAAGCCATACTCGAATAATTATGTCACTAAAGAAAGGTTTCTCATCAGCGCAAGTGTCGTGAAAATCGTGTTTTGGGGAAATGTTCCCCTATACTTTTAATGCAAAGTATGTTAAAAGTTACACAAATATTAGCATATTTGGCATCAAATTAAAGCGCATAATGTCAGTGATTGATGCAGTGAGTAAGGCACAACTTGCATTATACTTTTGCATATTAAAAATATCTTTGCTACTAAAATGTGAAATGTTGTTCGCCAAGTCTTCAAAAATAGATTCCATAGGCCTATATATATTTGGTAGCCTTCGGTGAGGAGAGAGCCTTTTTGGATTAAATTGACTAACCTTCTCGCCCCCGCCATGAACTCGAAGGTGCCGAGAATATGTTGGACTCCTTTTTGCCTATAATAAAATGCGCTCTCTGGCCGAAACAAGCCCATTTGAGAATGGCCCAGATATTCACTCCCCAGCCCCTCCCTCGGTAGAAAAAAGATTGCTACTCCATTAAACAATTGAGGCATAAATAGGAATGCTTTGAATACATATTCTACTTTCTATAGAACCCCAAAGTGATATACAAACACGTGGTGAGAATAAGCACATCTTTATTACATACTATAGTACATTATATATTATAATATTCACACAAAACTCCTGGCTATGTATCTATCAATGAATATTCACACAATACAAGGCTTGACCAGGCATCAAAGTTGTTTAATTTTTTTAAATACAAAATCATGTCGCTGCATTGAAAGTCATGAGAATATCCATCGGACCAATTATAACTATTATTCGCCTGTATATCAGCACCCACTCCTAATAGAGTTCACTATGTACTGCAATCTCAAAAGTAACCCCATGACATTTTATCAACTATTCGGTACTAGATACAATGATGATGAATATTACATGATGTATTGAGGTGCGTCATTAATTTTTTTTTAAACTGGTAAAAAATGATTTAGAGAAGAAAAAGTGTGAAAATAAAACTTGAACGATATAAGCCAACTGGCATATATATGCAAAATTAGGATATGTAATGCAGATGAAGAACGAACGAAGATATGATTATGAAAAATAATTTACAATGTTCATGGGGTGAATTCGCAGAGAAATTCGCAATGGGTCCTTTCTTGTTGATCAGTATTTCCCATGGCTATGCAGTGACATGATGATACTAAGGAAACTGTCCTGTATAAGGCCCTGTATGATAACTCACACTTCATAATAAATCTGGGTCAGTTAGTCACGTGATGTGAGAAATCATTTAAAGTAATCACGTGACTGGCCATTTTGTCCATACAAATCTAGGACGGCCATTTGTAGTAGTTTCAATAAATATACTCTCTTTTTACTACACAATAATTCCAACTCTTACACTCTTTATCTATGTACATGATGACAAATATCTACAAATACAAATTCCTATGGCCATGCACTTCACTACTCTTCCTATACCACAGTCTTGGTCTGTCCCTTTGAGAAAATGTCTTAGGAAAAGGGGACCATGGTACTTGTGATTTCCTTCCTTGCTACCTTGCCCTGCTATAAGCTAGTTACCTGCTAGGACTAGTTACAAGACTGTACGACCTTCTAGTCAAGTGCATGACACAATTCCGATCAGCACACGATGGGTCCACGCGGGTATATGTCAAAGTGTATTTAATGAACATCAACACTTGTAGGAAAAAGTCATAATACTATCTCAATATCCTGAATATTATTCTGATTTTTATGTGTTTCGAAACTAAACTTCCTAAGGATTAAGATCAGTTCGGGTTTGATTGATAAGTATCTTTACATGGTTCTCATATTATTTTTACATCCGAAAGGTGGCGTACAATTGTACCAGTATTCTCTTTATACCATAGGACACATTGTACAATTGCATCCAGAGGTCTTGGTAAGTCTGGCTTTAGTGTCCTGCTTTATTAGATTTCCTGGTATCGCTGGTTCTGTATGGACTGAGAATTTGACTGAGGTTTCATCTGTGTTTGAGGAATAGGTCAGCGGCCACCAACAGGTTGTCCACGTAGCCATCGGGGTGGATGGTCGGGTGGGGCTCATCAGAGGGTCTGGAAGACATTTAATGGAACATTATAATTATATAAGTACCAATTATACACATTTATATCATATTGTAGACATCAATATAGCCGAGTGTATGCCGAATTGTTCTTAGATGGATTTTTCTTAAATATCATTATAAACTTGCTTTTGATGCAAAAAATGAAATCAAGAATTCACTGATCATCAAACCACAAATAAAGGTTGATAAATAAATAGGCAACATTTGGAAGACCACATTGTTTCCATGGTAGGTATTTTGATATAATTTAAGTTTCACAAGGATGACATTCAAATGACTTATATAACATTATGTTATGCATTAACAGGATTGATCACATTATATCAACGCTTAACATGCTTACCTGTACTTTCCGGTGCGTACCATAACACCCCGGATGTTAAGCTCTTTTGCACCGGCCACATCAGTAACGATGTCGTCACCAATCATCACACCCTGAAATAATTATGTGTTCAATCACAAGTTGAATCAGGAAATAATCATGTAGCTTTGTGAACTAAAGGATTGTGCCATATTAATTATTATTGTGTACTTTTCCAACAGAGTTGATTTAACTGTAGATCAATCAATTAGACTAAAACATTGGTTTACATATGTAGAGCATGTTTAAGTATAATGTGATGATTTAGAGAGTTGAAAATGATGTCGTAATGAGATTCAGTCAGTTTTATAAAGTGAAATCTTCACATGAAGGCCATCATGTTGTGCTTACTACTAGGGCTATTGATATTGTAGAATTTCGAATTTGTGCCAATAAAGGCAACACTGTATGTGTAGCATTCTCTTACGGAAAGCCCTAGTGTAATATGAAGGTGGGACAATGGTTTGTATGACACAGAACAAGGAACAAGGACAAAAATGACACGACACTTACATATTCGGGTTCGACACCCATATCACTGAGTACCGCTTCAAAGAATGCAGGCTGTGGTTTACCAATCACCTCCGCCTCGATATCACACGCAAACTGAAACATAATTTTAGGTCACCCTTTAATATTCAAGCCATGGCCAAGATTTTTCGGAAATAGAACTTGTCAGTCCTGTCTATAACATGCATATAGTTTGAGTTTCATAAGATGTTCATACGTTACTCATATTATAAATATCTGATGAAAAACACATATTTTATAATGACTCCTATGCCAACGGAGAGTGTGACTGGTTTGACACTTCATTTAATAACATGTACAAAAGCTTCATCCCTGGTGACTCAACCCAGGTATTAAAGATTTGACTGTCCTCACCTCCAACATCTTAGTGAAGGATCCAACATCGAGACTAAGTCCATCTGTCTCCGCATAATACCGACTAGAAATAGAAAGAGAAGAGAAAAATTGAACAAATCTTTCCACTTTAACTGCCAGGTAATTCAGAAGAGGATAATACGATATTGCAGGGGCTTCTAGTTTTCTCTTCGAATATTGGGCGTGGCATTTAGCATTAGTGACGTGATTTGCAAAATGGGACCATAATGCAGGGTCCTCTAAGGTCGACTTTCACAGACAAAGTCTCAATTTAGTGACAAAATCCGTTCAATTGCCTTTGTATTAGAACGGTCATCAACTACATACAATCTCAGAAAACCATGGGTACCCCGTACGAATCGGTCGACATTTTGGCTAACATAAAACAGATTTTTTTTCACAAGATTTTCCACGCCATCCCATTTCCAATTTGATCAGGCGAAACAATCGTTATAACATTAGCAGTACTCAATCCCACCAGCCTGCTTAGCTCAGGTGGTAGTATGCCTGACTCTATATCTCAAGGTTGTGACTTCAGGTTTGTCAAACAACCTTTATAATTATAGCATTGTCTCAGCACACACCAAGTTGAGTGTGTGAGGTGTTACATGTTCTCAAACCGTCCACAAGGTACCGCCTTCAGTTCGTATGTATCAACCTTAAACATTCACTACCATTATCTAAGCCCTTTTCTCAGGACAGTTTCTAACATTTTCATACATACCTTCCTTTAACGATAACTATGAGGCCAATAAAATAACATAAATGTATGATATGTAGAGCGTTTTTACAGGAAACAAACTTTCCATGATATACATAATATGTAATATGACACTTTACTCCAAAGCAACGGCGAGACGTTTAAGGCACTATTGAACAACTTGTAAGTGTTACTTACCCCATGCCCATCGTAATAAGGATTGGGTCATCTAAACTCTTCAGTATCCGAAAGGCCTTGTTTAGCTTTTCATATGTAAACGCATTCTTAGCATCCCCGATAACCACACAGTTAGGGTCCTTGGTGTCCAACCCCTGGAAATCTGCCATTGCATCTACAAAGAAAGCAGGTATCATGAGTATGGGTATTGCACAGAGCATAACAAGTACTAGGAAGTATCATATACCTGATGAAACTTTATTCATGAGCATGTGTGGCAGAGGATGGTTATATGGACAGCTGCCAAGTTATCATTCCTTATTGGGTGCCATCTGGGTCGTACATGGGCTGCCATATTGGAAGAACCATTTTGTTTTGTCCTGGGCTGCAAAGTGGGCCCATATGGGCTTGCCCGAATTTGAGGCTCCCACATCCAGCCCAGATCCATCCCACAACACCAGAACAAATTTACTTTGAAATTTAATGATCACTCCTGAGAATAAACATAGATGGGTGCAGGCTTTGAAGTATGATCTATAAAGTCTATTTGATCTCCCCTTCTGGGTTCCCTTTGTAGCCTTAGATCATAATGACCAATAAATGCAACCAGCTTGTCCAAATAAAACCCATAATCAATAGTGGTATGAGAGAATCATATAAGCGAAAAAGGAACCTTATTTTCACTGTTAATATACAATTGTTACCAACATTCATGACATCTAGCTATAACTCCTGCATACCTGGATGGGCGATAACATAGGGCCTGAGCCCCCGTTTCTGCAGGGAGTCCTTGACGGCAGCTACTGGGGTGAAGACCTCCTCCTCCTTGATGTCGGTGAAGCCCATCTCATGCAGCTTCTTGGTTAGTGAGGCCTTACTCCGGCAGGAGGTGTTACTGCAGAACCGCACATCCACACCATCCTTCTTCAGTCTGTGGGAGATAAATGACATCTATATTACAAAATGAAAAGCCTCATACATACTGTGACTATGTTCAAATAAAATTAGATTTTAAGGTGAGGTGTCTGTAGCTACGTTAGGGATTGCCTTAAATCAGTTTTCAAGTGTCAGTGAGTACATCCAACTAATTATTGACAATGGCACAATCAGATTTGAAGGATACTAGAAAAGGTGGTATTGAGATGTAATTAATGGGCAGTACGGACTGTGATATGAAGTACCAATATGGTTCCACTCTACAGGCCTGCTCTACATGGTGGTGTGATAGGGTAAAACTTGATGTGTGCACTCTATTAAAAGGTTGCACCATGGGTTAAATTCGACAATTACTTCTATTGCAAGTGAAATCAGAGGAAATAAGAGGGATAATGTGCATTTTTCTTAACAACATTGAGCTCAATCATCTTATGTACAGAGTTAGGAATCACAACAAAGATAAAGGCAGATTGAATTTATATATCTCTGTCTTCAGTGATCCCTTGTATGAAATAATCTGATATGAACCTATCTGTGTTCACATGGATGACAACACTTCGCCAAATCAGGGCTATTTCAAAAGCCCTTGATGTAACAATTTTTTCCCCCAAAGGTAAACGGTTTTTCACGAGGATTCATTAACGTATATTGCGATAATGAGTGCATGATATTATATTCCCAAAATAACAGAGCAGATATACAATTATTCATAACAAGCAAGCTAGATGATAAACGCATTTTCCCTTACCTATCTATATAAACTTGACAGTAATAATAACGAAATTGCGTATACTCTAAATTTGAGTGCCTTAGAACTCAATTATGGCTTGGGATTGTTTTAATACAGTCTGCAGTATTACCCAGGCTATAGCCCTGGAGGAGCTCAGACACGTGTAACGTCAGGGACCTCCCAGTGCTATGAGCTGCTCACCTGCCCCCCAGACAGTGGGGGGTGAGCAGCTAACAGCAGCTCAGCCATGCTGAGGGGCCTGTAGTTATATTTACTGTTTATTTATACTTTAGCCTGGACTATTTTCTCCTGATACATTGAGGTGAGAGTGGCACAGTCCAGTACACCAACCCCGACACACATACTCTTTCTACTCGCCTCCCTAACAACCTAGAGCCGTAAGAAAACACTTCAGCCTCCTCAGCATTGGTGACTGCAGTAGGCATGTAACGCCGTGCCCCTCCTCTGTCTACACACATAATGTCACTACACAAGTGCACAGGGGACCTGCGGTTCTGGTATGGGGTTTTTAATGGGACCTGTAGTCTATGGACTGACTAGATGTGGCAGGCCGGAAGGGAATTGAGTCAAGCGTGCCTTTAGATTTATTTTCTTATAATCTATTTCCCTCAGGTAAATATTTATACATGAACATTGATAGACCGATAGAAAGCTGTAGAGCGGCTATGTAGAGGGAGTGGGACAGTGGTTACACTTGGCACTGCTTATTAGTGCTTGGGAGTTGGATGCCATAGTAAAATGCAGACTGATCCTGTCCTGTTGGCCAGAAGCACTTGTCCCTGCCCCACTGAATGATTTCCCTATCAAATGCCAAATGAACCATCACGGGTTGGACATTGGGCGTCATACATCCCTGCGAGTTGGTAAAAGAGTTTTCTTCATGTGTTTCTCAAATGATTGTATGTTCCTCTCTCTTATAATATGCCATTTTGACAAGGAGTGTCTAGAAGCACATTGTTTGAATTATAACCATAATATATTTTCTGGTGAGCTGTCCTGGTATCGTCTAAAGATGACGCTACCGGGCTGGGGGTAATCAAGTGATGAAAACTTCGCTGGAAGCAATTTATTTTTCTTTGTCTTCACAAAATACATTGAGATGCTACCTAATCACTTCAACAAGTAGACTCGACAGATATGTAGAAAGTGAAACTTCGTATGTCTGATTTAGGGTTATTTGGCATGCAGCTGTATAACAGTATTTCTTGAATCATATCGGCTTCATTATCTGCAAAGCAGTTTAACAAAGCTTTACATATATTTATCAGCTCTTTATCAGAATATCTATGGCAGTATGATATACTGCTATTGAATCATATTTGGCTTCATAAATTGGTTTTACAGTGTTTTATACACTCCACAGTGTATAGGGATCCAATTAATGGCCCTGCCCTTTATACAAAAGTGATCCCCCTCACCGAGGGAGGTATGACGGAGGTATTACATGCATCCAATTGACCGCCTTCCCTGTGAATCTCATCAGCTAAAATGTACCTTCCCTGAAGTATCTAGCGCTACTGACTAGATAGGGCAAGAGGGCGGAACAGCACAGAGGGACATGGGTTGGGTAGGTGGATGGGTAGGGGTTGGGATGTGGGTTATGGCGTTGGTTATATGCAGGGTAGTTTCATCTAGAGTCGACCTCATAGATGAGTCGCACCCTTGAATTTGTATCTAGTAATGCATGCTAAGCCCTCTATTTGTGCATTATAAGTTACTTTTACCGAAAAGGACGACTAATTAGATTATCATGCAGGGGTAAACCCAAATGCAGGTGCCCAATCCTAGGTATGTGATCGACTCTAGCTGAATCTACCCTTTGGTGCAAAGGTGTGGAGGATTCTGACTAAGAGCTATGCTGAGCATTGGAAGGTGGGATACAGCCAGTATAGTGGTATGTAAGAAATGCAAATCGATCTCAGATACCATGGTAATGGGTCTCTCCTATCAATAGGGAATGGGTCCTCAACGTTTGATTGGAAAGTGTGTAGTTTATAGGGGAGGGGGTGACGAGATATCAGGTGATTGAATGAGATTTGACAAGATCTGGTTTATCACAGAAGTGTCTCCATAGATTTATCATCGTATAGCAGGGCCTAGGGACCCTTCTCGACTACTGTATTCTGCTATGTAGTTCAATAATAAAACGTGTAATCAATGATCATTCCAGGAACCAGGAATCGCTTGTAAACAAAGTTCGTCATTGAAGAAGCTTGCCATATTCATGGGACGCAGTTTGTCACTCAGCGTTGCAGCATATGGTGTCTGAAGGGTGTGAGAGAAAAAGAGCAAGAAGGATCACCCAGGGTTCATTAGCATGAGGGGCACTCACCCCTGGGGTTGTACCCCATACCAGCCGCCACTACGTCATACTGACACGTGACTGTTGTGCGGATCTAGGTCACTAGGTCTGTGCACAACGCTGTCACATGGTTTTGTTTAGATAATTATTTCACCTCGGGATGTGGTCATACTGATCAATGTGTTTTAGAAACAGTTGGACCCCGAGTGGATAAAGAGTATTGGTATTATATTGGAATTATTTTGGTCAATGACCTGTCAATGATAATTCGACATGGACTCATTATTGATACTTGATGATAACACAGCATATTTATTAATAACTGATTGCATCATAACATATTTTGGAGTTGAATCAATGCTGTATTTTATAATACTTAATCAACATCCACTATTGAAATAACCCGTCATAATTTTACGGATACACTATAATGAGTATACACATTTACACACATCCCATTATTTCCAACCACACCCCACCTACCCCACCGCTTTACCTAGCCCACTGCCACACCTGTAAGGCTATCATCGTCCCATCCTCCAGGAAACTACGACTCACACCTTCCACCCAACCCCCTAATACACGCCCCCCTCCCGTACACACCTTCCTAGCCAGACCCGCCCTTGGCTATAGCCGCAACTACCCTGCTTAACCCGTCAATTATATTTTTCCATGTATACCATGTGCAGAATCTTGCAACATGATAACCATTATCTGTACAAATCTAAAGCAGAACACTGCTACTGGTAGATCCGATTTGACAAAGGTATTTTGGATGCAGAGTAGCATATCTTATTGCGCAGTATTCTTGGTTTAAAACTGTATCTTAATTTTCTTTTCAGCCACAGCCACAGCAAGTTTCCAAGAGCGAAGCTGTTGCTGTGACAGATCATGGGGCGCATATCCAGAAACTCATGGGCTCATGCTATTCAGTGGCGTACTCTTAAAGGCCCAAATCTCGGTACCCCTACGGTTGGGGCATCAGCTTGTGACATCTATCAAGATTGTGTCTGATTTTTTTAATAAAGGAAACGTTATTCCTACTCAGGTATGCAATAGAAGTTGTCAACTTGAAAAGCAGTAGAACTAGGAGAACTAAGGAAAACTGCTACTCAATTCACCTCCCTTGGGACCTGCCGTTACTCCTGTCTGAGTTACTTATACACCTGCTCACTTAAACTCTCAAAGGGCCGCAGGGCCGCGCGATGCTTTAATCCAGTCCACCCTTTGTTGTTATGATACACAAATGCAACCCTGGCTAGTATCGCGCCAAGGCTACATTCAAGCATCAAGCCGACCATATGGGGTTGATAATCTCCATATAATTAGGTCGGCATGATGTATGGAAACAGCCCTATTGAGTAGGCTCTCTGCATTCAGGTACCATGTTGAGCAAGAGCATAGCACATTATCAAAGCACTATTCTGCCCTTAAAGGGTTAACTTATGCCGAGCGAGCAGCTCAGAGAGCAGCTCATACCGAGATGACTTACAGATTGATTTACGTCTTATCTCATTGCCCTCACACCCCTGAGTCGGTCCTGCCAGTCTACCTCTTATAAACTGACGGCTGTTGAAGAAACATGTCCAGGTCGGAATGCCTCGTTTGTTTACTTGGTGTTCCAAAGCATATCAGTTGGCATTGAAACCATCCCATTTCTTTTCCGGGGATGGGTCTATGTACTCTGTAAATTAGTAAACATAGCGTATAGATACCCATGCCGAAGCCTTTTTTAACTTCCTGGGGACTTAGAACCACTGATTATAAAGTATTGGTTTATCTTCACAAGCCGTATTAAAATAACCACTATTTATTGCAACAGTTATTGCAATTTTCAAAAAGTATTTTTCTATTGTATTGCAAAACGAAATCGTGACACATGAGAAATCATGAGACATCGACCAACGAAATGATAATGTTCAAATAATGTTCAACCAGATATCTTTGCTATATATAATCACAGACACCTTCTAAAAAGTGTTGTGATTCGATCCGTTGCAAGGGAAACGACCAGCTAGATGAGAAATAAATCTGTTGGACAAAATCCAAATCTAATGCAAAAAGCTTACCTACAATCTAGACATGCTGAGACCGGATAGATATTAGTATGCAGTGACGTCTTTTCCACCTGACAAGATGTACACATGTGAATATTGGACCAGTGTGGACACCGTTCTTCATTGTACTACAAGTGTATAATGCTGTAAACACAATTTGAGGGAACTATACATTCGTTTTTGATAGTTATTGATTATCGTGATCTTTGCAAACTATTCACGGTAGAAAAAACTCAGAAACTTTAGATGTCAAAGGAATCAGCTTTTGAATAAAAAATACAAAAATATTACTCCTGGAGGTTATGTACACCGACTATGATTTACAATTCATTAATTCATTTTTCATTCCTGTTCATTTTTGATACAACTATTTTTATAACTTATAAAAATAGTAAAAGAGGGGTTTATGAATGGTGTATTACTAGCAGAGGCCGCAGGGTGAGGCTGATAATTCACCAACTAGTCAAAAGATTCTGGTCAAAAAAAAGGTCGTATTTTGGCCAAGGGGATTTATCAATGTTTCGCTGCAATGCTATATCTGTTTGATGGCATAGCGGAATTAAACTTTTTTCATCACCACAGTTCACTGTTTCTCCTTGTTTAATTTATTAGGCCTGCCAGGCGATGATCCAGTTAACCTCTCAGAACCCCTTGGGCGCTTGGCGCATCATTCCATACACCATACCCCTCACCCTCTCCCGTGTCAGCCGCCTCCAGGGTACTAAAACCACCATTACCTCTAACTGCCTTAGCAGCATCACGTGTTTTAACGACCTGCTGCATAGGAGAACTCCATGTACTAATAGTCTCAAAACACATCCTCAATAACGTTACTATGTGTGTTTGTGGTGCAATGCTCTGCTTGGAGAGTACTTGGTATTTGTTTAACCCTTTGAAGGTTGCATAGAGCCCTAGTCTGCTGCCCATCGTCATCATGATGTACATGTATATTCATGTATACTTGGCGCGAGTCTACTTCAATCGCCAGGGTGGCATTAATGCGATGTACCCACTCAACAGGCTTAGGGTTAAGTGACCATGAGTCGGTCACTTGGACCTTTGTACAACCTTTGCATTATTCTAGGATCATTCTCGAAAAGTGAGGAATTATGCATGAATGCAGGTCTGGATTCATGACGCAAAAAGAGCATGGCATATTAAAGCATTGTGCGGTCCTTACAGGGTTAAGCACCACAAGAAGTTGGGGGGGGGGGAGGGGGGGTTGGGGTTCCATGTTAGTAGGTGTAGCCGAGGTGTGGACGGGTTTGATGGCCAACATGAAGAGAACAGAGTTCAGCTAAAGTGCCTGTGGTCATAACCTGGTCTGATGGGTATGAGCTGGGGTATGTGGGGGTGTCAGTATGTATTACAGCGCTTATTGCACGTGTCTGTGCAATGTCCTACCTGCGGGCTATGTATACTAGGCAGGTCCTGAGGCCAAGAGGTGCGGAGTTTATACCTATAGTCAACAAAATAGTCGATGGGGCTACAATGTGTTATGTATATTCAGTAGCGAATTATTTGCGACGGCCCGTCTCCGGAGAAATTCATTGACTTTGTTGTGAAATTATCCCCAAGAACTGTCAAGGAAAGAATTTTCCAAAAGCGCGCACCCCCTAGTCAAAGCCTGGATCCGCCACTGATATGGGCATTGGCTAACAACTTATGTTTTATTATGACTAAACTACGAAAATCTCGAAACAAGCTGTCATGATAAGGAAACTGGCTCAGGCTCATGTCTGGTATTGTATTTATAAGTGATCTAATTATATCTATTACCTTCTTTCTTTTGTATTTTTGATATGTACCACGATATGCACGGGAGCAGAAATAAGACATCATTCACAGGCTCGGTGGGGTGCAGAGAAGGGTATTCTGTCTTTACGTTTAACTGTCTATATGTAATCATTATCTGCCCCCCCCCCCCCTACCCCTCCATGCATACCCGTCTTAGTACAGTTCATCGAACTGATCGTACAGCACTGCTATTTAGGGACTACCCATCTACATCTTTAACCACTACATCACATAGGAACTGGGCCAATGGCTTACCCACAAGTTCTACATACCATGTCTGACATTATCCATAACCCATATTGCTTAGGGCTACCCCTTCTATCTACTGCGAAGTTAAGGTTCAACACCCTCCGGGTCTTTTAGGTCTCCTAATAACATGGAAAGAATGTGTATCCATGTAAAGTCCTTTCATGTATGCCATGACTCTACTGGAATGAACCTTGTATTCAAGGCTATTATCAAAACCATCTTTTGTTTTCCTCGAGAGTATTCCTCAGAATTATGGAAAACCATTCACCTTAACCTTAAAACTGTATGTCATAATACAATATTCGACGATATAATGTTTTAAATTGAACCATGTAATGGTCTTACTTTTAATTGGAACATACTGTAATATCGTAAAACATCTAGACTCAATAGACCACCGCATTGACTATAGAATCTGTGCGCTGAAAATAAACTTACCAGGATGAACAGATACTTCATTCTGTTTAAAAAATTATTTTATTCTGTTTACAAATTATGATAATGCCCCATTCTAAGCAGTGTCTAGGTCCCTATGCAGTTAGTGCTGAGGAGAGATGCAGTAGGGACGGTAACAGACCCACAGGTTAGCTTGTACAGGCGGGTGGTTGTGATCTATGGTTCAAAAACACCTCGGCCACTCCTCCCTCTCTGCCCCCAGCCCTCCCTGTCTGCAGATTACCCGGATGTAACTAGTCTACCTGCCACCAGGGGGACTGGGGGATAACTGTAGGTAGTGGGGGCAAGTTCTGCTACCTGCCTATAGTATATGTGCAGTCAATTTAACCATTTAAAGGCGATATACTGCTTTAATCATTTTCACTCTGAGTGAGTTACTCGCGAGCAATGCATTCACGCATCATGCAGACCCTTGATTAGTGCATCAAGCCCGTATGAGCAACCTGTGTTGGGGGTTAATTGCCAGATCTGCATTCAAGCATCATTGTGGTAAAGACCATAATACATCAAAGCACTAAGCGGCCCTTAAAGGGCTGACTGGCTGCGCATGCGCACCTTGATCTGGTACCTGGAGAGTGATTAGTGGGTGTCAGACACGCCTCCCCCCTCACAGGCCGCTAACCCATATCCCTGCAGACGTCTCACTGCATCCCCACCTTCTGCCACCATGAAATGTGCCACTTTATGTTTGTTTTCTCTCGCAGTGGCTTCCTATCTACGACATTCCGCACTCACTGCCTCACCCTACTTTTTTTTTCTAAGTTTGCACTTTTTTTTTGCGCTGCCTTCCACCCTGCTTCCATTGCAGTATCTGGTTTCCACTGCTGCTTATTTCAATGACCGTTGTGCATGGCAGTGGCTTCTTGGAAACTCAGCTGCCTTGCCCTACGCAGCTTGGCTTCCATCCTAGCTTACACTGCCTATTTAAGGTTATTTCTCTCGCTGGTCTCAATCTCTCCCCCCTGCCAACCCCTGCCTGAATTTTAATCATGTGTGATGACAGTGTTGTCCGCTCTACATCTTTACCAGCCTTAGGTTGACACTGTCTATTTGACGAGTATTTTAGGCATTTTACCAGTCCTGTCACCTTGAATCGCTTGTTAATTTTTCAAGTTTATAAACCTTGGCATAAAGATTAATATCTGTGTATTGCAAAGTAGCGACGCATCTTTTATAATTTAGACCTTATGTTAATGTAGAAACAATGCTGTTTGGCTAGATCGTCTTAGAATTACGAGACAGTCTCAAAATATTATGGATTCGTTAGTATATTGCAGCCCTAAGGCAAGATGTTCTGCTCTGAGCACAGGAGCTTAATCTATATTACATTACCGTCTGAGACCAATTATCTCCAACACACTGAGGGGAAAACACAACCTACTGCTGAGCTGCTCCTTGGTGAGTAGCACCTGCTCAGGCTGACCCCCTGTCTAGAGACATTCCAACCATACTAGTGGCTGAGCTATGATTAAACTCATGCATGTCAGGGCCGTAGTTCTGAGCATTACATTTGTTTAAATACCGCCTGATGAAGTACATATAATCATACAATATTTTGCAATGAGTTCATTGATTCCCCTCTCTCTCTCTCTCCATGTCC
Source organism: Harmothoe impar (assembly GCA_947462335.1). Lineage (NCBI taxonomy): Eukaryota > Metazoa > Annelida > Polychaeta > Phyllodocida > Polynoidae > Harmothoe > Harmothoe impar. The sequence goes on from OX381707.1 coordinate 23,533,341, forward strand.
ATGAATCCCAAATGAAAGTGGCTGAATGCTGTTCTCTAGTTTTGTATGGAATTTTAATCACCTCGATTTATAAAATGTCCTAGTGAGGTAGGGTCAATCATGTATATTTTCAATCATAGCACCATCGATGTGCTTAAGCGTTGTGACTACAATATAGGCACTAAAGGGACATTCTATTGGAACAAAACTGCTCCAAACCCCACCTTCCTCCTTTCAACATTCCACACATGCCAGTGGTCGCTTAATGGTTAAACTATAGCTCCTCCATATCAGGGCCCAAGTTCTGCTTGCTTTTATAAGATCAACATCAGGAGGTCAAACTTGTCAAACTTCATATGTAATACTATTGATGCGCTTAAGGGACGTGACCCCAATAAACGAAAACATGTATGTTGTCAATTCAGAATTGTACAGTCAGAAAACATTATCAAAATACAGTCATGATCTGGGTCCTTAATGCACAGTTCATAGATGATTTTAAAACTATTCAGAAAAAGACTTAGCGCCTTCCATATCCTGTCTCTGGACATACCAGTGATTACTCTATTGTTGAACTCAGACATGGCAGACCACAGTTTCGTATGAATAATACATTTCTAATGTATGTATGTATTTATCTTAAAGGATGTAACTCCAATGAAAGGATATATAGAGTCTTGGCTTAAAAGGTACATTTTATTGGAGAGAAACTGTTCTGACGGATACCCTTTCATCAATATGCATGGACATGCCATCCGTACCAGTGTTTGTTTTTATCTTTTGAGACTTTAGCAAAGATTAAAGTGAGGAGGTCAAGGCGGTAACATCTCAGGCCTAACTCAAGTAATGTGCTAAAATACTGTATTTAGAAAAACCTAATAATATCATTTATAGTCATTTCATGGAGCAGGAGCTCTTCTGAAAAAAAACACGTTGCTCCTTCCATATCAGTATTAGATCGAACAGGTACTATCATTGGCATCGGTTCCAGTTATCTGCGGAAACATATGAAATACAGGTAGATTCCAGAGAAAAAAGTACATCAATCAGACCTCATGGTGTTCTGATCATATGGTTATCTTCCATTTACACCTGCCTTAGACAGTGATACATTTCCTGGAGTTATCTAACTGTCTTATGTTGGTACTAAAGATATGCCATTTATTCTAGACGTTTTTATAACTGCACTATGGCGTATTTAGTGCTGAGAAGTGGGTAGGTGAGGAGAACGAATCGGGAGTAGGATGGGGGAGAGGTGATAAAGTCTGATGGAGTGGAAGATTAAAAAATCGACAGGAAAGTATGGCAAGAGGGGACCTGACATACTATGGACTGATTCGAGATGGTGGTTCTTAAGCCCTCGATTTGATGCTCGATCGTTGATCCATCAAGAGAAATAGACTGTATTATGGCAAGAGGGATCTGTAACAAATGTTTATTTGAAGGCTCAAGAATCAGTGCTGAAGTGTTATTTTTACTGTAAAAGGTGTGATCAAGGACACAAACTCTTGAATATTCATCTTAATTCACTGAATCACCATAAGTGAATAAAAGTTGGTCTGAATGATGCCTTCAAAGACACTGATAGCAAGCAGTATTGGGAGCAGCTCTATGCTGATCTGTATGTTAGATGAAACACCTACACTTACACATAATGACTTGCTTATGAACACGTCAGTACAGAAGAGGTTGTACGGCGGACTGCCTAGTGCCCACTGTGCAGTAGTTACCTCCCCATAGTTATACCCTACAGTAAGGAGGTGATCGGAGTCACAGCAGGATCCTGAGGCTTCTGTACAGGATCAAAGTCTGAGCCGCCCATCTTTTAACCCCTTCATAACTGTAGTATGTAACTGCCAAACTCATTTAATGACAATAAATACATCTGGAGACATTATTTCGACTTATATATGTGTAGTAAGCTAACTAGATCTATAGAACTCAAAACATGTTGACAGGTATTGCAAAGAGCATGAACTAGGTAAATGCAGGAGACAGGACATCGTCTTAACTACCCAGCAAAGGTCAAAGGTGTTTACAAAACCCTAAACAAAAACCTCAGACAGACCTCAGTATACAGGTGTAGTAGTACACAGCTGGTATACAGGTCTGTGTGTGAGCTGCACACCTGTCCTGCTACCCCTGACCTACTGCCTGACAGTGCGGAACACCCAGTCACTGACCCTGTATATGCCACGTCTCCCTGCATCAGCAGCCCTGCAGTAGTTAGTGGGTGTCAACAGTAGCCTTTGGTCCGGGGGAAAGCTTGATTGTGAGCTACTCCTAGCATGGATGGGTCCTGCACCAATATTTCTTGAGTTCCATGCAGGAGATGCATGGCACTATACCAATTCTCAGAAAAGGTAAAAAGTACACAACGCATACTATTTGCCATATTGATGAAAGTAGTCTAAATACTCTGATTAACTTCAAATTCTTTTATTTTAAATCTAAATGATCCTTCACAGAAACCAGTGCAGCCTTGAATCAACACCCCCATCTGCTCAACCAACAATCTTTTTTAATGATAATTCAACATTGCACAAATTGCTGTGTCTTGCGCCAAATGCTAAAGATGTACTGCACTATACAACCCAATGCACTCTATGTGCATGGTATTTCATTGCCAATGATGTGTGTTCAGGATTTTTAACCACACAATACATTAGAACTTCATTGGATAAATAGTCAACAATATAATAGCTTTGTATCAAGACAACAATACTGCCTTGTACACCAAAGTATATCCCCATCAGTGTACAGCAGACATACCTTGCTAGGTCCTATATACCTGACAGCGCCCCTACCCACCTGTTCCCCCCAGGGAGCTTCTCTGACCTTTGTCGTGTACATAAAGATAAACCCAATGAGCAGCTTATACAACCTCATTACAAATGCCACATTCTGCTGCCCACAAACCCTATTTGTGAGCTTTTATTTCCTGCTATCTTATATTGGAGATACTTTGGGCCGATTTTAAAAGAAAAAGGTCCCAGCAGTCATCGCCAGTATCAGTATTGCCTTGGCTTGCACTAACCAAGTCAAATTAGATAGGATATACCAAAACCAGATAACGCTTGGCATGAATAAACTCAAGTTACCACTGTATAGATTGTGGTTGGTTGGTTTTTCCACTGAGTATGACAACAGCTGAAGAGTTACTCATCAACGTATACACAGGTGTCAGCAAGTCACCTAGGACTGAACAAGGACCAGACACCAGGTGGTCTGGTATTCAGGGGCTGAGTAGGGAAAAGTAACAGGTTTAGATACGTAGTAGGTGATCAGATGGGCAGGGTATATTTGGATGGGGAATGATAAGGATTTGACCAAGAATACAGGTATACAGTGAGAGGGCTTCCTTAAATCAGCCCAAAGCAACTCAAGGTGGACATGAAAGTTGACATGTAGGGTGTATCGGCTAGGGCCCTTTGTAATGAGGTCGTATGAGCTGCTCATCAGGTTTATCTTTATGTACAGTACAAAGGTCAGAGCAGCTCCCTACCTTAGTGCCCCTGGAGGGGGGGGGGGCTACAGGTGGGGGTGGGGCTGGGTAAGATGCGTACCACCGAGCATGGTATGTCTGTTGTACATATGTCTATTCAAGGGGGGACTGTGTGATATAGTACTAATAGACATCAGGTATTTTATATTGTTTAATTGCTAAGGTATAACAGGTTGCACACTGGAGTACTCCATAGCATTTGGTTGACATACCCTTATTAATAAAGGGCACATAAATTAGCGTAATATTGAATGAACATTGAAACTAGTTGATCAACTAGTTGGCAATGTTGACTTTAGTTTGCACTTGTTTCTGTATCCACTGGCCTGGTTCAAATGAAAAAGAGAAATTACATCACTTTAAGTTAAACAGTGTAAGTTGATTTCATTCATCAGTACAGTCTATGAGCTCAGAATATCAGAGCAGGAGACATCTATGTTGGGTGTGGCTCACAATCCCCCCACAGTCAAACTATCCCACCAGACCAAGAGCTACTATTGACACCTGCTAACTACTGCAGGGCTGCTGATGCAGGGAGACGTGGCATATACAGGGTCAGTGACTGGGTGTTCCGCACTGTCAGGCAGTAGGTCAGGGGTAGCAGGACAGGTGTGCAGCTCACACACAGACCTGTATACCAGCTGTGTACTACTACGCCTGTATACTGAGGTCTATGTGGCATTTTGTTTGGGGTTTCCTTATCGTGGCATTTTTGTTTGGGATTTTGTATGTATGTGGCCCACAAAGGGTTAATTAACAGCTGGTTAAGAGGTGGGCGGATCAGACTTGGATCCTGTACAGCAGCCCCTTGGTCCTGCTGTGACTCTGATAACCTCCTTACTGACTATGGTATAATGGTGGAGAGGTGACTGCCATAAATTCTTGCGTATAAACCTAACTCACATATACATATATATATATGTATATATATATGTATATATATATATATATATATATATATATATATATATATATATATATAATATATATATATATATATATATATATATATATATATATATATATATATATACATATATATAAGCTGCACCATTAACTTCAACAAATTGTACGAGCCTAACAGAGGGTCGGAAAATCGCCATCATAGTACTTTACTGTACTACACAGTGGGCACCAGGTTGTCCGCCATACAACATCCTCGATAATCAGTTGTGTGAGCTCTTTCATGTGTACAGGTGTCAACTCTGTCACCTCAATACAAATCAGCATGAAGCTGCACCCAATACCATGCTCTTACCATCAATGTCTTTGGTATCGTTCTGACTAACTATGAGGAAGTTGTTATGAGTACAGTAAATATGATTTTCAAGAACAGCAAAGATCCTACTTGGTTCCCCCGAACCAAGTCTGGGTGAGAAGTATATTTAAACAACATACTAAACTATCAAAATAATGTATTTAACTTTCTGTAACGTCTAACCGTATAAAGGGGCCATGAAGAAACATTCTGACCTGAGACGTAGTATGGTGTACTACCTTTACATGTTTACTGTGTTGTTACTGTACAAGGGACATAGATCTATATGCATATCTTGTCGCTGTTTTGTATCGCTCACAGCACGACGACAGCTGAGGAGTTACTCATCAGCGTATCCACTAGAGGCCACCACTGGTGTCAGCTGACAGGGAGGGAGGCGCCCAGAACCAGTCTGAACGAGAACCAGCCATCAGGTGGTCTGGTACTGGGGCTGTGTAACTGCTAAATGTATCAATCGCTTAGTAGACACCATATATCTGATAATCGATCAAAATGGCCCATGAAGAATCAAATAAAATAGGGAATAAGCATAAAATAGGAACTTCCAAAGTAGGTTATTTGTTTTAAACATGGGAACATAAGTCTGCTCTTCTGGGACTGTGTTGTTGTGAGCAACCATTGTTCTTCAATTAATTAACGAAGGTTAATTAACAGACTCCCAGTCCCATTCTCAATGAGGATCGGCTACGAGTTTTCTTAAATCATTTTCTAAAGAGTTAGCAGTGGGATGTCGTTACACTGGATGTCTCTCTAGGCTACTACTGATTACATTTAGTTGATACACCTTGCTTTTGATACAGTTAGCGGTTGTGTTGTGGATTACTAAGGAGTGTTACAAATAACAGTGTTGATACTCTTAGTAGCACTGGAGGGGAGGGGCGTTAGCGCAAAGTGTGGCAAGTGTGTAAATTATATATGGAGGTGGTCTGCAGGTGGGATATCTGGATGAGGAATAGGAGGGATACAACTGCGAAAACAAGTGCGCAGGGGGACAGGAATTAGAAAGGGGCTATAACACAAGGGGACATGCTTATTTGTTTCTTTAGGACATGCAGCTAATGGGGGAAGCAGATTAAAGGAGTGGACTTATACACCGGGACAAAAAAGGTGTGTTTCATACAACAGAGTAACAAGCTGGGTCGGACAGGTTTTCTTTTTTACATTTTATTGTGTAAGGAACCTAGAATGAGTCCGGCAAGTCAGGAAGCAATTTCCTAGGTCAGACAATTACTCTAGCCCCTAAAGTAAGCTTGTTCTTCCACACCAAAATATTGCTAAATTTTTGCAATTTTTGAATATATGTTTTAAAAGAGAGAAGGAAATTAGGAAAACATGCTAGGGTCGGCCCCAGAGGAGCAACTTGAAATCTAAGGCTAACACGAGAATGCACTTTGTCTATAGCCTCTTATGATGCATGGCAGGACAGTGTAGTACATTAAGGTTGCGTTTAGTAATGGTGTGTGAGGACAAGGTGCTAACATCTACAGATATAGGCCAATGTATAGGACACATGAGAAGCTCTAGCTCAAACAACACAGTGATGATGGATTATGAGATGAAAAACGCCCAAGGGTGATGGGATGAGAGGGAAAATGTCACATAAAAATAGGCCTGCTGAATGATGCGTCTAGTATAGGGAGCCCGTCATGACACATGAGTGATGCGAATGGTTGATACAATTACCAGCACGCACGGGATAGCTTTCCTAGGTGAAAGGACAAACGTTTAGAGCATTATCTTAATCAGACTTTTAAGATGATCTTACTTGTCTTAAATTGTTTAGTAGCTGAATCTTTAGTATTACTATTACTATCTAGTATGTAATGGGGGGCTCTGCCCCCAAGCCCCCTTTTTTCTCTTTTTCTTATGTTTCATTCCTGTCTTAAACTATCTTAATCCCCTCTTAAGACTTATCTTAGACTATCTTGAAAGTATTACTGCCCAATTTTAAGACACTGAATTAAGACATTAAGATTTAAGATTAAGATAACACTCTAAACGTGTGTCTTCTCACCTGGGAGAGCTATCCCGTATTTACCAATTACCACACCATCATAGTCAAGGGGAAAGATAATTGAGAACAACTGAGCCATTTCTCATTCCACTTTGTTTTATTTTGTCCTGCACTCCTGAATAAAGGGTGCTAGCTTCTGATGATAGCTCTTATTTCACAGCAGCATGGAGGTTGATGTGCGCATTAATTGACTATGGGCAGCCCTACACTAATCTAATAGCCACGACCCTTAGTATGTAGTGACTATCCCAGGTTGGTCATAAGGGCATTGCTCAGGCATGACCAAGTGCTATTCAAGAATGACTGAGGCAAAATAACTAATGCCTCACTCAAAAGGACTTAGCCTGAAATGGAAAGACTAATGTTAGTTGGCCAGTACTGAACAACTTGACAATAATTAACTAACCTAGATTGGTTGTATAGGGAGCCAAAATATGACTAACTAGGTTGAGCACTATACTGAGAGGTTGGTCATATAGGGAACCAGAGAATATCAGTGTATAGTCAACAAGCGAGATAACATTTCAATAGACTAAAAGGAGTGTGCATTTTTTTTGTAATCGTTTATTCTTTTATCTGTTTCAATTCAAATTATCACAGATTATGATAGGGGGAGCAAATGTTAACAAATGACCATTTCCGATGACGTCACGGGGCCCTTGAATACGGACGCAGCATATTCAAATCAATGAGACAGCTGTACTTGGTAAAAAAAATAAATGCACAGCCCAGGTTTTTTTTACATTGTTACCTACCACCTGATAAGTACGTATATTGCCTGTCATGAAATAATCATCGAAACTATATTTGCTCTTTTCTTCACCTTATTCCATCTACCATATTGTTCAGCTCACCCGGACCCACCTTTACACTCTGAGGGCACTTACGCTATCTAAGTTAACGGAAATGACCTAATGGATGTAGGCCTATACTATGAAGGTATTTCCCTCCCCTCATACCCTCAGCCAATGTATTTCCTCTAATGACTGAGAGCCTCATACCAATACATGGTTGTAGGGGAGCTGAGATACTCCATGTTCATCCCTTCCCTTGGGCAGCCCAACCACATCCCATAAATCAGAAGATCCTTGGTTCTGCAAGCACAACGAAGGATATTTGTTTTCTTTCCCAAACCTTAAACAAGAGTTTCTCAAAAGTCAAAGCATGTCAATCTCCGTGTTGGATGGATTGAGAAGAAATCCCAGCAAGAACTTCTGCTCACATGAGTTTTTAGCCATATGTATAGGCGATGAGTTCTCTGGATAGAGGATCTCACACCATCATTTTCACCCAATTACGCCAAATAGAAAATCCTAGCTGTAAAACAGTTTCGATCGTAAAACAGTTTTCCAAAATTCATGGGATAAAGATTTTCAAAATATTGTTATATTTATTTGTTTTATTCTAGCATTTTTTGTTGAAGAAAAAAAATATCCACATTTTTCCGAAGGATCCTCCCCAGCTGTGCTCCCCCTGACCTTAGTGCCCTAAATAGTTGTCACACCACAGGACTTAGGGTATGAACTTAAATACCCAATAATCTTAGTATTTTCTTGTTACTAGAGGTCTGATATACAGCGACTAGATATGATGAATCCCAACCTAATTTTGGTTCTTTGGTTCAAAATTTAGAAAATCTGACCTACATACCGTTATTGCCTGAGACACCTCCTTATTTTTTGCTGATGCGTCTTTGCATATGTTGGTCTACATCACCCTTCAACCTGTTTACAGAACTGTCAAAGCAGGTAACTGACTTAGATCTCTATGTCAGAACCACTACATATATTGATGGAATTACACCAAGGGGGTTTCCTGATATTGTGCTGTGCACGACTGTGCTCAGGTTATGTGCATTACCAGATTACCTTGTTATATATTGTGGCATGAGCTGGACACTTAATCTAAATCAAATACCTGGAGTACAGCTAACATGTTGGAACTTGTCTTCGCTAGAAGTGGTATTATGACGGGAGAAGACCACTGGCAGAAGGGATCGTATATATACTATAGATCACAATTTGACCACTGTAATGTTAGCGGTATATTTTACCAGCTGCAGTCACATTCCTTTGCATCTTCCCATTATTACATTGGTTTCCACTGTGTTTCAAACTAATATTGACGGCAAACTACCATCTCAATTTTATCACATTCTCCCCATCCTTATTTTATACTCCACACCTGTCATCGAGATACATCTCCTCCAGGGTCTCCAGACCTACCTTTGTATTGCCTCTACAGATCCGGGTATAGCGTCGGTCCCTTGGTACAACACTCCATAGATGTCCAGCAACAGACCATGTATGGGCTTCACCTGTTTGCCCACTCGTGGGTACAGCACCCCCTTCTTCTGTATACAATGTCCGAGGTACCAGTCACCCGCTCCTTTAGGGGCCTCCTCATCCTCCTCACCTTCAATGCCAGCACCATTCATTGCCGCGGGGTGCTGGGTGGTAGACATATCTAGGGGTAAAGAGACAGGTGGCTACAGGCACCTGGAGTAGGGGACCCTGGAGGAGGACTAGGGGACTGGTGCAACAAGTGTCGCCACCTGGTTATTGGCAGCAGGACTACTGGGCTGGAACCTGGTGGGGTTAGTTGGAAACACATGGTGGCATTTGCACAAGTCTGCATTGTCTACGTGTTGGTTCCAACGTGTGAGTAGATCTGGCAACCCTTTAGAAGTATAGTATATATTGATTCAATGCCAGGGCTGCATTCAAGCTTCATGTCGACCCTGTATGCCTAAGCTGCATCCATACATCATGACGACAAGTGGCATAATTACTCTTAAAGCAGCATGCGGCCATTATAGGGTTACAGGGGCTCACCACTGACACGTCAGCACTAGAACAGGACTAGGAATGTAACTGGTACACAGGTCATTCTCAGTAGTCATACTCTAGACAGCATTGACTCTAACTGTAGCCTACTGATAGGTAGATACATAGAGTTATTTTGTATGTAAAACTAACCAAAATCAATCAGGGTAACAGACAGATAGATATAATATTACTGACTCTCACTTAATGCAACTGTCTGAGCATGATTTAGGCGACTCCCTATCCTGTACACACCTATTATGTGGTTCCTGTAAATGATGTACCCTTATAAAGGTAAAGTCCATAGGTGTATCATCATCACTAAAGAAAATAATATATGGAAAATTGACAGTCCGATAGTATCGCTCACCTGTACTAGAAACTACTATATTGGGTCGAAATAGACCCGCAGCATTCCCAAATAGGCTTACACACATCAGTCTGCCCATTCCTGATGCCAAGTCATCCCTCTCTTTTCCATGGGGTAGAACTCATGGATACTTCATTTGATGGAGTCCCCCCCCCCTCCCCTCGACCGTGTGCTAGACACTGCGGCTACCCTGTCTCCACCTGATGTGAAACATCTGAAGCAAAACTGTCTGAGGGGAACACTGGAGTAAATTGCTATTGCATGCATTTCGACTATAATGCATGGAGACTGCTATATTTTGCCTGGACTCAAACCACAATGCCCCCCCTGTAGCCGGCCCCTCTTCATGTAGTACATCAATAGTGCATCAATGCATTATCGGTGCTACGCTGGTGTTAACAGTTTTATAATCGAATGTTTCAATTAAAGCATTGAAAATAACTGTAGACAAATGCATTGATTAATTATTTGTTTAACATTGTATCCAATTTGATCAGACCAGTGGTCTCTGCTATGATTCTGGTACAAAAATGAACATAAATACAATAAAATCAGTGCAAATTAAAACAAATTTCAGATCTTGGATTTCCGACTGGGCCCTACCACCTTATTGCCTAAGCTGACCCCAAAAGATGGTGTGTATTGCACATAACCGGACTGAAGTGTTAGAGCTTATACTACTAAAGATTAAAAGTATATATTTTCTTTTCCACAAAATGTATCTACCTCTTGTGGTTGTCAGTTACATGTTGGCTATATAACCTAAGCGGTGGGTGGCCGGGCATTGACACCTTGTAAGCAGTCAAAACTACACTCGGCCCAATACAAGGGTCGGCTTATTTGTCTCAATCACACCTCTGTCAAGTTACTCTTTCAGTGCACATTTTTTCGTCGGGATGGACCCTCTGGATGGCCTGGAAGTGCCAGTGGTGGTCTTTTTATGTGACCTGGGGTTGGAAAGAACTAGAAAGGGGTGGGACATTACTCTTCAGAGGAAATGGAGATCAATGGCTGAGAAAAGGGTGGCGTCAGCAGTTTGGCTTACTAGTGATAAGTCAAGTAGTACTTACATTACTACAAGGTTAACAATGAATGCTCATTTTGTATGGGGTATACTGTCTTGAAGTATATGCCCTATATATAACTGGATACTTCATATGTAGAAAAAACAATAACCTTCCATTGCGCTGTGTACATAATTACAAACCAAATTTTATAATGGCGACAAGTGTAGAATATCCTCATGTCTGACAATCTACCTTTATCTTAATGATACAAATGATACTGTATATTTTTCACACCTCCTTATTTTTCATCCTCTTACTAGTCATAGCTTGATTACAGTTTAAAATCAATTTACCCTTTGCATGACCTACAGATACTGTTCAGTTTGAGCAAGCAGTTCAGAACTATTTTTGTGTGTAAAAGGGTTCATAGCTGTTAACAGTTAAGGGGTGGATCATCCTCAGTTGCAACTACCTGCTTTCCATTACAAGCTCGCACCCACATAGCATCACAACTTTGTTTAGTGGAACACATGGCAGGCAGGGTAAATCGTGTTTTGCAGAGAGACTCATTTATCAGCCCTCATGTGCTTGTATAGCTGTAATAGCATGCGATTCAGAATGTAATAGATTAGGAGGGCTTTCGGGTTGTTGTACTAGCCTCTGGCAATTACTATGAACTTTTTCGGTGTTTCTTGCCACACCCAAAGAAAAGTAAGATAATAATTATATTGCTCACAAAAGAACTAATGGAAACATGTAAAAATACTTCCAGTGAAATGACCTTGATTTACCTTTACCAGCAGGGCCTGTGCTCTTGCTATGTTCTGTGAAGCTTGATGTCTCATACTGTGATGACTTCTGTCCTTGAATTCCTGTATTTGATTTTGACACATTCAGATGTTTTTAAAGAATACTTCTCCATGAACCTAGTGGGCCATCTATTAAGGACCAACTCCTACACCCCTGACTGCCGCCCCTGAGGGTCTAGGGATGGATTTAGTTTGTGTGCAAATCACGCATTACAGGCTGAAGGGGGTCGACATCAGCATAACGCAGACTTATCACATAAGTCATTTCGATAGCTTCATATAGTAGAGCACTCGGGTATTCAAAAAATGTGGCGTCAGCATCTCCCTGCTCTACTATATACTACTAGGCTGAGATGCATTCACAGTTATAAAAGAAGTGCCACTTAATCACCAGAAGCTTATCTGCTTTCCGACGCCAATCTCTCAACACGGTCCCTAATCTTACCATTAAAAATAGAGGCTTACACATCATCACCACGATATGGCATTATGAAAGAGATGTCTCAAGATGTTGTTTAACATACTCTAGAATAGTAATAGCTTACTATTACATTGGAAGTACATACAAGCAGTGTGTTTTAGTTTGGGAAAAACAGTATTAGCTAAACCTGGGCTCGACTCCCTTCCTTTTCGATACCTGAAGGTTGACCAGGAAAATAACCTAAACCAATACTCTTATCAAGAAACATTTAGGGTGAATGATCACAGAGAAGTGAAAAAGGTCCATCCGTATCATTGAAAGGGAACATAATTCGAAATCCAAAAGTGCAATGCTGTGTACATCGTACATCTGCCCATGATCCCAAATGGCTGCCTTTCCCTTGGATGTTCTATTCACAGATGGTAACCAATATTGAGTGAGTGCCCCCCCCCCCTCTGGTGATGGACAGTGCACCTACTGTGTATCCACCTGATGTGAAACATCTGAACTACATTTGAAGAGTTTGGATGCAAAACGACATAAATCCATCCCAGAATTGAAGCACATAGTGCTTTTTGTAAAGATACCCTGGGGTCAATTATAATAATTTGGTGACGTAATGTGTACTGAGCAGACCCTAATGGCATGAAAAATAGTTAATTTCGGAAAAGCTGTTTGTGGATTATATCTAACCACCTCTAAACAAGCCTTTTGCCGAATTTTGTCTCTTTTTTCGGAAATGGCGCTTATAGATGTCATTTTGCATCCAAACTCTTCATTTGCTTGAGGGAGACACTGGAGTAGATTGACAGTGCAAACCAACCTTTAGATTAATTGGTTTCTGTGAGTATTCTTCTTATATACATCAATAAAGACAATGTATTGGGATTTTATGTTTCAGTGCCAGACAGTATCTCCCCTATCAAGATAATTATATACAAGGGGAGGGGAGGGATAGCTATGACAACAGCTTCCATGATAATTTTCTCTGAATGTAAATGAACCTAATTACATACACAAAAGAAGTGAAATTGCTGGTATTTTCACATGAAAAATTCACATACTATTATCTAGCTACAATCATTTCAGTAAATTGTTTATAACAATCTTTGATATTTTCTTTTTGAATGAAATGACAGACCTTAAATGTTTCTTTTCTTAATTTTGTTAACATAGACACCTAGCTTTTATCCTGTTAAAAATGAGACCTTTGTTTAATGTCATTTCAGGGCAAATGCATGCACAATGATAAAATGCCATCATACTTACAGTAAAATTTGTACAAACCAAAACAATTTGCAGAAAATAACAAAGATAGCGTTAAGCATTGTCCCTATGTGACCCAAATGCACTTGAGTATCTGCAACTATACTAGAGTAGACCAAATCAAAATTATATCTTTTCTATCTTTATCACCAAATGCAACTACCTCCTGTGGTTGTCAGTCACACGCTGGCTATTATAACCCAGATGGTTGGGGGTCGACCAGTGACACCTTAGTAGCAGTCAGAACTATACCCCACCTGATACCAAGTCCTACCTAGATCTGTCTCAGTCAGACCTCTGTCAAGTCACTACTTCAGTATACAATTTTTCTCAGGGCGGCTTAGAGTTGCTAAATCCTTGAGAGATGGGAGTAGTAGTCTTTTTGCGAGACCTGGGTTGGGAAGGGGATAGGAAGGTGTGAGAAATTACTCCATAGTAGTAATAGAGATTAATGGCAAGTGAAAGGGCGACGTCAGCAGTTTAGTTTCTTAGGGATAAGTCAAGTACTACTTATATTACTACAAAGTTAACCCATTCTTTATAATGTATCCTGCTTAGTATAGTATGACCCAATGTCTTTCACTGAACATTGATTCTTTTCTTATTAGATTGAATTGGTATTATGTTTCGAAGATACAGATTTGAAAGTCATAGATTTATGTGACTGCTCTACTTTACAATAATTACTTACACATTGGCATCACAGAAAATATGCATTGATGTATCATTTTTCTCCACGTCAGAGTTAGACGAATGTCTATTGGAAAGTTACCTTCTTATACAATGCTGTGAGAGAGCAAGTACTCTGTGAGCAGGCCGTTAGCACTGTTCCGAGCCGTATTGGATGTTGTGAAGAGTACCTGTCTCAACAAATTAACAAAGTGCCAAAGGGCCGCGTCCTCATCAACAGTTGATCAAAGGGATTCCGGCATGAGCCGTTTAACTCCTTATCCAGCTTATTAGGTAGGGTTTCAGTATTTAGTTGGTGTCAAGTCTGTTCACAAATTGTTCCCTTAGCCTAAGTTGCAGACCAAGAAAAGAGAACTGGTTAGTTTTTGTGAACTACCTGCAGTAAAGAACTGAGGACGCTCAGTCCAGGTACAACTACCCACATTCCATTACAAGCTTGCACCCACATAGCATCACAACTTTGTTCAGTGGAACATATGGCAGGCACACTGAGATCAAGGTAGAGTATATCATGTTCTGCAGAGAGACTCATTTATCAGGCCACATGTGCTGTAATAGCCTGCAATATAGGGTAGATTCACCATGGGTCGGACACATACCTTGAAATGGACACATGATTTTGTGGTTATTCAAGGATTGTAAGGGCTTTTTTTCATGAATTATGGTAAAGTTTAAATGTTATCATTTGCAAAACACCAACACTAGTAGTCGTATAATACATTTTTAACCTCAAATTTCACTATCCGTCCCAGGGTATGTTTCCGACTCGTGGTGAATCTACCCGAGAGTGAGTGAGTGGCTACCTCTGGGCTTAAGTTAAAAGACGGTTGCCAATTACTATGATGCGTCTTTCATCTCCTTTTTTGTAATAAACAAAATGAGTTGATTTGTAATATATTGCTCACGAGAGAACTATGGAAAATGACTTCATATACATCGGGGTAAGGGTTGAAAAGAAAACATGAATGTGTTATCTTAGACTGTACCCAAACTTTGCCTTTTTAATTTTTAGGGTAATCTTTTGAGAAATTCTTGGTGAAAGACGTATTGAGCTCAATTTGTCTGTTTGGATTAAGAAAACATTATTCAACAAGCAGAAGAATGCATTCTTAGACCTCAGAATCCAAAAAGGGGCCCATTATTAAACAGCGGAAACTAATATCATTTTCATTATTTATTTAGATAATCCTCTATATCATAGGAGGAGTGACTAATTACAAGCACTTATGGAAGTTCAGCAGACTATTCTCTATTAAATAAATAGCATGCTGAATGTTCAAGCCGTAGTGCTCTAGGGTTAAGTATGTTGCTTCGTTATCTCCCTTCTTTACTACTACTAGGCCTAGATGTCTTCACAACTTAAGAAAAACTGATAATTAATCACCCTGCCCTGGCCCATCCTCCCATGGCAATCTCTCAACATAGTTCTTTCGTGAATCTCACTATGTAAAAACACAAGCCATCTTATCACCACCATGATAGGAATTTAGTAGAAAGTTGGTTTAACATACGCTATAGTTTACTACTATACACTGATAATAATGGACCTGGAAATGTTAGTCACTACGGACTACATTTCTATAGTCACATGAATGTAGCAAAAACGACTATACCAAGTTAGTCACCTATGTCTATAGTGAGTTAGTCATATAGTCAACCTATAGTCAGCCATTAAATCGGCTGATTTGGGCTATATAGTCAAGTGACTATGAATTTAATGGTTTCATGGTCTAAAGTAGTCAACATGACTAATAGATATAGTCAATCATGAGAAATAAGGGAAACTTAAGTACTGAAGGCAGGTCAAGGTTCAGCAGGGTAGACATGGCTAGGATAAGGCAGGGCAGGGGACAGGCTAGGATAAGGCAGGGTGGGGGGCAGGCTAGGATGAGGCAGTGCAGGGGACAGGCGAGGATAAGGCAGGGCGGGGGAAAAGCTAGGATAAGGCAGGACAGGGGACAGGCTAGGATAAGGCAAGGCAGGGGACAGGCTAGTAGGATAGGGCAGGGCAGGTCAGGGCAGGGACAGGCTAGGATGAGGCAGGGCAGGGGACAGGCTAAATAAGGCAGGCCAGGGGACAAGCTAGGATAAGGCAAGGCAGGGGACAGGCTAGGATAACGGCAGATCAGCTGACAGGCCAGGATAAGGCAGGCCAGGGGACAAGCTAGGATAAGGCAGGGCAGGGGACAAACTAGGATAAGGCAGGGCAGGGGCCAGGCTAGTAGGATAGGGCAGGGCAGGGACAGGCTAGGACGAGGCAGGGCAGGGGACAGGCAAGGATAAGGCAGGGCAGGGGTAAAGCTAGGATAAGGCAGGGCAGGTGACAGGCCAGGATAAAGCAGGGCAGGGGACAGGCTAGGATAAGGCAGAGCAGGTGAAAGGCTAGGATAAGGCAGGCCAGGTGACAGGCTAGGATAAGGCAGGGCAGGGGACAGGCTAGGATAAGGCAGGCCAGGGGACAAGCTAGGATAAGGCAGGGCAGGTGACAGGCCAGGATAAAACAGGGCAGGGACAGGCTAGGATGAGGCAGGGCAGGGGACATGCTAGGATAGGGCAGGGACAGGCTAGGATGAGGCAGGGCAGGGGACAGGCTAGGATAAGGCAGGGCAGGTGGCAGGCTAGGATAAGGCAGGCCAGGGGACAGGCTAGGATAAGGCAGGCCAGGGGACAGGCTAGGATAAGGCAGGCCAGGGGACAAGCTAGGATAAGACAGGCCAGGGGACAGGCTAGGATAAGTCAGAGCAGGTGACAGGCTCCTGTGTAGGCCTATCATGCTCTGTCAGTCTAGACATACACTGTTCATGTATGTCTATGTGATCAAAATTGGAACAAATTACCATGATAACTCTATCAAACATGAGAACTCATGCACCCTATAACATCTTAAGTTGCCATAGTCAACTATAACATAACATATAACAAACAGGGATATCCATAGAACAGTGGTTTAGGAGAGGATGTGCCTACCTGAAGTCCATGGACCATTCAAATTTGAATCCTAACTGTTTCCTGTGCACACATTCCTGTGACATCATCAATTTGTGTGATCCACATATAGTCACTACTGACTATCTTTATGACTAATATGTGACTAAGTTGTATAGTCTCCTGACTACGGGGGTCAAAATATGATGGTATAGTCAGTACTGACTATAGGTTTTATTATCAGTGTAGTAGAGGTCTCTATGCATGCACATTGCACATGTAGCCTTGTATATTTGAGTAATAAATTGCTTCTAATGTCAGTTGTAAATCAGCAGTTAATTCATGTACTATTATGATTATAGCTTTGAGCTATAGACAATAGCAATATGTTATCAGGACCTTCGTTTTCTGTATTGACGACTCGGAGTGGTTAAAACAACTGCGGACAGTTCAAAATGCATCAGATTGTCTCTGTATATCTTGAAGGTGTTATCTTTCCTTGACAGAACATGTGTGACAGATGGTACATGTTGTTTACGACACCAGGTATTCTGTTAACAATTTGCACAATAATGTGTGATATCCCTGCTGCACACACCTGTCTAGCCAACAGCATGATGCCGACCAGGGTGAACAACAGTCCACTGGGGATGCCCATAGACACCAGGCTTAAAGGTCAACCAGAAAGAGCTAGTGTGTTATTCTATATGTCCTGTTTAGAGACTGATCTTCCGCACCAGGGCATACTGCGGTCCCCTGCCTTTCTGGTTCCATCTTCGGTTCCTGCTCGCTGGTTCCAAGCTAACCACAGGGACTACCTAAACCCAGCAAAATGTTCAAGGCCATAGTGGTTGTCACTAGAGTCTTCCTTCGGAATGAACTGGGATTAAATATATATTTGAGGTAGTCCGGGCACTATGACAGCCATGTTACACTTGTCTGCTCCCCACCATCTGGTGGTTGGGGAGGATGCAATGTTAGGGGATCAAATTGCAATTCTCATGTGGTGGCTTCTATTTACCAATGCACTCCGGTATATGGATGACTATTCTGCTGTCCTGTTTTGCCCTCTAATTAGTTCCTAGCTTGAGCTAAGGGAGTGCTCATTTTTTAACAACAGGGGGGGGTGGTGAGATTTAGCGCGGAGCGCGCGAAATTTTTTCACCCCCCCTAGAGGGGTCGAAATTTTTTACCCCCCCCCCCCCGGCAGGCCAAAAATCGCACGCGTTCGCGCCCCTTTGTATCTTATTACCGTGCAGGCTTTTTCCCTCAAAACAGGTTGAATTTTTTTGACCCCCCCCGGTCAAGGGGTCCAAATTTCCCCCCCCCCCCTGTTGTTAAAAAATGAGCACTCCCTAACTTGTTGCAAAACAGCATAATTTTCAGGCTGAAACATAGTACCGGTATATAATATGGCAAGTGCACGTTTAGTGATACCAAATAAAGACAGAGGCCTATAGGGTAGATTCATCTTGAGTCTGAAACATACCTCAAGATGGAAATTTTAATTTGCGTGTATTCAAGCATTTTGCACTTAATTTATAAATAATTTCAAAGCTTGAGTGTCATGTCTTTAGATAAAAGAAAATAACTAGTAATGCCTGTGTGTCCGACTCATGGTTAATCTAATCCAATCCTCTGGTGACAGGGCAGTTACCTCCTGAACATCTACCCCCATGAAAAGTATATTGTGGTGTCCCCCAGGGTAGGACATTCACCCCCGAGGATATCCCACCCCCCAGGACGTCCGCTCACATTCACCCCTCCATACCAACCCTTTGCATGTGGCTCAAGAAGCAGGCAGCTGAATTCCTCAGCCTATATATCGAGCTGAATAATATTTACTCCTGAACATCCGCCCCCTTGGACGTGTACCCTCTAAGACCTAGGAGGTAGATGTCAATGAGACTAGATGGAAAGCGGGTAAATGTCTGGAGGTTCTTATCCAGATAGAAACTGTCCTAGAACTACCAATGGCCGCTCTCTGTATGGCTGTCATCATACCTACACACCTCCTTTGGCTCGAGCACCACACTCAGGCCATGGGTTCAGTGCCCTTTGCAGAAACCTGTCTCCCATTGCCTCCATGTGCTTGGCTGACGCCTACAATGTAATTAGTCCTATACATACCACATCACTGACAGGTAATATCAATCCCTATCTCTCTCTTCTCCCTTTACACTCGGCCCGACCCTTACCCCTAGACACGGTCACACTTTATGGGACCTCCCCATCTGCTGCTAACCTGTGGGGTGGCCTCTGGAGGAGACATGCTGTCACTGGATCAAATACCTGTTACCCCAGTCCCACCCCCTGGAGGCTGAGGGAGTGATCATTACTTAGCAACGGAGATGGGACAGGGGGCGGACCGAGGAGCGTGGAAGTTAAGGTAAAGGGCGTACACTAATTACCAAAGTACTGAAATGTGTCCCACTGCGAGTTGCAAGTTGTGACATCGAATTAGCATGAATAAAATCTTTTCAAAATAATGAGGGAAGGCTCAGTTTGTACCAGCATGAATACATGAATGCAGCCATGGTGAGTAACTCGCCAGGGCTGCATTCAAGCATCATGTCAATCCTTCAGGGATTCATCAACCCAGGAGTGTTGGCATGATATTTGATGCCCGATGTGCTATGCCCTGGAGACCAAGGACATAGCACATTTGGGTTATTGAGATTATTTATTTCACTTGATAATCTCGTTAACTAATTGAAGCACTATGCCGCTCTTAAAGGGTTAACAAATGACCGCTCCCTAACCAGATACAGGTAGAAAGACACCAGACTTCCTTGAAGGAGAAAACCTTCATGGCCAGAGCCATAGATCAACCGTAAACACTAACAGTCCATGAAACTAAGGGCCTGGACTCCCGCCAGAATATCCCATAATAGTAACATGTCACGTGGTGTAGGTGGGTGGGAGGGGGTGTGGGAGGGGGTGTGTGGGGGTGGGTGAGGAGGGTACAGCAGAGGTTCTTCACCCCACTATCTACTCAGTACATCTCCAGGGTGTGATAATCGCGAAGACACTGAACTTTACAACCTTCTTGTATCCAGCTTTAATTGGGTCAATTCAATATTGACTGAGAGACAATCTAATTCACCATGTATATCCTAGTAAAGGTTAAAGATATTCTTGATTGTTTAATGAAATGCCCATACTATAGATCCGAAACTACAATATACGATGTATAAGCATTATATATAATCGTGCTTGTAGTAATTTCTTCCGTAACAGCACGACATTCCAGGAAGAAAATGCATGTGCAACTAATAGGGGTGAACTTTAAGATTAAAGTTTATATCTCTCCAAGTATGCTAGCATAGAATTATGCAAGGCAACTGTATTGGAATGTGGATTCTGTCAATCTCCATGACACATAGTGGTATTTGCTATATGTTGGATATATTACATACCCTCCTTGACCCCATGATTTGTGCACTTTTCAACGCTTGCATCTCAAAGGTTCTCATGAGCAAGGGTGTCGTATAAAAACTATGTATACTCTAAACAACCCCTCATGTCAGTCCCAATAAACCCGGCCACTGATATAGCATCGAGCATGTTGCTATTTTTTAACCGCCATTCATTTTTCTGACGGTTTTATTGAGTCATGGCTGGTTGGTCCATTGCTGCCCCTCCCTCCGTATACCACAGTGGTGGTATACCTATGAGCAGGTACAAAAGCGTGGGGAGGGAGTCTGTCTGTCTCAATAGCCATGCGGCTTTACCGTTGGCTACCTGAGCGCATACCTAACGTTATGGTCATAGCCCCGCCCCTTCACTTTTACCAGAAACCAGCAATAGTTGGAAACAACTTTGTTACCTCTGCAGAGCATTTAATATGCTTTTGTTGATTAAGGCTTGCAAAGATAGATAATTCATGCAGTGCAGAAATACTAACCGTGATTTCTCATAGCATAACCTGTAAGCTTCCTAATGGGTATAACTGCTTTCAATGATAGGCGCTCTTTCAATGTCAATTTGGTTATAAAGAAAGTGAAGAAGACATGTATGTAGTACATGGTGACTGTTCCATACCGATGTATATACGTTTATAGTTGCATAAGGCAGTATTTTCCAAGTGATAGTTATTTAAAACAAGAAACACGTCTCTATACGTTTTCTTTTATCAATAAGAAATGTAATAATTTGAATAAAAAGACATTTCGTTTTATCAGCTGTTTGCGCTAATTAAACAAATATTCAAATATTAAATTTTATCCACAACTCTTGAAATTAAGAAATAGTTTGCTTTAAAGCGTTGTTCACTTAGGGTCCCAATGACCTTGAGAAACGTGCCTGGGTTATTGCGTCATGAAACGGCCATGTTGTCTTCCACAGAATAGTTGAAAAGCTAACTTTTACTTTTCAAATAAAGTGAAGAGTTAGTTTCATGTCTACCTCCATACAAAACTAATGTAATCAGGCGAGAAAAATGCTGCAAAGGAAACTGAAGTTGGTCAAATGGAGAGATGACTTCCATGCAGATATTCACTGGTAGCTATAGGCAGTTTCTTTTCACAAGCTAATACCAAAGGTCACTTACGCTCTGATCGCCTCCAGTGCGCCAGGAAGGGGCTTCTCCTTTTCATAAAGTACCCCATAGACGCCAATCATCATGCCTTCCACAGGTTTTACAGCCTTGCCCCATCGTGGGTACAGCACTCCCCTCTTCTGGATGCAATGTCCCAGGTACCAATTACCCGCCCCTGCAGGCGCCTCATCGTCCTCATTCCTGCTACAAGGCTTTGCAGCCTGCGCTAATTCCCTTTCATTAAAGCCATTGGCATCCACTGATGACCTCTTCCTCCCTACTTCCTCCGACATCTTTCTCTCGTTCTGCACATCTGAAGACATCTTTCTCTGATTCTCAGCCTCTTGTGACAGCTTTCTCTGATACTGTACTTCTTGTGACATCTTCCTCTGATTCTGTACTTCCTGCGACATCTTTCTCGGATTATACACTTCTTCCGACATCTTCCCCTGTACTCTATACTTCTTCCCTTTGTCCCTCAGATGATTTTTTCTGTCAGCTAAATCTGCTGTTAATGTCCTCACGGATTATCAGAAAACTGAGTTGCGCCCCCTTTTGATGGCAGTAGGAAGTTGTGGTTAAAATTGCGCGGCGCGGTGGGTGCCGGGAGATTTTAGGAGGTGGGTGGTGGTGCGACGCTGCTAAAGAAGCTGCGCGCGCAGGTTGGGGTATAGAGGAGGCGGGAAGGGGTGGGTGGGGGGGAGGTTGGGGGCGGGGGGTAGTGGCTCCCCCTTACAGCAGGGTTGGAAACTACGGACGGAATTCCTGACCAATGGCAGGGTGGAAACGTTACCGTTGAGTTATGATCACCAGTCTCTTTTTCAAGGCAAAAAGGTCAGGTGTGGCCCCAGCAGTGTGGGGTACAGGTGTGGGGTACAGGGCCTGTGCCGCACCCTAGTGCCACTACTGCTACCTACCCTGCTACCTCCCCATCCCCCATCCATGGGTCAATGAGGGGCTAATGACCTAGTGCCAAAATAACCCACCGATAACAATATAGCCCGATTCATTTTAATCTGAACGTCACCACTTTTAAATCTCCCCCCCCCACCCCTACTCCTATTACATTATACTCTGTTCTGGTGCAACGAGTTTTCAATATGGGCACTTACCAATTTTTTGTTACTGATTCGTAAAACTAACACATTTGTCTTATGTAAGATAGCTGGCTAGATTCTGCTTCACATTATGAGCGTGTTACTGTATCACCTGTAGGGTGGGGTGCTGCTAATTCTGACCCAGTGTGGCTGAGGTGGTGGCTGACAACATGGGACCAGGTTTAATAGCTATAGGAAGGTCCTCATGAGAAGTGTAGCTCAAATAGCTCTTAACCCTTGTAGGGCCGCACAGTAAATGGCTTTGTCATAATTCTGATGCCGGCGTGGCGAATTTACTCGTGAGTGAACCAGGGCTGTATTTATGCATCATGCTCACACTTCAGGGGTGTGTGAACAATGTAGGGTCGGCATGATGCATGAATGCATGAATGCAGCACCAATTGGTTTCCTGCCAGGGCTGCATTCAAGCATCATGACGATGAAGGGTATAATGCATCATCATATATATATTGCTCTCATAGGATTAAAAGATATAAGAGGCTTGAATAAAAGTGTAATTCAAATACCTCTTAAAACCTTGCAAAACGAATGTCAAAGTAAAAGTGACTGATGATTAACAAAACACATACTCCAACTGAAATACGTGTTCTCCATTTCTAATCCGATTTATAAATCCACTTTAGATAAAGGGAATTCTCATCAGCGAGGTCGCCACCAAAATCATGTTTTGGAGATTTTTTGTAAATGGAAAAAACACGATGAAAATGGACAAATATTGCCATATATGGCATAGGGGCCTATGTGGCATTGAAGTTTACAGTGCTTCGACTGCAATACCAGATGGAACATTTAGAACTTTTGCAGCCCCCGTGACATCTTTCTTGGCTTAATGATGAGAAACAATTTTTTTTGGAGTGGCCTAAAGTGTGGTATGAATATACAACGTTCATTATTTAAATACAAGCAGTTCATTATTCTAAGTAAATGATTCTGTATGACTTTTGATCATTTCTGATCATTCAGGCCTCCCATATGAAATACATGTACATTTATTTGGGGAGAGTACCAGTGTATTGTAACATAACATATATTTATAGTATATCACTTACTCTGTTCTTTGTAAGAAACCAGTTATGGTAGTAACATGTTATTACCTCATCACTGACCAGCTCACACTTTGCATGGTGCACTCAAGATCAAACCATTGCCAATGTTTTATTACCACCAACAACACCTAGAGTATTACGCTGTTACCGCCATGGAGAATGGTTGGGTAAGTGCTTGTACACGTGTGGCAGTTATTGTATACTTGGGGAACACATCACTTGTGAAGTATGATTGTTTTGAGCGTCAAAAAATACAGGCAAACACAAAGAGAGAGAAGAATTCAAACGTTCACAACTCTTCCAGTAGAGAGAACGGGTCCCTATGGTTTTTACATGTAAACATAGTCTACGTAATGTGTTACTATGCATATTAATCACATCTTAGGTGCAACAGTGAACCCGATTGAAATACACTAATACCATTGTATGCTTGTAAAAGATGTAAGAAGGAAAACTTGTATATCAACTGGCATAATTAGTAGACCAATGTATTGGAACATAACCACACACTGAGAATGGGATCCAGGATAAATAAGCCATGCTTAAAAAACAAACATAAAATGAGTTTTCATCATTATCATTTCGACCATATCATATAAGGACATTGGGATAATGTCAAATGTACAGAAATGTAATTCAATTACAGACAGACATTTCTGACACAAAGTGGAAATGCACTGGTGGCTATACATGCTATATGGGATAGCATTTTTACCGGAAATAATTGCCAGTGTAACTGCATTTCTTGTCGATTACCATTGTCTATATCAAGCCTCTGATTGAAAATAATCTAGCGAGAAACTGTGGCTTGTAATATTTTGAACAATGCAGTTAGGGGCAATTACATGACAGTATGATTTTACTTGAAGTGTGCTAAACAGATCTGTATAAACCATATATATGTTATTGCAATAATATAAATCCCAAACGTTTCAAGGTTTTTAATCTATGATATCTCAATATCATATTGATGTTTGAATTGATCTAAATTGCACGGGTAAGGGGCCTAAGCAGGTGATGTGTTGCAATGGAGGAGAAAACCATTGCATTTCCCCAAATACCTTCAGTTCCCATGAGTTTCTCCAACTTAAATCACACTGTGGATTCTGGACATAACACCTGTGTTTAGTGAGGTACCCCTTTATGAGAGGAAGATGGTGATGCTATAGGGATGATGGTAGTCTTCTTTTTTCCGTGTGGTCGGTCAGGGTGGCAAAGTGAAAAGGTCATCGCACAATATAGTATACTAAGTAAAACATGATTGCAATATATTAGATACTGGCCGGGGAGCGTATACCCTTCCTGTCACCAGACCATTCTGTACCCCTCCCTTCTAGTCCGCTATAACTATCATTTGATGTATGATAGAGAGAATAGAGGTAACGATCCACTTGTTAATAGTATGGATTACAACTCAAACTCCAGCATTTATAAAGTATCACACGAGAAATCAAGACACCCTGCCAGGAATGTGGAATCCATTGTTAGTTGTTTGAGCCACAATACAGCTGTAGAAATACTGTGAAATAAAGCTTACAGGCTCAAGAGAAGAGAAGGCAGAAGAGCCCGAAATAGACCAGAAATGCCTTTGGGGAATGTTTTATGCAGAATAGAATTGTTCATCTTTGGTGTTCCATCTTTGTTAATAGAATATCATATGTGGAATGCGAAATTAATGTTTTCTAGGCAAAAAAGCCACTTTCTGGTGACCATGGTAGTCATTTTCATATTATAAATTTGATATATTGGTCCTAGTATATTTGAAACATCATCAATATCACAAAGCTTGTAATAGGCATTTTAAATTCCTCTCAGAACCAAATTTCTACTAAAAGCTATCCATTTATTAGGACACTCATTAATGAATCTATTTATACATAATACAATTGATTGCTAAGCATATTGCTGGAACCTGGTTGGAGATGATCCTGATAGGAAGTAAAAATAGGAAGGCAAAAAGGCCATTATGAGCCACTAGTTATATGATGTGCAATGTGATATTTCATACTTAATCATTCATCAAGAGTACTTTATTCTGTAATAAATCAGTAGCATATTAATCTGGTAACTGGATTAAAATAGGTTTCAGGAAGGCGTTTCACCGTATCATACGAGGGTCCGTATGTGCTTTTTTTGCGTTTCAGTTCATTTTTGCGTTTCAGCTCAACATGTTCGCATCTTACGGAAAAAGATACGGATGGTATGCGGAGGGTGAACAGAAATGAAAAAATAGGTTTGGATGTATTATCTCCGCATCTTGACGCATCTTGCAGCCGTATGTGTTATAATAGATCGACATACGGTGAAACGCCTTCCTGGTGAAACAAGGCATTGTTCTACTTTTAGATTAGATAGTGTATATAAGAACTAGACGGTGATACAAATAGAGACCACGTGAATATCTCAAAACTGTGACTTACCACAAAATTTAAGTGCTATTTTTGAATTCCCCAGGTCAAAATACATACAAATGAATTTGTCTGGTCCCGTTTTTTTTCAACTTTTGAAAATTTGTAGAACAGTGTAATCAATCAGTGAATCACTCATACTGATATCTCGTTAATAAATCATTAAACAAACATCAATGGACAGTATAAATATGAGTGGACATCAAATGTAACCTTGACATACTGGATAGATAGCGGGAGTTTTTACAGGTAAGATATCCCCCGCCTAAGCCCATCTTGCATCACCCTAGATTCCCTTCTCATAAAGGCTGTCCACGATCCGACACCTGGGTACATGAATTTGTGAATGGGTGATGGATCAGCAACCCCCCCCCCCTCTGGATGTCTTAACCATTATTTAGCACTAGAATTATAATCAATGGCGTATTGTCTCCGTGTTACAGTGGGTAGGGAACCATGTGAGTATATTACAGGTTATCATTACAAAAACAATATAGTAGTGAGTAGAGCAGAAACAAGGCGTTGAGTATAGGTGAGTCTTTGGCTACTATGAATGCCGCCCTGGTGAGTCTTACTCCCCAGGGCTGCATTCATGCATGAGGCGGACCCTTCCGGGTTGTATCAACCCTGTGGGCTCAGCATGATGCTAGAATACAACCCTAGTTACTCCCCAGTGCTGCAATCATGCATCATAACGACAGTGGGTATACTGCAGCCATGCACTATGTGGCCCTTAAAGGGTTATGGTAGCCACACCCCTCTCCTGCCTCCCCTACAGCAGTATAGTACTTAAGACAGATGCCCCTGGCAGCACCAAGCCCCGCCCCGGTATGCTACACCTGCCTACCACCCTACCTACCCACCTGATAACTACGCTGTTACGGCTCTCCTACAACCTACCTTGGTGCCTTATAGACTCGTGGACTGACTCTCTTTATAGTCTTGTCTGCAACTTTTATTTACTATTTTTTTTATTTCCTTCTTATCTCATACCATAGTTGCTCTTCATGCTACATACGACGTATCTACTCTTTGATGATGTCTGAATGCCAAAATCAAATTTTTAAATACTGTGTGTACGAGTATGTCATATTGGATAAATACCGTATTAATTTCCTAAGCATAACCCGCAACTTGCATATAACCCGCACCCCGAGGTTGGGGAAATTCTGTAACCCACACTTTGGGTTTGAAAATCGCCATTTTAAAACTCCGGTATTACCTGCATTCGTCTAGACCTTCAGAATATTGTATAACCCGCACTGGAAGTTTGATTTGCGTATAACCCGCAAGATATAAGCGGGAATTTACGGAATATCATATTTTAAGGGGTCTTGTAGTAGAGGCAATACATCTGAGCTAGAGCTTTAGGTCATGAAATTGTATTACACGTGACCCAAAAGCTATATCTTCGTCTCACCATCTCTCAACTGTTTAATGTCTCAAGCATTTTTAACCAAAGGCATTTCCATATTATATCTATTGTCACCGTTTTTGTCGTCATGATCCACCACAAATGTCCTGCACAATTATAAGCACATGGTAAAGAAAAATACGAGTGGGCATTGTAGCAGCCTATACCTGGGATATCTTGCGTCTCGACCGTTCAAAGGATTGTCCCGTGATAGAATCCCTCGTCACTTCAGTGGGATAGCAGTGGTGACGGGTCCTCACCTGCCTGGAATTCTCCCAACTTGATTTCTGCCATTAGATTTCTTCCCCCTCGGAAATCTCTTAGCAAGCACCACCCCCCCCCCCTCTGTCAGTGGTTTCCTTTGTGAAATATTCTTAAGGATGGAAGGTTTGGAGTAACATTATCATTTAAGGGTTAAAGATAAATAGGGGGGGGGGGAGAAAAGGATGGCAATGCCGAGTGAGAAAAATCCAACGGGGGGGGGGGGGGAATTGCAAGAAAGTAAATTCTTAGGTAAGAATTCCAAATGGGAGAATTCCGGTGGGGGGGGGGGGGGCAAAATGATGCCACTAACATGGCAATATCTGTACATCCTGTCATGCTGAAAGGAATCACTGAATGTATGTTTCCAAGTAAATTAAATGTGCTAAAAGGAACTTGTTTAGCATATTTGGTTCAGGCTCATGACTTTGCAACAATTAAATGTGAAAAAAAATAATTCAGTTTTCTCTTTATTTATCAATTGCAATAGGAAATAAAGGTGTTTGGGAACATACACAGAAAATGTTGTGATATAGCTATTATTATTTCTTAGGGAATCATGACCACCAAAATACAATGTAAAATCACATATTTCAACCATTTCCAAAAGATATTTTAATTTTCACATAAAAGGGGCTGTTGCTAAGCAACCATTTGGAATAGACAAAAATGAATGTGTTCATTGGAATCCCTGACATTGATTTAGGGGGGGTAGGTAGTCTTATATTTATTGTATGATGGACATTGCCGATGCTGTGGCCTGCCATATGTTAATATCTCTTTACTTCATATGGCTGCATATGGCGCCATATAGCGTAACGGATGCGTAACGGACGCGTAACGGACGTGACACCCTTAACATGGTCGTTTTGTGACATTTTGATTAAATCCTTGTAATTCAGTCAAAAATAAGTATTTCCAATCTCCCAAAATGTCAATTTATATCAGCAAAATGTCCCCAATCCGTATCAACCCTTTTCGTTAATGTTCCTCCGTTGCTTATATTTTAAAATGTTTTTCTAAGAAAAAAAATGTAGACATTATTTTATTTGAATAAATGTGGATCAACAAGGGAAAAGGGACCTCCGCGGGGGATTTTTAGTACCAACTTTGGCCACCAGGGGGCTCCATATAGCCAAAAAGGACCAAGATATAGCAAAAACTTATCTATACTACTTTTTTATGCAGAATATGATAGGCCACGTTAGAAGATTCCATTTTTGGTGAAAACATTCCATATTTGGAATGGAAAAGAATGTTTTTTGGCCTAAACTGGTGTTTTTGCACATGATGGTTGCCATGGAAACATGATTTTTATTCTAAATCGAAAATTAAAAAAAAAAATAATGAAAGAAGGGCCCAAAAGGATTTCTATGCTGAAAACAGAATGTAAATACCATTTTTAGATCAAAAGCTGTGACCAATTGTTTGAAAAAGTGGATATTTGGTAATTAGCATAATTATGCTAATTAGATAGGAATATCTCTAAAACAAAGGAAGCTTATTCGCATTTAAGATTGGACAGTAACCACACATATTCAGAGAGCCAATACTCAAAAACTAGAAGTGGTACCCTGCTTATAAAAGATATCACTGGAAAGCTGATGACATCAATTTTATTATTAAGTTTTTACTTTGAGGGACCCTTTTCCCTCGACTGTCCACAAATAGCCGATTTTTATGAAAAAACACAGCAAACTCAAAAATTAACAGAAAAAATCTCAAACTGCATCATTAAAATATTTGGATCTTGAATTTCATTTTAAAATAGGAAAGTGTATCATAAATTTACTAAATCTGATTAAATTTTGGGAATAAAATATAAATTTCACTTTGTGACATTCTACTAGGGGGTTTCTGTGGTATATCCATGAGCCTGAGCCATTTGATTCAAGTAAATGCCACTTAAAATCCCATTATGACGTTTTCGTGACATTTATTTGGTATTGCTGAACTTAAAGCCGCTTACAGTGCCAATTTCTTCAAGGCATCTTAAATTTGCTTGAGTGCAGTCATTCATGCAGTGAATAAGATAATCGTATATATGCTAGGTATAATAATAGTACGTGCACAGGATGATGTGCACCCCCCCCCCCTCAATCATGCACTCATAGCCTACTAGAACTTTCATGAGGTGGCCCCCAAGTCCGTACCCTCCTCCTCCACCACCAGGGGTCGCCCCGTCTGGTGGCCGCCAATCTGCACTCTCCCTTAGCAATGCCTCATATCTCATCTCTGCCTCAACCTGGGACTCTTCTGTGGAAGAAGGGGTGAAATGAATACTACTTCCCAGCTTTCCTGTCCGCATGACACACGGCCATCAATCCTGTCTACATAAACTATAGTTCCTGGGATCTCTTCTCTATAATTTTATAGCTGAGAACGGAATTTATTCAAATACATGAATAGTTGATTCTATTATGAATGACATATTTCAATCAACATGTATCATGAAGCGAATTGTTTCCTTGCCATGTGAGGAAAAAAGTTTGCGCAGAGATGAATAAGTGCCCAGAGCAAAATGTCTGCCCCCGAGAGATTGGCAAACCTGTAAGAGGTTTACTTCCACTTTATGCATACAGCGTCTACGCCATGACAGCTGGCCCTCACACTCCAGTATATTTATGATTATAACTCAGTGAAAGTAATGATCTTTGTGTTGGTTTTGTTAAAATGTAAAAAAAGCTTGCTTTAAAAATAGAAACAAGGTCTATCCATTCGGGCTACTCTGTATAAGAATTGCTTTGCGGTAGTTTTGACACTGATTGTGGCCATTCAAACATTGCGTTTATCAATTTAAACGTAGGAAAACATTATTCATGGTAATCATAATGATTTATAGCTAAGCACCTAGCTAGATATTGTGTAAATATGAACTATGATCCACCACTTGAGTCTGAATTATTAGTGTTCTAGTCTACATATATATGTATGATGTGTGAGTGGTGGGAGTGCAGCTCTAAAGAGTTACAAGGTGTGAGTGGTGTCCCAATTGGATAGAGTTGTTGAGTAGCTGAGCTACCTCCATATGTGTGTACTATGGTATGCCGCGTCTGCATACGTATCTCCACAACCTGGATGCCTCCTCCAGGCACTGGGCGGCCTCTGGACGTGCTTTATGTCTGACATGCATCAGGAGGATCCGCCAGGTATGCACAGGTAAACATAACCGTACGTTGTTAGCCCTTTAAGGACCACATACTGCTTTAATGTATTATGCTATTTATTGTTATAATACATAAATGCAAGCTTGATGAGTTGCTCGGCAGTGCTGCATACACGTACAAGGCCGGCCTGACGCGGGGTTGATATAGTCCCAAAGAGTCTGCAAGAATGCAGCTTTTGGTGAGCACCTCACTAGCGGTGCATTCATGCATCATAACGACCAATTTAAAGGCACTATGCGGTCCTCAAATGGTTTGCCTAACTGCAAAATGAAGTGTGGTGACCCACTAAACTACCCTCCTCAAGAAACACTGAAATTCCTTCTTTCACCAATGGTTTGATATAATGTATAACTAGACTTAGGGAGTCAGGAGGGAGGGAAGAGCATTAAGGGGTTGGAAACAGCAAGTCTATTTTGGTAAAGTACCAATAGTATATGTCTGCGGCGATATTGGCAGTCATAACGTGAGTAATCTATGCTCAGAAGAAAAGGGTGGTATAATATCTGTTTAAACTTGAATATTGATGAGGGGATGAGAGTAACGCATACCAGGAATGAGAGGAATGTAATTTTGCTGCGTTCTTGTAGAGTTCGGACAGTAATGTATGTCATTTAAGCCCTCCCCCTACCCAATGTTGTGATATGTACATGTATACATACGTGTATGCGTGTTAAATATATATAGTTATTGTGTTATTTCTCAGTCCGATACCAGAGATCGCATTTGTGTAACCAACTCCAGGAAGTCATAAGAACAACTTGACAGGACTGTGACCTTTAGTTGTATCTCTGGACATGTTTTCTCTTCCTACAGAGAGAAAAAAGTGAGCGTCAGCTGCACTCTCCTCAGGGTCAGGCACTGCCTGACTCAGGTAAGAGACTTTCACAACAGTCAGGCTGAGCCTCCTTTGATAGTCCCATAAAGTTACTCCCTTTTGAGAGTCGGCCTGATCCTTTTATGACAGTCAGGCAAGACAAATGTTCATACCAGAGTCAGGCTGACCTTCTTTCCACAGTCAGGCAATGTCTGACATTGGGACGAGGGTCAGTTCAGTTAGCCTGAGCCGTCTTTGTTTGACTGTCGTGGCAGGCAGTGCTGGACCCTCTCTACAGTGAAAATCAGCCTGACATGAGGGTGCTTTTGGTGACATATGCCTGACTGTGGCATGTGAGTCCAGGTGACTCTCACTTTTTCCTCTGTGTAGCTATAACTGAACTCAGGTTGCAACATGAAGGTGACTCCTAATTCCATAAGGGCTCGCCAGGGATGACATCATCATAGATCATTTTGTGACCAGTCAGCCTGAGGCAAGTTCTTCCTGGGACCAGTTTCCCAGGGGCAAGTTTTTCTACACTGTAAAAAAGTTTGGTTGCCATTTTTGTCGGTGATCCTTGGGCCTGTGATCCTGGTGCTAGCTTTCACAGAGAAAAAAGTGAGCGTCAGCTGGACTCTCCCCAGGATCAGGCACTGCTGACTCAGGTGAGATAGTCTGCTAGACTTTCACTTCCATAAATCTGAGCCTCCTTTGATAGTCCTATAAGGTAACTCCCTTTTGAGAGTCAGCATGATCATTGAATGATAGTCAAGAAAAAAAATTCTTCATACCTGAGTCAGCCTGACATTCTTCCCATAGTCAGGCGATGTCTGACTTTGGGACGAGGGTCAGTTAGCCGGAGCCTTCTTTGTTTGCTACCAGGTGGGGGCACAATATATAGTATTGAGCTTTATGATAGGATATATGACACCATTCTTGTGGATTTTGATGATATACATTAAGATTCTAGGATCACCTCTGATATATGTTAGTAGTATAGTATGTATCGGAACGGGACTATAGTTAACTACTGTTTATTACTCAATCGACATGCAGCCAATCAGAGGCCGCCATTTGGTCACGTGACCCGTTGCCATGGTAACGTGACCTACTTAGGGCTCTCAGCCAATCAGAAGCCAGCATTCTGGGTGACCTACTGACCTACTTAGAAGCTCTCAGCCAATCAGAGGCCGGCATTCTGGTAACCATGGTAACGTGACCTACTTACGTCACGTGACCTACTTAGGTTCAGCCAATCAGAAGCTGGCATTCTGGTAACTAGGGTAACGTGACCTACTTAGGGTTTGTTTGTAAACAACACCACGTGGCTCTCTTGTTTGTAAACAACACCACGTGACACGTGACTGTTTGTAAACAAACAAACAAAAAAGTTATGTAACTTATATATAGAAATAAAAACACAACAAGATAATTTCTTTTTTTTTCATTTTATTTTTTATTTTCATTTCAATCAAAAAAACACACAAGTTTATGCTTTTTTAGCTCGCTTCTTCGATTTGCAACAACCCAACAGGCCGCAAAGTCTCACGCCGCCGTCACTCGCACCACCACACCCCGGACGACTTCTCTCCAATAGACATTGCACGACTTTGGATAAATCCAACACCATTTCGGCAAGGCAGAGAATCTTTGCCTCCATGAAACGGCCGCCATCGCAACAACCCGTCACAACAGCATCATCGATAGCTTCTGACTCACTGTCCGGTCGCTCAGCTTTGGGATTTTGCTCATGCGCATGACGCACTTCTTGGGGTTTCTTGTTCGACATGCTTCAATTAGGAAATGAACGCAATGAGGTCCACAGGTGTCAGCAGAAGTGTCTTGTAGTTGAACGCGGTTTCTTTGCCACTTGAACGGAGCAGAGCGTTCCACGAAAGACAAGAAATCCGCACTCAGCGGCGGTAAGCCGAAGGAATCAAAGTAGTACACTTCACCCGTGCTGGACACGTAAAACGCCACCCAATGCTGACCTGGTAAATTTTGCGGATCTGTGTTGCTCACGAAACAAGTGTCTTTGATAGGGTGCTTCGGAATAGTGTCACAAGAGAAAACACCCAGGAAACGATGTTTTGTGTGAACATTTTCCTTCAACACTCTGCTTATTTCAAGCGTGTTCATACGATACGCTAAGTACCGCTGTCTTGTCTTCAGTTCATGTGGTAGTCGGTGATGGGGTGTCGATCTCGGGTCAGCTCGACGACGTTGTCGTACACCAAGTAGAGTAGCACCGTTGTTGTCGCTTGTAGCGCCGAGCGGAAACTGACTTCCACCCTCAGCTGACCCGCTCTTATAAGGTTCACGCGACACCCGTCGTGCGATCTGTCTGGGGTTAAATCGAGGGGGAACACCGTGTAACCGTTCAGAAATTGATCGTATGAAATACCGCAGGAGCGCGCGCCCTCGTACATCCCCGTTTCCGTGTGTAGCGCCAAGTACTCTCTCACGGCCGCTTTGGTCTTAAAGTCGGGCACGTAGGCGTCGTTCGGCACTTTCTGATCGTTCACTATCACTTGAAGCGAGCTGATGTCGTAATGCTTCATCTCGAACGGGTTCTTGGTGTAGCTACCGTTGAAGGCGTCGTGGTCTAGGAAGCAAATCATCATCGACTTGGGAAGCTGGCCTGTGTTGGAGTGCGTGTAGCTGTGATCTCTGTTACCTTGAGGGATGGCGTACGTCGTCACCTCCACTCTGTTCACCGGGTAGTCGAAGGGACCGTGTTCTATCACCGCTCTCTCGTGCGTTTCCGCTACAGCGTCCGCCACCAACACGCGTCGCACGTAGAGCTTTGCTTTGTAGATCTTCAAGCTGTAGCCTCCGTCAGCGGCGCACATCAGATAGAAAGAGGGCGCTGCCTGTTTCAGAGTGAGATTGATTTCTGTCTCTCCAACGATGAGCTTCGGTTGATGAGCCAGGTCAAAGTGCAGTCGCGCCATCAGCGAAAAGCGCTTGTTGGAGATTAGCTTCCTGCGCGCTTTGTACCCCACATTCGCGTTAGTCAACGCGTCAAAGTGACCAGGCGTATCTTCATGCCACCCCTGGGCGCTCATGACGCCGTCCTTCACGTCTTTGTTGTAGTTGAGTAACCCTTCCAAGTAAGCTCGGTAAGGGTAGGTCTCGGTGTTGCCAGACACTTTGAAACCGCCGATGGAGACTTGGACGTCTTTGAAGAGCGAGTGAGCCAAGTTGTTCACCGGAGCTACCGCGTCGGTGTCCTCGAGCGCCGCTCCGTTCGCTTTCAGCACTTGACATTCCAGATGAAGGTAATTCTCGTTCAGGTCTGTGTACTCTTGCGACTTGTTGATGGTGAAATTTATGTTACCTCCATCCTCTAAAGAGTTTTTTGTTTCTATCCCCAGGAAAGACGACTTTAAGATAGTAGTCTGAGTCGGCGCTACGGTGTGCAGGTCGAGCTCAGAGAGCGCGCACTCGTTACTGCTCTCGTGTACGTAAGCCATTGTGTTCTCTCTTCACGCGGACGACAGACTGACGCCGGCCGCCTCCAGTCTTTTTATTTATACCTGAACGCCTAGGCGCTTACCGGTCGAATACATCCCCTCTGCGTCTCTTGCAAGAGCCACCGCCCGTCTGAGGAGAATGCCGGCGACGTTTCGACCCTTTCTTAGACGCGACAGTCGTCTTTCCTCCCGAGAACGCCGTACTCGCTAGTCTCTTCAGAGCGCCTGCGCCTCGGTCTTTCACGCTGCTCTTTAAAGTCCGACCTGCCAGCACATCTTTAGCTACGCCCACACCGGGGCGGAGCAGCATTTTTCCCATCAACTTCAATAGCGGGGTAGCCGAGCGCATCAGACCTAACAGAGCGCCGCCCAAACCGTGCCAGCTCTGGAAAGAGCGCCTGCTGTACACGTTGATGCCGTTGCCCAGCTGCGCGTTGTAGTAATCGCTGTACCCTCTGCCGACGGTGCGCCTGGGTGGAAAGTACGGAACGCGTTGACGCATTTTTTTCTCTTTCAGCGCTCAATAGGTCTCAGATGAAGTGTCACGGTCACCTCGCCTCTACCGAATGGGATGGAATGACCGGATCGGTCTCTTAAATAGATGCCGACCTCGGTAAACCTCTTGGATTTCAAGGGGAAATAATCCAAATGGGGAAAACTGATAGCTTGCACGCCACCTCGACGCTTTCCGCCTCTGTCCACCGCGACGCAGCGCAACAGCGGCACTTGCATGTCGCCCACACGTCTCTCCTGGATCATGTTGGTGTATATGTACACAGAGCGCACGTCCCCGTAAACATCCATCAAGTAGGCGGCGGTAGTCGGCGCCGCGAAACACATCTTCTCTCCGAAGCCTAGAACGCATGCGAGATGCGGAGTCAGCAGGACAGCACAGTGTCTCGGCGGTTTGATGGTGACGCGTTTCGTCTTGGCGTCGTACGATAAGATCCGCATCGGTTTGAGCAAGAAGCTGGCGCCCTCTAGTCTGTCATCTCGCAACGTCTCACTCAAGCGCTCGAGAAGGGTGTGGTTGCTTGCGGTGAAAATAGGAGGTATCTGGAATATGTTTGGCATGAAACTGCGCACTCCCATGTCTTTCTCCATCTTTTCGATCATCTGTCTTGCTTGATCGCTGATCGCCTTCTTCTTCACCGTTGGGGACAAGAACTGCTTGTATACGGCATTCGTCTGTCTCAAGTCGACCTCTCTCTTGAACCTTTTTGTTTCCGGTTTCAATCGCTGCTCTTCCGACGTGTCTGATATCTCTTCCACCGTTACATAGCTCGCTTCCTTCCAGCTCAGCGGGTATTTTGAGCTGAACGTTAGCTTGCTCAGACCGTTCGCGTTTTTCATTCTCTTCCAGTCTACCTGCGGTTTTCTTCCTTCGGCGAATACAGTCTCTTTTAAAACGTTGATCGCCTCCTCTAGCGAACCCTTGGTGCGCAGAGGAACAACGATGATCAAGTCGTCGTCGTGCACGTTAGTCCATTCTGTAGGGAGGATGATCTCAGTCAGAGCCGCTTCGTACGCTTCGGGCAGAAGGAGCGGCGAGTCGAAGTGAGTTCGGAAAGACGTCAAGCTGTTGTCAGGATAATACACCATAGAGCTGTTGCTAGGTAGGGTGATGTTCATTTTTTTTTTTTTTTTTTTTTCTACGTTATTTTTTTGACGGGGATCCACTCGTTGAACTTGTCGTCGTAACCTAACCAACGTATGAAAGCTAACTCTTTACCGTCGACGGTCTTGCGGCGCAACACCTCGTCTATCAGGTAGTTGTTGTCGTAACGACTCTTGTACACCTTCTGAACCTCTTCCGGGTAGAAGACGCCTTTTATCTCCTCGCCCTTGTCGTCTTTCAGCTCGAACCCTCTGCTTCCCAACGTCTTAGCAACGTCGACCACTTCCTCGCGCCAGTTTCCCTCGTACCCTTTGTCGAAGGCGCCTTTAGTTCTCAACATCCTCACTCTGTCACCCGAAGCGATGACGTCGACGGCGGACGTCTTTGTTTTTTTCTTCTTTTTCCATATTTCATCGATTTGTTTGTTAGTTGGGAGATCTTGTCGGTAGAAAACTGTTTCGCTGTTTTCCGAGCTGACTTGAGCCGGCGCCATTTTCAACGTCTTGTGGTGAGTGCGATTGTAAGAAGACACTACATGGTACAGTACGTCTACATAGCGATACGTGCGCTTGTGTGTGAAATAACGCCACAGCTTCTCCTTCAGACTGCGGTTCAAGCGCTCCACTAGACTAGCTTTGATGTCGTCGTTCTCGCCAGTGAAAAACTGTATGCCCTCGCTCTTCAAGTGATCTTGAAAGATCTTGTTCAAAAACTCTTTCCCCTTGTCTGTCTGAACAGTGCGCGGTCGTCTCTTGCCAGTGTCTGTCATCTTTCGGAAGGCCTCGGTAACATCAGCGCCGCTCTTGGATTTAATGGGAACGGCCCACGCGTACCTAGAGAAAACGTCGATCGCCGTCACCACATACCGGAAGCGGTCGTTGTGAGACGCCAAAGCCTGCATGTCCATCAGATCTATCTGCTACTGCTGATCGATTGCGCCGGTTATAGTCTTGTTCCTTGCGAATTTTCTCCGAATGGGTTTATGTTTAGTGTAGGCGTCCAGCGACACTAAAGCATCTCGGATGACGGCCGGGTTTAGGTGGCGAAAATGATGTTTCTGGAGTTTAGTCACGCTAGTGAAACTGGAGGGTGCTTTGATGTCGGTATATCTAGCTACTACGCGCTTCTTTTCTTTTTCCTTCTTGGTCAGTCTCTTCACTGGTTCGCCCATCGTTGGCCTGTTGGGGGCGTGAACGACGTCGCCGCCGCTAGGCGGTTGCGCCCTTTCCTTTTCTTACTCGCCGCGCTCCTATAGGAAGTCGGAGTTTGGAAAAGTTCACTGCCCTCCTCGTCGTCAGAGGATTGATCGTCCACCTGGAGAGAAGAGTCTGCTGCTGCTACTGCTGCTGCTGCTTCTCCTTCTTCCAAGTCGAAGCTCGGTCGTTTCCGACCTCTGTCAGCAAGCCGTGTGTCCAAGCTTTGGCCAGGTCCGCTCGCTTTATACAGATGGTTTCCGATCAAGGAGTCTGTGGGAACTGCTTCGCGCAGCGCTTTTGTGAACGGAGAGTAGCCCGCCTGTCTGGGCGCCGTCTTCCTGAACCTGGCGGCTTCGTTCAGTAAGTCCACTATGTTGATGCGATGCTCAGGTGGTATTCTCCGACCCGACATCTCGCGCACCGCACCGTCCTCGTTCCACTTGACCACACCGGATTTCTCCAATTGTTTGTACAGCGCCACGGTCCGGGTGCGATTCCTCTTGGGAACTTGGTTCACCAACCGCTCAAGTAGGGACGCGCTGGCTTCTTCAGCAGACTGACGGAGGTGAGCCGGGGGCGAAGAAGTGTAGGACGAAGAGATGTTGCTGTTGTTGGGATTCGCGAGAAAAAATTGCAATCTATTCAACAACCTTCGGTATTTCAACATTTTCTCGCGCGATTCCAAAGTGGGATCGTTCAACACTAAGTCCAAGTCCCTGTAGATAAACTGTAGCACCTGGTGCAAGGCCGTGTCGGGATGAAGGGACTGTTCTGCCTGCTTGTGGTAATAGGCCATATCGGCAGGTAGGCGGGCGGCGGTGGCAGGAGCGGAACTCTCGTTCTTTTCAGTACGCTCATCAGGAAGAGGAGGAAGGTTTGGAGCAGTAGAAGTACTAGCAGCAGCGACTGCAGTAGTAGCAGCGCTAGTAGTAGCAGCGGGCACATGATGAAGTAGACCTGCTCGTGATGATTTGTAGAGCGTCTCAGGATCCACGAGCGCTAAGCGTTTGTAGTGTTGTTGCTGCTCTGAGTCCGTCATGGGGACGACGGTGGCGATGACGCTGGCGGTGGCGGTAGTGGTGGTACTGTCGGCGAGTAGGTGTCGAATGAGGTGTCTCATATACGGAGAATGCTCTTTATAAGCGGTAAGGCCATCCCTATGAGAGCCGGAATGAGGAAACCTCCCTCTTGTACCAAGACGCGTCTCTTTTTTTTGATGGGCGTAGATTTTTTGCCGACCTCCCTCAACACGTCAGCCGATTCTCGAAGCTTGTCCAGTTGTTTGTCGCTGAGCGGGATGTTCCCTACCAGTAAATTGTGACAGATCTCACTCAACGCTGCGATCAGATCGTCGCTTCCAGAGTCTATTAGATGCGAGCAGTCCTTTGGCGAGCACTTAGCTAAGTGCTTGAGAGTACCAAAGTGTCTTTCGAGTAGATGAGAAGACATTTTTGCTACTGCTTTCTCTTGTTCTTTTTTTTGTCTAGTGGTACGAATACTAGCTGAGAGTGTATGGACGTCAAAGAGGAGCGTATTCTCAGATCGTCAGGTGTTGACTGCTTGAAGTCCAGAAGGAGGTATGAGTGAGGTCGCTTGAGTTCATGGGTAAATATACTAGAGAGGGCTGCCGCGTTGGAGGGAAACACCTGGCGAGACAGACTAGCTATTTGCCCCATGTCGTGCGGGTTCTTGAAAACGATCATGTAGTGAGCGTTCAGACTCATAGTTCGAAAGTCGGGTGATTTCTGGAATAGGTTCTGAGTGATATATATGACGCTCACGTTCCAGTGATGGGAGTATTTAGTAAAGATGTCGGCTACCACTTGCTGATTGGAACTGCTCATCAGATCGTCCAATATCAGTAGAGTGTGTGGTCGTAAAGCGTCTTCTGCTACTTCCACGTCTCCCGCTATAGACTCTTTGCTAGGAAGACCTTCTCTGAATTCCACACCGTACTGATTTTGCATTTTTTCAAACAGAGGTTGCCACTCGCCGTAATGGTAAAAAGTCTTTTCCACCGGCGGCGTGACCAAATTGTTCACGTCGCTCAGAAATTGATCCACCAAGCGCGATTTTCCACAACCCGACGGACCGCTAATGATACAACTAAAGGGTCCTTGTAGTCGAGCGTCGAAATGAATTTCTGTGAAGAGTTTGCTTTTACTACTCGACATTTTTTTGTTTTTTTTCAGGACGCGTCAGAGAGTAGTTGTGTGTCTGACTGTCTGCTGTGTTTCTCACTCGAACGGTCGGTAGTGAATGGTTGTGGAGAAAAGTCAGCCGACCTTTTTATTGATACCGGCCGGTGTCACAGTAGCGGCGGCAGAAGTGACTTTTTTTTCTTTTTATTTTTGCGATAAAATTCTATTTTCACTCAATAGTCATAAATGTTTGTATCAGACTCCAGAGGAGTCTGATACAAATATTTATTTTTTTTTAAAAAGAAGAGGAGGAGGAGGAGGAGGAAGAGGAGGAGGAGGAGGAGGAGGAGGAGGAGGAGGAGGAGGAGATTAATTTTTATTTTTATTTTATTTTTATTTTTTTTGATCATTTAGGCAAAGCTCGTCGCTTTGCCGCTTTTTTTTCTATTTCTGTGTTGTGACACGATCGTCTCGAAAAAGCAATAAGGCGTGTGAGCGCGGCGGTGACAAATACATATTGGAGCGTATGGTTTAAAATAGTGCGTCCCTATCTTCTTCAATTCGGCTGCGTTGCAATATGCGGGATAACAAGTGACGACGTCGAAACGTTTAGAGACCGTGTTCACGTCGGCCACAACGCGCGCCCACCGAGTGGGAGCTGCAGTCGCTCCCAAGAAACCAATCGGCTTGTCGAATCGTTTCATAGCGCTTATTCTCACTTTATAAGAGGAGGCAGGGTGAGGAGAGTAGCGGCGCTCTTTCTTTTCATGAAACGCCCAACGAGTGGGGGCGCTGAGAGCGGCTGTTATGCAATGGTAGAGTAAATACTGTTCTGAGAAGACGGCTCTCGGCCATGTCGCTACGTTTTCCTTTTCCGCTCTTGTATAACGACGATGGCGCTCAGCTTTGCTTTTCTCGAGAATTCGGTACGCTTCAAGAGAAGCGTGAACCTCAACTACGTGACGCTCTCTCCTTTGAGATAAAAAAATAGCCGGGCAGTTGAGGAGGGCACTTTGTTCGCTTGTCCGTCTTTTAGAAACTCGCGCCCTCTGCAGCGCCATATTTCTTTCCTCCGAAACAAAAAAGACTGAGTGAAAATAAAAATTTTAAAAAACAAAAAGCTCAAAGAAAAAAAATAAGCAATAAGCAGACTCAGCTCGAAATTCCCTGCTGGAGTGATGGCGGTGACTGCAGGCGGTGGCGGCGGTCGGCTGGCCGGCGGTGGCGGTGTCGGCGGCGATGGTAGAAGGGGGTGTGGAAAGAGAGATGCATCTCAGTCTTTTATAGGAGCGGCGAGAGTTCGACTTAGTCTGACATTTTCAGCTGTCGCATGCTGACCTGCTGCTATCATAAGAGAAACAAAAGCCCTAATCACGCTTTTCAGCTGGATCCTTCCACCCACCAGACATGGATCCAGATGGGAGGGTGGTTTAAAATTAATCCGTGTACCGACTGTCATACAATAGTGTAATTAGTTGAACGCGTGTTACCTGTATAAAGGATTAGCAGGTCATGGGCTTAGAGTGTGTATAGAAAAACAACTACAGGTAGCGTGAACAAAGCGACCCCCTCCCTTTCTGTCACTCTGTCTGTGACTAGAGGGCGCGCGTGTGGTAAGCGGCTTAAATCTAAAGAAAAAAAATCACCCTCTCCTGTCGTCAGCAGTCAGCTGGCCGGCGGCTGGAAAATGCGATTAGAGGGATGATGAGCGCGTAGTAAGCAACTTAAGGCTAATCTAAAGACCTGCCGTGAGTGGGCAGCTGGCCGGCGGCTTGAAAAAAGGGGGGAGTAATGGTATATAAGGGGGAGTGAAACCGTATTCGTCATCGTCAATCATCATTCACTCTACTACTACTACTACTACTACCACCACCACCAGCGCCTCAATTTGCAGTTCCCCATGATGGAAAGTTGCGACCGTGACATGAAGCGGTATGACGAAGCGGCGCGCGAATGTGAAGCTGATGCTGTAGCCTCTGCTACTGCTGCTGCTAGTGCCGCTCATCGTGCTACTGCTGCATTTACTGCGGCTGTTAGTGACGCTGGTTGTGATGACCTTGTTGTTGTTGCCGCTGCGGCTGTGACTGCTGCTGTTGCTGCCGCCGATGCAGCTACTCATGCCGCCAATGCCGACGCTGCTGCTGCTGATGCTGTTGCGGCTGCCGATGTCGCCGCTGATAACGCTGCTAGTGCACGCTCTGCTGCCCTTGCTACTGTCACTGCTGCTGTTGTTGCTAATGCTCACGCTACTGCTGCTGCCGCTGCTGCTGCTGCTGCTACCACTGCTGCCGAGGCTGCTGCCGCTGCTGCTGATGCTGCTGCTGATGCTGCTGATGCTGCTGATGTTAGCAGTCGCGTCGACAAAGAATCGTCATTTGTCACTCTTAAACCTCCAGTTGAACGCGCGACGGGTAGTAGGGCTACCAACGCGACGGCCGGATGGTGCAAATGGTGTCGTCGCTTCTGCTCGTGCGCTTGCTTTTCTTCCGGTCCTACCTGCTGCTGCTACGGTATAATAGTGTTATAGTGTTTGAATGAGAACGCGCGTAGTTACACATAGACGCTGTAACAGATGTGCTTTTTTTTGAAAATATAATTTTAGCATAACATGGAACTTGTTGTGTTTATTTTCTATATATAAGTTGTTTGTTTACAAACAGACACGTGTCACGTGGTGTTGTTTACAAACAAGAGAGCCACGTGGTGTTGTTTACAAACAAACCCTAAGTAGGTCACGTTACCCTAGTTACCAGAATGCCGGCTTCTGATTGGCTGAGCCTAAGTAGGTCACGTGACGTAAGTAGGTCACGTTACCATGGTTACCAGAATGCCGGCCTCTGATTGGCTGAGAGCTTCTAAGTAGGTCAGTAGGTCACCCAGAATGCTGGCTTCTGATTGGCTGAGAGCCCTAAGTAGGTCACGTTACCATGGCAACGGGTCACGTGACCAAATGGCGGCCTCTGATTGGCTGCATATCGATTGAGTAATAAACAGTAGTTAACCATAGTCCCGTTCCGATACATACTATACTACTTATGTTGGAACATACATGTACCTATAATTATGTTCTTAGATACCTATATGACTGGTGGTCTGTGATAGTAGACCCTTACCTGTTCAGGACAGTACTATTATTTGTAAGGGATCTCTTTACAAGTGTTGGGGAGGCCACATATTAATTTTAAAACATTATTCCCCAATTCAAAAAGCAACTAGTCTTACTGTACAGAAGAAATTCCAGATATGCCTGCCTTTCATTGAGGTCAAAGTTCTGCATTGCTAGACTCACATCCATATGTGAGTCCAGCTTGGCTGGACTCTCTATAACCAGAGCTGTACTCTCACTCTAGGTGCATTGCCAGAATGCCCTTGAGCATGAAAGGCAGTGTTGAACTCTCGTACAGGAGGGTCCAGCATTGCCTGACTTTGACAGTAGAGAGGGCCCAGCACTGCCTGACTGTCATGCCACCCTGAGTCAAGCAGTGCTGAACCCTCTTTACTGTCAAAGTCAGCTGACCATCACATGAGAGTGCTTTTGGCGACACATGCCTGACTGTGGTATGTGAGTCCAGGTGACTCTCACTTTTCTCTCTGTGTTCCATTGACCAATTGCCCTGGCAGGTTGTACTTGTCTAATTCACAGTTAAGACTGTCATATTCTTACCATGTGTTACACCTGTCAAACACCAACTGACCTGAAACAATTTATTTTCCAATAAGAAATAATCTGTGAAATTGA
The DNA here is from genome assembly GCA_947462335.1 of Harmothoe impar. Taxonomy (NCBI): domain Eukaryota; kingdom Metazoa; phylum Annelida; class Polychaeta; order Phyllodocida; family Polynoidae; genus Harmothoe; species Harmothoe impar. The sequence continues at coordinate 23,577,369 of OX381707.1, forward strand.
CTCCCTGAGTCAATCCCCTCTAGAATCAGCCCATGACTGGCTTCACCACACAGGACATGAGCAGCTCATAACGAGGGCATTGAGAGAGTGACCATCTTTTAGCGACAGGGAGCGATTGGTGTATTTTCTTATGAGTGTGCCAAAATAACTTGGTCATGCTGCAAAAGGTGTCCAGATTTTTTCCACGCCCCCTAGACGATCAATCAAATGAATTGAAGCCAAACTTTTATAGTAATATGATTAAAAATCAATCCCCCGGTCGTTATAAAATAACCAATCCCTTAATACTGGTCACACTTCCTGCTCTATATGTTACTCTTGTTCACCTTGCATACAACTTGAACAAAGGAGATGAACTTTGGTATGGAAAGAGTAATTCATACACATCAATCGCCATAATTACCATTAGTTATAAGATATCATGTCAAAATCAATTATTATTCCTGAATTTACCTTCAAAGCGGTTCCTTATCAGCCTTCAATTTCTGTATTAACAATGGCAATGACTGTTTGGGAAGGGGTATCATGATGATTTAAGCAACACCACAGGTCATCAGTAACAGGTTATTTCAGGCTATAGGGTGCTCCCCACTTATCACACATTCAACCTAGATTCAAAATATAGCAACAGTGCACCTAACCCAGGTTCAGGGCCCCTGGGGTTTGCTGAAACGTAGTGGGCAGGTTCAAACTAAGACACCTGTTGAACCTGAATGTACAACTTACACATACTACGTGTCTAAGCTGACAGGGGTGGACGTTAACGGCCAGCATACTGAGTCAGAGAACAGAGGCCTGTAGTAGAGGAACAACGAGAGAGGGCAATAAGGCAGGTTGTCTGGGGAGGGTTGCAAGAATGCAGAAGCAGGGACAGAAAAAGGGATGTAAGACACAGAGAGTGGGACAGAAGGAGAGTTATGTGAATATAGGTAGGGAAGAGGGAAGATTATGGAGGGAGGGATGTAAAAGGAGCTGCAAAGTATCAGAATAATATTATCAAGAGAGAGACAGAATAAGGACAGTCAGAATATGGAGGGAGGGGCAACAAGGGGGTCGTTGTAATATGGAGGGATTGGCAGAAGGAGAGTTATGTAGAAATATGGACAGATTAGCAAAAGGAGGCCATGGCGATATGGAGAGTTAGACAGAGTAGGTACCACATGAAATAAAGACATTGGTAGAAGGAGAATTATACCAATATTGACATCTAGAGGGACGGCAGGAGAGTTGTAAATATTTGGAAAGACTAACAGAAGTACGACTAACAGGCTAACAAGGGTGGTATAGTAACACAGAGAGTGGAGAGTGGAATTCTAACCATGGATATTCTCCAATCACAACACAGTGAGTTATAAATGATGAATGCTCATCGTGGTTTATACCTTTTTCTAATCTCCAACTGGGATATCTGCCCCAGCTGCATACTGAATGTATTTGAGAGAGTTTGTGGATATCAGCTGGTAGGTAGGGGTGTGCGTAGTTTAAGTGGTCTGGTATGGCTACCCCCTACAGACACAGTGGGACAACATCTCGTATACCTTCACGCCGCTGTTTCTACGACCCCACACATGCTGGGTCGAGGGAACCTGCACAGTCGGCCCCTGACCCCTACACTACTGGAGACTTAACCCTGCTTATGCCATATATCCCCCAATATCCTCCAGGATTTCCCGCTCATATGCTTGAGGCTAAGGGTTACATGGGCAAGTTTGTAAATATCTAGGTGCAATTCATTCAATCTGGCTAGCTGAACACGTCATCCGACACAAGATGGCTCTTTATCCAAGGGAAGGACTACATTAATGTCCCTCATAGGGTTTAATATAACTAAAATAGTCATTACTAATATGTGACGTATCCTTACGAAACGAGGCACAAGTCGCCAAACATGAAAACTATGTTAGCCACATATTTGGATAGTATGCATCAAGAGCTTTCATTTAATATCTTACACTTGCATGTAGGGTTCTGAGAAGTATTTTAAAATTATTTTTGAAAATTAAAACTGTAAATATCTAAAACTGAGAAAATGTGCAGCAAATATAATGTTCCGAGATATTAGAGCTATTAAATGCAGACAATCGTAAAATCTATTTAACATGATTAGCCGAGTCTGAGCAATGACCGAATGACCGAATAAGTTTTTCAGATACATGCATCATATTGCATTTCCTGAAAGCTGCTGGAATGCTCCCTCTATTACTATCATTAAGAACATTCTTAATACATATCCTTTGTTACAATGTCACCCAGAACATTCTCTTGCCTGTTTTCAAACAACATTCCGATTAAAATTGATAAGCTGGGGACAGTAGATAGGATTACCTAGTGTATGCTTAATTATGTTGATAAAAATGGACTTTTAGGACCAAATTTCAGTCTAAATACCAATGTTCTAAAAAAATTAACATTTATTTTTCCCAAAAAATGTAAAATGTAATTTTTAAACATTTCGACCATTCTACCTTTGAGGGCCCATATCTAGATTCCAACTTGTGCCTCATTTTGTAAGGATGGGTCACATATACTGTTTGTTGCCTCTTCCTCTCCTTGTACGGTCCTCAACTCAAGCTTTCCCGTTCGTAGCATTGTATCTTGTGCTGGCATTTTCTGTTTTTGTGTGTGTTTCTTTGCGGATAAGAGGATTTGGGATGGTGGGAACGATGCATGTGTGTGAGTGATGACTATAGATGTCAATGTTATATATCCGCTGTATGAAAGTACATGTTGTCTATATTCATCTATTGCCTCCAAAGTGTTGTCCTGACATGTGGTCGTGTTGTCCCTGGAGCTGTAGGTCTGCCACAGTGAGGTCCTGTCCGGGGGCTTTAAAATCTCATCATTATCATCATCTATACTGACACAGTAGAACTACCACAATTTCCACACAGATGTTCACTGACCAGCATCCTGTATACTTATGATATGTTTATTCATATTTTACTTTACAGGCTAGACAACATGGTGACGGAATCACTTTGCATGTGGCTACCTCCTAGCCTTATAGTCATCATAGTATTGTATACAGATGCACTCTTGTTGAAGTCCCCCTTCCACCCAGTGCCACAGGCTCCATGTAGGAAATGAGAAGGTACACCCAGCGAATAAAAATACGTTATTCTACGTCAAAATAAAATTGTTAACGTTTTACAATTCTTGGCCATAATAAGGAGCAATTAAGAAACGATCTGAGACGTTGTATAGCGTTTTTTGTTTACTGGGAAGGCATGAACAACACACATATTGTAAGCTAATTTTCCCCCTTCTGCTTTACCTCCAGTACCATCTGTGTTCCTTGTTCTCGGGGGTTAAGCCTTAGGAATTCTACTTGAATGCTACCTCCAGTGTTGTCAGGTATGCTGGGGCCTGGAGTGGCTTCACACCTGCAGGAGGTAGCTCACCTGTAATCCCCTGGAGGAGGCGGCCCCCCTGGTTACTCACCTGCAGCACCTGTAACCCCTGCACCCCTACCCATACGCACACTTCCTCCTGCCTTGCCTCCAGGTAGAAGACAGCATGCCTAGGTAACACAAGCAAGTTATTTGACATGGAAGAATGGTTTCTGAGCTGTGAAAACACATTTGGGAAAAAAGGGTACTGAAATTTAGTGAAATCGTTGATATCAAGTTACATAATATATCATCGTCTAAAGGTACAACATTATTCAAATGCTATTTTACGTATTGTTGTTATTTTCATGGCTGTACGATTTGTACAAATCTAGTGCCATGTATAAATCCTGCCTCCAGGTAGAAGACCGCATACCGCAAGGTAGCACAAGCAAGTTATCTAACGTGGAGAAATGTTTCCTGAAGGTGCAGTTCTAAATTTTCGGAAAAAAAAGGTAATAAAATGTTTTTTTAAGTAGAGTCGTGGACATAAAGTAAGGTATATTAATGTCTCCATTTACAACGGTATTTTAAAGTTGTTTTACGTTGCTTGATATTAATAAACATAGGTGTAAGATTGGTGAAAAAAAAGGTATAAAACATACAAGACATGAAATGACGTTTTATACACAACATAATATTACTACAAAAGTTGAATAAAGTAATACATGAAAACGTTTGCAAATGTTTAATCAATTTGCTTTTCTTCCCTCCTGCCCTTCCATACGCTGACCTCCTGTCTATCTAGTCAGGGGGTGGGGCTTCGTAACTGTATATACTATGTATGATGTGCGCGGCTAGAAACAATGGTCTTTGAGGACATCCCTGTAGCCAAGGGTCACTTTTCACCAGAATCCCTTTAGCGAGGGTCACTTTTGATCCACATCTTTCCAACCAGGGGTTAATATTCAGCAAAATCAAACATGAGAACAGGTAAGACCTATGTTCCAGCAAAAAAACAAAACCTTTGACCGAAATCCCTCTAGACAAGGGTTAGACAATTAGTGGTCCAGCAACTGACCCATGAAATGGAACCCCTCCCCCCGACCATACCTTCAAGATGTGTACAGACTAGTTGGCTATTATCCTTTCTTCCTATACAGGCAATACTGCATTATCTTTCGTCCATTTGTTGTCAGTCCTTTTAAGTAGGATTCAGGCGATAGAATAAAAGTTTGGTATTGGTAACTCTATAGCAACTTCGTGGCGTGTTTTTGTGTCAGAGTGTAATAGCCGCACGGAACCTCTGCTAAATAGAATACGATGCGCATGTTCAATTAAAGAGGAAAGTTGTTTTCGGCCAAATACCTCACTTTGAGAAAACGTTCTCCTCGTCTGCCCACAATAATTGTTAATGCATCCATGTAAAGTTATGATACGAAGTTTGATAAGACACTGATAGGCTATAAGGATAGTAATGTAAAGTGTAGATAAGAAGTGTACATGTGTCATGTACCTATAGCTCGCCGACCTCCGCCACCCAGACCTCCTATCTGTGCATGGTACCTGTCACCTGTCCCATTTACCCACCACCTGTCACATCCCATCCTCATTAACCCTTTAGGGTAGCCTTACCATGAGTGGGACACCTAGCCGGACATTTTCTTCTAGTCTTACATTAACGATAAGACTCTTCTGTTGGATTCTTGTTGGAAATTATGAGACCTAAATTTTACCATTATTCAGAAATAAAATAAAGAGATTGTAATGGTTGAATAAACAGAGGATCGCTGTGTTGCATGAATGCAGTCCTGGCGAGTCGACTCGCGAAGTTGACCTCTATGCATCATGACGATAAAACACATAATGCATAACATCGCTTGACAATACCCTCTCATAGAGTTCTCATTCATAAACAATCAAAAAATATCTAAATGACTTTTGTATTTCCCAGTACGTAAAGTATATTACAAGTTACTCTCCCCAAGAAGTTCAGTTTCTCATCGAGTGATATTAGTTCCAGTGTTTAACCTATTTGTGTTCCAATTAGATCAATGCTATTCCCATTAAAAAGTCAGATAGTGCGCATAACTTTATCATAACCCAAAGGCCACTCAACCCGACCCCAACCCCTAACACCCAACCCTGAACGCTTTTCGCATTCTACACTGATACGTGATATATGTTGAGGTTTTAGTGTTTTTACGGCCGTTGAACCACGTGATCCTTCAACAAGTCACGTGACCCAGTCAGGTGCAGGGCCCCGGCTGTGAATTTGGGCTGACACAGTGATATATAGGCAGGGTGGATGTACGGAACCTTGGCCTAATCTTGGCAAGCAACTATGCACCAAACTGCGCAGTAGATTGTGCCAGTCTGAAAGCTGATATAGAGCCTCAAGAAGGGGTATAGTGAATCTCCCATCTGAAGGCCAGCCCTGATCGGAGCTGCCTACATGGTTAAATTTCAACACCGACGACACAGTGACAACACCGCATTAAAAAATATTGATGTACATGATTTAAAAAAACTGTATTCAAAATCGACATGACGAAAGGGGCATTTTTGGGCCTTTAAAGTTTGACGCAAGTGATAAGGGACCCTTAAAATATCGACACAGGCATTTTTAAAATCGACAAACACAACGTTTTGAAAAATATAAGTTGACACACGGAGAATTTTGTGTGTCCATGTACAAGCACATGTTTCTTACCAAAGATATTGTTCAAACACCTTGATCTCATTTAGCCTTAGATGCCACACTCTGGACTAGGGTTAACAATCTGCCCTAAATTGGTTCTGGTCATTATGACAGGCAGGGGACTCTGGAGGAGACATATCTGACCACAAGACTGTAATAGGAGGCTCTGTGGGGACCTTACGCCACAAATTTGCCACTAACCCTCAAAAAGATGACCGTTTGAGGCATAAGGGCAAACCACGGGCCACTATACAACAAAAATGGCATTAAATCACAAATGCCCTTATGCCACAAACGCCCTTACACCACAAATGCCCTTATGCCACAAACGCCCTTACACCACAAATGCCCTTAGGCCACAAACGCCACTAGACCACAAATGCCCTTAGGCCACAAACACCATAAGGCTATAGTATTGGTACACTATATAGCATTTGCGGCATAAGGGCAAGTTGAAATTTTAGGGCAGTTTGCTATCATTTCAACCTATATAGTGTTTGAGGCATAATGGCAAGCAGATATTTTAGGCTTGTTTAGTACATTAGCTGACTATATAGGTTTTGAGGCATAAGGGCAAGATGTTATTCAAGGCCTATTCGGTATATTGGCACACTATATAGTGTTTGAGGCATAAGGGCAGGTGGATATTTTAGGGCAGTTAAGGATATTAGCTGGCTATATAGGTTTTGAGGCATAAGGGCAAGTTGTCATTTCAGGCCTATTTGGTATATTGGCACACTATATAGTATTTAAGGCATAAGGGCAAGTTGATATGTTAAAGCAGTTTGCTATGATTTCAACCTATATAGTTTTTGAGGCATAAGGGCAGGCGGATATTTTAGGCTTGTTTAGTACATAAGCTGACTATATAGGTTTTGAGGCAAAAGGGCAAGATGTTATTCAAGGCCCATTCGGTATATTGGCACACTATATAGTGTTTGAGGCATAAGGGCAGGTGGATATTTAGGGCCTATTTGGTATATTGGCACACTATATAGTGTTTGAGGCATAAAGGCTTGTTGATATTTTAGGGCAGTTTGCTATGATTTCAACCTATATAGTGTTTGAGGCATAAGGGCAAGTGGATATTTTCGGCTTGTTTAGTACATTAGCTGACTATATAGGTTTTGAGGCATAAGGGCAAGATGTTATTCAAGGCCCATTCGGTATATTGGCACACTATATAGTGTTTGAGGCATAAGGGCAGGTGGATATTTAAGGGTAGTTTAGGATATTAGCTGGCTATATAGGTTTTAAGGCATAAGGGCAAGTTGTTATTTAGGGCCTATTTGGTATATTGGCACACTATATAGTGTTTGAGGCATAAGGGCAAGTTGATATTTTAGGGCAGTTTGCTATGATTTCAACCTATATAGTGTTTGAGGCATAAGGGCAGGTGGATATTTTAGGCTTGTTTAGTACATTAGCTGACTATATAGGTTTTGAGGCATAAGGGCAAGATGTTATTCAAGGCTTATTTTGTATATTGGCACAATATATAGTGTTTGAGGCATAAGGGCAGGTGGATATTTTAGGGTAGTTTAGGATACTATGCCCTTATGCCTCAAAACCTATATAGTCAGCTAATGTACTAAACAAGCCTAAAATATCCGCCTGCCCTTATGCCTCAAACACTATATAGGTTGAAATCATAGCAAAGTGCTCTTAAATATCAACTTGCCCTTATGCCTCAAACACTATATAGTGTGCCAATATACCAAATAGGCCCTAAATAACAACTTGCCCTTATGCCTCAAAACCTATATAGCCAGCTAGTATCCTAAACTACCCTAAAATATCCACCTGCCCTTATGCCTCAAACACTATATATTGTGCCAATATACAAAATAAGCCTTGAATAACATCTTGCCCTTATGCCTCAAAACCTATATAGTCAGCTAATGTACTAAACAAGCCTAAAATATCCGCTTGCCCTTATGCCTCAAACACTATAGAGGTTGAAATCATAGCAAACTACCCTAAAATATCAACTTGCCCTTATGCCTCAAACACTATATAGTGTGCCAATATACCAAATATGCCCTAAATAACATCTTGCCCTTATGCCTCAAAACCTATATAGTCAGCTTATGTACTAAACAAGCCTAAAATATCGGCCTGCCCCTATGCCTCAAACACTATATAGGTTGAAATCATAGCCAACTGCCCTAAAATATCAACTTGCCTTTATGCCTCAAACACTATATAGTGTGCCAATATACCAAATAGGCCCTAAATAACAACATGCCCTTATGCCTCAAAACCTATATAGCCAGCTGATATCCTAAACTACCCTAAAATATCCACCTGCCCTTATGCCTCAAACACTATATAGTGTGCCAATATACCGAATGGGCCCTGAATAACATCTTGCCCTTATGCCTCAAAACCTATATAGTCAGCTAATGTACTAAACAAGCCTAAAATATCCCCCTGCCCTTATGCCTCAAACACTATATAGGTTGAAATAATAGCAAAGTGCCCTAAAATATCAACTTGCCCTTATGCCTCAAACACTATATAGTGTGCCAATATACCAAATAGGCCCTAAATAACAACTTGCCCCTATGCCTCAAAACCTATATAGCCAGCTAGTATCCTAAACTACCCTAAAATATCCACCTGCCCTTATGCCTCAAACACTATATATTGTGCCAATATACAAAATAAGCCTCGAATAACATCTTGCCCTTATGCCTCAAAACCTATATAGTCAGCTAATGTACTAAACAAGCCTAAAATATCCGCTTGCCCTTATGCCTCAAACACTATATAGGTTGAAATCATAGCAGACTGCCCTAAAATATCAACTTGCCCTCATGCCTCAAACACTATATAGTGTGCCAATATACCAAATAGGCCCTAAATAACATCTTGCCCTTATGCCTCAAAACCTATATAGTCAGCTTATGTACTAAACAAGCCTAAAATATCCGCCTGCCCTTATGCCTCAAACACTATATAGGTTGAAATCATAGCAAACTGCTCTAAAATATCAACTTGCCCTTATGCCTCAAACACTATATAGTGTGTCAATATACCAAATAGGCCTGAAATAACAACTTGCCCTTATGCCTCAAAACCTATATAGCCAGCTTATATCCTAAACTACCCTAAAATATCCACCTGCCCTTATGCCTCAAACACTATATTGTGTGCCAATAAACCGAATAGGCCTTGAATAACATCTTGCCCTTATGCCTCAAAACCTATATAGTCAGCTAATGTACCAAACAAGCCTAAAATATCCGCTTGCCCTTATGCCTCAAACACTATATAGGTTGAAATCATAGCAAACTGCCCTTAAATATCAACTTGCCCTCATGCCTCAAACACTATATAGTGTGCCAATATACCAAATAGGCCTGAAATAACAACTTGCCCTTATGCCTCAAAACCTATATAGTCAGCTAGTATCCTAAACTACCCTAAAATATCAACCTGCCCTTATGCCTCAAACACTATATACCGTAAAACCTCGCGTATAAGCCTAACTCGCGTATAAGCCGCACCCCGAGTTTGGGCAGATCCTATAAGCCGCAGAGGCCCTCTGAATAGGCCGTGGGTAAAACTCGCGTATTAGCTGCACCCCTAACTCTGGATTTACTGGGTTTGGCTCAAGGTCCCTTTGGCGGCCTGTGGAGCCCCCGGGGGGGGGGGGGGGGGGCCGTGGAGCCTCCTTTTATCAATCTAAGAGGCTAGATGAGGCTGTGTGTCTGCAGGGTGAGCGGGCCAAAGGTGTGAACAACACTGGCTCATTCACTGGTGAGTTGGCAGTGTCAATGCTTTATGTATTCGCACCTTAGTGTGAAGACAATGCAGACCACCGCTAATCCCTGTCAGCATTCAAACAATAACTCAAGGGGGGGGGGGGGTAGGGGGGTTGGGGTGTGACCGCTACAGACTCATACTTACTCCCCCCCCCCCTCCCACCAGCCCAGGCAGTCCCTGTAGCTCCTGGGGTCATATACCAGCCATTTCATCAGTTTTGAAATATAAATTAGGAAAAACTCGCATATAAGCCACACCCCGACTTTGGGCTAATTATATAAGCCGCATCAGCGATCTGACTCACGTACTAGCGGTGGCTTCTACGCGAGGTTTTACGGTAGTGTGCCAACATACCAAATAGGCCTGAAATAACAACTTGCCCGTATGCCTCAAAACCTATAATTATAGTCAGCTAATGTACTAAACAAGCCTAAAATATCCACCTGCCGTTATGCCTCAAACACTATATAGGTCGAAATCATAGCAAAGTGCCCTAAAATATCAACTTGCCCTTATGCCTCAAACACTATATAGTGTGCCAATATACCAAATAGGCCCTAAATAACAACTTGCCCTTATGCCTCAAAACCTATATAGCCAGCTAGTATCCTAAACTACCCTAAAATATCCACCTGCCCTTATGCCTCAAACACTATATAGTGTGCCAATATACCGAATGGGCCTTGAATAACATCTTGCCCTTATGCCTCAAAACCTATAGGCCTATAGTCAGCTAATGTACTAAACAAGCCTAAAATATCCCCCTGCCCTTATGCCTCAAACACTATATAGGTCGAAATCATAGCAAAGTGCCCTTAAATATCAACTTGCCCTTATGCCTCAAACACTATATAGTGTGCCAATATACCAAATAGGCCCTAAATAACAACTTGCCCTTATGCCTCAAAACCTATATAGCCAGCTAATATCCTTAACTGCCCTAAAATATCCACCTGCCCTTATGCCTCAAACACTATATAGTGTGCCAATATACCGAATAGGCCTTGAATAACATCTTGCCCTTATGCCTCAAAACCTATATAGTCAGCTAATGTACTAAACAAGCCTAAAATATCCGCCTGCCCTTATGCCTCAAACACTATATAGTCAGTTAAAGTACTTGACTACTTCAAGATATCCACTTGCCCTTATGCCTCAAATGCTATATAGTGTGCCAATACTATGGCCTTATGGTGTTTGTGGCCGAAGGGCATTTGTGGTCTAGTGGCGTTTGTGGCCTAAGGACATTTGTGGTGTAAGGGCGTTTGTGGCATAAGGGCATTTTTGGTGTAAGGGCGTTTGTGGCATAAGGGAATTTGTGCTTTAATGCCATTTTTGTGGTATAGTGGCCCGTGGTTTGCCCTTATGCCTCAAACGGTCATCTTTTTGAGGGTTAGTGGCAAATTTGTGGCGTAAGGGCCCCACAGGTCCTCCTAGGTAAAAACTCAATAATAAATAATTAATGTCAATAGCTTTCCAGTGATGTGTTTTATTATCAGGTACCACTTCTAGTTTTTGAGTACTGGCTCTCTGAATCTGTGTGTTCACTGTCCAATCTTAAATGCCAATAAGTTCTATCTTACTTCGTTTTAGAGATATCTAATTAGCATAATTATGCTAATTACCAAACTTTTCCAAACATTTGGTCACAACTTTTGATCTACAAATGGTATCTACATTTTGTTTTCAGCATAGAAATAGTTGTGGGGCCTTCTATCAATCTTTTTTTTTTAATTTTTCCATTTAGAATACAAACCATGTTTCCATGGCAACCAACATATGCAAAAAAAACAATTTAGGCCCGAAAACCTTCTTTTCCATTCCAAATATTGAATGCTTTTACCAAATATGGAATCTTCTAACATTGCCTATCATATTCTACCTAATATATTAGCATAGGTGAGTTTTTACTATATTTTAGTCCTTTTTGGCTATATGGGGGCCCCTGGAGGCCAAAGTTGGTACTAAAATTCCCGCACAAAGGGTCCTTTTCGCTTATTGATTCTGTTGCACGACTAAAGATATGTTTGTCCTTAATAAATGCAGCTTGATATCTTTACTCAGCATGCATGATTTGTATTCACTGATAATTCAATGGTCATCTGTTCTGAGTGTTTCCAGTTCATATAAGCTGCCCATTGCCTTTTTCTGTATTACGTCTGTGCCCAATTCTCCTATGAATTCTCGCCATCTTTCTCTCTCTCTCTCTCTCTCTCTCTCTCTCTCTCTCTCTCTCTCTCTCTCTCTCTCTCTCTCTCTCTCTCTCCCTCTCATATAATATATTTCAGCTACATACAGTCCAAAAGATAGTTTCAACAGGTAGTTCTCTAGGTTAAACAGTGCTGCCACCTGAAGACTAGTGAGCTAGTTTTGGTAGTCTCATGAAATTATTACATTTTACTATTTATGGTGTACCTTTTATAATGCTTAGCTCAGAAGGTTAAGCAGTAGCATGTTACCCATTGAACATAAAGTTGTTATACAAGATTTTATCTTGTTATATAAAATTATTAAACGTTTCTCTGAGACTATGGCCATTCAACATGGCAAAAACTGAAATGAAGTTTAAAAATATTATTTTGTTAAAAATAACATTGTTTTTGCTAGCAGGGGCAGGGGTGTGACACGCTGCACATGGTCACTGACTGTTACTTTGGGGAAACCATTTTAAAGTGGGCTATCATGGCCAGTAATCCCTTATTACATTAAATCACAAAGAACAACACTGGTGCAAGTAAGTTTATAGTGTGGCTGCATAAAGGCCAACAAAAATAAAAGTGATATTACAATAATCCTTGAAAACAGCCCTACCCAATATATAGAAGCAAATTTAGACTGGTATTACTGGTCAGCTTAAACAAAGATGTACCAAGCATTGATATACAATGCTCAGAATTAATATGTACATGCTAATTTTGAATGATAGAGAACTTGAAACATCAGATCGGACACTTGTATTTTGTTCCAAAATCACTCTTTGGATTATGGGCTTTTGAGAAATAAGCGCATTCTCACATTTTGCCAGCTTTACTAGCCATAAGCCCCTTCAGACGGAATGTAAAATTGATATTCTCTGGTGACCCTAAGATGTTCAGTTTATCCTCCACCTCAGAAGCAGTCAGAATATTGTAGCAGAGAAACAACATCTATCGCTATCAGAAGACTGTTGAAACTTTGTAGTTATTTGACATTGACTTTGAGACATGTACAAGTATCTGACATTAATAAAGAGTTCTATAGACTAATCTGCTTGTTTCTTTAAGGATAATTTGGACAAATTGGTGGCGGGACCCTGTGGAGATGCTCAGAACCTTAAGAATCTCACTAACCCCACCTGGTGGACATTCTCTGAGTATTTAGAAATTCCTATACCTCCCCAGGTGTGTGTTGGTTCAGGCCTAATTTTGGAAAACAGTATCAAAATGGCATGGTCAATCACTTCTATATTTGGGTTGAGAAATGATTATATGTTGTAAATGACCTATCTGAAGTCTTAAGGGGTTTATATGCTATTCAGAGATAGTCCCGATGATCCTTAAGCTGTGAGCTCCGAAAGTAATTTTGGATTTAGAAAAATAGGAGATCTCCATCATGTAATTTAAGAACCAAGTGTTTTTAGCATGATGACTTCATTATATGCCTTGATCCTGGCTAACTGTAACCTTTATTGGCTCAAGTTGATGGTTCATCAGTTCCTCTCTGGCCTCAGCACCCCAGTCAGCTGTCGGGTGGATCAGGTCACCCAACTCCTGTAACAGAAACAAGAGTTCATTGTTAGATGATTTAAGGCACGATCGGTGAAAGGCACTTTGATTTAGTGTACACTACGCTTCCCTCTCCAAAGGCATGTCATATATACTCTTTTAAGGGGGCAGTAAATTAGTAATAATAGGTGACATTTGTTAAGTCTACTCATGTAAGAGGGGTTATGCCTTGTTTTGGTCTGCTGATATGACCACTCCTTAATGGTAGTTGAAAGATGAACAAAGGAAATTCAAATTACTCAAACTTGACCTAATTTGCAGTAATTAGACCTATTTACAGTAGTTTGACCTACTTATGAAGTGTGATCGAGCCGGGAAGCTATTACCTACTTACAGGGTCTAGTAGTCAATCAATAAACAGGCTTTGCAAACATGGAATAACTATCCAGTCATTAAAGGGTAAACCATAACAAACCTGTTTGTTCCTAGTCATACAGAGCATGTAGATGATCAATGAAGGGATGGGGAGCAGCTCCACAACGGTCACCATCCAACCCACAACATTCGCCCACATCGGGAATATGTAAGCACCATAACTTGGAGAGTACCAGTTCAGAGATATTGACACCAGCACACACTGGGTGAAAAAAGATTTTTTTGTCAATGAAGCTATATTGAATAGAGTATTTAGTGGAATAGATTTAAAAAAACATCAACATTGTCACCTCAAAGAAAGAAGAAACATGGCTTGACCCTTTATGGCCAAGCATCAACTTTAGTTGATGCCATGGGGGGCCAAGCATCAACTATAGTCAATGCCATGGGGGGCCAAAAATTGACTATAGTCATCTTAACTCTATGGGATTCAGCAAAGGCTCAGCCCAGGGAAAGTTCCTGTGAAAATGACATGGCCCCAACTCCAGAAATTATTTCTTTTGGTTGGCCCTAAAGGGTTAAGAATGTTATTTCACATTTTTTAAACAATAATTATACATAAGATTAATCGTGAGGGCCTGCCATGTCTTTAATTTGTATTTACCAAGAGTGTAATTGGACTGAGCACTCTCCAGAAGGCGGTGAAGAACTGAAGATAATTCTTGGACCATCTAGTCATGGAAGCCAGGTCACTCAGCAAACGGCCTGATCCTGATGAATCAAATTTGTTATTTAAGTTTTGGAAAAAAAACTAGATGATCATTCAAAAAGTGACATTGTGGCACAGACCTCACCAGAAATTGGGGAAGAAGCATATATAGTTGGGGCATGGGCCTGCTCAGGTCCTTCTATAAACACTAGTTACTAGTAGACACTTAAAATAAAAAGTCTAGATGATTAAAAATATAGTCCTTACTCAAAGTATTATTTTGATACTACTTGTTATATTGTTATTTAAGAACTGGTGTTTCAGCTTTAGTATCAACAATGTTCTCATGGCTTATTTGCTCATCTAATTGCGTTTATTGATGCAACTGACCGTATATCCATGAGACGACCACCACTTCCAGCAGGCAAACCACAAGGAGAACCACAGGACCGACATAGTAATCCATTAGTGTCAGTACATACATACCTCCCTGTAAATAATACAACTGATTCTGAATTCAACTAGAATATATATAGTTGTGTAGGGTCGGATAACTCCCGCCTGAGTGGTTAGCCCGCAAAGGGGCTATATCCAGGTGAAAGACTGCCTGGGGCACAGCCTGCATAACACAACCAGCCCATTATTACAGGTATACAGGGTTGTACAGCCACAGGACTGTGTTTTAACCATAACTTTTATATAATCATTTTAAAGATTTTTATATGATATTTCCAAGACAAAAAAATGCATGGGAGATTTATTTGTCAGTAAACTCCTGTATCATGCTTTATGGTTTCTCTAGTGGATTTATCTATATTTACGTTAGTGGTGAGGAAGAGTCCAATAAAGAAGGAGGCAGCGGCCAGACAGATGAGGGTGATGAGGCGGTTCCTCTTGGTGCTCAGCAGCTCTATCTCCTCTGTCAGACAACTAAGGATGTTGGCCAGTGCAGGGATCTATCAGATATATTAGAGTAAATCAACGCTTCTCTCGGATAAGTCAATTTATTTCACAACTATTATTATATATGCATCTCTAGTGCTAACTGATATTTTTCAAAAATACACACAAAGGCATTCAACCATTTCGTGCCCAGAACTCCAAAAAATTGCGGTTTTAGCACTAGCTATCTTATATATACAGGGCCCTGACCTCCATGGTTTACCAGATCAGGATGCTTTATACAGCAAATGAAGCGTATTGAGTCAAGCTTTCACATGATGCCAAATATGTTAGGGTACATTATTTTACTAGAAATGTTTATGAATCTTATTAGTTTTTCATGGAGATCACGATAATGGTTTATATTTTTCTCCATTATAAGTAGGCATGCTCTGATGAAGTACACTAAAAGAGTTTTTGTTTCCAACTATAAGAGCAGAAAAAGCCCTCTGTGGAGGACAAACTATTATTATTCAATATCAGTGAAAAGAATGTTTCTGGTTGTCATGGTGACCCAACTTAAAATATTTTCTAAAGCAGACATGTGCAGAGAATTTCAATAGCTTTCAAAGAGTATGATATGAAAGCTATGTCAGTTCAGAATAATTAGCTGTAACACCATCTTATAACGATGATGTAAATAATTGACTTTTGTCAAAATAGTCCTGGGCATGAAAGGGTTAAATAGGGAACACCACACTTTTAATGACTTTGGACCAATATGAAGCTAGGTGACTGATTCAAAGTTAAGTTTGGTACTTGGGGAGCTAGAAAAAAGTAAAACATATTGGTGATTTACAAGTTGAAGCGGATAAATTTGGTATCTGTAGATGTTAATGATGCACCATGCAAAGCTTGGTTATGTAATTGTCCATCATCTCAGAATTAGGACCATGTTATCAACTTTGCATAGGCTTATCATAGCAAGGTGGTTTATGTGATGTCACATAAACCACCTGATGCAGCGTGGCCTACATATGAAAGGTTTGTTAATTGAATGCAAATCAAGTCCATATCTATTTTTTTATACAATGAACAGATTAAGGTTAGGTGGTTTACATAACAATATTTAAACTCCCCCCTTCAAATGTCACGTAACCCATACCTTATGAACCACATTTTCAATGTTTTGGTAAAATGAATAATTGTTTTAGTTGCAAGAACAATACAATGCATACATTTCTGCTGCCCATGCATTCCATCCCAGGTGGTAACTATTATTAAATTCATTGTTAAATACTGATGGATATTTGGGCTGTCACCTCAACAACTCTCTTAAAATAACAGCTATTTTTATCCAACATCTAGATGTTATTCCGCAAAGCTTTAATATTCTTCACTATTTGTGAATTCATCACATACAACTAATTGGTTGCTTTAGTTTGAGCAAGAAAAATGGAATTTAATGCCTCCTTCACGTTAACCACCTACAAGCTTTGGACTTTTTCTCATTCAATTAAAAATATATAAATGCAATATAAACATAGTAAGTGAATAAAATTATATACCTGAATACTCACCCTAATAATCACTACCAACTGTTAAAATTGTTAAAATTGTCTAGTAGGTACCTGAATAACTTTCTGAAAATGTACAACCATGGGTTGGACATGATGTTTTGGGGTACATTTCGATTTATGACTGATCATATGGGTGAGAATTTTGAAAAAGTCACTTTTGGGTGTTTTTCACCTTCAAACAGCTCTGCAATAAATCTGCCTGCACCGATCAAGTTATTTTTGTTTTCATATAACAGGGACCAGTCAAAGCTTTCAGAAAAATGTAAAATCTTGGATGTACAGTGGATATTTCTTGATTTATGACCCTCGAAAGGGCTAAAATACCCCCAAATCGTGCGTTAAGCCTATCTTTACATTTTTCATAACTCCCCCACATCAACAGAAATAGTCATAAACCCTTCCTAATCATGATTTTCTATTAGTTATATATGTTGTCCAACAGAATCAATTTTCTTTTTGATATTTCTGGCGTAGATTTTTCCCTATAGCCTTTTGTACCTGAAATGGCCCCCATGTAACTGCCAACACTTTTACCTTTGGAGCATCCAGTGGCCTACCTGTAAGGGGCTCCTAATGTGGATTTTATATTCAAAAGTGGATGACCAATGCATATTAACACTGGCGAAAAATTTGTGAGGCTACACCTATTTTTAACTTCTCCAGGCCCTAAAGAGTGATTTTGGAAAATAATAAAAGTGGCGGCAGTTACGGTAAGTTTCCTCTAAAAATCTAGAAATACCCCATGCCTATCATTTCTAAGACATGTATAACCATGAGAGGTATATGTTCATTCAATCTGGATAGGATTTGCAGCCTAATCTCTTGCTCTTGTGTAGTGGTACAAGGGGCGCAACATTCATTGCCGACACTTTTATCTAACCGCCGACACTTTTACTCTGGTTTATTGTAAAACCTTTCCTGATGCTGTAATATTGTGCATCCCCTGGAAATCTCAAACCAACTTTGGGAAATGGACATTAATACATAATATAGTGTGATTTTGAAGCAGTTTGGCATGTTTTAGTTTACTAAAAGGGTTGTTAAAGGGTGTCTCAGAGAGAAAATAAACAAAATGACAACAGAAATCCCTGTTGAGGCCGTAATTACCATCTTAATTGTGTTTTTTTGTGGTTTTTATTATGCCTACACATCCCCTTCAAGATTTTAGTGAGCTATACTTATGCTAAGAACAGGCTTGTGATAAATACAGCAGAAAATAGTCATTCATATAGTAAAAGTGTCGGCAGTTACGCAGAAATGTATTTATTGCCATACACACCTTAATATTAATGGTATAAACATTTTCTCTGTACAGCATGATGAGGGGCTATGTGCTGTAATAGCTTGAATGAATAATAAATAAATTCTGCTGATTTCTCAATTTGTCAGGGTTGACTAACAATCCGTAACTACCGACACTTTCTTATATTTTGTCAAATATACTACTTTCACTCAGTCAATCATCTCCATATTTTGACAGAGAATGCCCCTATGGGACTTATACTATCCCAAAAAGTCATTTTGCCCATACTGCACGACTCATTTTTTTCCCCTAAAAGTGACTGGCCTTACATTTTTACCTGAATTTTCCCTTATTTGGACATATTTGGAGGAATACCATTTGGCATAGAATGTGTTATTACTGGTGTGTTTTAGGGTTAAAATATACATCCAACCTGTTTTGTACATAGAAATATAGAAAAGATAGCTATGGAAGGTGTTTGAGATATGTAGCAGAGGTTATGCCATGTGATGGCCAATGGCGTAACTGCCGACACTTTTACTCTAGAAATAAGCTGGTTATACGAGCTCACCATGCCAAGAGAGGTATCTTTGTATGTGAAATGATTCTTGCTATTGGAAGTACACATGTTGAAGATAACACAAAGTGATTTTGATGGCAAACAGGACCGTTTTGAGAAAATTAGACCAAAGTTGGTGATTTAGTGGAAATATTTCATCATTTTCAATATTTTCGCAAAGTTTGCTGAGCGACAAATCAAAAAGTTTTTGGCCAATTGTTTTCAAACTTGGTATGCCTATTCACACATACTGAGGCTACCTGTAAATGAATTTACAAAGTCACTGTGGTGTTTCTTTGATATAATAACCATGTTGTAATAGTTTTGGGCGTAACTGCCCACACTTTTACTCTACGATGTGTTCGCCTGTCAATAAAAACTGCACCGGTAGGGGTAGAGCCATGCAATTATATTTTCGGACACCCAAGATATATTTCTTTCAATGTAATAAACTTGCATAAAGATGAATTGAGTTTTGTGAATTTTCATGGTTATTCACTTTTGACCCCAGAATGTGACATTTTTCAAAAATCTGACCCATATATAGAAAACTTAAAATATAAATAACCTGCATGAGTAAACAGAAATGATACTTACAGAACACCCTAGACCCAAGTTTATCAGCATGAAGAAGAACAGCACAGACCACAGCTGGGGCACTGGTAGATATGTCACAGCACGTGGGTATACAACGAAAGCTAAACCAGGACCTAGATATAGCAAGTATATTTGTAAATTGGGAGAGAAGTATACAGAGTACAGCTATGTCAAATGCACCTGTTACATCTATAAATCATAAGTGAATCAAAAGCTAGTCCCAAGAGTACCTGCCTATCTCAAACAGGGAAGCACAATTACTAGTACTGCTTACTTAATGCAAGTACTTACTTAGGTCTTTGGTTTTTATGGTGTCAGGCCTTTAGGCCCTCTGGAATAGGCTAGATTTTCTCAGGTTTTAGAGCTCGGTAGATTTTCTGGATTTCAGAGAAATTCTAGCGGGCAAATCCATAAAATCAAGTGGGCTCTGATACCTGAAAAATCTAGCGGGCTCTTACACCTAGCAACCTGACTGGTGTTGAATAAGATCTAGCAATCTGATGGTCAGTGAATTGAATTGATGGCCCTGTTTTGAGGGCCCAAGTTCGTGAGGGCCCTAGGTCCGAGGGGCCTCAGTTCATGGGGGCCCTAGTTCATGGGGGCGCCAGTTCAGAGGGCCCAAGTTCAGAGGGCCCCAGTTCTGAGGGCCCCAGCTCAGCGGGACCCTATTCCAGAGGGAGCTAGGGCTTGGAACCGGTTTTTAAGCATTTTTTATCACATTACGAAAATTTGTTTGCAGAGCTTCAATATGGACTATTTGCAAGACAGAAGTGAGATCAGTATTCATATACACACCATAATTGTTTGAGCGAGAAGAGCGCAAGAGGTCCTATATGTTAAAAGACAGATCTGTTTCACTCTAATTAAGTTTATTTGCCTATCAATTTC
This sequence comes from Harmothoe impar, assembly GCA_947462335.1. Taxonomy (NCBI): domain Eukaryota; kingdom Metazoa; phylum Annelida; class Polychaeta; order Phyllodocida; family Polynoidae; genus Harmothoe; species Harmothoe impar. The sequence goes on from OX381707.1 coordinate 23,597,707, forward strand.
CAATTGCTGGTACAACTGTATGCCTTAATAATAGTTTTGTTAAACATGTCCAGTTTTTTTGACTGCCTAATTTCATGCTTGAACATTTTTTATGCCGAAGTGGTGGCATAGCCACCTGGTGGTGCCGCCAGGCACCACCAGAATGAGGTATATGATGTTTGCACTTTACCAGAAGTCAGAACGGGCGCCGCCATCTTGGATTGTGCGGCCATCTTGGATTAAGGAGTCACAACACAAATTTATGCTATGTGATAACAATAATATAAATCAACCTTTGATAGTCCCTGAGGTTGACTATAATTATACCTATCCCCCCTAATATGGACCCAGGGAATTCAATGGTTCTATCGGTTTGTTGCTAATACAGCTGGTTGCCTAGCAACGGCTATTCTAATTGTTTATCTGCCTAGCAACACACATTTCCATGGTCCTAAGGTTGATTATAATCATACCTACCCCCCTAATATGGACCCAAGGAATTCAATGGTTCTATTGGTTTGTTGCTAATATAGCTGGTTACCTAGCAACGGCTTTTCAAATTATTTATCTGCCTAGCAACACACATTTCCATGGTCCTAAGGTTGATTATAATCATACTTACCCCCCCTAATATGGACCCAAGGAGTTCAATGGTTCTATTGGTTTGTTGCTAATACAGCTGGTTGCCTAGCAACGGCTATTCTTATTGTTTATCTGCCTAGCAATATTCATTTTTATGGTCCTAAGGTTGATTATTATCAAACCTACCCCCCCCTAATGTGGACCCAAGGAATTTAATGGTTCTATTGGTTTGTTGCTAATACAGCTGGTTGCCTAGCAACGGCTATTCTAATTGTTTATCTGCCTAGCAACACACATTTCCATGGTCCTAAGGTTGATTTTAATCATACCTACCCCCCTAATATGGACCCAAGGAACTCAATGGTTCTATTGGTTTGTTGCTTATACAGCTGGTTGCCTAGCAACGGCTATTCTTATTGTTTATCTGCCTAGCAACGCATATTTCCATATTCTTGAGGTTGATTATAATCATACTTACCCCCCATAATGGACCCAAGGAATTCAATGGTTCTATTTGTTTGTTGCTAATACAGCTGGTTGCCTAGCAACATCTATTCTAATTGTTTATCTGCTTAGCAACACACATTTCCTTATCCCCTAACATGGACCCAAGGATTTCATAGGAAATGCCATATTTGAAATTATATCATCCTTCCCCCTGATAACCCCTTCCCCCTGATAACCCCTTCCCAGCCCTGCTTATTTGGTGTCTTGAATGGGTTCCCTTCAAACATACCAACCATGCAGACATTATGTTTCTTCGAATGCAAGAATTGCGGTTGTTGCCGCGTATAAAAATGCCTGAGGCATTTTTTTACGCGGCAACAACCGCAATTCTTGTTAGTATTTATTGTGAGTTTGTTGACTTGTTGCTTCACCCTGGACTTTCCCATATTTAGAGACTGGGTATGTGTTAGCATCATATAATATTATTACTGTATCATGGGCACAGGAGTTTATGTTGTGATCTTAGAGAATTATTGCAGACAGGGTGGTATTCAAAACAAAGAAAATATATTATATTAACTGCTCTTCTGAAAAAAGTTATATAACACTTCAAGATGAAATGGCGTTACCTCCACTAACGACATCATCAATAGGGACATTGATTTGGGAGGACATCTGCCCAAGAATCGCGAAGATGATCAATCCGCAAAAGAAACTCGTTAAGAAATCACCAACCACCAGGACACCAGCATCACTGGAAACACATGTAGGAGTCATAAACAGAGGTTTAGCAATAATAATTTTTGTACAACTCATCAAAAAGAATCAGGGCTGAGTCTAGATGGCTTACACCATTCAGAAAAAAAGAACTTGATATGAAATGTCATCAATTGAGTATATACTTTGCATTTTTCATAGTTTACACCCTTGCTGGAATATATTATATTGCTGACTGAGTTGAGCATAGAATATAGCTATACTGACATAATAGGGGTACATAACACTTACGTAATGGGGTTGTTCTTGACATGGTTGTGTTTGCCCATTGTAATGAAGTTCCCACCACCACAGCCCACAGAGAAAAACACCTGGGTGGCTGCATCAGCCCAAACCTGAAGACAAAAGACAAATGATGAAAGACATTGGACACTGCATAAATGATCCTATTATAAGAGCGAAAGCAAATATCTCAAAAAAAACTGTATCTGTATCATACATAGTGTAAATAGTGATTTTTATAATTTCTGTTGTAGGTTTTTGATTTCAAGAACTTCAAGATTTAACACTTTCAGAGAAAAATATATGGACTAGAAACTAGATTAAGATCAAAAGATTCAGTTAACTGATGTTGAGTGGACATTGTAGACTACACATAAACGCAACATAGTTATGTACTGAAGTATTATCTAGCTTTGGAACAACTGCTAGTTGTTAAAATATTACCTGTGCATTGCCCAGTCTGTTCCATACAGGTGTTATGAAGTAGAGGATGCCTTCTTTAGCACCTGTCTCCATACAAACTTGTATCAGTAGGGCCAGCATCACAAAGTATGGCAGAAGTGTTGTCACATAACTCAACTAAAGAGAACCAATATCATGCTATAAGGGAACCAATTATTTGATTCATATTATACACTGAGACCTAGCATTTTGAGAAATTGAGCACTCTGTTTTCATCATAGCAATGGGGTAACTGTTTTTTACCTATGAAGGTCACCTGGTTGGCCGCATCGAAATCCTGTCCTCTTTTTTCATTACTCAATATGAAATCATTTATTTAAATGGGAAACCTTGGAATAATCATATAGAAAGCAATGTTATTTTGTGCTTTGAGCTATAATTTACTTGATTTTACCTTCCCCCATGACTTTGTTCCCATGCTTAGTCCTAGGACAACCAGAGTCCAGGCTAGGAGCAGACACAGAGCAAGAGGCCACTGCACTACGCCAATGTCATCTAAACCACTTGATAGGCTGAGCACATGGTTACTGAAATAATACAGTACATTGATGCATAAGCACTTCATGATATAATAATTCCTACACACTCTAGCAAGAAATAGGGTAAATATGCGCCCTCTAGCAATGATCAAAGAGGCCTTGCATATTTAAGAGAGTCTCTCCACTGCTTGGGACTGAGAAATCATCAAGGATGTTGCGTGTACGTCCCATCCTACCTACTGTAAAGCCTTGTGTAAGCCCTAAGCATGACTTGCATATTAGCCACACCTAGACTTATTGGCAGAGTCTATAAGTTACACTGTTTATCTGATTATAGTCCCTTCATTACTGTGCACAATTGTAGAAAAAACTCAAGCATAAGCAGCACCCAAACTCTTGTCCTATCCAAGGTTTTAAAGAATTCTGCTTAGACCTACTATATATGATTTCGTTCTAATGAGATGTTTTTGGCTAATAATGGTCAAACGATGGGATAAAGTTGCCAAATGTGTAAATGACATTCCTCACTGGGCAGGGCATCAGGTGAATATGTGTGTGTGGCAGTGATCCCTGTGATGTTGTCAGTGACATTGTAGCCAGGTACACAAGACGCATTGACCCGGTTATCTCCCAACCGAGAACACAACATAGCATCATCTACACAGTCTGAAACATGAGCAAATACAATTGAATAAGCATTAGTTATATCTGTTTTTTCAGGCTCAAAAATAAAGTCTATCAATGCCCCTCAAAACTTTGTTGTGTTTTTTTCCACTACTTATTATGTAATAATTTTACTTTCAAATGGGAATCCTTGGGAGAACACCTACTGACAGAACTATGAACTAGCCTGTGAAACCATCTCATATGCATCATCCAGTGAGTACAAGCTGAAGTGGTCAAATAGGAACAGTACCAATTGCGCTTGTAAAATCTCATTTAGTAGTTATTAGCAGGTACGCTGTGCTGGAGACCAAAACTTGTGTCCTTTATTTGTGATTTCATCACAAGGTGTCCTTGTAGCGGTGCCCCCCCCCCCTGTTTTGACACTTACTGGGAGTGTTCCAAGTATTATTACAGGTTGTCCAGGGCAGGGTGCCAGAGAAGGAGGCAGCGACATAGTATGTGGAGTATGCTGTCAGCATGCAGTAGTAGGAGTTAAATAGCAGGTCCATGATACATGTACTCCAACCTATACCTAGAAGGATAAACATCAATGTTGAACATATGAAACCTACATGTGTACTTATGCACATCTATGTCTTTTGTGTATTAGAATGAGCCGGGCACAATTCCTCTGGATCTGTGGATGTTCTTGGGACTTGTGGGGGGGGGGGTCGTGTAATCAAAATGTATAGCATGAAGGAAGGGGGTAATGTCACTCTTCCAGTCATGCATTACTCTAATATATTGGTAAAAAATAAACAGATGATACAGCTGTGCTGGTCACACGTTGTTGTCAGTAGGAGTACAGGTGGGCTAATCAGAGTACACAGGATACTTGATATACACACAAAAAGGGAGGCCCCTAGTGAGTGAAGTTCACACAAGGCTAAGGTCTGTTATGAATAATATACAACCATATTTACCGGTAATCAATATACTACACGCATTACTCCAATATAAAGGTGATGCTCACATGTGAATCGGATGAGGTCCTTGACCCTCTCCCCTAAACCAAAATGTGATGTACACTACACTGAAATAGGCTACCATATGTTATGTGATGTGTTTTCTTCTCCATTCCTTTTTATATTTATTTTCCTTGTCTTTTTTCCTTGAATAAAATGCTTTTTTTTAGCGAAATCTAATACAGCAAATATTATTATTTGTTGACCTGTGAAATGTGCACATAGGCACCTTAGTTGTTACAATATTCCTAGTTGTGAAGTTATGGAAGACAGTACATTTTTTAATAATGGCAGCACAAAAATGGCCACCATGGTCAAATTGGGCATGTTTTTCCACTTATCATTGCACAGTAACTTTATGTGACCCTAAATGTATAGTTATAAAAGCATTAGTTATTGTAATATTGTGTTTAGTTTAAATATAATTCAAGAAAACAGATATTTCCTGAATGTCCAAATAAAATTGACTGCCATGGCCGTAACAATGGGTTTTCTTAGTAGCCCCACCTCTCAAATCCATAGCATAGGTATGCAGTACAAGCATAAGATCTTTTCACATATTGCTTGGACTATTACCTTGAAATAATGGACAGAGGTTCCAAACCTTGACCAACCCTTTACGTCCATACTGCCCGAGCGCTAGCTCCAATGTAAGGACCGGAAACCCAATTATCATTGTCATTAGCATATAGGGGATCAGGAAAGCACCTGGAAGTGTAAAAGGTTAGTAGGGTGAAACATTGTTTGTTTTAAACAAGATTATGTTTACTTTTTCTGATATGATGTATGCAAATCAAAATGACAACATGCCCTACCATCTAAAATTGCTTCACATATTATAGTCATGGATGCAAAATTCAGAGCGAGGAAAAAAAACTTGGAATGTTTTTTTTTTCTCTTGATGCTGGTTAGGGACATCTGAGAGAATAAATAGTGTGAGTACCACAATGATCCAAGGCAATAACTTGTGAAAAAGAGGTCCCCCTAGCTTTATTTTGTTAGCTCTAGCAGAAAGAAAACTGAACTTACCTCCCCCATTCCTATAGGCTATATACGGGAACCTCCATAAGTTGCCCATGCCTATAGTAGAACTTAAAGCAGCCATGAAGAAGTCAAGCTTCATGTCCCACCTACCGGTCTTCTCCCTGTCATCCCCATCCCTACCTTCAGATCTCAGAGGTGCTGTCTCCATGTTACTTTTGCTATATTCAAAAGGCAGGTTAGATAGCTTTTGTCCTTCTAGCTTTGTTGCTCTGTACTCTAGGAATACAAACTCGGCAAAACAACTCCAATGTTCATGAATGGCTTAATTTACCTTCAATGTACCCTCATCATTATGAAGAAGCGATATGACTTTTACACTCTATCTAAAGTACCTGATTTTAAGTACATTGTATCAGGTAACATTTGACTCATTCTCTCTTCCATTCACCAGGCTGAACGATTTAACTCACTAATAGATACTGTTATAATGAACCCACAGTATGCCACAAGTTTTGCTAATAGCACATAGCCATTAGTGTTATAGCTCCGGTCATAAAGAATAGGTAAAAAGTTTAAAACTTCCCCTTTCATGGAATTTCATTTATTTGATGACCAGATGGCACACAAATATCCAGGGCCCCATCCAGAGGGAGCGCTTTAAGATATCATTTATAACTCTAACAGCGGCAACCTTGGAGCAGAGTCAGTCCCATGCCCGGCGTTCAACAGGGCCCAGTGTAAGCACAAAGAGTCCCATGACAAAGGTAAACTTTCACTAACCCATGTTTGCAGGTACTGTTCAGCTGTTACAGAGCAGTCATACCCACACCCTGCCAGCACGTGCTTCAGTAACCACCAGCAGCATCAGGGCAACAACAACAACCCGAACAACAACAGGGGTCATGGCGGCGGCAGCTTCTACCGTGGAGGAGGAACCCCACAGGGAGGTCACAACGGCAACAACTACCAACAGGCAGGGTGTGGAGGCCCAAAGCAGGGCTACCGATTGCAGCAGCAACAAGGGTATGATGGTAACAAAGGGGGCTGGTGCAACCATTCGGGAAACTAGAATGTGCTGTCTTTGATAAACAAGAATTGCGGTTGTTGCCGCGTAAAAAAATGCCTCAGGCATTTTTATACGCGGCAACAACCGCAATTCTTGCATTTGATGAAACATAATGTCTACATGGTTGGTATGTTTGAAGGGAACCCATTCAAGACACCAAAAAAGCAGGGCCGGGAAGGGGTTATCAGGGGGAAGGATGATATTACTTCAAATATGGCATTTCCATCGAATTCCTTGGGTCCATGTTAGGGGGTGAGGAAATGTGTGTTGCTAGGCAGATAAACAATAACAATAGATGTTAGGCAGATAAACAATTAGATTAGCCGTTGCTAGGCAACCAGCTGTATTAGCAACAAACTGATAGAACCATTGAATTCCTTGGCTCCATATAAGGGGGGTGGGTATGATTATAATCAACCTTAGGACAATGGAAATGTGTGTTGCTAGGCAGATAAACAATTAGAATAGCCATTGCTAGGCAACCAGCTGTATTAGCAACAAACCAATAGAGCCTTTGAATTTCTTGCGTCCATATTAGGGGGGAATAGGTATGATTATAATCAACTTCAGGACCATGGAAATGTGTGCTGCTAGGCAGATAAACAATTAGAATAGCCGTTGCTAGGCAACCAGCTGTATTAGCAACACATCGATAGAACCATTGAATTTCTTGGGTCCATATTAGGGGGGGTAGGTATGATTATAATCAACCTCAGGACCATGGAAATGTGTGTTGCTAGGCAGATAAACAATTAGAATAGCCATTGCTAGGCAACCAGCTGTATTAGCAACAAACCAATAGAACCTTTGAATTTCTTGCGTCCATATTAGGGGGGGAATAGGTATGATTATAATCAACTTCAGGACCATGGAAATGTGTGCTGCTAGGCAGATAAACAATTAGAATAGCCGTTGCTAGGCAACCAGCTGTATTAGCAACAAATGGATGGAACCATTGAATTCCTTGGGTCCATATTAGGGGGGGTAGGTATAATTATAATCAACTTCAGGACCATGGAAATGTGTGTTGCTAGGCAGATAAACAATTAGAATAGCCGTTGCTAGGCAACCAGCTGTATTAGCAACAAACCAATAAAACCTTTGAATTTCTTGCGTCCATATTAGGGGGGTTAGGTATGATTATAATCGACTTCAGGACCATGGAAATGTGTGTTGCTAGGCAGATAAACAACTAGAATTGCTGTTGCTGGGCAACCAGCTGTATAAGCAACAAATGGATAGAACCATTGAATTCCTTGGGTCCATATTAGGGGGGGTAGGTATGCTTATAATCAACCTCAGGACCATGGAAATGTGTGTTGCTAGGCAGATAAACAATTAGAATAGCCGTTGCTAGGCAACCAGCTGTATAAGCAACAAATGGATAGAACCATTGAATTCCTTGGGTCCATATTAGGGGGGGTAGGTATGATTATAATCAACTTCAGGACCATGGAAATGTGTGTTGCTAGGCAGATAAACAATTAGAATAGCCGTTGCTAGGCAACCAGCTGTATGCCTTAATAATAGTTTTGTTAAACATGTCCAGTTTTTTTGACTGCCTAATTTCATGCTTGAACATTTTTTATGCCGAAGTGGTGGCATAGCCACCTGGTGGTGCCGCCAGGCACCACCAGAATGAGGTATATGATGTTTGCACTTTACCAGAAGTCAGAACGGGCGCCGCCATCTTGGATTGTGCGGCCATCTTGGATTAAGGAGTCACAACACAAATTTATGCTATGTGATAACAATAATATAAATCAACCTTTGATAGTCCCTGAGGTTGACTATAATTATACCTATCCCCCCTAATATGGACCCAGGGAATTCAATGGTTCTATCGGTTTGTTGCTAATACAGCTGGTTGCCTAGCAACGGCTATTCTAATTGTTTATCTGCCTAGCAACACACATTTCCATGGTCCTAAGGTTGATTATAATCATACCTACCCCCCTAATATGGACCCAAGGAATTCAATGGTTCTATTGGTTTGTTGCTAATATAGCTGGTTACCTAGCAACGGCTTTTCAAATTATTTATCTGCCTAGCAACACACATTTCCATGGTCCTAAGGTTGATTATAATCATACTTACCCCCCCTAATATGGACCCAAGGAGTTCAATGGTTCTATTGGTTTGTTGCTAATACAGCTGGTTGCCTAGCAACGGCTATTCTTATTGTTTATCTGCCTAGCAATATTCATTTTTATGGTCCTAAGGTTGATTATTATCAAACCTACCCCCCCCTAATGTGGACCCAAGGAATTTAATGGTTCTATTGGTTTGTTGCTAATACAGCTGGTTGCCTAGCAACGGCTATTCTAATTGTTTATCTGCCTAGCAACACACATTTCCATGGTCCTAAGGTTGATTTTAATCATACCTACCCCCCTAATATGGACCCAAGGAACTCAATGGTTCTATTGGTTTGTTGCTTATACAGCTGGTTGCCTAGCAACGGCTATTCTTATTGTTTATCTGCCTAGCAACGCATATTTCCATATTCTTGAGGTTGATTATAATCATACTTACCCCCCATAATGGACCCAAGGAATTCAATGGTTCTATTTGTTTGTTGCTAATACAGCTGGTTGCCTAGCAACATCTATTCTAATTGTTTATCTGCTTAGCAACACACATTTCCTTATCCCCTAACATGGACCCAAGGATTTCATAGGAAATGCCATATTTGAAATTATATCATCCTTCCCCCTGATAACCCCTTCCCCCTGATAACCCCTTCCCAGCCCTGCTTATTTGGTGTCTTGAATGGGTTCCCTTCAAACATACCAACCATGCAGACATTATGTTTCTTCGAATGCAAGAATTGCGGTTGTTGCCGCGTATAAAAATGCCTGAGGCATTTTTTTACGCGGCAACAACCGCAATTCTTGTTAGTATTTATTGTGAGTTTGTTGACTTGTTGCTTCACCCTGGACTTTCCCATATTTAGAGACTGGGTATGTGTTAGCATCATATAATATTATTACTGTATCATGGGCACAGGAGTTTATGTTGTGATCTTAGAGAATTATTGCAGACAGGGTGGTATTCAAAACAAAGAAAATATATTATATTAACTGCTCTTCTGAAAAAAGTTATATAACACTTCAAGATGAAATGGCGTTACCTCCACTAACGACATCATCAATAGGGACATTGATTTGGGAGGACATCTGCCCAAGAATCGCGAAGATGATCAATCCGCAAAAGAAACTCGTTAAGAAATCACCAACCACCAGGACACCAGCATCACTGGAAACACATGTAGGAGTCATAAACAGAGGTTTAGCAATAATAATTTTTGTACAACTCATCAAAAAGAATCAGGGCTGAGTCTAGATGGCTTACACCATTCAGAAAAAAAGAACTTGATATGAAATGTCATCAATTGAGTATATACTTTGCATTTTTCATAGTTTACACCCTTGCTGGAATATATTATATTGCTGACTGAGTTGAGCATAGAATATAGCTATACTGACATAATAGGGGTACATAACACTTACGTAATGGGGTTGTTCTTGACATGGTTGTGTTTGCCCATTGTAATGAAGTTCCCACCACCACAGCCCACAGAGAAAAACACCTGGGTGGCTGCATCAGCCCAAACCTGAAGACAAAAGACAAATGATGAAAGACATTGGACACTGCATAAATGATCCTATTATAAGAGCGAAAGCAAATATCTCAAAAAAAACTGTATCTGTATCATACATAGTGTAAATAGTGATTTTTATAATTTCTGTTGTAGGTTTTTGATTTCAAGAACTTCAAGATTTAACACTTTCAGAGAAAAATATATGGACTAGAAACTAGATTAAGATCAAAAGATTCAGTTAACTGATGTTGAGTGGACATTGTAGACTACACATAAACGCAACATAGTTATGTACTGAAGTATTATCTAGCTTTGGAACAACTGCTAGTTGTTAAAATATTACCTGTGCATTGCCCAGTCTGTTCCATACAGGTGTTATGAAGTAGAGGATGCCTTCTTTAGCACCTGTCTCCATACAAACTTGTATCAGTAGGGCCAGCATCACAAAGTATGGCAGAAGTGTTGTCACATAACTCAACTAAAGAGAACCAATATCATGCTATAAGGGAACCAATTATTTGATTCATATTATACACTGAGACCTAGCATTTTGAGAAATTGAGCACTCTGTTTTCATCATAGCAATGGGGTAACTGTTTTTTACCTATGAAGGTCACCTGGTTGGCCGCATCGAAATCCTGTCCTCTTTTTTCATTACTCAATATGAAATCATTTATTTAAATGGGAAACCTTGGAATAATCATATAGAAAGCAATGTTATTTTGTGCTTTGAGCTATAATTTACTTGATTTTACCTTCCCCCATGACTTTGTTCCCATGCTTAGTCCTAGGACAACCAGAGTCCAGGCTAGGAGCAGACACAGAGCAAGAGGCCACTGCACTACGCCAATGTCATCTAAACCACTTGATAGGCTGAGCACATGGTTACTGAAATAATACAGTACATTGATGCATAAGCACTTCATGATATAATAATTCCTACACACTCTAGCAAGAAATAGGGTAAATATGCGCCCTCTAGCAATGATCAAAGAGGCCTTGCATATTTAAGAGAGTCTCTCCACTGCTTGGGACTGAGAAATCATCAAGGATGTTGCGTGTACGTCCCATCCTACCTACTGTAAAGCCTTGTGTAAGCCCTAAGCATGACTTGCATATTAGCCACACCTAGACTTATTGGCAGAGTCTATAAGTTACACTGTTTATCTGATTATAGTCCCTTCATTACTGTGCACAATTGTAGAAAAAACTCAAGCATAAGCAGCACCCAAACTCTTGTCCTATCCAAGGTTTTAAAGAATTCTGCTTAGACCTACTATATATGATTTCGTTCTAATGAGATGTTTTTGGCTAATAATGGTCAAACGATGGGATAAAGTTGCCAAATGTGTAAATGACATTCCTCACTGGGCAGGGCATCAGGTGAATATGTGTGTGTGGCAGTGATCCCTGTGATGTTGTCAGTGACATTGTAGCCAGGTACACAAGACGCATTGACCCGGTTATCTCCCAACCGAGAACACAACATAGCATCATCTACACAGTCTGAAACATGAGCAAATACAATTGAATAAGCATTAGTTATATCTGTTTTTTCAGGCTCAAAAATAAAGTCTATCAATGCCCCTCAAAACTTTGTTGTGTTTTTTTCCACTACTTATTATGTAATAATTTTACTTTCAAATGGGAATCCTTGGGAGAACACCTACTGACAGAACTATGAACTAGCCTGTGAAACCATCTCATATGCATCATCCAGTGAGTACAAGCTGAAGTGGTCAAATAGGAACAGTACCAATTGCGCTTGTAAAATCTCATTTAGTAGTTATTAGCAGGTACGCTGTGCTGGAGACCAAAACTTGTGTCCTTTATTTGTGATTTCATCACAAGGTGTCCTTGTAGCGGTGCCCCCCCCCCCTGTTTTGACACTTACTGGGAGTGTTCCAAGTATTATTACAGGTTGTCCAGGGCAGGGTGCCAGAGAAGGAGGCAGCGACATAGTATGTGGAGTATGCTGTCAGCATGCAGTAGTAGGAGTTAAATAGCAGGTCCATGATACATGTACTCCAACCTATACCTAGAAGGATAAACATCAATGTTGAACATATGAAACCTACATGTGTACTTATGCACATCTATGTCTTTTGTGTATTAGAATGAGCCGGGCACAATTCCTCTGGATCTGTGGATGTTCTTGGGACTTGTGGGGGGGGGGGTCGTGTAATCAAAATGTATAGCATGAAGGAAGGGGGTAATGTCACTCTTCCAGTCATGCATTACTCTAATATATTGGTAAAAAATAAACAGATGATACAGCTGTGCTGGTCACACGTTGTTGTCAGTAGGAGTACAGGTGGGCTAATCAGAGTACACAGGATACTTGATATACACACAAAAAGGGAGGCCCCTAGTGAGTGAAGTTCACACAAGGCTAAGGTCTGTTATGAATAATATACAACCATATTTACCGGTAATCAATATACTACACGCATTACTCCAATATAAAGGTGATGCTCACATGTGAATCGGATGAGGTCCTTGACCCTCTCCCCTAAACCAAAATGTGATGTACACTACACTGAAATAGGCTACCATATGTTATGTGATGTGTTTTCTTCTCCATTCCTTTTTATATTTATTTTCCTTGTCTTTTTTCCTTGAATAAAATGCTTTTTTTTAGCGAAATCTAATACAGCAAATATTATTATTTGTTGACCTGTGAAATGTGCACATAGGCACCTTAGTTGTTACAATATTCCTAGTTGTGAAGTTATGGAAGACAGTACATTTTTTAATAATGGCAGCACAAAAATGGCCACCATGGTCAAATTGGGCATGTTTTTCCACTTATCATTGCACAGTAACTTTATGTGACCCTAAATGTATAGTTATAAAAGCATTAGTTATTGTAATATTGTGTTTAGTTTAAATATAATTCAAGAAAACAGATATTTCCTGAATGTCCAAATAAAATTGACTGCCATGGCCGTAACAATGGGTTTTCTTAGTAGCCCCACCTCTCAAATCCATAGCATAGGTATGCAGTACAAGCATAAGATCTTTTCACATATTGCTTGGACTATTACCTTGAAATAATGGACAGAGGTTCCAAACCTTGACCAACCCTTTACGTCCATACTGCCCGAGCGCTAGCTCCAATGTAAGGACCGGAAACCCAATTATCATTGTCATTAGCATATAGGGGATCAGGAAAGCACCTGGAAGTGTAAAAGGTTAGTAGGGTGAAACATTGTTTGTTTTAAACAAGATTATGTTTACTTTTTCTGATATGATGTATGCAAATCAAAATGACAACATGCCCTACCATCTAAAATTGCTTCACATATTATAGTCATGGATGCAAAATTCAGAGTGAGGAAAAAAAACTTGGAATGTTTTTTTTTTCTCTTGATGCTGGTTAGGGACATCTGAGAGAATAAATAGTGTGAGTACCACAATGATCCAAGGCAATAACTTGTGAAAAAGAGGTCCCCCTAGCTTTATTTTGTTAGCTCTAGCAGAAAGAAAACTGAACTTACCTCCCCCATTCCTATAGGCTATATACGGGAACCTCCATAAGTTGCCCATGCCTATAGTAGAACTTAAAGCAGCCATGAAGAAGTCAAGCTTCATGTCCCACCTACCGGTCTTCTCCCTGTCATCCCCATCCCTACCTTCAGATCTCAGAGGTGCTGTCTCCATGTTACTTTTGCTATATTCAAAAGGCAGGTTAGATAGCTTTTGTCCTTCTAGCTTTGTTGCTCTGTACTCTAGGAATACAAACTCGGCAAAACAACTCCAATGTTCATGAATGGCTTAATTTACCTTCAATGTACCCTCATCATTATGAAGAAGCGATATGACTTTTACACTCTATCTAAAGTACCTGATTTTAAGTACATTGTATCAGGTAACATTTGACTCATTCTCTCTTCCATTCACCAGGCTGAACGATTTAACTCACTAATAGATACTGTTATAATGAACCCACAGTATGCCACAAGTTTTGCTAATAGCACATAGCCATTAGTGTTATAGCTCCGGTCATAAAGAATAGGTAAAAAGTTTAAAACTTCCCCTTTCATGGAATTTCATTTATTTGATGACCAGATGGCACACAAATATCCAGGGCCCCATCCAGAGGGAGCGCTTTAAGATATCATTTATAACTCTAACAGCGGCAACCTTGGAGCAGAGTCAGTCCCATGCCCGGCGTTCAACAGGGCCCAGTGTAAGCACAAAGAGTCCCATGACAAAGGTAAACTTTCACTAACCCATGTTTGCAGGTACTGTTCAGCTGTTACAGAGCAGTCATACCCACACCCTGCCAGCACGTGCTTCAGTAACCACCAGCAGCATCAGGGCAACAACAACAACCCGAACAACAACAGGGGTCATGGCGGCGGCAGCTTCTACCGTGGAGGAGGAACCCCACAGGGAGGTCACAACGGCAACAACTACCAACAGGCAGGGTGTGGAGGCCCAAAGCAGGGCTACCGATTGCAGCAGCAACAAGGGTATGATGGTAACAAAGGGGGCTGGTGCAACCATTCGGGAAACTAGAATGTGCTGTCTTTGATAAACAAGAATTGCGGTTGTTGCCGCGTAAAAAAATGCCTCAGGCATTTTTATACGCGGCAACAACCGCAATTCTTGCATTTGATGAAACATAATGTCTACATGGTTGGTATGTTTGAAGGGAACCCATTCAAGACACCAAAAAAGCAGGGCCGGGAAGGGGTTATCAGGGGGAAGGATGATATTACTTCAAATATGGCATTTCCATCGAATTCCTTGGGTCCATGTTAGGGGGTGAGGAAATGTGTGTTGCTAGGCAGATAAACAATAACAATAGATGTTAGGCAGATAAACAATTAGATTAGCCGTTGCTAGGCAACCAGCTGTATTAGCAACAAACTGATAGAACCATTGAATTCCTTGGCTCCATATAAGGGGGGTGGGTATGATTATAATCAACCTTAGGACAATGGAAATGTGTGTTGCTAGGCAGATAAACAATTAGAATAGCCATTGCTAGGCAACCAGCTGTATTAGCAACAAACCAATAGAGCCTTTGAATTTCTTGCGTCCATATTAGGGGGGAATAGGTATGATTATAATCAACTTCAGGACCATGGAAATGTGTGCTGCTAGGCAGATAAACAATTAGAATAGCCGTTGCTAGGCAACCAGCTGTATTAGCAACACATCGATAGAACCATTGAATTTCTTGGGTCCATATTAGGGGGGGTAGGTATGATTATAATCAACCTCAGGACCATGGAAATGTGTGTTGCTAGGCAGATAAACAATTAGAATAGCCATTGCTAGGCAACCAGCTGTATTAGCAACAAACCAATAGAACCTTTGAATTTCTTGCGTCCATATTAGGGGGGGAATAGGTATGATTATAATCAACTTCAGGACCATGGAAATGTGTGCTGCTAGGCAGATAAACAATTAGAATAGCCGTTGCTAGGCAACCAGCTGTATTAGCAACAAATGGATAGAACCATTGAATTCCTTGGGTCCATATTAGGGGGGGTAGGTATAATTATAATCAACTTCAGGACCATGGAAATGTGTGTTGCTAGGCAGATAAACAATTAGAATAGCCGTTGCTAGGCAACCAGCTGTATTAGCAACAAACCAATAAAACCTTTGAATTTCTTGCGTCCATATTAGGGGGGTTAGGTATGATTATAATCGACTTCAGGACCATGGAAATGTGTGTTGCTAGGCAGATAAACAACTAGAATTGCTGTTGCTGGGCAACCAGCTGTATAAGCAACAAATGGATAGAACCATTGAATTCCTTGGGTCCATATTAGGGGGGGTAGGTATGCTTATAATCAACCTCAGGACCATGGAAATGTGTGTTGCTAGGCAGATAAACAATTAGAATAGCCGTTGCTAGGCAACCAGCTGTATAAGCAACAAATGGATAGAACCATTGAATTCCTTGGGTCCATATTAGGGGGGGTAGGTATGATTATAATCAACTTCAGGACCATGGAAATGTGTGTTGCTAGGCAGATAAACAATTAGAATAGCCGTTGCTAGGCAACCAGCTGTATTAGCAACAAACCGATAGAACCATTGAATTCCTTGGGTCCATATTAGGGGGGGTAGGTATGATTATAATCAACTTCAGGACCATGGAAATGTGTGTTGCTAGGCAGATAAACAATTAGAATAGCCGTTGCTAGGCAACCAGCTGTATTAGCAACAAACCGATAGAACCATTGAATCCCTTGGGTCCACATTAGGGAGGATAGGTATGATTATAATCAACCTCAGGATCTATCAAAGGTTGATTTATATTATTGTTATCACATAGCAAAAATTTGTGTTGTGACACCTTAATCCAAGATGGCGGCACAATCCAAGATGGCGGCGCCCGTTCTGACTTCTTGCAAAGTGCAAACATCATATACCTCGTTCTGGTGGTGCCTGGCGGCACCACCAGGTGGCTATGCCACCACTTCGGCATAAAAAACTGTTTTTTGATTGTAACCTAGACTCGTTTGCTGATGCTACACAGGCTAAGCCAGTAATGCAGGGACACCAAGGGATTACCTAAAGGGACATAGAAAGTAGTGAGGGAAAGATTGGTCAGGTTATAGGAGTAACAGAGGCAGAAGACAGCACAGAAATCAGCCACAGTGAATATTGTAATGTGTTTGATGATTACCCTCCAGGTGTCATCAACGCCATGCTCAGTGAGGTCATTGATGTCACACATAGACCTACACAGATACAATCCATACAGCCTGCAGAACTGCAACACAGCCACAGTAAGTCATAACCGGCTGCAGGTGCACAACTAACAGCCACTGCCATAGGTAAGACATACACCAAGGTTAAACAGGTAGGCCTACCAAATGTTTTAGGGGCACAGATCACGATAGCCAAAGGTTTACACATTGATGCATGGGCAAAATACCTCACTGATGACAAAGACAGGGAATCACTGTCATTTCTTACATATGGGTTCCTCGCATCATACGAGGGTGGCCCCTCTGATCAGGTTGACATTGACAATCATTCGTTGGCATACCAGTATCCAAACCAGGTATCAGAATATATCAGAAAAGGTATAAAAGAACATCACATATTTGGTCCATTTGAGGGGTGGAATCATGTTTCACCTATGATGACTAGAGGAAAAGACGCATTATCACTGACATGTCATTTGGTCGCTCAATAAATGAACACATCCCAAAGAGTTGCGTCTTAGGTGACCTAGGCCCACACACCCTCCCAAATGTGGACATGGTCATCAATTACATCATGTCCCATGACAACACCACATATTTCGCCACATTAGACATAAAATCTGCCTACAAGAACCTGCCAGCTGATCCAATGGTGTTGCCCCTCAACATCGTCAGCTTGCAGTGTTCTTACTATATAGAAAGTCGAGTACCATTCAGTTCTAGGGTGTTTTCTTTACATATGCAAACTTTAGCAAACAGAACCCTCCAGTAGAAAGGTCACACGTCACTCATCTATTTAGATGACATCATCTTGATGGGAGACTCACAGGAGGAAACCTCGAGGGCATACCGCCCAGCGAACAAAAAAATATCATTTTACATTAAAATAACGTTCTGAAACTTTATATAACATTATGCCATGGTGAGGAGCCTTACAGAAACTTTATATAACGTTAAATAACGTTACAAAATGTTGTATAACTTTTTTTGTTTACTGGGCGAACTGCAAAAGACCTCCTCCACAAGTTGGGACTTCCGGTTGCATCAGAGAATTCACAGCCACCGGCTGTCACCACCAAATGGCTGGGCATTGACATCAACGCAGCTACACAGTACTTGCAAATACCAGAACAAAAGATAAGTGACACTTTGAGGGCGCCCTGAAGCAGAGGTCAATTTCAAAGCGCGACCTCAGGTCAATCATGGTTTTGTACACCATCATGGTTATCTCACTGTCCGTGTTATCTCTGATATGTTTTAGTTGTGACAGTCTTGTCTTCACAATACCCACCATTTTGGTTGCTTGTTTGTTCAGAGACAGAAATTTGTCTATGTTCACTCCCAGGTACTTGTATCTAGTTGTTGGGTTTAACCCTTGCACCACGTCATGACAGTTTTCCCTGCAATTATTGTCAATTTGTTCACAGTGCACCAGCTTCTAGAGTGCGCAGGTCTTCCTGTAGCAGTCTATGGATCCTGTGTGGATCTCTGGCAGAGATGACCAGGGACAAGTTATCATACATAAAACACTGTGAATGGGTAATACTGTCACATACATCAGTTATGTAGCACAGGAACAGCAATCTATCACAAGATATTGACGCTAGATGCTTCCACCCGTGGGACTGAAATATATCTCTGTAAGGTTCAGCTCTCCATCACTCTCCAATATCCACCGGTCGATAATGGCCGCCACCCATAGTTAGTCAATACCAAACCTCTGCTGGAGAGTGAAGGCTACGTTGGAGACTTGAGACCACTCTGCCGCAGACTGCAGGAACAGCAGGGGCCCAAGGACTGAACCCTGGGGTACACCATACTCCAACTCCTTGTAACTTATTTTTTGTCCATTTGCTACAGTATAATGCTGCCCATAGCTGAGATAATCCTGGAACCAATGCACAGACTCTTTGGACACCCAACAATGTAAGAGTTTTGTTTTCAGGGGTGTGTGGCAGACCGTGTCAAACACCTTTCGGAGATCCACGTACACCAACAGACAGAGAGGCCTCACCTCACTGTCTGAAGTTTTCTGTCCCTCAGGACAGAAGAGGTTCATGGACAGTGAGTCCAGTGATCTCCTGCGGCTTATGTCAAAGGCACCTGGGGCAGGAGCTTGCTCTCCCTCCTTGCCTTCGGCAAAAGCCGCTGCAATAGGATCATCTATTGCTTCTTGGGGAAGGTTGAGTACAGGTACCTCTAGGGCTGCCCATCTTTCCTACCTGATGTCTCTGCTAGTGAAGTACCCTATATTCTGTATGGCCTCCTCTCTTTCCTCAGCAGGGGTTTTACTCCTACCACCAAAAGAGGTGACAAATTCGTGCAGGTAGTCCATACATAGAAACCAAAATCTATTAGCATCATGGTTGGTTCGTTCAAATGGTCACAGCACCAGTGTAGTTGGTCTAGACTACGGTGACCCTTGTTAAAGCACAACAACCGGACACAGCATGATTAGGTTTTAATGCACATCGACTTTATTTGGTAGCGCTCAAGTATTATCTCTAAGGTAGCCGGCGGTTACATCAGGTATTGGACCACGATAAGAATAATACTAGAGGGATGTTAACAAACTACAGCATAGAGTAATTAACCCAGAGTGTAGGGAGGGGTGCCTCAGCATGTACCAAACCTGACTACCTTCTCATGGAGAGCAGTCTCCCTTATATACAGGCCTGTGGTAGTCACCTGACCATACTAGCAGAACCACCTAGTGTTGATGATTAGGAAATATATTACAAAATCCTTAATGGCAATTTATCGTCAGTAACATCGGTAACCTCGATAACCTCGGTAACCTCATTATATAACCGTATATTATAAATGGTATATGTAACAGACCGTCAGTACTCATTAAGGAATGAATAAACATGTTATGAATGATAATAGAACCATCTAAGTTCAATCATTTCAACTACCACATGAAATAGATATACAAATAAAACAACAGTCACAGCTGCCCGTTACACCCTTATTACATTAAAATACAAAGAACAACACTGATGCAAGTAAGTCTATAGTGTGGTTGTTTAAAGGCCAACAAATCTAAAAGTGATCTTAGAATAATCCTTGAAAACAGCACTATCAAAGCAAATTTAGGCTGTTGTTACTGTCCAGCTTAAACAAAGATGTACCAACCATTGATATACAGTGCTATGAATTAATATTATACAGTATTTTTGAATAATAGAGGATTTAAAACATCCGGATGCACACTTGTATTTTGTTCCAAAATCAGTCCTTTTGGTGTGGGCTTGTGAGAAAGAGCGCATTCTCACATTTTTTTCCAGCTTTACTAGCCATAAGCCCCTTAAGATGGAATGTGTGAACTTAATATTCTCTGGTGACCATAAGATGAGTTTCAGTTTATCCTCCACATTGGAAGCAGTTAAAATATACATGAAAAGATGCAAGGAGTATTATTTAAGGATAATGCAGACAAACTGGTTGCGGGACCTTATGGAGATGTCTAGAACCTAACCCCACCTGGTGGATGTTCTCCCGATCTCTAGAAATTCACATACCTCTCCCGGAGTGTGTTAGTCCAGGGCTAATTTTTGAAAACATTTTACTAAGTTTGCCCAAGAGAGCCTTGGACCCTTGACCATCTGATTTAGAGGCAGGCACCCATCTGACTCAACTAACCAGGCAAGTGTCAGCGTGGTCTATTGATGAGATAGTCAATGGCTCATAACTACAGTTTAGAATGTTGCCATTTGGATGATATGTTGGCTATTCATTTCCTAAGTTATCATAGAAATTATAATGATAACCCACTCTGATATTTTGATATGTTACTGTATGGACATGTCCCTAACTTATGACTAAGTCTGGTGAGGAGTCCATACACCATTTGTGTTAGATGTCATGTCATTAGGGCAGATCTCTGTTATTTTCAATGTAGAGATACCCATTCTGTGGAAGGCTGCAGCATCAATATGGCATGGCCAATCTCATCCATACCTGGGTTGAGCAATGATTATATGTTGTAAATGACCTATAATAAGTCTCAAGAGGTGTATATGCTCTTTAGAGACAGTTCTGATGATCCTTAAGCTCTGAAGTCTGAAACTCATTTTGGATTTGGACAAATAGGAGACCTCTGTCATAGGTATTTTCCGAACCAAGTGTATTTAGCATGACCTCATCATGTGCCTTAATCCTCGCTAACTATAACCTTTATTGGTTCAAGTTGATAGTTCATCAGTTCCTCTTTGGCCTCAGCACCCCAGTCAGCTGTCGGGCGGATCAGGTTACCCAACTCCTGGAACAGAAACAAGAGTTCACTGTTAGATGATTTAAGGTTGATTGCTACTCTTAACTTTTCATCCAGAATTTCCTAACTTTTTGCCTCAGGGTAGTTTAGATTATCAAGAAATTAAAAATGTAAAAATGATAAGGAGTCCCGAGCTACATTTTTTATTACAGATTTTTAAGTTTTAAGTTTTTTTCTATTTTTGGCAAAAATTACCAAAAATGTTGAAATGTTCACGATATTTTTTCTTAATGAACCACTGTCCACATCAAGGTCATAGTTTACATGAATAATCCTATACTGTGACCCTAAATGGTAAAAACGAAATTATGGTCCAGAAACAACCCTCTTGTGAGAAAAAAAGTGCTGCCTTTAGGACGATTGATTGAATTAAATGCTAAATTTGTCAACAAATTCTTAAACAAGATATGCGGATGTTGCCACTTTGAAAAATGTCTCATCCATTTTTATTTGTGGTGGCAAAAACCCCAATTCTTGCATTTGAAGGAGCGTAATGTCTACATAATTGGTAAATTTGAAAGGAACCCATTCAAGACACCAAAAAAACAGGGTGGGAGGATAACATTACTTCAAATATGGCAGTTACTTTGAATTCCTTGGGTCCGTGTTAGGGGAGTAGATATGATTTTAAACAACCTCAGGACCATGGAAATGTGTGCAGCTGTTGCTAGGCAACCAGCTGTCTTAGCAACCAACAAATAGAACCATTGAATCCTTTACTTACTGGGTGTTGTAGTTAATCACTTAGCAGGTTTTGCAAACATGGAATAACTATGCAATCATTAACTGGTAAACCATAACAAACCTGTTTGTTCTTAGTCATACAGAGCATGCAGATGATAAATAAAGGAATGGGGAGTAGCTCAACAACGGTCACCATCCAACCCACAACATTCGCCCACATCGGGAATATGTAAGCGCCATAACTTGGAGAGTACCAGTCCAGAGATATTGACACCAGCACACACTGATTGATAAAATAATTTAAGGTATCAATGATGAAGCTATACTAACTAGAGTAATTATAGGAACCAACTGTTCTACAGTTTGCTCAGAGCTAACTAGCAACCTACCAACCCCATGATAGTAAAATCAATTGAAAAAAAACATCAATATTGTCACCTCAAAGAAAGAAGAAACATGGCTTAAGGAAGTAACTTCACAATTTATTTAAACAATGATTATACAGATTTTTTTTTACAAAATATAAATAAACATATTAGTCTATCACTCTCCCAACCACATTAGATTAATCTTGAGAGCTTGCCATAACCTCAATTTGCATTTACCAAGAGTGTAATTGGAATGAGCACTCTCCAGAAGACAGTGAAGAACTGAAGATAATTTTTGGACCATCCAGTCAAGGAAGCCAGGTCACTCAGCAAACGGCCTGACCCTAGGGAATTCAAATATTTTTTTGAGTTTTGACAAAAAACTAGATGATCATTCTAATAGTCACATTGTGCCACAGACCTCATCAGAAATTAGGAAAGAAGTATATAGTTTGGGCATGGTCCCGTTCAGGTCCTTCTATAGACACCAGTTACCAGAAGACATTTGATAAACAGTTTAGATAATTAAACATTCAGTTTTTATTCATAGTAGTATTATAATACTACTCGTAATACATAGGAATATTGTTTTTCAAGTTCTGGTGTTTTAGCTTTAGTTTCAAAAAATGTTCTCATGGCTAATTTTCTCATCACATTGTGTTTATTGATGCAACTGACCATATATCCATGAGACAACCACCACTTCCAGCAGGCAAACCACAAGGAGAAACACAGGACAGACATAGTAATCCATTAGTGTCAGTACATACATACCACCCTGTAAATAATACAAAGGATTCTGAATTCAACTAGAATATAAAGCTGTGTAGGGGTCGGATAACCCACGCCTCAGTGGTAAGCCCGCAAGGGGGAATCACCTGGTAGATGACTGCCTGGAATACAGCCTGCATAACAAAACCAGCCCGTTGTTACAGGTATACAGGCTTGTACAGCCACAACACTATGTTTTGACCATACCTTTTATATAAACATTTTAAAGATTTTCATATGATATTTCCGAAAATAAAAAAAGCATGGGAGATTTATTTTTTCAATAAACTCATATTTAATGCCATACGGTTTCTCTAGTGGAATTTATCTATATGTACGTTAGTGGTGAGGAAGAGTCCAATGAGGAAGGAGACAGCAGCCAAACAGCTGAGGGTGATAAGGCGGTTCCTCTTGGTGCTCAGCAGCTCTATCTCCTCTGTCAGACAACCAAGGATGTTAGCCAGTGGGGGGATCTATTAGATATATTAGAAAAGTAAATCAACACTTATCTCAGATAAGTCAAGTTATTTTACAACTATTATAATAATTATATGCATCTCTACTGTTATTTTTTTCAAAAAAAGCAAAGGCGTTTAAATAGAGAACACCACAATTTTAATGACTTTGGACCAAAACAAAGCGAGGTGACTGATTCCAAGTTAGGTCTTGTATCTGTAGATGATACGGGTGCACCATGTGAAGTTTGGTTATGTAGTTGTTGATTGTATCAGAATTAGGACCATGTATTCAATTTTGCATAGG
This sequence comes from Harmothoe impar, assembly GCA_947462335.1. Lineage (NCBI taxonomy): Eukaryota > Metazoa > Annelida > Polychaeta > Phyllodocida > Polynoidae > Harmothoe > Harmothoe impar. Next base: position 23,621,481 of record OX381707.1, read on the forward strand.
CTTATCATAGAAAGGTGGTTTACGTGACGTCACATAAACCATCTGATTGCAGCATGGCCTTGATATCAAAAAGTAGGTAATGTAATCATGTTTCTTTTCTTAGAGGAAAAGAGTCTTCATGGGAAATCAATGCGATAAAATGCTAGAAAAGTCCACATAAATTGTTATATACAATGAACAGATTAAGGTTTACATAACGATATGTAAACCTTCTCCCCCCATAAATGTCACATAAAATGCCTCATGAACCACATTTTTGGTGAAATAAATAATTGTTTTAATTGCAAGAATCATACAATGCATATATGCCTGATGCTCATGCATTCCATCTAAAATAATGGTAAATACCTTTTAATGATATCTTAAATATTTCTGGCTATTTAGGCCGTCACTTGAACCACTCTTTAAAAATTAAAAGTATTTTTATCCAACTTCTAGATGCTATTCCGCGAAGGCATTTAATATTTTTCACTATTTTGTAAATTCATTACACAAAACTAATTTGAGCACTGAACGCAGGCTTGCTTCTTAATTATTTGATTTAGAAAAATGTAATTTAATTCCTCCGTCACATAAACCACCTGAAAGTTTTGGATTTTCTCAATCAATTAAAAATAGATAAATATGCGATATATATGATAAGTAAATAGAATTATTGACCTGAACACTCACCCTTATGATCAATACCAACTCTCATTGTTAAAATTGCCTAGTAGGTATTTAAATAATTTTCTGAAAATTTGGGGTACCTTTAATTTGATGACTGAAAAAAAAATGTAGAAAACTTAAAATATAAATAACCTGCATGAGTAAATAGAAATGATACTTACAGAAGTCCCTAGACCCAAGTTTATCAGCATGAAGAAGAACAGTACAGACCACAGCTGGGGCACTGGTAGATTTGTCACAGCATGTGGGTATACAACAAAGGCTAAACCAGGACCTGAATATAACAAGTATATTTGTAGATTGGGAGAGAAGTATACAGAGTACAGCTATGTCAAATGCACCAGTTACATCTATGATACATAAGTGAATCACTACCTAGTACAAAGGGTACCTACACAATTACTAGTACTGCTTACTAGATGCAAGTACTAACTTAGGCCTTTGTTTTTTATGTATTTTTGTTCACATTTGGAAAACCTTTTTGCAGAGCTTCAACATGGACTATTTGCAAGACAGAAGTGAGATCAGTATTTGCAGGCAACCATACTTGTTTGAGCAATGACAGAACAACCAGTGAATAAGGCCCTATATGTTAAAAAGTTATCTTTGGCTCTAATTTAGTTTATTTGCCTTTCAATTTTCAATTGTTGGAACTACTGTATGCCTTAACAATAGTTTTGTTAAACATATCCAGTTTTTTTGACTGCCAAATTTCATGATTGAAAATGTTTAGTATTTATTGTGAGCTTGCTGACTTGTGACAAATTGTGACAAATGATCAGCTTCACCCTGCACGTTCCTATATTTAGAAACTGGGTATGTGTAAGCAACATAGATTTCTGTATCATGAACACAGGAGTTTATGTTGTGGTTCTTCTGAAGAAAGTTACGTAACACCTCAACATTAAATGGCGTTACCTCCACTAACGACATCATCAATAGGGACATTGATTTGGGAGGACATCTGTCCAAGAATCCCAAAGATAATCAATCCGCAAAAGATACTGGTTAAGAAATCACCAACCACCAGGATACCAGCATCCCTAGAAACACATGTAGGAGACATCATATAGTTTTAGCAATAATCATTGTTTTACAATTTGTCAAAAAGAATAAGGGCTGAGTCTAAATGGCCTACACCATTCAGAACAAAGAAATTGATATGAAATTTCATCAATTGAGCGTATACTTTGCATTTTTCTTTTCAGTAAAACACATGACCTTAATTTATACTGTTTTATTAATTTATTTGGTCATAGTTTACACCTTGCTGTAATATGTTATATTGGCGACTGAGCTGTGCATGGGGTATGGCTATACTGACGTAATGTGGGTACATAACACTCACGTTATCGGGTTGTTCTTGACATGGTTGTGTTTGCCCATTGTAATGAAGCTCCCACCACCACAGCCTACAGAGAAAAACACCTGGGTGGCTGCATCGGCCCACACCTGGCGAAAAAACGCAGAAAGACAAATAATGATGGAAAAAGGGCAGTGCACAAATGATATTGATAGTAATAGCAAATACTATGAAATACTTTATTTGTATGTAGCACAAGTAGTCGTTTATTTCAATATCAATTTGCAAAAAACTTTAAGATTTAACACTTCAGGAGAAAAATATATAGACGAGAAACTAGATTTAGATCAAAAGATTCAGTTAACTGATGTTGAGTGGACATTACAGACTATACATGAAAGGAACATAGTTATGTACTGAAGTATAATCTAGTTTTGGAACAACTGCTAGTCTTTAAAACGTTACCCGTGCATTTCCCAGTCTGTTCCATACAGGAGCTATAAAGAAGAGGATGCCTTCTTTAGCGCCTGTCTCCATACAAACTTGTATTAGTAGGGCCAGCATCACAAAGTATGGCAGCAGTGTTGTCACATAACTCAACTAAAGAGAACCAAAATCATATTATAAGGGAACCAATCATTTGATTCATATTATACACTGACAGCTAGTATTTTGGGAAATTGAGCATTGTTTTTTATCATAATAACTGGGTATGTCATCTTTGCTTATGAAGGCCACCTGGGGTGCTGCATCAAAATGCTGTCCTCTTTTTTCATTACTCAATATGAAATTATACTTTTAAATGGGAAACCTTGGTGTAAGCACTTACTTGAATAATCAAATAGAAAGCAATGTTATTTTGTGCTTTGAGCTATACATTACTTTATCATTACCTTCCCCCATGACTTTGTTCCCATGCTCAGTCCTAGGACAACCAGGGTCCAGGCTAGGAGCAAACACAGAGCTAGAGGCCACTGAACTACACCAATGTCATCTAAACCACTAGATAGGCTGAGCACATGATTGCTGAAATAGTACAGTACATTGATGCATAAACACTTCATTAAACAATAATTTCTGCACAGGATGTTGACAATACTTCCCACTCTACCTACTGTAAAGCCTTGTGTAAAAAGCCTTGTGTAGACAAAAAAGAACTCATGCATAAGCAGCACCCCAACTGTTGTTGTATGCGAGGTTTTTAGATATTCTGCTTAGGCCTACTGTGTATGATTTTGTTCAAATGAGATGTTTTTGGCTAATAATGGTCAATTGGTGGAATAGAATTGCCTGAAGTGTAAATGACATTACTTGAAGTATTCGTCACTGGGCAGGGCATCAGGTGAATATGTGTGTGTGGCAGTGATCCCTGTGATGTTGTTGGTGACATTGTAGCCAGGTACACAAGACGCATTGACCCAGTCACCTCCTGACAGAGGACACACCATAGCATCATCTACACAGTCTGAAGCATAAGCAAATACAATCCATCATCATTAAACACTCATTAGTGATATCTGTCTTTGTAGCTTTAAATAAGTTCCACCAATGCCTCTATGAATATTGTTCTCTTTTTCCATTACTAAACATTGTCATTATACTTTTAAATGGGAAACCTTAGTGTGGGCACTTACTAGCTGTGTTCCAAGCATTGCCACAAGTTGTCCAGGGCAGGGTGGTGGAGAAGGAGGCAGCCATGTAGTAAATAGAGTATGCAGTGAGCATGCAGTAGTAGGAGTTAAATAGGAGGACCAGGATGCATGTACTCCAACCTATACCTACAAGGATAAACATCAATGTGTGAACACAAATGAATCCCCCAACTTACACCTGTAATGATGCATATCTATGCATTTCTGTGCACACATCTTCCAGATCTGTGTAACAGTGAAGAGTTTGGTTCCAAAACGCAATAAGCGCCATTTTGAAAAATGACATCAACTTTTGACATAGGTGTAGGGCAGGAATAGATAAATGCAATTATGAAACAATGTTTCCTCCAAATTCTATTTTTCATGTCTTAAGGTCCTCTCTGGTGTGCACATTATACCAGAGGCACTAAAATTACTAATATGGTAGCCTTAGAGAAATCACTACATGCTTCAATTTTGAAATGGATTTGTTGAGTTTTGCAACGAAACTCTTTGTATGTTCTTGGGACTTGGGTTCCAAAAATGAGACCTTTAGTCCTAAGGAAATGGATGCACGGCCAGAGGATGGGATATTGTAAAAGTCTAGGACCCTTTAACCATACTTCTCCCCTTAGTCTCACTCCATGTACCTCCCCCATGTACGATTTTGAACTTGTCCCGATACCTCTCCTCTCACACACCAGCTGCTCTCAACCTATTTATCTGGGTGGGCAGGGGAGGGGGGTGCATTGAGATCAAAATGTATAGAATGAAGGAAGGGTACAATATCACTATTCCAGTCATATGCATTATAATTCACAGGGTAATGCTCACATGTGAAAGGGATAAGGTCCATATCCCTCCCCCCACCAGGAACTCTTAGCCTCCCCTGAACCAAAATGTGATGTACACTTATGTTACTGTAACAGGGCTTTTAGCCTACCCTATTACAAGTAAAGTTATAATTCCTCCATATAGTGTATGTCCAAATATAGCACAATAGTATACAATTCACAAGGTTCCTTTAAGTGAATAGTGTCCATGAATGTCAGTTGCAGATATGGTGTTGAACTGTTCTTGTATAGTTGGTGTACCATAGTGGGGTATCCTTTTTGTCCCAGCAGTCACCACATGCGCAGCCCGCACGCCGTTCGGTCTCAGACCTGCTCATAGGGAGAGCAGCTCACAGAGCATGTGAAGCCCTTTGCTGTCTCGATGCCAAAGTATCCCGTTCCCACACAGCAGTGTACTGTTTGGAAGATTGGCCTAAAGTTGTTTGGCAAGAGCTAGCAGCTACGTTTTTGCCTAGCAGAATTACATATTCAGTTTTGAACTTGGTGTAATGTCTAAAAATAGTAACAGTGTAATGCTGCTCCAGCCAATCCTGAAGCAGGAGCCCCAACAGGCCCCTCCATATAAGGAGACGTTGGCTTGACGTCATCGATGAGTGTGGCACATTTAGATGTGGAGATTCCCTCCTGCGTCACCCAAGTGACGGCCACTCTATCCATCAAAAGTACACCAGGATACTGAATGCATTCCCATTGAAGGAGATGTGTAAAAGTCAGTGTTCAGATATAGAAAACATGACAAAGTTATACTAAATACAAGACATTGGAATCTAGCTCTATCACATTACTGCTGGGGGCAAATATTTTGTGATGGTAAAATATTATGTATTGACCCTGAAAATGTAGGTATAGGCACCCTAGTTCTTGCAATATTCCTTTCAGTTGTGAAGTAATTGAAGACAGTACACTTTTTGGTAATGGTTGAATAAAAAAGGCCACCCTGGTCAAACTAGGCATATTATGCCATTATTCATTGCAGAGTAATATTGTGTGACCCTAAACATAAAGGTATAGAAACATTAGCTGTTGTACTACTGTATTTAGTCTCAATGTCAATAGAGAAAACAGATATTTTGGCAATGGCTGAATAAAACTGGCTGCCACTGCCATAACAATGGGTTTTCTCGTGGCCCCACCTTTCAAATCTAGAGTAAGGGTATGGAGTACAATCATAAGATCTTTCTCTCTTTTATGAAAAAAAATCACACCTTTTTCACATATTGCTTGGACTATTACCTTGAAATAACGGACAGAGGTTCCAAACTCCGACCAGCCCCTTACGTCCATACTGCCCAAGTGCTAGCTCCAATGTAAGGATTGGGAACCCGATCATGATTATCATTAGCATGTAGGGAATCAGGAAAGCACCTGGACGTGTAAAAGGTTGATTAGGTAAAACATAGTTATTTCTGATCAAGTTGATGTTTACTTGTTCTGATTTGATGTACACTAATCAAAATGACAACATGCCCTAGCTACTTAAAATGCTTCCCATGTATAATCGTTTTTATATATTTTTTCACTTGATTTTGGTGAAGGATATTTGAGTAAATAAATACTGTGAGTACCATAAACCCAAGGCAATAACCTGTGAAAATTGAAAAAAAAAATGTCCCCCTAGGATTAATTTGTTAGCTCTAGCAGAAAGAAAACTTAACTCACCTCCCCCATTCCTATAGGCTATATACGGGAACCTCAATAAGTTGCCCAAGCCTATAGTAGAACTTATAGCAGCCATGAAGAAGTCAAGCTTGGTGTCCCACCTTGGTGTCTTTTCCCTGTCATCTCCACCCCTCCCATCAGATCTCAGAGGTGCTGACTCCATGATACTTTTGCTATTTTCAAAAGGCAGGTTGGACAGCTTTTGTCCTTCTAGTTTCGCTGCTCTGAACTTTAGGAATACAAACTCGGCATCACATCTCCAATATAAGGCAAAGTCTCTTTTGTACTGATGGTATTATACCAATTAATTATGAAATGGCTTAATTTACCTTCAATGTGCCCTCATCATTTTGAAGAAAATATATTACTTTTACATTCTGCTAAACTAAAGCACCTGATTCTAAGTACATTGTATCAGGTAAAATCTGACTAACTCTTTATTCCATTCACCAGGCTGAAACATTTACCATATTAATTGATAGTGTTATAATGAACCCACAGTATGCTATAAGATTTGCTAATAGCATATAGCCATTAGTGTCAGGAGGATATATGTATGATAATAAGGAGTGGCAGATCCAGGCTTGTCTAGAGGGGGGGAGGCACAAACCTGGCCAACCAGGAGTCACTATGTGTTTCCTGCAAACAAAGCGCATTAGCTATACAAAGGGGGTTTTGGGGCATGCCCCCAAAAACAGTTTGTTGATCTAGACTTGAAATGGTGCATTCTCATGAATTTTAGGACACAATATTTAAAGACTCAGCCCCCTCCCCCCCATCCATATCTTTCCTTCTTTTCTTCCCCTTTCTTTTCTCTTCTTCCTCTTTTTGTTGGGGGGAGCAAGGTGACCACTGACCCTCTGAGTGTAACCTGACAGTGGCACCTACTCATGCTTAGCATGCTAAAGGCAGCTCTCAGTTAATGCTAGATCCAGGAAAATCCAGGCATATCTGGTTACATCAAAAGCCATGAATTTATTCTACACATAAAAGCTGACATCCCCAAATCACTCCTTTTTTTGTATCATGTTTGGTTCATAAAAATTGGCTAATTTGACTTTTATACTGCTATAGAACAAAATAAGAAATATGAAATGACAAAGGCTGTGTGGTCCACTAATAGTTTAGATATATAGCAATTAGGTCCACAAATCTATCTGATCCAATTATTACCATTTCTCCCGGATATTAAACCTAATGAAGGTCACATTTAATTTATCAGTGCATGACAATAACCAAAGATATATTCTCAGGAAGATATTGAATAATGTTTTGTAATGCTGAAATAATTAGGTATATACCTCAAAGAGTTCAGAATAAATTGACACCGAAGTATCCCTGGTCGACAAGGGACACGTATCCAACTATAACTTGCAATAATGATGGTACCATGTCCAATTAAAACAATCAATTACATATGAGGCTTTTAGCATATCTTGAAGATTTTACAATAAAACACACAATTGTGTGGCCCCAAAGAAATGAGCTCTCTTGAGGTACAATATTTCTATTCCCCTCATCTTTAAACCTTTCCTGAATGTCATTTATAGCCTAAACTAGGGTTAATGTTAAGTAATTTACAATGAGTAATCAATGCTGATTAGCAACAAAAAGTTTGGGGAATGTTGTCCTCATTGATATATACTTGAATCAGGGCCTAAAAAGGGCCGTTTTGCGGCCGGCTATGGCCGTTTTGGGGAAATGAGACACAGCCGTTTCCGGCCGTTTTGGGGTCTAAAGGTTTAAATGCCAATAAGCTTTATCTTACTTTGCTTTAGAGATATTCCTATCTAATTACCAAAATTATGCTTATTACCAAATATCCAACCTTTTCAAACATTCAGTCACAGCTTTTGATCTAAAACGGTATCTTCATTCTCTTATTTACAAAAGAAAGTAGTATAGGTGAGTTTTCACTATATTTTGATCCTTTTTGTGGCTCTATTTGGGCCCCTTGTGGCCAAAGTTGGTACTAAAATTCCTGCACAGAGGGCTCCTATTCATTTTCTCCCTCTTTCTCTCTCCCTGTCTTTCTCCCCCCGCCCTCTCTCTCTCTCTCTCTCTCTCTCTCTCTCTCTCTCTCTCTCTCTCTCTCTCTCTCTCTCTCTCTCTCTCTCTCTCTCTCTCTCACCCTCTCATATATTTGAGCTACATACAGTCCAAAAGACAGTTTCAACGCATTGTTCTCTAGGTTAAACTGTGCTGCCACCTGGAGACTAGTGAGCTAGTTTTGGTGGTCTCGTGGATTCATTACATTTTACTATTTATGGTGTATGTAGTAATTATAGAACATGTACCAATCTGTACACAAAATACAGTGAAGGAGCCCTCCTTCACTGAATACCCCTACAGATTGGTACAAGTCCTATAACTACTTTATGCTACTAGCTGTATACAGTATACAAGAGGTGTGAAATGCTTTGTTCTCCATGCCCGCTGTGGTATAACTTTTATAATGCTTAGCTTAGAAAGTTAAGCAGAAGCATGTCACCCATTGAACAATGAATCATTATACAACATTTTATAATGTTATATAACATTATTAACATTTCTCTAAGGCTCTGGCCATGTACTTTGGCAAAACTAATGTAAAGTTTAAAAACATTAATTTGTTTAAAAAAAAAAAAAATTGTTAGCAGGGGCAGGGATGTGACATGCTGTACATTACTGACAGTTACATTTGAGAAACCATTCTAAAGTTGGTTATCATGGCTAGTAATCCCCTATTACATTACATCACAAAGAACAACACTGGTGCATGTTAGTTTATTGTGTGGCTGCTTAAAGGCCAACAAAAATTAAAGTGATCTTACAATAATCCTTGAAAACAGTCCTATCCAAGCAAATTTAGGCTGTTATTACTGTCCAGTTTAAACAAAGATGTGCCAACCATAAATATACATTTCTAAGAAAAATTATGTATGCAGTATTCTTGTATGATAGAGGATTTAAAACATCAGGATGCACACTTCATCTCCAAAATTCCAAAATCACTCTTTTAGGTGTGGGCTTGTGAGAAATGGACGCATTCTCACCTTTTTCACAGCTTTACTAGCCATAAGCGCCTTAAGGTGGGTCAATACCTTGGTGTAAAAGTAGCTAGATTTCCATGAGGTTTTCGCCATAAGACCATAAAAGCATACACTTTCCAACAAAGCTGAGAAAATAGGAGGGTCCCGAGCTGTTTTCTGAGATATTCAAGCCTTAAGTCAGTGTTTCATATAATAGGAGTATATAGTGTTTTGCCACATATGTACATAAAATAGTATTGAAAAGTAGCTAAATATGTATATAACTCTCACAGGATCTAGGTTCTGATGTCTTCTCTCTAGAGAGTCCCTTTTGAACATATGGTCCCGGGCATATTTCTATAGTTTTTGTCCATTGAAAAAAAAAAGTTGAAAGGAAATAGAAATATACTAAGGGCTAGTTATGTATGACTTCTGAAGAAGAGCCACCACTACAGACTCGATAGCACAGTGGCAGAATGCATGCCTTCATATCCAAAGGTTGATGGTTCTCGCCCCGGTCAGGCAACATCTTTGTCCATTTTAGGACAATCTAATATAACTTGTTCTAACATTAGACAAAGGTCCCCTGGTGATCTATGGTCAAACTAGAGAATGTACCTGCGCAGAAAACTGCGCAGTGAACGAAAATGGCATCATATTGACCCACCTTAAGAAAGAATGTGAATTTAATATTCTCTGGTGACTCTAAGATGTGTTTCAGTTTATCCCCCACCTCAGAAGCAATTAGAATATACATTAAAAGATGCAAGGAGTCCTTTTTTAGGATAATTCGGACAAACTGGTGGCGGGACCCTGTGGAGATGTTCAGAACCTTTAGAAACTCACTAAGCCCACCTGGTAGACATTTTCTAAGTATTAAGAAATTCACATACCTCTCCCGGTGTGTGTTGGTTTAGGGCTAATTTTTGAAAACATTTTAATAAGTTTGCCATTTGGATGACATGTTGGCTTTTCATTTCCTAAGTTATATTATGATGAGAACCCACTCTGATATTTTGATATTTTACAGTATGGACATGTCCCCAACTTATAACTAAGTCTGGTGAGGAGTCCGTACGCCATCCCTATTTAATTTCATTAGGACAGAACTCTGTCATTTTCAATGTAAAGATACCCATTTTGTGGAAGGCTGCAGTATCAATATGGCATGGTCAATCACTTCCGTATTTGGGTTGAGCAATGATTATATTTTGTAAATGACCTTTATAAAGTCTCAAGGGGTTTATGTGCTATTCGGAGATGATCCTTAAGCTCTGAGATACAAAACACATTTTGGATGTAGGCAAAAAGGAGACCTCTGACAAAGGTCTTTTCCAAACTAAGTGTATTTCAACCAAATGACCTCATTATGCACGTTAATCCTGGCTATCTGTAGCTGTTATTGGCTCAAGTTGATGGTTCATCAGTTCCTCTCTGCCCTCAGCACCCCAGTCAGCTGTAGGGCGGATCAGGTCACCCAACTCCTGGAACAGAAACAAGAGTTCATTGTTAGAGGATTTAAGGCTGATATGTCCACTCTCTAATGGTAATTAAAAGATGAAAAAAGGAAATTCAAATTACTAAAAATGGACCTAATTACATTAATGTGACCTATTTATAGTAGTTTGACCTACTTATGAAGTGTCGGAAATGGGAAGTTATTACCTACTGACTGGGTGTAGTAGTTAATCACTGAACAGGCTTTGCAAACATGGAACAACTTTCCAGTCATTAATGGGTAAACCATAACAAACCTGTTTGTTCCTAGTCTGACATAGCGTGCAGATGATAAATAAAGGAATGGGGAGTAGCTCCACAACGGTCACCATCCAACCCACAACATTTGCCCACATCGGGAATATGTAAGCGCCATAACTTATAGAGTACCAGTCCAGAGATATTGACACCAGCACACACTGGATGAAAGAAGAATTTAGGGTATCAATGATGAAGCTATATTAGATAGAGTATCTATTGGAACCAATTGCTCCACAATTTGCTTAGAGCTAGCAGGCAACCTACCAACCCCATGATATTAAAATCAATAAAAACTAACACATCAACATCTTCACTTTAAAGGGAGAAGAAACATGGCTTAAAGAAGTTACTTCACAATTTTTTTTAACAATAATTATACAGATTTTCTTTTACAAAAGATAGATAAACAAATTAGTTTATCACTCTCCCAACCACGCTAGATTAATCTTGAGAGCTTGACATAACCTCAATTTGGTCGGATCGAAAAAAGATGCTGATCTGGGTTTTCTGCTTTGCAAGAGCCACAGAATAAAAATACATACACCAGTATGGTCTTTGTTGGTTTTTCATAAGAGGGCATACTCTAGGCTTTCGGAAAAAATTATAATTTTGCATATACGATGATTTTTTGCTGATTTATGAGCCTCCAAAGTTGAAAAATGGCTAAAATCCATGTTTTTTAGCTAATTATCCATGTTTAACAAGGCCCTCATGTCAACTGACACATCAAAAACTATCACTAAACAGCATTTCCTAGTAGCTATATATGTTATCTGAACAAATCAGCTCGTTACACTTTCATATCCCACGCAAATTTGTCAACAGTGACCTTCAAATGTAGCAACTACATGTTTCGGAGGCGTCTGTGACGTTAATAAAAGGGCCTATATCTTTGTTAATAGTATTCACTAAATATCCTTACTACCAGCAATCTAGAGCCTCCCAATGGGTGAGCTCATGGCAAAAAAAAATTTGAGCCACGCCCACTTTTACTCTCCCTTATGGGCAATATAGTGTATTGGAACTCGAGTTATCGTCACAGACGCCTCCAAGCATTATAGCCTTTCCAGCATTTAATTATGTTTTTATATATATTTCTTGTACCCTGTGTACTCTATTGGGTTGTATTTGAGGATCCTCAACAGCATTTGATTCGATATTTACCGAACAGGCACCGCGGGAGGGGTATTTATACTTTGCGGAGGCGTCTGTGACGTTAACCCAAAATTTGGCGTGGGAACGAGGTCGGCGTTCCTGTTACCCACCGGAAGTGGCGCACATCCGGGTACCGTTTCGGCGAGCAAATAAGCGTCTGATCTTGCTGGAGTGACTCCCAAACCAACAATTCAGAGTTCTTTTTCAGCTATTACCACGGAGAAAGGTAAGGGATCGGACTAAAATATGTTATATTTTTATTCATTTTGCACCAAGGCCCGCTCTGATACATTTATTTTCGTTTAGAACGGTCTATTTTAGGTAGACTTGATCGTTTATTTTCGTTTAAGTGCTCGCTTATTAATGTCATGGACGCCCCCATGTTAGTTTTTCGCAATTTCTAACCGGTGCACCCTCGGCGGAGGCGTCTGTGACGTTAATGCGGGCTCGGCGAAAAATCATTCTGGCTATCGTTCTATCTTTCCCTGAGGGTACATATCAACTTGATTCAATATAATAGATGTTCCTCTATGCCTCTTTGCAGTTTAGTAGCAATCCCATGTATCAAAGGCTATGTTTCGTGCCTTTTAAAAAAAAAAATTGGAAATTTTTTGGATTTTCAGTCAGAAAATGTACTCTCACTCAGCTGAAAGCTATCTGAACTTAATATATTATGGTTGATTCTCTTCCTACTAAGTCCCCTCATCATGTTGGTGGGCTATATTTACGCTGGTACTCCTTTTCTGGCCACTGCAAGCCAATTTATGCATTTTCGGGTTAACGTCACAGACGCCTCCGACGAAAATGAAATTGTCACTGTACAGTGACTATTTGATCGATTTGAACAATGTTACTTCGCACCATGCTTCAGGGGCATGTAAGCTAATGCCCTGACCAAGAAATGTTTTTATTTATCAAAGTTTACATATATTTATAGGTCATTTCTTTAACGTCACAGACGCCTCGAAAGCAGTTAATCGAATGGAAATAGTAGTTCCCCTGCAACCAACCTCTCCATATTTTTAGACAGCATGCCCCTACTATATATCTAAAGAGCCAGTAAGGTGTATTGGCAGTAGTTAACACTTTTTTTTCCAACTTCTGTGTCCCCTGGCTGTTTTTGCTTAAATGCTGGGGCAGACCCACTTCTGTTTGTCTGATGTGCTCAAAATCCTGCATGCTTTTGCTATACACCTGTGTCTAATTATACAATCAACTTAAGTAAACATTTGCCAATAATTAGCAATTATTATTCATGTTGCAAATTTATTTAAAAGGTCTGAAATTCCCTTAAATAATCATAAATTGTTGTCTACTTTGCAGTATGGTACGACCGGAGCTGCCGCCTGGAATGGTAAAGACGGGCGCACAGCGCAAGGCGGAAAGTCGGGCCCGCAAGAAGAGAGAAGACGAGGAGGCCTATAACACTTCTGATGGCTGTGTGACCGTTCTAGTAAAGTACTGTTATAGTAGAGATATCCGAGGCGTCTGTGACGTTAACCTAGTAAATGTATGGGTTTAGCCAGACAGCTAGTATGGCCCTGCTAGTGCTAGAAGGGTCTTTATTACTGTTTTAAATGGTCGTAAACAGGTAAACTTGCCTTGTAGAATAGAGCCCAGGAGCTTCCATTGTAATGTAAATATTTTGATGGTGTGGTGCTGCGCGTGCCGACACACGGCAACAAGAATTGCGGTTGTTGCCGCGTAAAAAAATGCCTCAGGCATTTTTATACGCGGCAACAACCGCAATTCTTGCATTCGAAGAAACATAATGTCTACATGGTTGGTATGTTTGAAGGGAACCCATTCAAGACACCAAAAGAGCAGGGCCGGGAAGGGGTTATCAGGGGGAAGGATGATATTACTTCAAATATGGCATTTCCTATGAATTCCTTGGGTCCATGTTAGGAGTAAGGAAATGTGTGTTGCTAGGCAGATAAACAATAACAATAGATGTTGCTAGGCAACCAGCTGGATTAGCAACAAACTAATAGGACCATTGAATTCCTTGGGTCCATATTAGGGGGGTTGGTATGATTATAATCAACCTTAGGACCATGGAAATGTGTGTTGCTAGGCAGATAAACAATTAGAATAGCCGTTACTAGGCAACCAGCTGTATTAGCAACTAACCAACAGAACCATTGAATTTCTTGGGTCCATATTAGGGGGGGTAGGTATGATTATATTCAACCTGAGGACCATGGAAATGTGTGTTGCTAGGCAGATAAACAATTAGAATAGCCGTTGCTAGGCAACCGGCAGTATTAGCAACAAACCAATAGAACCATTGAATTCCTTGCATCCATATTAGGGGGGGTAGGTATGATTATATTCAACCTTAGGACCATTGAAATGTGTGTTGCTAGGCAGATAAACAATTAGAATAGCCGTTGCTAGGCAACCGGCTGTATTAGCAACAAACCAATAGAACCATTGAATTCCTTGCATCCATATTAGGGGGGGTAGGTATGATTTTATTCAACCTGAGGACCATGGAAATGTGTGTTGCTAGGCAGATAAACAATTAGAATAGCCGTTGCTAGGCAACCGGCTGTATTAGCAACAAACCAATAGAACCATTGAATTCCTTGCATCCATATTAGGGGGGGTATATGGCAAGCCGAATGGGTAAACTTTCGAAAAACCTGGTTTTTCGCCGATAAACCTGGTTTATCGTTTGATAAACCTGGTTTATCAAATGTAACTAAGCCTATCGACCGAAAAAACATGTTTTTCGGCCAGTTTGGTTGAAAAACCTCGTTTATCAATGAAAAACCTGGTTTATCGGCAGAAACTATGCCAATCGACCGAAAAACCATGTTTTTCATATTTTCCTAGCGATAAACCATGTTTTTCGGCCAGTTTGGTCGAAAAACCTGGTTTATCGCCGATAAACCTGGTTTATCGCCTGATAAACCTGGTTTATCGGTTGATAAACCTGGTTTATCGGTTGATAAACCTGGTTTATCGGTTGATAAACCTGGTTTATCGGTTGATAAACCTGGTTTATCGGTTGATAAACCTGGTTTATCGGTTGATAAAACTGGTTTATCGGTTGATAAACCTGGTTTATCGGTTGATAAACCTGGTTTATCGGTTGATAAACCTGGTTTATCGGTTGATAAACCTGGTCTATCAACAGGAATCTTCGAAGAGGCTTGTTCACCTACTGAAAGCCTGGTTCTTGGCCGATAAAGCAGGTTTATCGCCGATAAACCAGGTTTTTTGCCGATAAACCAGGTTTTTCGTCCGAAATGCCTGGTTATGTCCGATAAACCGGGTTAGATGGGAAAAAACCAGGTTTTTCGATTAGATAAACCCGGTTTTTCAGAAACTCTGCCCATCGGTCGAAAAGTCAGGTTTCTGTCGATAAACCAGGTTTATCGGCGATAAACCTGGTTTATCGGCGATAAACCTGGTTTTTCGAAAGTTTACCCATTCGGCTTGCCATAGGGGTAGGTATGATTATATTCAACCTGAGGACCATGGAAATGTGTGTTGCTAGGCAGATAAACAATTAGAATAGCCGTTGCTAGGCAACCAGCTGTATTAGCAACAAACCGACAGAACCATTGAATCTCTTGGGTCCATATTAGGGGGGGTAGGTATGATTATAATCAACCTCAGGAACTATCAAAGGTTGATTTATATTATTGTTATCACATAGCATAAATTTGTGTTGTGACACCTTAATCCAAGATGGCGGCACAATCCAAGATGGCGGCGCCCGTTCTGACTTCTGGCAAAGTGCAAACATCATATACCTCGTTCTGGTGGTGCCTGGCGGCACCACCAGGTGGCTACGCCACCACTTCGGCATAAAAAAAGTGAATTCTTTTTGCTTAAAGACTGAGCGCATACTCAAAAAATTGTAAAAATGTTTCCATTAAGGTTCTAAACAATGCACCAACCTGTTCTGTACATGTGTGTAAGGTATTAGGATGTTCTAAACACTTTTAATGATTTTGTAACCAATCTAGTTTATTACTGTGAAACTCGAGGCGTCTGTGACGTTAACTGGGTACTTGGTACCATGTTGCACACACTAGTGTGACCAATTGGTCGGAAACTCACACCTAAAACCTTTTGCTTTGGCAACTAGATGTACTAAAGACATTAGACAGTAATTTTAATGGTAAACAAAGAAAGATTTAGGAAACTAGGCTAAAGTTGGTAAAGTGTTATAGAATGCTTTGGATTTTTCTATTTTCTACATAATTGAAAGTACCACAATTTTTTTAATTTACGACTTACAGCTATGAAATTTCCCAGGATTAATGGTACCTAGTCAGCCAACTAGGAGCCAAAATTTGGAATACCTAGGTCACTTTAAAAGAGTTTCTTGCAGTGCACTATTCATTAACGTCACAGACGCCTCGGGATTAGGGTAGCATGTGGTCTACGGTGAATAAAAACTGCATTCTTGGGCGAAACAGAGTTCCGCGGCGGTTTCAGGGAGTCAAGATGCTACCCTTTCAGGAAAATAAAATTGTTAAGTGAAATTGTGAATTTTGTGTTTTGTCCTTATGTACCCCCAGATCAGCATTTTTTTTCGATCCGACCAAGTCTAGCGTTATTGGACTGAACCCTCTCCAGAAGACGGTGAAGAACTGCAGATAATTTTTGGACCATCCAGTCATGGAAGCCAGGTCACTCAGCAAACGGCCTGATCCTGGTGAATCAAGTTTGTTATTTTAGTTTTGGCGAAAAACTAGAGGATCATTCAAATAGTCACATTGTGGCGCATACCTCACCAGAATTTGATAGTATTGAATATTGTTCGGGCATAGTAGTCCCTTTCAGGTCCTTCTATAAACATTAGTTACCAGAAAACCATTATAAAACAGTCTAAACACTTAAACATTAAATTTTAGTCTTTATTCATAGTACTATAATAATAATACTTGTGGTACATGGGAATATTGTTATTCAAGTTTTAGCTTCAGTTTCAACAATGTTCTTGTAGCTTTTTTTGCTCATCTCATCGCGTTTATTGATGAAACTGACCATATATCCATGAGACGACCACCACTTCCAGCAGGCAAACCACAAGGAGAACCACAGGACCAACATAGTAATCCATCAGTGTCAGAACATACATGCCTCCCTGTAAACAATACAGATGATTCTGAATTCAATAAGATATATATTTGTGTAGGGTCGGATAACCCACGACTCAGTGGTAAGCCCGCAAGGGGGTATCACCAGGTGAAAGACTGCCGGGAGTACAGCCTGCATATCTCACCCAGCCCGTTATTATAGGTCACTCAGCCTGGTGTGGAGGGTTGTACAGTCACAGCACTGTGTTATAACCATAACCTTTATGTAATCATATTTACGATTTTTATATGATATTTGCAAGAAATAAAGCCCCCTTTGGTATATAGATCAATGAATTATCTATGAACTTGTAGATGCATTTAGTGCATGGTCCATTGCATTTATTAATAATTACACGGTTAAATATATATTTTGTTTGGTTTGGGGCTTATAGAGCCTGGTTTAGCAGCTGTATCTGCTGGGGGAAGACGTGAAAGCCTGACCCCCGGCCTGCTATAACAGGCTGATGTGCTGGGAGAGTGCTAACAACCTGAACAAATGTCCTGCCTGTAAAGGCTCCCATCCTGCTAAACAACCTGGGGTTGCCTGCATTAACAGGCTGACTTGGAGTAAGGGCCAGGCCATATCCCTGGTCCAGTCCTCCCCCTGATTACTCAGGTAATCCTGCTCCCCTCTGTACCATACCGGTCCAGTAACGTACAGCATGGTCAGGTTGTCAGACAGCAAATAGCAGCTTGTCCATGGATATGAATCCCACTTTCTCCAGGATACTTTTCCGCAACTTTTGAACTTGCTGGGGTCCAGAAGAAGGAAGCAGGGCCTTTATGATCTGGAAAAAAATGCCCTAGGAGGAGGAACTGAATCCTAGTTGGATAGTTGGAGTTGAGCATGGTCTAAGATGATTGGGTGAATTGGTATGGAATGAAAAGCTTCCATTGCTGGAAAAATTAGTATCTCTATAACTGCTTGATGAAGGCTGAAGAGGAGACCTTATATCTCTGGTACCTTCAAGAATCTTGGGTCTGGGCCTCTCTGTGACTGCTTGATAAAGCTGCTGCGGATGATCCAAATCTGGAGCGGATGATGGAAACCGGTCAGGGTAGTGTAGGGGTCTGCTGACCTGCACCCTGGTGTACACCTCAAAGGGGTAAAACAGTTGTGTCATCCTTACCCCTTGTACCATACTGTTCCAGTAGAGTGGAATATGTATAGGAGGATAGCCAAGGCACTGTGGTGTAGTGGTTGGCATTCCTGGTTTAGGTTAGGGTGGCCTGGTACAGAGGAAATATACCATTAACTATTTCTCCTCAGTATACTTATATATCATGCTATATGGCTACTATAGTGGATTTATCTATATTTACGTTAGTGGTGAGGAAGAGTCCAATGAGGAAGGAGACAGTAGCTAGAGAGATGAGGGTGATGAGGCGGTTCCTCTTGGTGCTCAGCAGCTCAATCTCCTCTGTCAGGGTACCCAAGATGTTAGCCAGTGAGGGAATCTATGAGATATGTTAGAGAAGTAAATCAACAATAAATCATTATCTCACATAGGTCAATTTATCTTACAACTATCATAATATGCATTTCTAGTGTAAAAAGCAAAGAGATTTTAGTAGGGAACACCACACTTCTAATGACTTTGGACCAATATGAAGTTAAACATGTTTGGTTTGTTCCCACCCATCTCAGTCTTCTACATCTGCGGCATTTTTATTATTTTGCCGATGTAAGGACACTAGTAGATCATGTCGTATGACCTGTGCTTGAAACATTTGGTTTTAGCCCTACCTAGTTAGCATGCAGTGTGCTGCCTATCATGTGAAGGAACATAATGACAATGTGAATAACCTGCATGAGAAAATAGAAATTATACTTACAGAACACCCTAGTCCCAAGTTTATCAGCATGAAGAAGAACAGTACAGACCACAGCTGGGGCACTGGTAGATATGTCACAGCACGTGGGTAAACAATGAAGGCTAAACCAGGACCTAAATATAAAAAGTGCAAATGGGGCGAGAAGTATAAACTATGCTATGGCACATGCACCAGGATCAACCATAATACAAAAGTGAATTACTAGCTAGTCCCAAGAGTACCTGTCATTCTCAAACACGAAGGTACAATTGTGCTGCAAGTACTTACTTAGGCTTATGGTCTTTGTGTATTCTTGCATCACATTTGGAAACAATTTTTTTGCAGAGCTTCAACATGGACAATTTGTAAGCCCGAAGTGGGACTTGTGTTCTCCTTTATATGCGGAAACTGAGTATGTGTTAGCAACATCGATTACTGTACCATGAGCACAGCAGTGACTTCAGAGAAGTATTGCACATAGGTAAACTGGTAGTATTCAAAACAGAGAAAACATGTTATATCAACTGCTCTTCTGTCAGAAATTATATAACACCTTAACATAAAATGGCATTACCTCCACTAACGACATGATCAATAGGTACATTGATTTGGGTGGACATCTGTCCAAGAATTGCAAAGATGATCAATCTGCAAAAGATACTGGTTAACAAATCGCCAACCACCAGGATACCAGCATCACTGGAAGCACATGTAATGGTCATAAACAGAGGTTTAGCAATAATTATTGTTCTACACCTCATCAAAAAGAATCAGGGCTGAGTCTGGATTGCCTGCATCATTAAAAAAAATTAATATTAAATTAAATCAACTGAATATGTACTTTGTGTTTTCTTTTCAGTATCACACAGGACCATAACTTATTCTGGTTTACTCTATCTAGTCTCTTTTGTACTGATGGTATTATACCAATCAATTATGAAATGGCTTAATTTACCTTCAATGTGCCCTCATCATTCTGAGGAAAATATATTACTCTTACATTCTGCTAAACTAAAGCACCTGATTCTAAGTACATTGTATCAGGTAAAATCTGACTAACTCTTTATTCCATTCACCGGGCTGAAACATTTACCATATTAATTGATATTGTTACAATGAACCCACAGTATGCTATAAGATTTGCTAATAGCATATAGCCATTAGAGTCAGGAGGATATATGCATGATAATAAGGAGTGGCAGATCCAGGCTTGTCTAAAGGGGGGAGGCACAAACCTGGCCAACCAGGAGTCACTATGTGTTTCCTGCAAACAAAGCGCATTAGCTATACAAGGAGGACTTTGGGGCATGCCCCCAAAAACAGTTTGTTGATCTAGACTTGAAATGGTGCATTCTCATGAATTTTAGGACACAATATTTAAAGACTCAGCCCCCTCCCCCCCCCATCCATCTCTTTCCTTCTTTTCTTCCCCTTTTTTTTCTCTTCTTCCTCTTTTTGTTGGGGGGGAGCAAGGCCCTTCGGGCTACGCCCGTCAATCCTCCAATGATAAGTTCCTGAAAGGAGTTTCATACAAGCCGTGGCCCCTATGTGACCACTGACCCTCTGAGTGTAACCTGACAGTGGCACTTACTCATGCTTAGCATGCTAAAGGCAGCTCTCAGTTAATGCTAGATCCAGGAAAATCTAGGCATATCTGGTTACATCAAAAGCCATGAATTTATTCTACACATAAAAGCTGACATCCCCAAATCACTCCTTTTTTTGTATCATGCTTGGTTCATTGAAATTGGCTAATTTGACTTTAATACTGCTATAGAACATAATAAGAAAGATGAAATGACAAAGGCTGTGTGGTCCACTTATAGTTTACATATATAGCAATTAGGTGCACAAATTTATCTGATCCAATTATTACCATTTCTCAGGGATATTAAGCCAAATGAAGGTCACATTTAATTTATCAGTGCATGACTAGACAATAACCAAAGATATATTCTCAGGAAGATATTGAATGATATTTTGAAATGCGAAAATAATTAGGTATTTCCTCAAGGAGTTCGGAATAAATTGACACCGAAGTATGAGGCATGTTCTTCCATCACACGTCAACCACACGTAGGGTGATAAGTCAGTGTGCAGCGAGGTGGGAGAACACCACTACAAGGACACCTTGTGGCGAAATTATTAACTGAAGGGCAAAATTCTTGGTGTCCAGCTCAGCATATACCTTAAGAAACCCAGGTTGCTGTAGTATTACAGCATCAGGCTATCAATCAATGTTACAACATCATTAAATACACTCTCCTCTTTGTCTCGGATACATTCCACAGGAATGTATATGCAAGAGACATGAGAATTCACCCAGTTGAAAATCAATTACAGATTATTACTGGTTCACCCACCACCTTTTCATGTTCCCCAGGCCCACTTATTCAGCGGTCTGGACCCCTCATCAAAATTCAGGAGATCTCAAACATACTTTCTATAAAATTTCAACATGAGTGTCTATACATGTGCCATCCCACATTAAAAGTGTCACTTAAAACCAGTTTGAGTGGGCCCCCATAAATGAACGGTGGCAGATACAGGATTTTGAAAAGGAGGGTGCGTGCTATAGGAAAAATTCTCCATTCTTAACTTTTGTGCCAAAATTTACATAAAGAAAATGTAAATTGTGACCAAAAAGGGGGGGGGTGCCTCACCCCCCCCCTTAAAGCCGCACTGAACCCACAACGTCATTTGCATACAAAACTCGGCAGGGCTAGGTCCTCATCTCAGTGCACCTTTAATCCGCCACTGATTTAGATTTGCTTCCTACAATGCTCCCACATTTTATGTTGATGGAATATGTCCTTTGGTATCCATCTAGACGTGTGTATCAGGTCCCGGGAACTCCGGCTTCCTAGTGCATGGCTCACTCTAGGGGTGCCCTCATTACGGAGGACGCCCAGAGTGTAAGCCATAGTAGCGTCCTAGTGTATCACTGCCATTCATAAATTGTGTTAGAAAACATGTCATTTGTGCATGTTATTGTCCTTCCTTATTCTTAAAAACTTGGTCGGAGAGGACGCGTCCTGGGGCTCTGCATGTGCAGGCCAGATCAACCAACTGTCATTTGAGATTTAAATTATTTTTGAATTTATTTGATTTCATTTCTCAAGGATAACCATGGCATCAGCATGGTGCTATGCGTGTGGCTGTCCCACCATCACAACTGCGTGCATCAGGAGACGCACAGTTGAAATTTGAACTTGGTCGGAGAGGACGCGTCCTGGGGCTCTGCATGTGCAGGCCAGATCAACCAACTGTCATTTGAGATTTAAATTATTTTTGAATTTATTTGATTTCATTTCTCAAGGATAACCATGGCATCAGCATGGTGCTATGCGTGTGGGGTAGACCATGCCCCTCCCAGAGGGAAGAATCGTAAGTTGGAAGTTACGGCCGGTTTCATAAGAATGCCTACACGAGGGACTCCCTTGGTGCATGATCCAAAGGCCACATAGGAGGGGGTAACAGTGGCCATTCAGAAAGAGTTGGAAACAAGCTTGGCTGAGGTACACCCGCAGGAGAAGTTTGACACCCAACAAGAATATGCTGATTATCTGGATTATCTCAGGAACTCCATGATGAGATTCAAGCCCTGGAGGATCATATTGCAGATAGGATTTGCGTACAATTTGAGAAAAAAGGCAGGGAAAGGATCAGAAGGTCCTCTACAAGCAACTGGACATGCTACCGGACAACCCTGCGTGTTCCTGAGAGGTTTCTCCTGAGAGGTGCTCTTGTACCAGCATCTTCGACCCGAGGGATTTTGAAGGTTGAGACAGTTCTGCTGACAAGTTAACTAAAAGCAGGCGCTGGTTTGATCTGAAGTTTTTCACTGGTGGTAGGGAACCTAAGTCATTGTCGTTTGCCAAATTAATGTATGTGTCCTTGCAATTGGCGCCTGTGGGGATAGATGAGAATACCTCTGATTTAGATGAAATGAAGGGCTATTTGAAACACTTCGGTTTCTTTTCATCTAAGACCTTGAACGACCTGTATGATGAACATGTATTTGCAGAGTATGATTCTGATTTACATCAGGAATGTATTTACGGTAACGATATAGAGGAGTTCTCTTTTAGCAATGAGCAACTTAATACTGGACATTTCGGTACTGAGGAGCTCAAAAAGGTAAGAGATGATACCAGATCTAGTGGTAGAGGAGGGTCATCTAAATCAGTTGGCCACTCCCAAGGTAGCAACATGTCCAACAGTTGTTCCTCAGTCAATCAGCAAGGTCTCAAAGTTGGATAAGATCGACATGTTATGGCATGTGACCGATATAATAGATTTGGTTGCGATTCAAAGAACTGCGCCTTTTCTCACATATGCAATAAATGTACACACCCAACGCATAAGGCTTCCAGCTGTCCAAATGTGAGGATGTATTAATTGTGGAGGAGGTAATTATATCGTCACCTCAGTGGAGAAAGGTCGTAACTGAAAATGCTTTCAACGCAGTAGAGAAAGGTCGTAACTGCTTTGTCTTGACCATAGATACCATGTAATATGATTATTCTAATATGTCATTCTGCTACGTTTGTGGCATAAGGGCATTTGTGCTTTAATGCCCTTTTTGTGGTATAGTGGCCCGTGGTTTGCCCTTATGCCTCAAACGGTCATCTTTTTGAGGGTTAGTGGCAAATTTGTGGCGTAAGGGCCCCACAGGCTCCTATCCCCCTGAGGGTATCGCGGTTTGTGTATAGACCTCTGTAGTTAGCTCTTGCTTTGTCAGCCTCACCAAATCCTGGGAGATTCACTTTAGCCCCGGGACTTTAGCTTCTGGGAGTCAATGAACGGATGGCTCCCTACACTCTGGGGTAGAGTGAATGATGATCTGATGCCAGATGATTGGTTTATGCGGCACAGGGAGGACTTCTAGTAGACCATGAAGTCAGTAATTAACACAGCAACACACACTGTCAGAGGTAAGTGTAGCTGCACAGTGTAATATATTGTTGATTAACATTATAAAAGGACATATTTTTGGTTTCCACTATTACAATAATATTTACATATAGTTCCGCAATATTCATCTACTGCAAACCCCACACAGGAGGTTGTGAGTTGAGTCTCCACTGGGCACAATAGGTATTTCTATTGGAATGCATCTGAATTACACTAATGAACCTATTCAAAAATTGGAAAGATTAGTATTGATATGTAAATATAGGTAGATTTACGTTTGAAATACGTTTAAAGAGAACAGGGACAAAAGGAGAAATAATTGTTGCACTGGTAGCTTGACTGCGGTTCGAACCCTGGGTCTTTTGGATTGACCTACAGCTACAGTATTATGGGCTGTAACCCACAGTAAAAGCTACTGAAATCGATAAAAACATAGACAGAGCTGCACGCTAAAGTGACCGAGTCAGTGGTTAGTCCACGAGGGGTGCCTGTCCCATACTGCACGCTGGCCGTAGGCCTAGTGCAGTACGAGACAGGCACCCAAAGTGGACTAACCAGAGATGAGGTGTCTTTAAAGTGACGCTCTGTATTTATTTCAGGGTATTTCAGTCTCAAATAGATACACAATCCATGTTTGTTTACTTCCACGATGTTTTCTTACTTCCCCGGTTTTTTTTTACCTCCGTGTTGCCGCCATTTTGAATTCTGCGCAGGTCACGTGACCCTTGGTAGCATGGCAGCCACATGGCAACTCCATGGCGACCCCTAGCAGCATGAAATATGTCTTCAGCGTGAAATACGACATAGGGTTATTTCACGCTTCACTCGCATACAGTACTCCCATAGGTTTAACCTTGATAGATCGTATTCACCATGAAATAATTCCTTTTATACAGGGCAGCTACACTACTTACTCCTAATAGTGTACAGGCTGTGCCATAGTAACTAATGGGTGACTGGTTGGGTCCAGGTGAACCACGGCATTAGTCAATCTGATGCTTATCTATCCCGGGTATTAGATGCTGCATGTTTCCAAAAAGCAAGAAAATAATATGGAACCTTTACGTTTGAAATAATCCAATTGAAGGTTAAATGAGCAGCGAATTAGTAGGGATTATACATCCGCGCATAGCGGATAGCATAAACATTGCGTGGCCCTTCTCCGGTACAGTGTCATATGAGACTCTGGTTATATCAAAAGCTCGGACTTCGAGAACTCTTCTGTGGAAGAAGGAGAGAAAATAGTACTATTTTGCTGCTCTTCTATCCACATCACACAGCAATCTGCCTATATAGAAGGTTGGTGTCGGTGTTCTGCTAGCATACTGAATCATTTAAACCACCAGAGGGGTCTCTCCTCTCCTATCAGGTGATCAGGATTCAAATTTATTGTAGACCTTTTAGCTGGCTCTTTTGGCAAAAAGGGGTAAAACGATTTTGCCCCCCCCCCCCTCAAGAGGAGTTAAGATTATTCTGGTCGCCATCCCCTCCTCTTGATCCACCATGCACCCACTCTCTTGCCCCAATGTCGTGAAAAAATGGTAATGAAAACGAGGACAGGTACATTTGTACAAAAGTTTTATTTTCCAGGTATATTTTCCGGTCTATTGATTTCTTACTTTCACATCTATCACGATAGAGGACTGACAAGATATATACAAGTCATGAATTGAAATGTAGAGACAATGTCTATGGACAATCTCACAACACCGTTTTTTATTTTTTTTACATCTGTTTTCATTATCCTTTTTACAACTGTTTGACGAAGAACTTAAGATCCACAATAACTAGTTAGTACACATTTACCATACACTCTATGGAGATTAACCGAATTAGGAACTTAAATATCATTAAACATAACATGCGCTTCTTGCCACTTCTTGAATTTGCAAAGGCTCAATTTACATTTTGGTTCAGCTCAATAATGCCCATAAGGAAAATTATCTGGGCATTTTCAGAGTCTAAAACATTGTTGAGGTGCATATACCACTATATTTCATAAGGCTTGTTTCAAATCAGGTAGGTCCGATTGGATTATTTGTTACATTTGCTATGTCTAGTTGAATCTGAGACAGATGTATTTATTCGTCGTATCAGAAATGTGAGGCACATCTCCAGTTGTTGCTGTGCATATAAATATCGGGACACATTTAGATAATGCAGCCATGCTGTACACCTCTATTGTATTTGTATGATATCTCCCGACCCTTTAAGGGCCGCACACCGCATTAATCCACTATTCCCTTCGTCGTCATGATGCATGGATGCAGAGTAGACTAACCAGTGGTGCATTCATGCATCATGAAGGATTTAAGACATAATACATGTAAATGCTGTGTGGCCTTAAATGGTTGACATCAGTATTATTCTATATATGCGTATACTGAGCAGTCAATATATCTGAAGCAACAGGTCTGTGTCAAATAGTTGCTACTATACCCCTAATATAGTCTAGGCTCGAATTACTACTGATTAAGAGTATGAATATATTGCTGATGCCATCGGTCTACAAGCACACATCTTTCATTGTATTTCGGGACAGGCCAAAGCATTGCAACATTACTGTTTTAACTGGACGCTATGAACTTATTATAAGGAATAACTATCTAAGATCTACAACTACTAACATCCATACCTAATACAATCTATGTTCAGTTTCCATAAATGTATTATATACACATTGTGCCTGTTCTGTAGTATTAAGAATAATCACAATCATAGTTTTTACACTATTTACATCATAAAGATCGTGGGACGCAAATATATAATATATGAATATACCCTTTAACCTAGTCACCTATTACAGGGATACTGTACTCTCGTCGTTGGTTCAGTTCATCAGTATCTTTCTCAATCACCAATTATATTAGAGCTTAATGTACCATCTAATAAAGTAGTATATAATAACTCATTTCTAGCTTTATAATTACGTAGAGTACTTACCAAGCCTACCTCGTACTTCAATCAATAGTATAATCATATAAAATGTTAGAAACTATTTGTATTCGCTTTTGATTATTGAACTCACATGGATTAATAATTGTAACAATCTGGTCGAAGCATCATCTTTGACATTTGGCAACTATAGAATGGACTCCTCCGTAAACCCCAAGTTTCGTTAGTAAATAGTTCGTAGTTTTACACACAGGTTGTGCCCCAGTAAAGGCTCATCTCTCTGACACAAGGTGGCAGCACATCAGATATGTTCATAGTTCGTAGATTGGTCACAAGGGGGCGATACTGGCTCAGGAGGAGGGTCGCCTTACACCAACGTTCAGTTGCCACCGATCTGCCTGGTAGGTACCTGCAAGGGAAATACACAAAATGGATTCACCTCATACATTCTTCATTTCCAATTTGTATTTCTGCTTCTATATTTTCTGTTTCTTCTGCCGAAGGAAATGCGGATTCCTTTATTTGCTAATGTCATTTCTGATTGGCTAATGTCATTTCTGATTTGTTTACGTCATTTCTGATTGGCTTTGTAAGACTCTCATGAGAAACTTGGTCAGTAAAACTCAACTCAACTCTGGTATTTTTACAATTATTTTAAATGTGATCTACTAGAATTTGGGAACTGACATATATGGTTATACAAACGCTTACTTTTGCTACATATGCACAATACGTACACGTCGAAAGCAAATTTTATTGGCATCTAGTATTACTGTGTGCAAGCCTGCTTTAACCCTCTGCGATCCGTGTATCGCGTTATTGGTTTATGTATGGTAATTATCATAAAGGGATTTCCAGCTGTCCCCTCAAATTGCTTGATTGAAGATCATGTCAGTATTCGTGATAAAGGCAATAAGCATGCAATTTGAACTTGAATTTGAAAACATCTGATATGAAGTTATTTATCTCTTCAAAGAAATAGCTCCTTCCTGAAGTTTCTTACATTCGGCTCATAGAAAACGGTGATCCCTTTAATTCATTCATTCCATCAAAGAGTGTGGGTTGTGAGTTAAATAAGACACGACCGAAGAATTGGAATGGAAAGAGAAGGTAATATTATCATCAACATTCACTGTTGCCAGTGCTGCATATATATATATATATGCTGAATATTATAATAAAGCAAATCGATGCACAAACTCACCTGTGAAGCTGGCTAGGTTGCCGTACTGGTTGTAGAGGTACTCGAGCATGGCAGGTGTGTTGGTGTCTGTGTGTGTGTCGTCACCAAAGCCGGGTGGGTAGGAGGCTGGGTGTAGGTGGAAGGTGTTAACAGGCACCAGCCCTCCCGTCACAGACCCCCGCCGCACGCTGACCGTGGTGTTCCTGTGAGCGTGGCTGAACTGTAAGGGTGACAATACAGAGGGGGATTATTGTTAGGGTGACAGATGTAAGAGATTGGTATCATATTGTTAGAGAATTCTTAGGGAATATGATATGGGTGTGGCAGGTAGGTGGGTGGGTACATGTACAGCAATCTGAAAGTTGTCATGGTAACAGAGGCATGTGTCATCAATATTCACAGGCGGTTACCAGGTTGTATGCTTTTACACACTATACTGATTCCACCTTAACCAAAAATAGAGAGAATAAAAAATATGGTGGATAAGGGAGGCAATGTGGACGTTGATATGGTAATGGGGAACGTATCATCAATGTAGTATAGGTTTGTGGATGGGGGAAGCAAAATGAAAGAGTCTATGGTAACGGGGGATATTTCATCCGTGCAGTAAAGGTACGGTATATGGAAGAGCAATCTAAAGGTTGCCAGAGGTATCAAACACTGTAATATATGTTTGAAAGACACCCGAGGTTGTGGCAATTGCCTTGATTGCCTAGATTCCCCAGATTGCCTAGGATATAACCAACCCTACAGTGGCATTGGCATCCACTAAGCAATTCATCTTGGCTATCTGAATCTGCAAGAGACGACTATATGCTGTATAAATGATATAAATATCAGGCTTATCACCTGCTTCCTAAGATAAGCCCTATTTCACTCTAGTCTGATAGCCCTCAGGAAGAAGTAATACCGGTTTGGTAGATGTCGGGCGTATCTATAGGGGCCCTGGGCCAGAGACATTCCCTGCTATTTATATGCTCTAATATTCCTTATATGGCTAGTCACGGCAAGGATAAGTCTTTATGGGACGATGCATTTCAATCTGATAGCAGAACGTTCAGCTTCCCTATGCTCATATATCCCGCTCGGGGCTGGCAATGGTGGAGATCTATTCGTAAATGACATGCCATCCTGCTATGGATGTATCCAGTATGTATGGATACCGCAAGGTATTGGTCTCCTTCCTACATTGATATTCTTTGGTGCCATATACAACCAGTATAACTAAACATCCGTCACTATAATAGCCTAACGAAGTTAGTTATTTTTGGCTCCCTATATAACCAACCTAGGTTAATTAATCTTGTCAAGTTAGTCAGTATTGACCAACTCAATGAGTTTTAGGCTAAGCCCTTTTAGGTAAGGCATTAGTCATATGTTCTTATGCCTCAGTCATTTTTAAATAGCACTTGGTCATGCCTGACCAATGTCTCTACGACCATCCTGGGATAGCCACCCAGACTAAGGGCCGGGGCATTTAGGTTTTCTGTGTGAAGGAAGCGTCTGTATGCTATCTACACACATGATATATTTAAATGTGTTTAATAACCGGGTGCTGTATCAAATGTATTGAATGTCTACCAATGGAACCTGATGAA
Source organism: Harmothoe impar (assembly GCA_947462335.1). Taxonomy (NCBI): domain Eukaryota; kingdom Metazoa; phylum Annelida; class Polychaeta; order Phyllodocida; family Polynoidae; genus Harmothoe; species Harmothoe impar. The sequence continues at coordinate 23,651,034 of OX381707.1, forward strand.
TATCTATATGGAATATGTGTCTTATTACATGAGCCCATCTCAGCCGAAATCAAACTTTTGGTTCTATCGTAACAAACTGGAAGAGACATCTGAATGTATCCAATGAAATATTAGAGGAATTCAAAGAAAATGTGGCGGGGATTTCTGCTGGGAAGCCATCTGCCCATTTCCTAAGAGCCACTACAAATTGACATTCAGGTTTTTGTGAGAGGAGGGATTCAGTCGCACGAACGGATGTGCCAAAACCGTTACAAAAGAGTGAGCTATCGCCTAAGTTGAAGGTCTTTAGAGTGAAGCACGGCAGCATATCACTCCTTTGATATCAACTTCCTATAGGCATTCAAGGGGATGTTAACATGGTGAGATCCCCTTATAGAAGTGGCTATTCACACAGGCTGCCCCTAGTCTGTGCCAGGGCATGGACAGTGTGGCTAGCCTGTCCTCCAGTGTGTGCCCATTTAGCTAGGTGTGTGCACCTGAAAAGTCTCCTCCCACAGACCCTCCTCCTGGGCCTCCTCCTGTGGGTGGCTACATCCCCTGACTCTCCCCAGTGGGCACAGCACCACCTACTAAACGTTTAGTAGCCATCTTCCTGCAACGGGTGCACCGTTTACTAGCTGGCTAATTTGGTGGCTAATGCAACACCTTGCAGCACTTACTAGTTGGGTTTTTGCAGCCCTGCAAAATAAGCCCTTAGTAGTAGCTGCTTATGCAGCACCTTCTAACTGGCTAATTTGGTGGCTAATGCAACACCTTGCAGCGCTTACTAGTTGGGTTTTTGCAGCCCTGCAAAATAAGCCCTTAGTAGTAGCTGCTTATTCAGTGGTTATTAGTCACTGCAAGTGCAGCTACTATTAAGAACTGTGAATGCAGCACCTACTAGCTGGCTAATTTGGTGGCTAATGCAACACCTTGCAGCACTTACAAGTTGGGTTTTTGCAGCCCTGCAAAATAATCTCTTAGTAGTAGCTGCTTATGCAGTGGATATTAGTTACTACAAATGCAGCACCTACTAGCTGACTAATTTGGTGCCTAATGCAACACCTTGCAGCTCTTACTAGTTAGGTTTCTGCAGCCCTGCAAAATAAACATTGGTAGAAGCTGCATATGCAGTGGCTATTAGTCACTGCAGATAAGCTACTATCATGAGCTTCAAATACATCGCTTAGTAGATGACTACTTGGTGATTAATGCAACACTAGTAGTCAACCTGGGCAAAGGTGTGATTTAATGCTGTAGTATATGACCTTTAAGTAATATACTATTATACACAGAAATGGTGTCTCAATCAAATTTGGTTGTAATCTATGTTATAAATCATGCCTAAGCTTATTTAAATTTTTAACAATTGATGTAAGTTCTATGTTTAAATATTTAGCACATTTTGGTACACACATGACTAGTATATGTCATTAATATAATGATATCAAAAAGTTCAAAGAGTATAAAAGTTCAAAAAAGGAATACTGCTGCCACCTACTGGCAACTAATTTATGCCTCAGCAATACCTAATAAGCCTTTATTATGCAGCAGCTAGTAAGCCCTGCAATAGCTGCCCTTAATAGTCAGTGCTTCTGCAGCCCTGCATTTTGAAGCTACTAATAAGAGCTTATTAGCCACTGCAAAAGCAACAGTTATTAGCCTAAGTGGTCTGGTGAATTCAAAAGCTATTTAACTCATCCAATCTCGTTGACTATGTGATTTTTATTGATTAAAAAACTCATTTTGTTCATTAAGTATTTGAAGAAATTGAAAATGATGTCACATGCATTGATTCTATTACACTAATCAGGGATATCTAGGTCTGTGGAAATTGCTATGCATAACATAGTGTTTGCAGCCCTGGGTGGATGTTTAAGGAAAATCACATATTAACCTAAATCATGAGGAATATCCTGCTCATGATTTAACACATATGTTATTAGGCTCCACATGGACTGATAGATTTTAATATTTAGACACCCATTCAAGTTATAATCCTCATTTTCAGTTGTCTATGGGGATTAACACTAACTTGAGATTATGTGTATTTTGTGAAATATCTAGACAGCAATAGCTGTTGGTCATATGAAATATAGAATACTGGAGGGGTAAAGCATGATATGACCATGTCTCATTGAAAAATATTGTGTGGTTTCTGTGCATTCAGGAGAAAACAATGAGTGATAATAGGGGATATTGAAAGCACATGGTTTTCAGCAGGCCTGCATTTGCAGCTACTAATAAGAGCTGTTGTGCACCATTTACTAGCCACTGCAAAAGCAACAGTTATTAGCCTATGTTAAGCAACAGTGGTCGGGCGAATTCAAAAGCTATTAAACTCATCCCTTCTCATTGACTATGTAATTTTTATTGAATACAAAAACACATTTTGTTCATTAAGTATTTGAAGAAATTTAAAATGGTGTCACATGCATTGATTCTATTGCATTAATCAGGGATATCTAGGTCTGTGGAAATTGCTATGCATAACATAGTGTTTGCAGCCCTGGGTTGATATTTAAGAAAAGCACCAATTAACCCAAATCCTGAGGAACATCCTGCTCATGATTTAACACATATGTTATTAGGCTCCACATGGACTGATAGATTTTAATATTTAGACACCCATTCAAGTTATAATCCTCATTTTCAGTTGTCTATGGGGATTAACACTAACTTGAGATTATGTGTAATTTGTGAGATATCTAGACAGCGATAGCTGTTGGTCATATGAAATATAGAATACTGGAGGGGTAAAGCATGATATGACCATGTCTCATTGAAAAATATTGTGTGGTTTCTGTGCATTCAGGAGAAAACAATGAGTGATAATAGGGGATATTGAAAGCACATGGTCTTCAGCAGCACTGCATTTACAGCGTCTAATAAGAGCTGCTGTGCACCATTTACTAGCCACTGCAAGAGCTATAGTTAGGCAACAGTTAATAAGCCTTTCTTATGCAGCAACTACTAAGCCCTGCATTTGCAGCCCTTAATATCCAGTGCTTCAGCAGCCCTGCATCTGCAGCTACTAGTTGCTTTACATTGGCTACTATGTACTGCAAATTCAGCCCTTTTTTAGCTGTGCCAGGCAACAACTAGTAGTCCCTTGAATGCAGATACTAGCTAGCCTTGCATTAGCATCCCTTAATAGTCAGTGCATCTGTAACCCTGAATTTGCAACTACTAATAGGGGCTGCTATACACCATTTACTAGACACTGCAAATGCAGCCCTTATAAAGCTGTGTCATGGAACATCTAGTAATCACTTAAAATGCAGATACTAGTAAGCCCTGCATTAGCATCCCTTAATAATCAGTGCATCTGCAGCCCTGCATTTTCAGCTATTAATAAGAGCTGTTATGTACCTGCTACTAAGCACTGCAAATGCCGCCCTTATTAAACTGTGTCAAAAGAACAACTAGTAAGCTCTTAATATGTACCAACTAGTAAGCTCCCCATTAGCTGCGTTTAATAGCCAGTGCTTCTGCAGCCCTGAAGTTGCAGCTACTTATAAACGCTGCTCTGCTGCAACTAGTAGCAGTTGCATTTGCAGCACTGCAATGCACCAGATAGTAATAACTTAATAAGCACTACTCAGAATTTTGCCGATCTAGCCCAAAAAGGTTGATGGTTGCATGAGTGACTAGTAAACGTTGCAACGCAACTAGTCACTCAAGCAACGACTAGTAGCTGGTGCAGCCGGATGGTGTGCCCACTGGGTCCCACCCTCATCTATAATACTCATACCTCTACTCTCGCCACCTTTCAGTCTCCAGCAGGGACCACCAGGGGGCACCACCGGCCGCTAGGTCCTGCTTACAAAGAAAAGGCATTTCTCCTGTCTTCACTGTCTTGGGTCTCACCAAAGGAGCTTCATCCATCCTGTTCATAGAAAAGTTCGGCTGTACATATTCCTGGTTAGTTAATTCATGTAAATTCAAACGCAAAGGTCGCCTATTAAGTTGATGATTCAGGTATGAATATATGCCTTCAGGAGCTCTTTTGCAGTGGAATTATCAATATCCGTTTCTAACAATATTGACAACCGGTCGTTGGCACTTATGACTAACCGAGGGGAGCTGAGCGATATATCATTCTAAAGAGAACATATAAAAAAGTAGTAATTATAACCTGCATCTTCTACATAGTTTAATTAATGGGAATACATATTAATTAATATAATTATACATACCAATGGTCAGATTTTAGTTGTGCTTTCCCCTTTAAAAACCACTATGCTTACTGGGGGACCTCTCCTTGGCGCAGTTGATCAGAACTGATATATGATTATATAATACAATACAGCTTTGAAAACAATAATAACAACTACTGCCCTACTCGTATACCAAAGCACGAGTTGCTGTGGGGATGGGAACTTCTTTTAAGACTAGTTCAGGGTGTTTCTTTCAAGATTCCACTTTGATTCAAAAAGACAGTCGCCAGGGGAAGGAGGCGGAGGACGTTCCGGCGGATGGGGTGGATGTCCGGAAGTTAGGATACGGTGACAAATGTGGGATTGGGGAACAGAGAGTGAAGCAACAAATCACAGTAACCCAGAACAACAGTTCAACTTCCAGAAGTGGTGACAAAGAAACACAGTTTGCCTACAAGGCCGTTTTCATGAGTTAAGTTTTGATACATTTTATCGCTTTCTTCACCAGTAACATACACATGGTATTCCATTCAGCAACGTCAGGGGAGAAAAATCCATGATCCAGAACACATAAATAACATCATTCGTGGTAATGTAGGTACAATAAATTCGATGATATTTCGCTAAAGTTTAAAGACTGTGAGCTATGAGTTGCAGTTGCAGTATTATAGACAATAAGATGTTTTCAATCAATTGAACTGATCAGGATTTAATATGGTTGGCCCTTTAACGGCCGCCTGATGGTTTAATAGATTGTAATGCACTTGAAGCAGATTACACGAGATTTGATAGTACGATATTACACTGTTGTATCAGTATCATGAGAGACGATTAAATCCTGTTATAATGTGTACCTGTTATAATGATAATAATTATGATATTATCAGTACCAGTAGGGACGGCTAAAGACTTTTATTCCGTGTATCTTTATGCATGGTGTAGCTTTGCAAATAATTGCTAAGCTATATTGGGTTATCTGAAAAAAAGCTGATCCAACAATATATTATAGCGATGTGTCACCTGGGTAAGTGAGCAGGCAATGTGGTGATGAAGAGTAAAATGAAGGTGTTTTAAAGAAAATGAGCTATGATTGAATTCATATCTTCGTTTATTTACCATTTGATTAGCCTTTTCACCATTGCCTATCTGCAAGTATTGCCAATGCAATATGAAAATCTGAGCCCCCAGCTCTCCCTGGGTTTCTCCTGGCCATGGACTTCCATTATTTGTCTCTGTTCATTAGAAGACGACGAGTGTTTGGCTAACACCTCCATACGAGTAGTTCCTGCCATATTACCTGTTTAGCTACCTCTCCAGGTTATGTGTGCAGAGGTACCATAGTGGCTCGTTTTAGCACCCAGGATGCTTAAAATCACTGTATCCCTGGGGCTTGTAAAGATATGCACTTTTTCATGATGCAACTGGTAGTGCTTGATACTTATTTCAAAAACCCCTATACCAAAGGTCTCATTCAAAACTGGCACTTATTTGAATACAAGTGCGTAGCATAGTCGAGCCATTACGATAAAGAGCTTCTGCTAGCAGCTGATCTATTTAGATGACCCATTTTTTCACAATGTGTGCTCAATTGAGCATGCTGTAAACTCAAATATTGACTTTGTAAATATTAAGCCAGATGGCTTATTCGATTGCTCCAACTTCTGCGTAACTTGAGCTCCCCATTGATTTAGTGCTCAAGAGGTTGCAAATGGCAAATGGAAATTTGAGTTTGGAATAAAAAGGTTCTGGGGATTTGGGATTAGTTCCAGATATTGGTGTTACATTGAATGGGGTTTTAATACTGGATTAAGGCTTAAATTGCTGCGTTTCTGCCTCAGGGAATTAGGAGGATTATCATTGGTTTATGGAAGTTTAGTTTGCTAAATCCTCTGGCTTATGATTTTTGTCCAAATGTATGTCCAACCTCTGGGCTTGATACATGCACTCTGGGGCTGCGTTATGAAAGAAACACAATGTTAATATATTGAATGGCTCCTGTATAACTAGGTGTCCTAGTCTAATGTTGTGATATATTCATAATACCTTGGAATTAAAATTGAAGATAGCTGTCATCAAAATAATATTTGGCCACCAATTGCATACTTTTAGGTTTTGAAAATAGTTTTATTGAACTCTTCACAATGTACAAAAAGTGGATAAGCGAAGCCAATAAGTATCAAGAGAATCAACTACCACTACCAAGAGAATCAACCAATATACAATATAATATCTTTCTAATGCACATTTGTAAATACAAAGTAAAGAAATGAAAGTTATGACATTGTAGTGATAATGCAATAATGAAGATGAAGAGGTTTACACAAGACAAGACATTACATACATTGGCTTTTACGTCACAAGTAGTTATTAATAATTTCCTTTTCCTGCTATAAGCTAGCAATGCTGAGGTGAGAAAGCACACCTTATCCGGGTGTTAATACTGAGTATGTATACAGTTACACCTAGCACTACCACTGTCCCCAACAGGCGTAGGGTGAGGATTAGGGTGCTGGAGGAAACACGACAGGCGGCCATCAATAAGGCTTCAGGACCCTTCCCATTACCTCCCAGACATGACCATTACCAACCTCCCCTTAGGTACACCTGTTGGACGTGGTCACCCAGAGGTAATAGACTTCCCTGTTGCTGTCACTGAGTGACTCAGTCGACAGATGAGCAGCTCATGGGGGCTTCTTTTAGACTGCACGACACTAATTATGTCCCTACTAGAGGCCTGTACAGCAATCCAAAAAAAGTAAAATAGCCATGAGGAATGTCTGGCTATGCCACTATTATATCCTTCTATATAAATTTCCCCAAGTGTTAATGCTTACCTACAAGACCAGCTGAGACTTGCATGTAATGAAGGCTACCTTATTTGAGTCACCTAGTACAATGTATATACCAACATGATAATTATATAGAACTCCTAATTCTACAAAGAGGAGTGGAGTTGACATCAAACAAAGCCAGAATTATGGATCTATTTATGTATTAGGAATGCCTTGTGGATGGTGAACAGGTGGGAATACATTGAGGGACATGTGGCTGGAAGCATTAGACTGAAGAGTGAATACTTCCATCAAAATAGCTACTCTGCCAGATTGGCAGAGTGACTTGGTTAGCCCAAAGGCACACGGTTTCTACCCCTGTTACAGGGGTAGAAGTGTCGAACTAAGTACATTGTGATCATGAGCCGCCTTTTTGTTGGGCCATACCCTATTGGTCTAGTCCTGCAGTGACAGATTAGAGAACTTTTCACCGGCCAACTTGGCCTGAGAAGAATTTTTCATCTTGAATATTACTAGTACCAACAAGTATATATACTGTATGGATTTGTTCGATGCCTTGTTTGCATACCTACTCTAGAATTTAGGCCAACACCACTCTGTGTAGAGCTGCAAAAAGGCTACTGTTGCCATTTAACACCATTTAGTGTAGTGCAACTTGCAACTTCCATGTCTGGTAGTGGATGTCTGGTAAAGAATAGTGCATACAATGTCATACACGTATACATGTAGTCCCACAGAGAGTAATGAGGTATGTAGCCGTGCAAAAAGGATGATTCATGTGTCCTTGGACAGAGCATCCTTTCTGTGTGACTGCTTAAGGAATTATTCAAAAGCCATCAAATTGTGGCTCCAATGCTGCCTGCCGTTGTGGTTAATTATTTTGACAGGTTGGAATTGCATACTGCCATTTTATAGGGTAGTGGATGGTGAGGGGGGATGTGAAATATAAAATTTAAGAACTGTATATATACTGCCAAACGATTTCAAACGATTTAAACCCCATTTATTGCAGTTCTAATCCACCTCATCAATTGAATTTTGTACCAGTTGCTCTGCTGTTCAAATGAATATCACACTATGAGAAAATTCCATTCCGGAAAGACAGGATTCCCATTACTTCTTCTCCACCCCTCCTGCATTCCTGACAAAAAAGGTCAATTCGCTAATAGAAACTTGTTGGAAATGGTTGGAGAAGTTAACTGTTGAGATCTGCTGGGGGCAGCTCACCACCCACCCACACACTGCTCACACATCCTTGACACTAGCTGTACACAAGCATCGATTGAATCCCGACTCTACAGTTGCTAATTGCCTCAGCTATCCCCACAGGGTTAGTGGATAGGGCTGGGGATAAGGCCCATATTGACCTGTTGAATGACATCGGCTGATTGGCAATGTCCCCTAGCAACATTTCAAATCGTCTTTCAAAAGACCACAATCAGGTCTTTAGCCTTAACCCTTCAATGGGTGCATAGAATTTTAATCTTTAATGTTCTTGGTTTTCATGATGCATTATTTAGCAGGGACCACCAGGTGAATCATCATTTCAAGTATCAAGTCCATCTTACAGGTGTGTTCCGATCCCATAGGGTAAGCCTGATGCTTGCCTACAGCACTGGAGAGTCTCTAGCCAGGGCTGGGACTGTATTATTTTTTTAAGCCAAGGGGATAGCCCATTAAAACAATATGAGGCCCTTAAAGGATTAAATGATTGGCCTGCACCAGGGGTAAGACTCGGAGTCTTGCTGTGACCGCTGCAGGGCATGTGGAAACTCCCACATGCACTAAGTGCTTAGAATGGGTATTTGAAAAACGGGGGAGACAGATGGATGAAGTTTGAACCAGGAGATTTAAATGGGGCTCCCTAGATTCTGCTTTGGGGAAATGAGAAGTTATTGCAAATGTGAAAAGTGTATGAGTGCCTTTTTACATCATTCAGTCAACACTGTTGGGAAAGTTCCCAATGCTGTCAAGCAGAGAGAACTGTAGTTGTGATGTGAAATGTTCACAGAGTTATGAAAGGCATGAATTTATAATGGTTGTAAAAGCCAGACCACCCCTATTCTGTGCCATTGCAAATTGTAGCTTATGGCAAGTGTTGAACAATTCCACACCGTACAGAAACCTCCCATGAGAAAATGTAATCAACTTTCAGCCTGCATTATGAAAGGCCAATTGCCATGTTGCATACATCTAGATTGTAAAATCATAACATTCATGGGGATGACTCTTTTATTGTCACATCTAGTCAAAGACTTCCATCTCTCAGGTTAAAGGCTAGTTAATACAATTTTCCCCAATCTCCATAAAATGTTGTCCCCATCAATTGCCCTACACTTATTTATAGTATATCTAATGCCTCTAAGCAAATGCAAATATAACATTGCTTAATGATTTATTATCCAGATAGTGAGTTAACGTGCCTTAACCTATGACCACAGCGTCATATGCAGAAGTGAGCCAATGGACATAGGAGACATAATATACCTCAATATTGAACTCATTACCTTTGCGTATGGTGATAAAAGGTTTATGAAGCTCTTTAAGAAAAAAAGAATGCTATGATCATTTCGTACCTTTATTCACTGTTTAATTAGTCATCCCCCATTGCCTTTCTGCAAATATTGTCTATGCAATATAAAAATACCAGCTCCCAGCTCTATCTGGTCTTCAGCTGACCGTGGACCTAGGACTATTTGTATCTGTTCGTTAGAAGATGACAAGTGTAGGGGCTAGGGTTATACGGGGTTGTTGTATGACGAGTGCTGTTGGATGCTGTGTTGCGAGCTCGGTCCGAACCCTTCAGTCCGACGGTAGGTGGCGACACCTACCCCGGGCTTGGGGTATGGACAGAGGTCGCTATAGGCTTCCGGTCTGCGTGTGCGCGCGCAGGCTGGCTGCCTATATATACCCGGCATCTGACGGTACTCGTCGGTTACTCTGAGCCACGCTGGCCGAGGAGACCCTGTGATCATATCGGCTGCTTAGCCTACTGACCCGTTCCGAACTCTATAGGGAGTTCGCACACTTAGTGACTGCTTGTCTAGGTTCTCTGAATAAACCTGATATTGCAACCTGTAACACTTGATCCGAACTGTGTCGACTTTGTTCTTTAATTGATACTCTACCAATATCATAAAGAGACAAAGTATCGTTTATTACACTGGTGCCGTGACCAGTTCTGAGTGAAACGCAGGTTAGCCTGTGCAGTAGCACAGACCTCGGGCTCTGGACGGAGCAGCGAGGTCTCCTGATGAGGCAGCAGCCTTGTCACCGGAGGGGCTAGATGCCAGTTATGAGGCAGATACCCACAGTAGGGCGAATGTTCCATCCGGAACAGACGCAGCACGAGGACCCAGGGGTCCTACCATAATGAGCCGCTCATTGGAAGAAATGAACTTGTCCTTGTTCAACGTTGGTGGGTCAAGGTCAGCCGCACCGACTCCGAGGAGGTTTGCCCTGTTGGAGGAGCGTCGGTTTGACGACATGAGAGAAGCCCGAGTGCAGGAACGGGTACAGATGGCTCAAATGGAATTGTTGACCATTCAGAAGCAATCCAATGAATGGAAAAGCAGTTTGATTGCATTGGAAGGTGCAGTCACACACAGAGCTTCCAAGATCAAGGAAAAGGACGCAAGGCTGTCTACCTTGTTGGAGGAGAATGAAAAGCTGGTACAATCCCTCAGCAGAGTCCGAGCGGAATACGATCAGAAAGAAGCGGACCTCCGAGGGATCCGGTCTGAGTTTGCCAAGGCAAACACGGAGCTGAACCATATTTGCGCAGCTCGAGACGCTGTAATGCATGAAGCAGAAGGGGCCCGAACAGCCATTGTTCAGGACACAGAGGACTTACAGGAGGTCCGCCAAAGTCTAGTGACGGAGTGCGACATTCTGAAAGCAAAAAGAGCTGCTTTACAACAGTTTTTATCGGAGACGCGAGAAAGTATGCACGACAGCAGTACCTCATTCGCATCTGCAGACAATGGTAGCCCGGAAGGCCTCCATTACATGAGCTTTACAGACACTCCCAATCAGCCTATGGGACGTGGAGTAACCATTGAACCTGCCTTGTCAACCTCGACACCGGGACGACCACTCCGAGTGGGACGATCCAGGGGCAGAGGCAGGGGGGGTGATTCCTCACCAAGGGTAGGGATCAGTGGTATCCGTCCGATACCAAAGCAGGTATTTACAGCCCCGACCGGTCTAGCCTCAGTAGGCAGGGGAAGACCATTGTCGGAGTTGGTTCGGAGTCCACGATCGCAGTTGAGAGTGGACGAGCAAGAACTAGACGCGGTCCGCTTGAAAAAAGCGGCCGAACAGGATAAGGCGGCGAAAACCGACCTGACTCCTGCAAGTTTGTTGCAATGGCGAGAGTGCCAAGCAAACATATTGTTCCAGGAGCAGAAAAACTTGGAAATAGAAAGGCGAGACGTGTATCGCAAACAGCAGGCTGCTTTAGAGCAGCAACAGAAACGAATGAAGGAAAACGCTGCTCTCGCAGAGGAGTTAGCGGAGCAGGAAGCGGCGGTTCTGAGGGCTCGAAAGGAAGGGCTCCGAGCTGCCGGAGAGGCTGCTAAAGCTAAACTGGAAAAAGCTCAACAGGAAGAGGAGGCTGAGAAGCAGGCCAAAGAGCTGGAGAAAGAGAAGTCAGAGCATCAACGATTGCTTGCTCTGGCCCAGCAGTGTCAGTATATGACTGATCAGGAGAAGAACTGGTGGTTCGGACAGGGCGTAGACCCCACTACGGACATAGTGTCGTATGGGACCTACCAGGCTTTTCTGGACAGACAGAATAGTGTGCCAACCACGGGCGCGACTCCGGGGGCGACTCCCGGTGCGAAGAGTCCGAAGAAGGCTCCCAGGAGAACAATGCTGAGTACAGAATTGCAAGAATTGTACGATACGAATCCTGCAATAGCGGGGATCGGATTGCACAATGTAGGTGCGGAAAAGGACGCGTCAGCATCCATTTCTAAATGTCTGGCGATAACCTCTAAAATTAGAGGTTCGTCCAATGCTGCTAGACGCATAGCTAGCGAGCCATTTCCCTACTGGCAGAAGAATTCCTGGGAAGATTGGTTGGGGGCCACCGTTGAGGATATAAACCTCAGCGGGTGGGACCAACAGGATGCAATCCCGTATGTTTGTAAGGGATTACGCATGGGAGATGGTCTCATGGCAGTTGAGCAGTGGAAAGAGGAATGCGGACCCCGCGGAACTTTCAAACAGCTCGTTGAAATCGGAACCATCCTGTACGGAGATTCCGCACGGATCGATCCGATGGTCGCTTTTAAGAAGCGTGTGCAAGGCAAGAACGAGGCTCCAAGGGTTTTCGGACTTGCATTGATGAGACTCCTGAAGAAAGTACACCCTGCTTCAGGAATCCATGATGCCTTATTCTCTAAGGAATTGTTCTCTCAGTTCGTTGCCGGACTGAGAGACCCAGACATACAACAAACGGTGTATGACACGTGGAGAGCAGATACGTCACTAGATGACCTTTTTAAGGCCATCGACATACATGCTCTCAAAAAGTCACTGTTAGGGGACCGGATGCCTACCCGGGCCTCGGCCATTATAGAATGTTCTCCGGAACAGTCTGATGGTTCGGGCAGTGATGAGGAGGGGGCGATAGCTTCAGCGGCTCAGTTCAAGAGGAATGGAAATTCCTCTAAACCGCCGTGGAAGAATAAGAAGCCGGAAGGGGGTGGAAACCCCCCTCCGAAAAGGGAGTCATCAGAGCCGAAGGCTCCGGTGATGGACGCAGCGTTTTTCACAGCGCTGTTTGAAAAGATGACGACTTCCATTCAGGGGGCTACACAGCCTAACAGAAGGAAGATCAATCGGAGGACCGCTAAGTGCTATAGGTGCTTAGAGATCGGTCACTTTGCCGCGGAGTGTACGGCTCCGAGTCCGAAAGTTCCCGGAAAGGAGGGAAACTAGAGGGGGTAGTCCGAGAAGGCGAGCGGACAACCCCTGGAGATGAAGTACGCCAACATACCAGAGAGGTAGAGCCTAGTGGAATTCAGAAGACAGGAAGGGAATCAGGGGTGGCTTCGAGTCTGAGGGGCTCGGATGCCGGCCTGATTAACATTCCAGTCCATCAGTTGCCCGGCAATGAGGCAGGGAGGCCCATTACGGATAGGAACGAGGAAGTTGCGGCTGTCACAGACACCGTGTGGGTAGGGAGTACCCAGCTTTCCCCGGATCATCCATGTTTCGACCATTTGAAGAAACATGGCCTTGATCTGGCTGCTCCGAAGGATTTCAAACGCTTCACTGTAAACCCGTCTCCGCTGGGGGGGAGGCGGTGGTATGTGTCTGTTACTGTGGCCGGTAGGGCGGGCGAATTTTTAGTAGATACGGGAGCCAGCCACTCCTTTATCTCCTCCAAATTCTATGCTCTTATGCCGGACAGTCGTGATAACTTCAAAACGAGGGTAAACGCCTGTTCGGCCGATGGGTCGAGTATGCAGACGTATGGGCGCGCGTTCATACCGGTCCGGATTGGAGGGAAGGAGTATGTGGCTTCTCCCACAATTGCGGATATTGCAGACGACGGTATACTGGGGTTGGATTTTTCGGCGTTGTATGACGCAGTCCTGAATCCTGGTACAGGGGTACTCCGAATAGAGCACCCGTACCGTGCGGTGGAGCAATGTGTGCTCCGACAAGTATCGACAGTGGCAACGGTGGTCCAAACTGTTAAGATTCCTCCCGGACAGACGTGTGACGTGCTGGTCCGAAGCAAGGGGCTTAGGAGAGAGGAAGAAGCAGTTGTGGAACCGGATGTGGCCATGTTGGGAAGCATCGGTCTGACGGGCATGGATACCCTGGTGGGGGATGGTGCTTGGACCGTAGTGCCGGTTTCCAACCCCGGGTTGGAACCACAGTATCTTAAGAAAGATACAGTGTTGGGGAAGGTGTTCACCAGTGAGGCCATAGTGTCCGCTGGACAGGTGAGCATGAAGGGTGACCCTTCTCCGACCCCGTTGAGTGAGGGACTCGAGAAAATGATATCCGAAACGGATCTGACGGATCGGATGGATCTCGATTCTCTAAGGAGGCTGGTAGTGAAGTATCAGGATGCATGGCAAGTGGAGGGGGAGCCGTTAGGCCGAACCGACAAAGTGTTGCATTCTATCAATACTGGAGATGCACAGCCTTTCAAAATGCCTTACCGACGTTTGCCGTTGGGTAAGAAAGCTGTTGTTGAAGAACAAGTGAAAACCATGCTGGAACAGAAGGTGATAGTGCCTAGCACTAGTCCCTGGTCCAGTCCGGTTCAGATGGTTACGAAGAAGGATGGGTCTATCCGATTTTGTATCGATTATAGGCGCCTGAATGGGGTAACCAAGAAGAATGCATATCCTCTCCCCCGAATTGATGAGACTCTGGACTCGTTGGGTGGGAACCAATGGTTCTGCACCCTTGATCTGCAGTCCGGGTATTGGCAGATCGGGATGAAGGAGGAGGATAAAGAGAAAACGGCTTTTACGAGTCACATTGGACTGTATCAGTTTGAACTGATGCCTTTCGGGTTATGCAACGCCCCGGCCACATTTGAAGCTATGATGGAAACTCTGTTGAGTGATCTACTGTGGCGCAAGTGCTTGGTATACTTGGATGATGTCATTGTTTTCGGCAAGACGTTTGAAGAGTGTGCGTTGAACCTCGGAGAGGTGTTGGAACGAATTCGGTCCAATGGCTTGACATTAAAGCCAAAGAAGTGTGAACTTTTTCGGAAGTCCATGGTCTATTTGGGCCGGATCATCTCCACCGAGGGTGTGCAGGCTGATCCGACTAAACTGGAGACTGTGGAGACTTGGGAAGTTCCAAAAGGACCGAAGGATATCAGATCCTTCCTAGGGTTCTGTTCCTATTACAGGGACTTCATCCCCGGATTCTCTAGGGTGTCTCAGCCGCTTCAACGGTTGAGCCATTGGACTCCGGGGAGGAAAAAGGAACCCTTCCCATGGGGGATGGAACAGAATGAAGCCTTCAAAGAGATTAAGGCGTTGTTCCGGACCACCCCAGTGCTGAGATACCCTACGGAGAAGGGGCATTTCATCCTTGACACTGATGCGAGCAATGAGAGCATCGGGGCCGCATTGTCCCAAATCCAGGACGGAGTAGAGGTCCCGTTGGCGTTCGCTAGTAACAGTATGAACAAGGCACAGAGAAATTATTGTACTACCAAGCGAGAGTTGCTCGCAGTGGTGGTATACACGAAGAAGTTTCGGCACTTCTTATATGGAGGGAATTTCACACTTCGCACTGATCATTCGGCCCTCAGGTGGCTCCTTAACTTTAAGGATGCAGAGGGAATGATTGGTCGATGGTTGAACCACCTCAGCGAGTTCGGACTGGAGAACTCTCATATCCAGCACCGAGCGGGCACAAAGCATATTAATGCTGACTGCCTGAGTAGACGTCCGGTACGCCGTTGTGTGCGTCCGGAATGTGGGGATTGTGGTGCTCACAATGCTGTGGTAGCGAGTGTGCGTTTGCCTTATGATGGGTTGTTGCAAAACCTGTTGGATTGGTCCACCGACACTATAAGGACGTACCAGATGGCCGATCCTACCATAGCACGACTGAGGGAGCTTGTCCCTACTGGGGTCTGTCCAGTGAGGCCCGAAATATCGCTGGAAAACCGTGAAATGCGACGTTTCTTGGCACAGTTCCATGAACTGGAGGTCCGAGACTCGTTGTTGTGCAGGTGGAAGACTTGTCCAGGAAAGCGGAGGGTATTACAAATGGTAATCCCTGCTGCTATGAGGAAAGACATCCTGTACTACTGCCACGGCCATTCCACTAGTGGGCATTTCGGCAAGAAACGCTCTTTGGAACGGCTGAGTCGGAGGTATTACTGGCCCGGAATGTCCGGCGACCTTTTGAGGTGGATCGAGACATGTCCGGCATGTTGTTTAGGCAAACCTGGTCCTGGATTAGGAAAATTGCCACTGCAGCAGGAACTATTCGGGGTGAGATTTGCTCGAATAGCCGTGGATATTATCAGTGGAGTGAAACCCACTCCTAAGGGTAATACGTGTATGATGGTGGTCTCGGACTACTATACGAAATACACCCGAGTGTACCCACTAGAGGATCATACTGCTGCTACTTGTGCGGAAGCACTAGTAAAGGGGTGGATCCTCCATCTGGGGGCTCCCTTGATGCTACATAGCGATCAAGGGAGAGAATTTGAGTCCAAGCTTTGGGCAGCTATGTGTCATCAGTTGGCTATATGCAAAACTCGGACCAATCCGTACCGACCACAGTCCGACGGGCAGGTGGAACGGTTCAATCGGACCTTGATCCAGGTTTTGAAGCCGTTAGTGAACTCCCATATGGATGATTGGGATGATCAGTGCGAATTTGTGGTACATGCGTATAACAATACGGTCCACACTTCGACAAATTGCACACCAAACCTCTTGGTGTTTGGAGAGGACTTGATCATGCCGGCGGATTTAGTATTCGGGGTGGTAGGGATCAGTCCGGAAGCACCATGTACGGTGCTATTTGTAGAATCTCTACGAGAGAGGTTCAAATTTGCCTACGAAACAGTTAGGGCGCATTTGCTCAAAGCTGCGAATTGGCAGAAGGTAGGTTATGACACCGGATTGAAGTTGCGACGCTTCGTAGTAGGGGATAGAGTGATCCGCCTGCACGAACCGCTCTGCAACGTCAAGCTGGCAAATAACTGGGATGGACCACACACCGTGGTTAAATGTATCAGTCAGACGACTGTGTTGATCCAGTCCGAAGCAGGGCGCATCCGGACGAGTCATGTGGCTCGGTTGCGTGCTTGGGCTGGAAGGGAGCTCACCCCGGAAACGGAGGTGGAAAAGGGAACTTCGGAGGCTAAATTTGTACCTTTGGAAGGGGTGTCAGCGGATACCCCTAAGAGAGTGGTACGAAAGAAGCCCCAGAAGACCGTGAAAAAGAAAGTCTCGGCAGGCGAAGGAAGAAGGGCACGGAAAACTAAAATCAAGGCTGGAGTTTTAGTTAAGAACGAGAGTCCTTCGGCCAGGTTACGAGAGGGGAACGGGAAATCCGTTCGGCGAAGCCCAAGGCTGGTGGCCAGAGGGGCGGTAACCTAGCTTGTTTACACAACGAGTGTGGTGTCCTGTGTTGTTTTATATGTTATATGTGTGCTACCAACAGGGGCGCTCAGAGTCAAATAGAAAAGAATGTTGGAGTGCTCCCGAGGGTGGTGGACGGATAATCCGGTGGGGTAATCTTCGATTTCCCATATTAATCCACTAATACTCCTGACGAACTCTTTTATTCGAAGTATATTTTGACTTTTGCGAGCCGCCTACGTGGCAGTGTGATCCCCCGAGCCCAAGCTGCGGGCGGGAAAGGTCGTGACCTGATTAAGCGATAATTGGGTCACACCGGGTAACGGGATCGCGTCCAATCACGCGAGACGCTGCGCATGCGCTTTGTTTTAAAAACAAAAGCGAGGGAACCGCCATATTGATTTTGGGGCTCTCCCGGATCAATCGTGCGGGTGTCGGCAGCGGAGAAGTCAGTGTTTTTGGGCGACTAGAGAAGTAAAGAAAGGCACACAAAGAGTAGGAACTGTGAGTACTCTTTGCTGGTCCGTCTAAGACAAAGAGGGAGACGGGGAACTAAGTGTTTCCCCGTCAAACTCCCCGTCGTAAGACACTTGAAGAAGTGAGGATGGCCGAGCAACAGCTCCGCCAGTCCGAACTCTCCGGTCACTCCGAGGTGGCGTCCGCCACCGAGGAGCACATGGACGCTCAGAGCCCCAGTGGTGATGAGCTTAGCCAGACTCTGTCGGAACTACGTGTGGATCCGATCGTGTCACCGATTCGGAAGTCTCCGTCACCCGAGGGCAGCGAGGACTCCGGAATGTTGCGAGGGATCGCCTACAGTGCAGTAGAGTCGAACCCCTCCGAGTCGACTGGACATCTCTCTCGGATGTGCAGTCTGAGCATTTCGCCCAGCCTCAAGAAGACAGTTACAAGGAAACTGTCTATGGGAGGCGACAGCGACTCCGACACTTCACGTCCGAGGACGCGCGGTGGTAAGGGTGCTACCCGAGATCGGTCCCGGTCGGCCGATGGTAAGGTTAGTACCAAGGCTCTTAAACACGTAGGTGTTGGAAAGAAGCCTCAGGGAAAGGACGAGCCTAAAAAGCCCGATCCGAAGAAGCCTAGTACCCAGGGTACTAAGAAAGCGGATCCGAAGGTTGCCACTGCCACGGTAACCAAGGATCCGAAGACGGTCACTCCCAAGGCTCCGACTCCAAAGGTGCCAAAGGATCAAAAGAAAACTGATCCGAAGCCAGGGGCTAAGGATCAGAAGAAGAAGGGACAGACGTCCGGCAGCACTCAGGCTGTCAAGACTCCGGGCCCTACCAAGTCAAACATCCCGATCCCTAGCAAGGAAAAGGATGCCAGTAAAGCAGCTGGAACGTCAGCTGCTCCGACGACAGCCGTGGATGTGTTGTCCTTCTCGCGAGAGTTGGATAACAGCTCTGTAGTGGCCGCTACGGCCGCAGCCATGGCTGGTACGTCCGGGCACGGGGGAGCTCGTCCGAAAACGAAAACTCACCCAACTGAAACTAGGACCGAGGAGACTATGGATACGTCATCCGCAGCTCATACGGTCAAAGTTGTGCAGGAGGTGCTGTCCGGCATCACCTTCCAGCTACCGGCTCCAGTAGAGCCAAGAAGAGAAGTACCCGGTCGGGTGGAGAGGCCTCCTGCAGGAGCAACCCCCGCCCAAGTGGAGACTCCTCACCAGCCTGCCGAGCCCCGTCTGGAGCCATCCAATATGGATACTTCGGATGAGGCCGGTAAACTGGACCAAGCTGCAGGCGGTGGTTCAGGTGGATCGGGGGTACCGATAATCCCCCCAGTCCAACATGAAGTATGGGATAAGGAGGACGCCGACGTCCCATCCCTGCTACGAGGAGCCATCATCACACAGATGACCAAGGAGGAGATCAGGTCGTTTGACTTGGTCCAGATGAGAACCTTCCGGGGCCTGGACATTCTGTCCGACCGGTTTCCGACCTGGTTCCCAGCCTACGTGACGGCTGCAATGGAAAGCCTCAGTGAATCGGCGGCTACAGCTCGCTTGGTTGCTGAGTCAGAAGGACGCCCCGAACTTATCGCGGCCCTTGAATACGAAATGCTACTCGCAGGCGAATTCAAGGTCGTGCATAATCGAAGGGAGAAAAAGCGACAGCTGACGCCGGCCATGAGGCTGGCCCGGAACATGGAGAAAAAGACTAACGAGTCTATTCTTAATGATACTCTGGAGGAAGAGATGGTCCAACAGAGCACAGCTGCGACTAGGTCTGCTGACACTGGTCGGATGGAGAAGGCCAGTCGTAGGCATCAATACCTACGGGAGACTATCCGGTTGACATCTCTGAATGCGGGTCAGTCCCCTGAGGAGGTAGATGAAGTTCTGAAGGGATTGGACAAGAACACAATCCCGGACAACGAACTAGGGGAATTGGTCCGGACTGCACTCCGAGCCAATGCCGCCGGTGGGTTTCAGTTCTTTAAACCCATGTGTGTAAATGACTGTGTTAAAGATAAGCGGTCATCCAAGGTTCCGGAGGAAGTGGGTCCTGACGGCCTCTCGGACGACGAAGAATGGATCAAACATGATCCTCTAGACAAGTCGGTACAGCTGTACCACTACGAATTGCTGGAGAAGGTCCGAACTGGTAGCACCAAATACCATTCACTCCTTCAAAAGACCAAGTTGGCATGGGCAATGTCTAGATGGCATTCATTTAGTAAGTGCCCATTCAAAGCTTGTCGAGATATCGATGAGACCCTGGAGAAACCCCGAACTTGGCCGACCAAGGTTCGGTATGCAAGGCATGTTACCCGCCACCACTTACGTCATTTCATGCGATATGACTGCCTGAGTGTGGGTTCGAAGCAGAGCAAGGGTTGTCCGAATGGGGGTCTGTTCTATACCAGAGCAGACATCATTCGACACCTTGCCAAGTTCCATAGCTTGGCTCTGGAGACTGCAGCGGAACGAATTCAGACCGCTCACGCAGAAGTCTACTCCCATTTTGGGACCCTAGTAGACAAGAGTGACAATCTCGAGGTGGATTTTGGCTCCAACGAGAAAGGGAAGGTGCGGGTCTTCTACAAAGTGAACCCGGATCGCACGTATCTCCATATCCCGGAGGGCGAACTCTACGACGAGTTCGAAGAGTACCAGCAGCGTACCAGTACACGGAAGCGGCGAGCTCCGAAACGATCCGATGGGTCCTCGGAGCCCACCGACCCAAAGAAACAGAAAACGGATGAAAGGCAATCCGTTATGGAGAAGGCAGATCCGGGGTACAAAGGACCGGCATTTACCTCTCGCACGACCGACTGGAAGTCGGGTCCCAAGGACAAGCCACCTCGGCCTAGTCTGGAGGATCCGAACTCCAGTACGGGGGGATCGTTTGCTGACGAATTCCCCAATCTGGATTTGGTTCCGGGTGGGGAGTCACAAACTCTCACCCAGACCGGGAAGGACAAGGCTGCGGTGAAGCAAAAGCCGAAGCCAAAACAGACTCCGGATCCCCCACAGGAGACTCCGGAGGAGGGGCATTTAGTCTTGCGACTAAGGGGCCCTCCCACGTTTCCTCCCGCTGACTTCAAGTCCTACGAAGCCGGACAGGAGGCCTTTGACCGGTGGCAGGATAACTTCCACCGATTGCTTACTGGCTTAAGTCAGGAGGTGGCGATGTTGTCCCTGGACACGGTGCATCATCTCCACCGGAGTGAAGTCGCTACTCAAAAAGCAGCGGCCCAGGAGTCGGTTCAGGAGGAGCGTGAAAATGCTCGGACTGAGCGAGTTGCTGCTAAATCCGAAAGGAAAAAGCAGAAGCTGGCAGTCAAGAACGCCGAGGAAAAACTGGACCACGAACGTCGGAGGTTCAGAGACTGTTTCGCGCACGAGATGCACGAATGGGATGGGACTCGGGCTCAAATCGAGCTCTGGCTCCAGGAGCTGACTATGGCGGAAGCTGAGTCCGACTCTGATGATGAGGAGGCTGCGGCCAAGCCGAGCCCTAAAGACGACTCGGAATCCGGATAGGATTATCCTATCTTAGGATCCGATCAAGGAGAAGGGGGGGGTATTTTAAGGATACCACCCCTACAGGTTAAAAACACTCTGCTATAGGGTGTACAAGTATCCGGACGAAAAGAAGCGGCAGGCTGGCTACGCAAGGAGGCAGTCTGCCAGGCAGAACGGACGGAGGAGGACGAGGAGATCCGGAGAGAGATCAAAGCTCGGGACAGGAGTACGCTACCACCATGGATCCGATACGAGATGTTTTTTTTTAATATATAAACTATATATCAGGACCGAGTGCTCCTATTTATAAGTCCGAAGATCGCCTTTTATATACTACTATAAGCTCCCGAGCATGAGCTATGAACTTTCTCGTTCCGGTGAGTAGGAGCTGAATGAAGTAGGTTCTGAAAGCCGGGCGGAATGCACCATCATCAAGAGAGGATCCGGATCTTCGCTATAAATCACGTATGATGTCTTTTTGTAATAATACTTTAATATGTTTCTAAAACCTTAAAAGAAGTGATAGTGTTTATCACTTATAAGTATTATTCATTACGAGTGTAATTAGCTCGGGGTCCTGAAGGGACGAAATTTTTTTTTCTATGATACTGTACTTTTTCAAGTGTTGTGTATACTATATGTATAGATTAACTCCATCTATCCTAGGGAATGGGGCGTAATTTTCATTACGGTCTATATATGTGGATATGTGTGTAATTAATACCTTTTTGTGTTCAACAGTAACGTCATATTGTTTGTAAGGTATAACTTTAATAAACCCCTAAGGTGGTATTTATAAGATAATGCCAGTCCGAAGTGTTTTCGGACTATAACCTTAATTATTTACCTCCCGGTTATTATCTGGTAGGGGGTAGTGTAGGGGCTAGGGTTATACGGGGTTGTTGTATGACGAGTGCTGTTGGATGCTGTGTTGCGAGCTCGGTCCGAACCCTTCAGTCCGACGGTAGGTGGCGACACCTACCCCGGGCTTGGGGTATGGACAGAGGTCGCTATAGGCTTCCGGTCTGCGTGTGCGCGCGCAGGCTGGCTGCCTATATATACCCGGCATCTGACGGTACTCGTCGGTTACTCTGAGCCACGCTGGCAGAGGAGACCCTGTGATCATATCGGCTGCTTAGCCTACTGACCCGTTCCGAACTCTATAGGGAGTTCGCACACTTAGTGACTGCTTGTCTAGGTTCTCTGAATAAACCTGATATTGCAACCTGTAACACTTGATCCGAACTGTGTCGACTTTGTTCTTTAATTGATACTCTACCAATATCATAAAGAGACAAAGTATCGTTTATTACACAAGTGTTGGGCCAACACCTCCATATGAGTAGTTCCTGTCGTATTACCCTCCTAGCTATCTTGCCAGCATCTGTGTGTAAAGTTACAGTATTGACTCATTTGATTTTAACAATTTATAGGGTGCTTATAGATATCAATGTTACCGTATCCTTGCAACTTATACAAAATAGATGCTTATTCAATATGCAGGTTCTATAACTTTTTCTGATACTCCTGTACTTATTCAAAATTAGTTCTTATTTGAATAGCTAGTGTCTAGCAGAGCCATTACAGTAAGGCGCTCCCTCTAGTGACTGATCTATTTAGATGACTTGCTTCTTCCACAATGTGTGCTCAATTGAGCATGCTGTCAACTCAAATATTGACTTTGTAAATATTAAGTCAGACGGTTTATTTGATTGCTCCAACTCCTGGGCAACCTGAGCACCCCATTGATTTAGTGCTCAAGAGGTTGCAAATGACAAATGGAAATTTGAGTTTGGAGGAAAAGGGTTGTGTGGATTTGGGATTAGAAGCGGATATTGGTGTTACATTAAATTGGTAATAATTATAGTTGGAGGTTTAAATAACTAGGGGTTCTGCACCAGCGGGTTAGTAGGGTTATTTCTGGGAATTGGAAGATTAAGTTAAATCCTCATGAATACATCAGTACCTAATTGTGTTGTAAAACACTGTCAAATAATTTTCTTCATAAACTGATTATAAATAGCTACATAACTATACTTATTCTTTGTTTCCATGGGGATTTTTGTCCAAATGTATATTGATAACAACTTGTCTATAATTCTTACATCACATGATCGTAACACAATGCCATTGTTTTTAAGGGTTACAGGATGATCATTCACACAGGTATTCTAACCTAGTGTTGCCGTATAGCAATGAATATCGCCATATCAAAGTTAAATATTGCTATCATCAAATATAGTAGGCAAACATTGGCAAGTATTACAAATAAATCATTTAACTTCCTGCTAAGAGAGAGCAGTCCTGAGATGAAAAACTACGGGTTATTAGAGTAATACTGAATATAATATACGCTAACACTGTCCCCTAGCAGGGGTAAGGTGAGAATTAAGGTACTAGAGGTGACACGAGAGGCGGCGCTCAATAAGGCTTCAGGATTTCCCTCATTACCACTCAGACAAGGCCATTACCTGCCCATAGCTGTTTGAAAGCTGCATAGGGCTCAAATGCATCATGTGGACACTTTAAGAGTGTATCAACCCAATAGGTTGTAGCCCTAAATAGGGTTGCGACATCCTATATTGAGCAACTCACGAGGATGTCGCGACCCAGAGGCAATAGACACCCCCGTTGCTGCATTCTAGACTGCACAACCCCAATTGCCTTTTCATTATGAGCCGTATATAGCCTATTTCAATATATGGCATATATGTGCAAAAAAACATAGATTTAGGGCTTCACTATGATTTTCTCATGATGTTGACAGTAACATGCGCATACATTCCCTCAATTATTTAAAGCCACTCTACATGGACTGGATCTTTGCCGAAGGCATTTTTGTATACACACTCAGAAAAGTGAGCGTCATTGTCACCGTAAGCACTTTCACCCTAAAGCCAGACAGTGCCTAACTTTCAGCTGAGAGTGCTTTTGGCGACAGTGACACTCACTTTTCTGAGAGTGTTGTCATGTATGATTTCCCTCGGTCTTCAGACGGATTAGGGATATTTGCAGTTTAATTTTGACTAACATTAGCTGCATTCAAGCGGCACAGAGAACCTATGGGCTTAATACCTGAGCAGGTTGCCATTACTGCATCATGATGAGAAATGGTATATCAAATTAAAGCAATATGCTGACCTTAAGGGTGTAAATGATTTGCCGGTATCAGCAGTGTGAGTCTTGCTCAAAATACTGCAGGGCTTGTGGCAACTCCCACACTCACTAAGTGCTTAGAAAAATAGGGGAAACAGACGGATGAAGTTTGAATCAGATTGAAATGGGACTCCCTAGATTCTGCCCTGTGAAATGAGAAGTTATTGCTAATGTCAATAGTTTATGAATGCCTTTTTCTATCATTCAGTCTGCACTGTTGGAG
Source organism: Harmothoe impar (assembly GCA_947462335.1). NCBI lineage: Eukaryota > Metazoa > Annelida > Polychaeta > Phyllodocida > Polynoidae > Harmothoe > Harmothoe impar. The sequence continues at coordinate 23,675,432 of OX381707.1, forward strand.
AAGTTTTCAATACTGTCAAGCCGAGATAACCGTAGTTGTTATGTGAAATGCAGAGTATTATGAAAGGCATACATTTGTGATGGTTGAAAAAGACCCTGTGCCATAGCAAATTATAGCTTATGGCTAGTGCTGAATCATTCTGTATCGTGCAGAAACTCCCATGACAAAATGTAATCAACTTTTAGGCTGCGTTATGGCAGACCAATTACCTTGTTGTATACATCTAAATTGTTAAACGGCATGCCTCTTGTTTATAGCATATCATTATAGAGTGAGAAACTTCCATCTTCAGCCTAAAGGACGGTCTATATAACTATCCACAACCCTTCTAGAACGTTGTGCATTCATTGTCTCAACAATTATTTAATAATTATATGGGTGTATCTAGAGATTCTACTGAATTATGTACATTTATATTCTACATGTAACTATCTTATTGCTGACAAATTTAGATTTGGGGTCAACTCACCAGGGCTTCATTTATGCATCATTCCCGCACATTAAACCATTTTACAGCCCTTAAAGGATTAACCCTGTGCTGCCATAGAACAATCTGTTGCATATTTCCACCATATGAAGAAGCTATTTTCATGTCTGAAAATCTGGAGTGATAGAATCTGACCACATGTGTTGTGAACTCACTGCCTGGTTTAAGCACTCAGCGGCCCTGCCTCCCCCAGGATCCCGCCGTGACAGGAACTTGAAAGCATCTATTATCGCTCACTAAATCCTACTTTGGCTGGTAATGGTGGAATTATGACGATTTCCAATGTAATAACACCCCTTCCCATGCCTCCAACCCACCTTACCAAGCATTTCCACACACTGACCCACCAACTGAGGGCCACCATGGTAGCATGCATTCTCTGTCACGGAAGCTTTTAGTACAAAATCTACAAAGATTCTTCTTAGTCAGAATCCAGGGTTGTACAGATTTGTTTTTGACAGACCATAATAGAGGCTTTACATGCATGCTGGAGTGCTTGCTCTTTATTTGATCAAAATGAAATGGGTTGTATTTGGGGGGAAAAACTTCCATACTTCTTTCTTCTCCTGGTTGCTCATGCTGATTTTACTATCCTATAAAACATAAGATACTCTTCTCACGTAAACAGTTGTGTGTTCTTTCTCAGTCCTTCATAACTACATCAATGTCAATAAATACTTGTTCAGCTGATGAAAAAATATCTCATGGCCATAGTCATGACTAGTTATGTAACATGCAAAACAATTATAAATTCTACACAAGTGAAGAATCGTGAGGTCATTCTAGAACATAGATTTCCTTGGTAATAGTATCAGTACTTCATTACATAATTTCATGACATCAAAATCATATATCTTACACACATTTGCCCCAATCCGCAACATGATTAAACAATGTTGAATTTCAATTGGCAGAATGGCTATTGTGGCACACTACTTTCAGACAATTTGAGACCTTTAGTGCTAACTGTGACCTTTTATTAAGCAGTCTGATACTGAAACATAATCTCTGTTTGACCATTAGATTGTGCTCCTTTGTTTAAACACTATCGGGTAGCCTCTGTTCCTGATTAGCAATACTAAGACACAAACAATGTGCAGTCAACTGCACCTGACTTTGGTGATAAAGAATGAAGTGAAGCTCTTTCTTAAAAACATGCAATGATTATTTTATATCTGCTTTTAATCACTGTTTAATCAGTCATTACACCATTGTCTTTCTGCAAGGATTGCCGATGCAATATGAGAATATCAGGTCCCAGCTCCCCCTCATTGTCTGCTGGTTGTGGATCCTGTACTATTCATTAGAAGATGACAAGTGTTGGGTCAACACTGCCATACGAGTAATTCCAGCCACATTACCTGTTTAACCATCTCCCCAGGCTCTGTGGACAAAGTAAAATGCAGCCCTGGTAACTAAATTGTATCATGCCAACCTTTCCAGAGTGCATTACCCCACTGGGTCATTATGAATTTGAATGCAGCGCTAATGCATTATAGCAGCATGGCATCAAAGGACATAATGCATTATAGCTAATGTAATACTAAGAGGGCTAGATGGCCTCCTTTCAGGACAATGGCTGCTCAATTAAGCATGCTGTCAACTCAAATATTAACTTTGTAAATGTTAAGCCAGATGGCTTATTCAATTGCTCCAGCTTCATTGAAACTTGAGCTTCTCATTGATTTAGTGCTCAAGAGGTTGCAAATGGCAAATTGAAACCTGAGTTAAGAAGAAAAGGGTTGTTTGATTTGAGATTAGTTGATGGTATTGGTGTTACAATAAATGGGTTTTCAATTTTGGCTGGAGGCTTGAATTACTAAGGTAATTGCCTCAGTGGTTTAGAAAGGTAAGCAGTGGTTATTGGAAATCAAATTTGCTAAAAATCCTCAAGCCTACAGCTTTATCTCATAGTGTTATAAGGATTACAGGGCAAAGCCCCAATATCTCCATCTTTTGTGCATAGTTTGGCTTTGTTCTAAAGTGATTATTTTCCAAATATATGTATCAACAATAGCAACTGCTGCACTATAATTCTTGTACAGAGGGGTTGTGTATGGGTTCAAACCTAATGTTAATTTACATTCCATAAACAACTCTAAATCGAATATTGCTGTCAGCAAACATACTATGAAATATTGGCATGTTTTTTAAATAGTTAGAAATCATTGGCATTTCTTGCTCTAAGAAGGTAGCAGTGCTAAGGTAAGAAACTACATCTTACTAGGGTGTTGGCACTGAGTATATACATTTACAACTAGTATAACACTTTCCCCCAGCAGGCGTAACGTGAGGATTAGAGCACTGGAGAAAGCACAACAGATAGCCATCAATAAAGCTTCAGAATCTTGCCTATTACCCGCTAGGCATGCCCATTACCCACCTTCCATTGTCCTTCAATGCACTATACCCTTTGTTGGCATGATGCATAAATGCAGCCCTGGCGAGTAACTTGCCAGTGATGCAGTCAAGCATCATGCTGAGCCTAACAGGCTGATACAGTCCTATGATGCATGAATGCAGCCTTAGTGAGTAGACTCATGAGGTTTGCATTCAGGGATTATGTCAACCAAGGGCATAGCACATTAAAGCACCATGTTGTAAAATGGTTGGGTACACCTGTTGGACGTGGGCACCGAGATGTAATAGACTTATGAGTAGGTGACTCAGCTGACAGATGAGCATTTCAGGGGGCATCGATCCTTCTGGGCTGCACAACACTAATTCATTTTCCCACTATATGCCTATAATACTTATAATTATATTTTTCTTCTTGACTATTGGATTAGACCACAGGGCAAATTCCAATGGGACTTGGTAAAAAAGAAGGGTGTGGTTTCTAATTTCCTATGCTGCTCGTGTACCTGATTTAGCATTGGAAAAAAGTGTTCTAAGTGTGATGGCAGGGATCATACCTTATTCGTCCTCCTCTCCATATATAACTTATATAATTTTGTAGATCGATCCCCAGTGGTAACTATCAGTTTTCTGTGCGCAACTGCAAGAACACTCTTGTTGCCACCAAACATCAATTAGTGTAGTACAACCAGTGGAAGTGAAGGCTGGAGGTAGAGGATACACTCTGCTAAGCACATAAGTATGGCAAGTACATACAAGTCAGCAGCCTTGCAGAGAGTAACAATGACATCAAAACACTGGACATTGTGTTCTACACTTATTTGACGTATTGAATCAATGATTTGTCCAAATTAGAGAGACATGCTGCAAATAGTGTATAGTTTGTAAGTTCTGCTTCACATTATTAATTACCTTTGTTGGATGAGACCCTTAAATGCTTATAAGATTGAATTATGCACCAATTCGCCTGGTATTAAAATTGCTGTCACACTATGAGAAAGTCTCATCCCAGAAAGACAGGCTTCCACAAGTTTGATTACTCCTCCTCCTCCCCTCCTTCACTCTTGTCCAAAAATTCCAATGAGCCAATCGGAAACTTGTTGAAACTGGGAGTGAAAGTTGACCTGCTCAGGGCATCTCATCTCCCACTCTCCTGAACTGCTCACACATGCTCAACACTAGTCATACACCGGCATCGATTGAATCCCAACTCCACAGTTGGTAATTGCTCCAGCTATCCCCACAGGGTTAGTGGATAGGGGTGGGCATGAGGCCTATATTGACCTGTCAAATGGCTTAGGCCAACAGGCAATGCCTTCCAGCAACACTTCAAATCGTCTTTCAATGGACCACAATCAGGGGCTTAACCCTTTTCTGACAGCATAGTACTTTAATGTCTCCTGTGTCTGCATGATGCATCAATGCAGTTATTCACCAGGGCTGCATTCAAGCATCAGACTGATTCCAGTGGTTGTTGATAGCCTACACTGCTGAAACTATTGCATGATACATTAATGCAGCCCTGCTGGGTAGACTCACCAAGGCTGCACACATGCATCATAAGGAAAACAGGCCTAGCTCTATGTGGCCCTGAAAGGGTAAAATGATTTGCTTGCACCAGGAGTGTGAATCTGAGTCTTGCTGGGATCGTTGCAGGGCTTGAAGCAGCTCCCACACTCACTAAGCAGGTTGAGGACAGAACCACTATTCTAGTACGCCCTAAATGCGCTGTACTTGTACTCACCACCTAGGGCGTACTAGTATAAGAGCCTGCCCACCAGGATCAGCGTATCTAAGCATGTATATACGATTTCTCTTATATTCCTGATGTATTATATGTCATGCATGGTACCATTTGAAAGAGGACATTTTGATCTATACACTAGCGTTTTAACAAACTTTAATGATTTGTGTTTATTCAGATATAATGATTAAGAAAGTCGTTGCTCTATTATTTGGAGTTTTATTCCAGTAGAGTGTTTTTAGAACATGTTAAACAGTGTAATACATTTTATAAAACCAGTGGTAGCTCGTAGCTAAACATAAATATATATGTAGTGCTTTATGAGTCAGTCCTTGTGGTATTAAGGGAAATTTAAAACAATATATTTATGATTGTCTTTGGTGTCTCAAAGGACATATGATTTATATATTGATGATGTCTATGAGGGTTGGCGGGCGGGAACAAATTTCTCTGAGATGTTCACTGCGTGGCAAAGATGGCGAAATGGACGAGTTCTGCTGGTCCCCGCATGGGGGCGTCTCTGTGTGAGACGCTTAGGAGACGCTGAGTCTTTTCGCGCCATGAATTTTGCCGCACCCACTTTTATGTATCATTAAACGCAATGCTGCACATTACGCAAAATGCATTGAAGTTGTCACACTCATAAAACCCTCTCATAAAACCCAGCAAAATCCATTTCCGAATTTTCTGTTAGATTTGCTGACAAAAATATAGATACAGAGTTACTAGTAGCATAGACACTAATCTACCACTCTGCGTTTTGGTTTAATCCCCTAATGGAATGGTAAGGTCACAATTGGAGAAAATCATGAGAAAAAATACCCTCAGTGTTGGTATAGCTACTACCCATTGTCCTCTGATTACAGATAAGGTTCTGAGGGGACTGCAGACCTAGCCAGGGGTTCATGGCCATGGTCTAATGATCACACCAAATGTACCAATTTAATGGTACACCCCAGTACAATGCACAGTACTAGAATACTGGTATGCTGTAATACACAAGACTGTGCCACAATAGTGGTACGTACCAACAAGCTCTTCCTGTCCCCTACCTGCTAAGTGCCTTGAATGGGTATTTGAAGAATGGGGAAGCAGAGGGATGGAGTTTGAATCAGGAGATTCAAATGGGGCTCCTTAGATTCTGCCTTAGGGAAATGAGAAGTTATTGCCTACTTGAATAGTTTATAGATGCCTTTTTGTATCATACAGGATGGGTTTTGATCCAATGCTGTCAAGCAGAGGGAACTGCAGATGTTATGTGAAATGTTCAGAGTATCATTAAAGCCATACATTTATAACGTCTATAAAAACCAGCCTCCTCCCACTCTATGACATGGAGGGCTATAGCTTATAGCAAGCGCTAAATCATTATGTATAGTGCAGAAACTCCCATGACAAAATGTAATCAACTTTCAGTCTGCGCTATAGAAGGCCAATTACCTTGTTGTATACTTCTAAATTGTTAAATGGCAAAGTAAATGTGGATGCCTCTTGTTTATAGCATGTATAGAGAGAGAGACCTCCATCTTCAGCCCAAAGGCCAGTCTTTTTAAATATATTTAATCTTCATAAAACATTACCCCTACCATTCTTCCTACACTTATTTAATATACGGGTGGATCTTAAGGAGTGATAGACCCTGATGTGTGTTGTGGACTTACGGCCTGGTTTACCAACTTACAGGCCCTGCCTGCCCTGGGATTCCCTCATGACAGGGACTCAGAAGTGTCTATTATTGCTCACTGACCCTACTTCAGCAGGTAATGGTTGAATTATGACAATTTGCAATGCAATCATACCTCTCCCCATCCGTACACCCCCACCTGACCAAGCAGACCTAATCACTGACTCCCCCAACTGAGGGCCACCTCTGCAACATGCATTCTCTGTCATGGAAGCTTTAAGTAGAGAATCTACAAACATTGTTATTATTCAGAATCCAGGGTCATACCAACATGCTTTTTGATGGACTATGATAGAGGCTTTAAATGCATGTAACTTCTGCTTAAGTGTCTGCTCTTTAAGAGTTTATTCAAATTGGAATGGGTTGTATTTGCAGAAAAAAACACTTTTATACTTCTACTGTTACTTGCACATGGTGATTTCCCTATCCTGCAAAACACAAAATACTCTTCTCACATATGTAGTGTGTTGTTTCTCAGTCCATTGTATTGTGTTGTTTCTCAGCACATCAAGGTCAATAACAACATGGTCAGCTGTTTTTCCTTTGATGAAATATCTCAAGCCCACAGTAAAGAAAATTTATGTAACATGAATAATGAGAAATGTCACACATGTGAACTATGGTGAGCTCATTCCAGAACATTATTTTCCTCTTTAGACTATTAGCACTTATATATGTTGCATTGCAATGGACGGAACAGCTTTTGTGGCACCAACACCACTGTCAGATCATTGACAATTTGAGACCCTCAGTGCCAACTGTCACCTTTTATTAGGCTAATTTTTATTGGCCAACAAAACTGCTCTTTTATTAAACACTACAGTGTTTCTGAGCTACAATACTAAGACATGTACATTCTGCAGGCAACAGACGATCCAGCGTCATCTATGCAAGTGAGCCATGCACATAGATGAGGTAGTACAGTTCAATATGGAACTCATTGTACCTTTGTGTTTGGTGATGAAGAGTGAAATGAAGCTCTTTTTGAAAAAAAACATGCAATGGTTATTATACAACTTTTTTTAATCACTGTTTAATCAGTCATTACACCATTGCCCTTATATGAAGATGTCATATGAACATATCAGGTCCAAGCTTCTCCTGATTGTCTGCTGGCTGTGGATCCTGCACCATTCATTAGAAGTTGATGAGTGTTCTGCTAACACAGCTATGTGATTTCCTGCAATATTACCTATTTAGCTGTCTGTCCAGGCTCTGTGGATAGAGTAAGGTATTCTCTCTAGCAGGAGATCTATTTGGCCTTTTCTGGTCTGCACTGTACTTTAATGTGCTCTGCTTTTAGTCATCATGATGCATGAATGCAGCCCTGGAAATTGCATCATGCTGACCCTTCCAGAGTGCATTAATCTGCAGAACCAACATGAAGTTTGAATGTAGCACTAAAGTATTAATGCATCATGCCTTTAAAACACATAATTCATTATAACACGATGCAGCTCTTAAAGGGCTAGACGATCTACTTTTAGCACACGTCTGCTTAATTGAGCATGCTGTCAACTCAAATATTAACTTTGTAAACATTAAGCCAGACGGCGTATTCGATTGCTCCAACTTAAGTGCAACTTGAGCTCCTCATTGATTTAGTGCTCAAGAGGTTGCAAATGGCAAATGGAAATTTGAGTTTGAAAGAAAAAGATTGTGTGGATTAGAGATTAGGTGCAGATAGGGGGCTTCCATAAAGTATGTACTCATGAAGGGGGTGGGGGTGGGTGGTCTATTTTATTTTCTGAAAATCTTGCATACAGTAAACCCTTGTACAAGAACTTAAGGGGGGGGGGGGAATTTGAGGAGAAATGTGTGTACATACTTTATGGAAGCCCCCATATTGGTGTTACAATAAATGGGTTTTTAATTTTGGCTTGAGGCTTAAATTACTGAGGCTTCTGTCTCAGTCGGCTATGAGGATAAGCAGTGATTATTTGAAGGTAAGGTTTGCTAAGTGTTATGGCCAACAGCTGTACCTAATCGTGTTATGAAACATATAATAGGGCAAAGGTCATGAGGGCAGTATTTCTTTCTACTGTACATTGTTTTACTCTCCTTAAACAGTGATTTTTGTCCAAATATATGTATTAACAATAGCAAAAGATTTCTGTCATCAAATAACTATTATATACTAGTAAATGTGTTACAAATATTTATAAATAATCACCATTTCCTGCTCTAAGAAGGAATAAGTGCTAAAGTTAGAAACTGCACCTTATTAGGGTGTTAACACTGAGTATATACACTACAACTTACATTAACACTTGCCCATATGGGGTGTAACTGAGATTAGAGTACTGGGGGAAACACGACAGGTGGCCATCAATAAGGTTTAGGGTCCTGTCCATTACCACCCTGATATAACCATTACCCATCTCCCCTTAGCCCACATAGTGCTTTAATGCACTACACCCTTTGTTGGTATCATTCATGTTTCTAGGCCTGGCAAGTAAGATGCCAGTGCTGCATCCAAACATCATACCTACACCTACAGGTTGATATAGCCCCATATGATTGGCATGATGCATGAATGCGGCCCTGGTGCGTAGACTCATTAGGGTTGCACTCAAGGATCATGCCAACCAAGTGCTAAACCCATTAAAGAATCAAGTCAAGTCCTTAAATGGTTAGGTGCACCTGTTAGAAGTGGGCACCTCATTGTGATAGATACTACTGCTACTGTCACTGAGTCACTCAGCAGACAAATGGGTAGCGTACAGAGCCTATGTGGAACAATGCAATAGTCATGTACATTAATAATGAATTCATCTCATAGATACACATTTCCCCATTTATTCAAAGCCATAGTCATGCCTGAGTTCTCTACTTGTGCAGTAACCAATAAGGGATATTTTATTTTCATCGTAGTAGATGAGTCCTATTACTACTGGAATCAAGTAGTATACACTAAAGAATAATGTTATGCCTCATGTACATACTGATACAAAATTTGGACCATAAACCTCCTGTTCAGAACTGCAGGGACACTCCCGTTGGCATCCAACATCAACTAGTCAGTACAACCATCTATGTGTGAAAATGTAGAGTGGAGGTAGAAGATACACTCTGCTCAGCACATAGGTGAGTGCAAACAAGTCAGTAGCCATGCAGAGAGTAACTGTGATATAAAAGCACTGTAATTCTTTGTAGAAATCAGATATACGGGCTACATTAAGTGTATAGTTTATCAATTTTACTTTATGCTTTTGTTAATTCTTAAATGATTTTGCCCTACACAATGCAATTCCTTATGAGATTTGTTTGTTTGTAATTCTTTATTTATACTGTCCAATTCATAGGCTTATAGCCTGTATTATTGTAAAGAACAGTGTATGTATATGGTTTCCACTGATCAAACTCATCTCTTATGGATGAGTATGCTCAGTGGATCCATTTATACCATGATGGAATGGGTATATATAATATGCCAATGATGTTAATTAGCATATGGGTGAAATTTGACTATATTAGTATATTAATCCAGTTTAATTATTAAATTTCTTATCAATAATGGGATGGTAAAGATGATGATGATAATGATGTTTATGCAAGGGCCTTTTCTTCTTATAAATCGAAGGCATATAAATGATAATTGGCATGACTCTCTATACATACTATGCAATTATTTCTACCTTATGCAGTTATGCATTACTATGCACAACCTCACAGGCAGATTGGGTCAGGACCCCCTTTCCCCCCTCCCCCACCTAAATATCTGGGAGAAGATCAATAAGATCCTCATATTTCCCATTTAACCATGAGATGAATTTGACTTCATCATCAATCTCCCTGGTTTCTACTAATTGTTCATTCCACTCTATGGATAGCCTATAGCCCAATCTCTTTCTACAGATAGGGTTCTTGGGTATGACAACAGTCATGAGGGTACCATCGTGCATCCTGGTCCTAATGTCCCTTACATCTATATTTGCCTCTTTATGAGCAGCTTTATAACTAGCCATCTCCAAATGCTTGCTTCTACTTTCCTTGAGTGTATTTACTCTAATGAGTTTTCTTAACTTATCTGTGTTGACAGTATCCTTATTCCTAAGTGCTGTCTTTACACCTCCATTTATTTGTGTTTGAAGCTTAATTAGATGGGTATCAATACATATCATATATAAAATATCCCCATAATCAAGGGCAGGCATAATCATTCTTTTCAGTGATAGCAGCATGACTAGGCATTTTTAATCTTATCCTTCTAAATAAATATAGTCTAAAATCTAAATTCCTACTAACCACATCCACATGTTTCTTGAAAGACAATTGTGAATCAAGTGTCATGCCTAGATAGCAGTATGTTGGTGTGTAGAGGATAGGATCTTGCCCTAGAGCCAGCCTTGGCCTAACCAGCTTGTTCAAAAGTGCCTGTGTATAGAATGTCATAGCCTTAGTCTTCTTGGTGTTTAAGGACAATTTGTTACTCAAGCACCACTGGGAGACATTTCTAAGGTCATTATTGAGGATGGCTTCTACTTGTTGACAATTTGGCTTATATTCTATATATATGACAGTATCATCTGCATAGTGCTGACATTTTAGAGAGGCAAGACACAAACTTAAATCATTTATATACAGTAAAAATGATAATGGTCCTAGTACGGATCCTTGAGGGACTCCACAAGTAATAGGGTGCAGGTCTGACATTATTTTATTTGCTTTTGTGGTCTAAAATGTCAAAAGCTTTTTTAAAGTCTATAAATATTGCAGTAGTTACTTTATCTTTATTAAAGGAGTCAAATATGTCTTCAGTCAGTCTAGTCAAGCTGTCAATAGTAGATCTTTTTGGCCTAAAACCGTCCTGTTTGTCTGTTAGTATATTATTATCTGTCACATGTTCTAGCATTTGTTTATGAATAACCTTCTCAGCCAATTATGTACAAGTTGGTCTTGTATCAAAATTGCTATCGCTCTGTAAGAAAATTTCATTCCAGGAAGACAGGCTTACACAAGTCTGATCACCCCTCCTATACTCCTTCCAGTCCTCGCAAAAAATGCCAATGAGCTAATCAGAAACTTCTTGAAACTGGTTGGAGAAGTGAAAGTTGAAACCTGATCGAGGCACCTCCCCTCCCACTCATGAACTGCTCACACATGCTCAACACTAGTCATACACCGGCATCCATTGAATCCCAAATCTACAGTTGGTAATTGCCCCAGCTATCCCCACAGGGTTAGTGGATAGGGGCGGGCGTGAGGCCCATATTGACTTGTCAAATGGCTTCAGCCAACAGGCGATGCCTTCCAGCAACACCTCAAATCGTCTTTCAATGGACCACAATCAGGTCTTAAGGCTCAACCCTTCAATGCATAGTGCTATAATGTGTCCTGGGTTGACATGATGCATGAATGCAGTTACTCACCAGGGCTGCATTCAAGCATCAGACTGATCCCCAGTGGTTGAGACACTGCTTATAGTATGGCATGATGCATTATTGCAGCCCAGGCTAGTAGACTTACCAAGGCTGTATCCATGCATCGAGAGGACAAAAGGCATAGCTCTACGCAGCCCTTAAAGGGTTAAATGATTTGCTTGCACCAGGAGTGTAAATCAGAGTCTTGCTGGGATCGCTGCAGGGCTTGCAGCGGCTCCCACACTCACTAAGTGCCTAGAATGGGTATTTGAAAAATGGGGCAAGCAGAGGGATGGAGTTTGAATCAGGAGATTCAAATGGGGCTCCCTAGATTCTGCCTTAGGGAAATGAGAAGTTATTGCCAACGTGAATAGTTTATGAGCGCCATTTTGCATCATTCAGTCTGCACTGTTGGAAGAGTTTTCAATGCTGTCAAGTAGAGGGAACTGCAGTTGTGATGGAAAATGTTCAGAGTATTATGAAAGGCATACATTTATAATGGTTGTAAAAGCCAGCCCACCCTACCCTGTCCCATGGTAAATTGTAGCTTATGGCAAGCACTGAATCATTCCACATAGTGAGGAAGCCTGCCATGATAAAATGTAATCAACTTCCTGCCCGTGTTCGGAAAGGCCAATTACCTAGTAGCAAACATCTAAATTGTAAAATGGCAATGTTAATGCAGATGTCTCTTCTTGATGGTTTATATAGAGTGAAAGACTCCTGTCTCAATTGTAAAATGGCAATGTTAATGCAGATGTCTCTTCTTGATGGTTTATATAGAGTGAAAGACTCCTGTCTCTAACAGATCTAGGCAAATACAGATCTAATACTGCTTCACCCCTTAAAGGCTGCAGAGTGCTTTGATATATTATGACCTTTGTCTTTGTAATTGATGCATGTAACAAGTCTACTAAACAGGGCTGCATTTATGCATCAGGCCGAAGATTCAAGAGTGTATCAACCCTTTAGGGTCGGTATCATGCTTTAATGCAGCCCTAGGAATTTTTTCCTGCAGGGCTTCCTTCATGCATCATGTCCAGCGAGGGCATAGTAGATTACATCATGTTGTCCTCAAAGGGTTAACATTGTGCTACTATGCAACAAACCATTGCATATTCTCCCCTATAAAGGAGCAATTTTCATGTCTGAAATTCAGGAGTGATAGACCCTGACCATGTATGTTGTGAACTCACTGCCTGGTAAAACCACTCACCGGCCCTGCCTCCCCCGGGATCCCCCCGTGACAGGAACTCGGAATGGTCTATTATCGCTCACTAAATCCTACTTCGACAGGTAATGGTGGAATTATGACAATTTCCAATGTAATAGCTCTCACCCGCCCCTGTTCCTCCGGCTTCCACCTTGCCAGCCTCCCCCCACTGACTCCTCTGACTGAGGGCAGTCTCCATAGTATGCGCTATACTTGCTCACACTGATTTTCCTTTTCTGCATACTGTTTATTTGTTACACATACCTTGAGGTGGACACCCGATTTAGTGGTTATTCAAGCATTCTAAACTCTTTATTTGTAAAGTTTGAGTGTCATTCTTACTCATTGTTTAAATTAATCACTGTCCGTCTCAGGGTATGTGTCCAACCTATGGTGAATCTCCCCAAACATAAAATAATCTACTCATGTCTGTGGGTACCTATTGACCTCACCAATAGTAGAAAGCTGGTAAGCTGACAGTTAATTGACCTTTCCTTTAATGAACTTAATTAATCTCATCTCCATAGTAATGAATAATGATTTGACATCTAAAATGATGACAAACATCGAACAAGTGAAGAATGGTAATGTCATTCTAGAACTTAGATATAAATTATTAGTACTTTATTTACCATAAAACCTCACGTATAAGCCTAATTCGCATCATAAGCTGCACCCCGACTTTGGGCCGATCCTATAAGCCGCACTGGCTATCTGATTATGGTGAATTTCGCATTATATTATATGAGAAAAAACTTATTATAAGCCACATCCGGACTCTGTGCTGATCCTATTAGCTGCACCAGCGATCTGGCTCGTGTACTAGCCGCGGCTTATACACAAGGTTTTACAGTAGTCTTTTTAATATGGCATAATGATAATTATCAGACATTATATGCGTGATAGGCCTTAAGCCTCAGCTTAATTAGAAGAAGTCAAATTGCAAATGATAAAATGGCTATTCTGAGCAAGCTTTCATGTGTCATATTCCTCTCTATTTTTGCCCAAGGCCAATGCAGACGTGGTGGAAAGAGAACCCGCTAATAACAAGCCAATAAAAGGAGATATTCAGGGGCAGCTACAAATGATATTTTGTTCGACCCAGACACAACTTTTGGATTATTGGCAATTTGAGACCCTGGTTGAAAAGCTTTGCAGAACATAATCTGAGTCTGAACATTCATGTGTACTCTTCCTGTATGGTTCGACATTTGAACAGTAACAAATTAATCAATGTACCAAACATCACAGAAATAAGATATTTCACGTAAATCATACATATGGTACCATTCGGTCTTTCATTAACTTTCTCTATCCAGAAAAGAATCATGTCTGGTTATTTTGATCAAACGTTATTTAAATCATGAAACGGGGGCGCTGTATCAATTTTGTTTAACCTCGATTTTTATCATCAGAGACACATAAATCATATGTAAAGCAATACCTTCATTGATTTTTCAAGTAATTGGGAATTGTAAAAGGCGTAGACACTAACTTTCCCGGGTCATCTGCAGCGTGGACCTGTAGCTTTGGAAATGAAGAGTTTCGTTGCAAAACGCAACAAATCCATTTTATGAGTTTTGAGATAATAGTGTATTTTTGATTTTGACAAATTGGTGAATAGAAAGCATTTTTCTTTAATAACTAATGATTAATGTTCCAAAGATGAAATACCTAGAAATCGATTTTTGAAATCCTTGGATTTTTTTTCTAGGAGAAAAAGGATGATTTAATTTCAATTTTCAGTTTTTTTGCAAAACGCAATAAATCCAAAATCTGTTTTTCTGCATATGTCCATAAAATCAGTAATGGCCATTTTTATTTCAATATTATTTTTTCTTGGTATAGTGGGACATACATGAAACACAAACAAGTAGCTTTTAAAAATCCTTGCATCATTTTTCCTTGATTTAAAAATAGGATTTTATTTGCTCAATTTAGTTTTTTTGCAAAATGCAATAAATCCAAAAGCAGTTTTTTTGCAAAACGCAATAAATCCACAAAAATCATAAAACATGTTTTTTGTGTCCATATTTCAAATGCCTTCTAAATAAAATTGTTTTTTTATTTTCAAATAATGCTATTAACAATATAGACCAAGATTGTATTCAATAAAGCCTTATTAAGACCGTAAACATAAAAGAATAAACAGTCCTACATACAAAAACAATCTTTGGTGAGGTGGATTTATTGCGTTTTGCAAAAAAACTGCTTTGGATTTATTGCGTTTTGCAAAAAAACTGAATTTTCGACAGGCCCTATCTACTAAATAAATATACTTTTTCGAATTTTTTTTTCACAATTTTTTTCAATTTTCCCTACACAATACCCCTCACCTGTTTTTTCCCGATTTTGCATTTTGGCGCTTATTGCGTTTTGGAACCAAACTCTTCAAATGTACAGGACTGCACTTGCGGATCCAGAATAATTATTTCACTTTTCATAGAGATGAATGCTTTCTTGTGAATTTATCTTACAAATGACATTATAACACTTTTTTGAATATGCTCTTTTAGAAGTGTGGCCATGATGCATTTTCGTGGACCACCCTGACCTATATATATAGGAAAATAGACTGCGGACCAGTAGTCAGAAATACCAGTCGATGGCCCCTGGACCAGTGGCAGTTCTACCTGGCTGTAATAAAAAAATCTACCCACTCATCATTTTTTTATAAAAAGGTAATAAATATATGCATTACTTACCACAATGACCTCACTAAGTTGCCGCCATGCGGGTATGACAACCGTCCATGACGTCGGCCAGTAGTTAGACAGCGCTAACATGACGTAACTATGGTAGCTAGGGATGATATTTGTGTCCTCCTCCTCTGGCCACGTCACGTTCACCACCACAGAACCCTGAAATACAAGCAAATATAGTTGATAAGCTCAGAGCCAGCTGCTCTATGTATTACATTGTTAACATGTTCTAGAAGTAACTTGGTAGTTGGCAAGGAGGTCTGGAATTTATTATAAGCGCCTGTCTTGAAAAATCACCAGAGTTCTAAATCTGCCAAATTTACAACCACTAAGTGGAGAACAGTTGGAATTGAAATCCTGTGTTTTCTTTTATATACAAGAAAAAATTGTATTTGTGAGTCTTTATGAACTTTAACATTCAAGCCACATACCGCCTAAATGTGTTATGCTCCTGGTCGTTATGATGCGTCATTGCAGCCCTTGTGAGTAGCACACCCGGATACATTCATGCATTATCCCTACCCATCGAAAGTATATCAACCCCTACATGGTTAAATAAATTGAGAGATAGAAAAGCAAGACTGAAGTGTCACCTTTGTGCTGCGGTAGATGGCCAGGGCGTGCACCTCGTATAGGGGGCGGTGCACCTGTGCAGGAGGGGGCGTGGTCTCTTGTTGTGGGCGTGGCTTTTCACTGGGTACACAGCTGTAGACCACGCCCACCGGCTTGTCAATCATCATCTCAGGCCGCCCACGGGCGGTACTTTGGTTTCTCAGAACAGTGCATTCTGATACTTCAGCTGAATAAAAGAAGAGAACAATTAGGATTAAAAGTAGAACAAATTGAGCTTTCAGATGATGGACAGTCAATCAAATGTAATGCAACCCGGACATGTGTCTCATTTTCTATCACGTTAAGCCCCTGTCTGCAACTTTTGACGTATCATATATCTGTCCAATCGTTATACAAACTGATCTGAGCTGCAAATGTCTAGATATATCTGGATATTTCTAAAAAAAAAATCTTATCACGAGGATGGCAGAATTCTTGTCTCAGATACTTGTATTGTAAATGCTCTTTCTATGTGTTATCCGCATTCCCTCGGTGCACAAGGGTAACCACTGGACGATCAATCTCAAGGTGATGAAGCCCCCCCCCCCCCCCCCCATCCCACTCCCACCTGCCCCAGACGGATCGGCAATTGCTCATGCCCACCTCTTTATGTGTGAGCCTTTTCACTGAAAAAAAAAAACAGGTTACCCTTTTTTGCCACCCTCGGTCGGGGGCTCAAATTTTAATTTGCCCCCTCCCCATCCCTCCAAATTGAATTGATCACTCACTTAGAAGCCACTTTCGGCTTCTGCATGAGTTGTGAGGCTGACGTTTTGAAGTGGGGCTGGCTCGTGGTGAAGGAGCAATTAACTTGAAGGAGTGGAGAACGGTTGGGGCTGGGTGGGCGCAGGGGGGGGGGCTACCTGGAGCTGAGATTGGACTGAAAGACCTTACTCCCTCACACCTGCCCAATGCTGATACCCTGGAGGTAGTTAGTCCTAATGGAAAAGGAAAACGTGTGGCCCGGATATACAACTATACTTAGAAAGGAAGGAGCCATGGTGAGAGGAATAGGGAGCCGCTGGGGCTGGGTATTGCCTGAGGTAAGGGTATGCCAGCATTCCTTAAAGGGCAGGGAGGTTAGAGCCTGTAGGTGCCCTTTGATTGATCATGGTCCAGACATGCCTTGGCTCTAAAGTTACTAAGCCCCTTTTGCCTACGTCCCCCCCCCCCCCCCGGACAGGCTTAAACTGAGTAGCGTGCTCATACTTACAGTAGATGACTATATTTAGCACAACGTATGACAGAGCTAGACACCCATCATCATTCAACCCTATATGGCCCTACTATTTAGACATAGACATGTGGCTCCATCTGATGTATAAAGATGATGGTGAACTGAGCAGTTTGTATACGGCTAACCAGACGGTGCTTCTGCCTATGTCTAAATACATGGTTCAGTAGGGCCATCTAGGGTTGAAAGATGATGGGCGTCTGGCTCTGTCATGCCTTGCGTTATATACAGGCATCTACTTCTATCATAAGCATGCCACTCAGTTTAAGCCTGTGCCCCCACCCATTCTCCTCCCCTTTGCCCATGTCAGGCTAGGGACACGTGACCTTTTGGTCCCTGACCCTGGATGTCACGTGCACCCTGTTCAAGCAGTCACTGTTAGCTTGTTCCCCGGCAGCCCCTGACTTGCAGACATTTAATCAATGTCTGTTTCTCCGGTAAGCGCCATCCATACCCACAGAATCCCCCAGTAAACACATTAAAAGCTGACGTTGATATTTCCTTTTGATGAATTGTTTTGGCATCAAAACATTAATGGTTCCAAATAACCAGCACTGCATGCAGTGTTTTCAATATTATCTTGCAATATTTTCTTTTTTCTCCTGCACATGGCCTATAATAGGTTCGCAAGTTTATGATGAAAGTATCAATTATAATGATTTTATTTAGATAATAGGGTGGTAGAGAAATACGTTGCATATACCATTCTCCATTTTGTCCACCTCTTCTTCCTATCATAGATTCCCAATCAACATATTTGGTATGATAAACAGATTGATACAACATCTCTATTGCACATGTAAAAATAATAATTTGCATGTACCATCTAAAACTATCCAAGATTACGAACTATATATAATGCTGGTATATCAATGTGCTCGTTTGCCTTTACTCTTGAAGGGCCACACACTCTCTGATGCATTATGTCTTGTGCCTGTTATTGTCATGATGCATGAATGCATCTCTGCCAGGTAACTCTTTCTGAGCTGCATATTTGAATTGTATCTTTTATCCAATGGTAGCCTCTTGCAGCGCTTTCTCCCCGTAAAGATCCTTTTCCATGTGCTTCAATGTTCTGATGCTCCTTCAGTTTATCAACCCCGTAGGATCGGCATGACAAGTACATGCATGCAGCAATGGAAAGTTCTATGCAGTAAAGGAGTATAAAACCCTTAAAGGCTTAAAAAGTGGTTTACTCTTTGTAGGCCCATATGTTCATTAATCTGGTGCCCCAGAGGAGAGTGTGAGCCATGCTCATAATATTATTTTGTATCCTGCCATGGTCTTCATAATGGCCATACATTGCTATACCCTGATGAAACAGGCTGCATAATTAGATTTCTCCCTTGTTGGTGATTATGGAGAAATTAAGGCACCCTGGTGGCCAGGATCAATATGTGATCATAGGGTGGTGGGGGAAGTGGGGCGTGGTTATGGTACAGGAGACGAAAGGGAAGGAACTTGGTGGAGGCAGAGGCAAATGGGCTTCAACCAAGGAAGTATCCTGAGGTTTTAGACGCAAGAGGACAGAATTAGCTAGAATAGGGCTGTTCCACCGGACAGAGAGACAGGCAGGCAGTTTAGGGAGACACACATAGAGACAGAGACAAACGTTAAAGAGATCATTATACAGATCATCATAATTATTATGTAGTAGTTAAACCACAGCTATAGCTCTGTATGCATTATATTGGCGACAGTCTAGGCTGAACATGAGTCACAGACAAGTGTACTTTCCGTGACTAAGCCAATATAATGTATACAGAGCTATAGTGTGGTTTAACTGACATATGCCACACCAGTGGTGAGTGGTTTTCTCACCTTCTGTACGTCATATACAGTTGGGCCATTTTTTTGTTTTGCCGGCCAAGTGTGGTATAAGCATATAATTATAGACATGAGGGTATATACAGCATATTGGACATGTATGCAATTGTGATAACTATTGTTCGGCAGTTGTGAGTGACGGCAAAGACCATTCTTGGTTTGCTCTAATCATTTGTTTATAGGCTCATAGCCAGGACTTCTCAATTTGCTCCTCATGATTTGCTCTTAAGGCTGAGTCAAATGCTCTTTCTGTGCCAAAGTCACCGACTTGGAGTTTCCCCCATCCTGTGCCCATAACACAACGTAGGTCTTCACAGCTTTTCTTAATGTAGCTAGATTCCATATTTGCCTAGGTGAACCCAAGCTCCCTTAAAAGCAAAAACAGAACCTCTTCTGTACTAATTTGAACCAGGTTTAGATAATATAAAGATGGGGGCCATGAAATAGGTACTACGGTAATGATATGAGAATCCTAAAAATCGCAAAAAACATATACCCAGCGAAATAAAGTACTTTCACAGTATCATAAATGAGCTGCAAAAGTAACATCCCGCTTCACTTGTTGTGCCGCGTTATGACCGCGCACCACGTTTTGACCGCACAATGCGTTATGACCACGACAAACTGCCGCGTATTGACCGCGCAATGCGTTATGACCGTGACCAACTGCCGCGTATTGACCGCGAGCACCTGTATTATCATCGTTAAAGTTAGAAATGCAGTCTCCTATTTGTAAATGACACCTGAGGTCAAATTAAATGACCTTGGAGCCAAAATCAGGGTCAAAATCGACGCTGGGGTCAAAATTTGATTTGGGGTCAAAAATTGGATTTGGGGGTCAAAATTGGATTTGGTGTTAAATCGACTTTGGGGTCAAAACCGACTTTGGGGTCAAAATTAGTTTTGGTGTCAAAATTGGTTCTGGTGTCAAAATCGACTTTGGGGTCAAAATTGGTTTAGGGGACAAAATTGGTTTGGTTGTCAAAACCGACTTTGGAGCAAAAACCGACTTTGGAGTCGAATTGTTTTTGGTTTCAAAATCAAAATCCACATTGCCTTCAAAAACTTAGGTAATCATGGTCATAACACTGTGCGTGGTCAACACGTGGCAGTTGGTCACGGTCATAACGCGGTGCGGTCAAAACGCGGTGCGCGGTCAAAACGCGATAGATGATAAGAGCAGGGGAAGCTACCAAAGTAGTTCTAGAGATCGCGATATGTACCTGTGTGTCTTGCTGTAAGCACAAAAACAAAGCCGCTTTTTGATACACTGCTCCTCAAGTCATCTATCTAGTCCATCCCCTGTGTGCTCGAAACACACCCCCGTCTGGATAGTGCTAGAAAACAGACACTTGAAAGCCTCTTTCATGCTCATTCATACGGTGTAGCATCATTCTGTGCTCTGTGCTCTCTAACTAAAGGATGAATGCAAATCAAAGGTAGGGTTGGGGAGAGACAGAGGTGCCTGGATAGCCATGCCTCTACAATGCAGTTGTGTGTTGGGGGTGGGGGTGGGGGGGGGGGGAGGACGTGCCTCTGCATCCTGAGGAGCACTTCATCTACGCTAACCCTTTAAGGGCCACCAAATGAGTTGATACCATGGTCTTGATGCATCCATGCAGCCTTTGCAGCTAATTCCCCATTGATGCATTTATGCATCATGACGCCCCAAGGCGGTTTATATCAACCCTGTAAGGTGTTTGTGATGCATAAATGCAGGACTGGTGACGTACTCGCCATACGATTACAGTTATGAATATTGACAACCAAAGGACATGATTTACATTGAAGCACTATGCGGTCCTTAAAGGTCTGAGTGTCATGGCGTCTGTCAGAGATAGGACTCCTCCTGTACCTGGCGCGCGCTGATCAATATTCATGAAGGTCTGATAAGTACCCACAAACACTCTCCAGCGAGTCTTTTTTTCAAAAGTAGATGCATGAATACAGGGAGGCGGCCACTAATGTAAGGCTCTTCCTGATGATTCTTGTCACACATTGTAGCTCTACAAGCCTTTCATGAAGCGGGCCTACTACACACCAAGGGGAGTTCCGTTTGGAGAGTGTTTTTTGCGTACAGTATATGTAGACTTGCTTATAATGCCTACCTAGTAGACAGGTGTAGAGGGAGTATGTTTATTTCTGTACAAGAGGTTTGCACATACTTCATAGAAGGGCCTGTTTTTTCCTTATATTTACAGCCACCCCCTCACCTGCTGGAGATGTGACGTATGACACTATACAGCAGTCTGATTAGAAGGAATATCCGTGCATTCCAGTTTAAAAAAAAAGATTTTACATGGGAAAAAAGGAAATTGGTATCCCACAAAAGGCAATCTAAAGTCGGTAATGCCCACCATCCACTTGTCAACTTCGGCCGATTATGCCCATACATTTCTTGTATAACTTCAACCAATTAGAGCCCAGTGGATGGTGGCCATTAGGATATCATCAAATACCCATTCTTAATACATTTCAGACTCTCAGTCCTTTATCTTATGGTTGAAAGTTTCGATGCGATTTGAGAGTATTATCATCAACGTAATGATTTCCTCTCAATTTTTGGAGTCAGTGCTAAATCATCAGGGTCCATCAAAAAGTGTTGATACATGATTACAAAGGTTGAAGGCTAATTACATCGATTGTTTTGTGGGAATTTCTGAATTTGAAACATAACAAATTTATGGTGTTTAATTTCCGCCAGCCTCGGTTTTTCAGTAAATCTTACAATCGTTTTGGTTATCTTGTATGGTTTATTGCTTTAGGTAAAAACAGGTTGCATGTCAAACGAGCTTTGTCTGTATAGGAAAAAGCGAAAATGGAACTAAGTGAATCATCCCATATCGTTTGAATGACTTTTACCAATGCTACTGAGAGTCATGATTTTATGTCAAGTTACAACACCTATTTCATGGCGCTGTGACTGTGTTTAAGGTGAAAGTATGAACTACTCGGACTTTGCCTAAATCAACTTCCCCTAGAATTGTCCAAAGAAATGTGTTAAAAAAAATACCTGTTATATATAACCACCTTCAGACATGATAACTATAGTTATCTGTATCACTAATTTCTGTTTATAACTGTCTCCGTGTATGTCTGTCTATTTTGCCTGGATGCTTGTCAGTCTAGTGGCCTAGCCCTCTTCTGTCTATATACTCTTCTCGTTAATTTACCAATCAACTTTCCTCGGCATGTCTTTCCAGCTATAGCCTATTTGCAGCACCCTCCTCTGTTTCTTAACTTTCGTCTCCTGTACCATAACACGCCCCACTTCCCCCACCACCCTATGATCACATATTGATCTCGGCCACCAGGGTGCCTTAATTTCTCCATAATCACCAACAAGGGAGAAATCTAATTATGCCGCCTGTTTCATCAGGGTATAGCAATTTGTGGCACGACCACCTGGCAGCAGACCACGGCCAGCTCCAATATATGAGCAGCACACTCTCCTTATGGGGCTTCCAGATTAATGAACTGGTAGCTATACCGTAGACTTAGTCTACGGTAGACTTAGTCGAATCAATCCAAGTTGAAAGTGTATGACTGGGTGCAATCTATGACAGGCATGAAAGAAAACAGCCCATTTAGGGCAGATGCACACAGAAATGGTTGGAAAAGTTATTGAGTTATTGGTTGTTTTAACATTTTATATTACTAATTTTATTTTATTTTCGCCCCAAATAAGCTGTTTCGCTTTATGCCGGTCATTGCAGCGTGTCATTGGATTGATTTGGTGAGACTAAGCAAAATAAACCACGGTAATCCAGAGCAGCATATTGATATACAAGCATGACGTTGGTAATTTACGATAATTCTAGATTCAACAATTATATACATGGGGATTCAGTTAGAGTTTTGGTTGCAATACCACCCCCCCTCCATCCCGGGCGCCTCTTCTGCAAGAGGGATCAAGACATTTGCATCCCCTAAAAGGGTGAATCCACTGAGGCAAATCCGTCAGATCGGATGGACCTTCAAAATGCTAAACCTATGGGTTTACCTCAGTGGATTCACCCCTTTTTAGGCAGGTTCAAATTGTCCCTTTTTAGCTATAGTTTAAAGTCTCCTCCCTCTCGAAATCCACCAAGCCCCTCTGTTATTGAAAAATGATTCCCCCTGTTGTTAGGTCTATTCGATTGATATATAGACAAAACTCCACGCCATTGACATACATGCACATCATACTTCACGAGTTGAAGCTGGGTCATATCACACAATGCCGAAGGCTGAGTGTGATATGACCCAGCTTCAACGAGTGATGTATGATGTACATTTATGTTAATAAGTGGGGTTTTGTGTTTATTACATGGCCCTACAGTCTTTAAATGAAGAAAATCAACAAATCTAAAGGCCATGGAGTATGGCTACACCGTACTCCATGGGGGCATGGAGTATGGAGCTCCCATAGGCTTAGCATGGAGAAGGCTGTACCACCATGTAATGAAACATGATACTTACGTAGACAGGTGTATGTGTTGTAGCGGCCCTTCCTACACTCACAGAACCTCCCTGAACAGCTACCGGTCAGTCTGCCATAGTCCGCACAGTGGTTACACAGGGGCCGCTGTGTCTCTGCAAGAAAGATCATGTCAAGTACTTTAAGTTATAGATTCAAATATGATTTGGCAGTCTTTGCAAAAACTTTTTCAGCATGCAGGACAGTCAGTCCTGCAGTTAGCCAATTTTGCAGGACCAGATAGATTTCTGCAGGACTGGATACCAAAATCAAAGTTTTGCATAATATCTAGAATAGAACAGCATTTATAAAAGAAAAACTTGCTTTAATTTGCTTAGAATATTAGAGTGCACTCTAGAACTTGAATATGAAGGACATCAGGTCCTGCAACACCAGTCATTCTGCTGGACCAGAGCCATTTTAGGTGGACATTGTCACTGTCCGGCAAGATTAGGCAAAGACTGCTATATATTAGTGTCTTCAAGTTAATCCACTTAAGGACCACATACTAATTTAATACACTATGCCAATTTCTCTTCATGATGCATAAATGTAGCCCTTTGGCAAAGCAGTGCTGAATGCAGTACTGACAGGTAGACTTTCACGGGTTGTGGTCGAGCATCATGACAAAAAAGGACATTATGAATTAAAGCAATAGTTGACCCTGAAAGGGATAACATGCTAGAACTTGGGGATAAAGCAGGCTACCATAATTATGCAGTATGAACACTGGCCTTGATGTACAAAGTCGAAAACTTTCTGTTTCATAATGACAAATGTTTCTTCTAGAGAAAATGTTGTGAGCTATTCCTGGACCTGCCAGCACGGCATGAAGGATTACAACAGTCCTATTATCTCTCCCCGTATTAGGTGCAGGCTCCTGGTCACGCTAGCAGTTCACATAACCTTTAAAGTAGCAGTGCCAAAAAATGCTTTGTATCAGACCTGCTACCAAAACCAACAAGCTCCACTGCAATGCTGCTACTTGCCTAATGACTGAGCTGTTCTGTGGAGCTCACGTCATTAGTCCTTTAAGGGCCGCAAAGTGCTTAATGGGCAATGTCCTTTGTCGACATGATGCATGAATGCAGCCCTGTGGTTCACCAGGGCTGCATTTATGTATTACGTCAATCCTCCGAGGCAGTATTATCTGTCGAGTTAGTGTGATGCCTGCATACAACACTAGTGAGTTACATATCAGGCCTGTATTCAAGATTCCATTACGATGTCATAGGGCAAAGAGTATTAAAGCATTATGCCGGTACTAAAGGGTTAATTTAGGATACTTTCTAAGGCTTGCTACCAGGACATGCATGAGGAGGAGAGTGGCATTGGGCGACCAATGAAGGTCACAACAAGGGACTGCTAAAAAATCATCCAGTAATAGTGCTATCCAGGATACTATGAATAGTCCTCCCCTTCCCAATCAGCTCCTCTCATTAAGGCAAAGTACAGTGTTATAAGGAGCACCACGAGACAGCATGTAGATAATTCTTTAGCCCGAAATGGCGTAATGGGGTTGCTTGAAATATGAATTCCAGGAATTAATTTTGTCCCAGAGCAAAGTGCCCATTATAAAAATTGTCCCCTCTCATTATGGAATGGAATATGAATAAACTATGCTTTTGTCAGCACTTAGGCTAAGTTTGGTTGCAATTGTGCAGATCGCCATTGACATAGAATAATTGTTTATTTGATTAGGCTTAAGACATCAAGGTGCGTTTCAGGTTACATGGTCTGCAATTCCAGGATAAATTCTTCTTTTTGAATTAAAGGTCTAAAATCACGTTGTCTCAAAGTACTGTTTTCTAGGTATGGCCGAGTAAAACGGTACACTCGTTTGCTGCCTTATCAGGTCCCGGCAACGCCGACTTCCTGGTACATGGCTACTTCCAGGGTCGCCCTCATCAGGAGGACGCCCAGGGTGTGAGGCACAGCAGCATCCTCATTTATGGCTCTCATTCTAGACTTATGTAGGGGTCGGATTCCTCGTACCCTGGTGGAAAGCCTGAAGGGGTGAAACATCTGGGTAATCCTCCCCCTCTGTACTATACCGATCCAGTAACGTAGGGAGCAGAGAGTAGTCAGACACAGGTTGGTAGTGTAACGGTTAGCACACTTGTCACCGGTGCGAGAGGTCTGTGGTTCGATTCCTGGCCGATCCAATGACTAAGTTTTCTGCGACCTCTACACTGGTGGATCTGCCGCGATGAACCGGGTAGTACGTTGACTAGTCGGCAGGAGGTTTCCAACTTGCTAGGGTTCCGAAGGAGAAAACAGGGCCCCCTGATCAAGGGCCTTGGGAAGGAGAACTGGATCCTAGTACAGGTAGTTGGAGTTAAGCATGGAGTCTAGTCAACAGAATTGGCTGAATCAGTATGGTGTGAAAAGCTTCCATTGCTGGGAAGTCAGGGTATCTCAACAACTGCTTGATAAAGCCTCATTGGGACCTTCGGTCTCCGGTGGGTGAGAATGCCTGGTGCTAGGTGCCTCTATACTCCGGGGGCTGGGACTCTCTGTAACTGCTTGATAAAGCCCCTTCTAGGAGGGAGAGAAAGCCCAGGGTTGGTAACCCCCCGGAAAATCCAAACCGAGAGGACAGTTCTTTGAAAGGTGATATTTCGTATACATACAAATTTATATAGCGTTTGGATGGTGACAACAATGATTAAAATAACTTTATGTGAACAGATTTGGCGAAAATCTATGGGAATCGAAACTATAAAGCAAATGTGATTTTTTTGCCAAACTTTGGAAAGAAATTGTATAGATGGTGTACTAGCTCAATGTGTGTTCTAGGTGAATCCAGGAGATCTAAGGTGTAGTTACTGGAGCAACTGGGTAATATCGAGTTTAGTGAAGCTGGACCTATAAAGATGCACTGCACATGGTAAATTAAAGGCTGGGGACTGGGCCGTGGTCAGCGGTGTCTGGCCCAGCACACACCGCTGGCCTTTGGTTAGTGCCGCCCTCCCCACACCTTCCAGACAGCATTCGGTTTTCACACCAGCCCTTGTTATAAGTACCATTTTAATATTTGGTACCCGGTATTCTCACTGGTACTAGTCTAGAGTCCACATGCATTCCAAGTCAAATATTATGCTATTAATGGGTACTAGCAGTTGCACCTACCTTTGCAACAATTATGAGTGTCACAATGTGGTATCTTCTATTAAACAGTTAGAATTAATTGCTTATCCACAGAAAAACCTGGTTCAATTAGACAAGCCTGGGACGCATTGCGTAACTGGGTATACAGGCTTGGCAAACCCACCCACCCCACCCCCAACGTCCACCTTTAATTAGGGGTTTTTCACAGCTTTCCCGTGGTATGTGGAGGGCGCCACGGTCGGGGGAGGGCGTACCATGCCATTGTCTTCCCTTTGAAGTAATGAGCAGCAAGTGTCAGTCACACATGTAATCCTACATCATTATAATAGTTTATGGGCTCCCTGCATCATTGGGACCAGCCATACCGCACCCAGGTGAAGGAGTGTGGTGGTCGTGGTGTGTGTGTGTGTTGGCGGGGGGGGGGGGGTGTAGAGGAGGGGGGGGGGGGTAACAGACCCCGGGAATGAGGACGGACCTTTCAATCAGGATGTACTATCATCCAGGCGGTTGCTTAGACCTGCTTATGATTACAATTACTGGGTTACCATGCAGAATTATTTATCTAACATAATTATGGTAACCACATTTTACATCGATGCAAAACCTACACTTCTTGTTTCTGAGTAATGATCTGAAAGTAAGGAGGCTTACAGGGGTAGACACTAACATTTTACACCATGGGCCACCCGGGCCCGCAGCTTCTGAAAGTTGTGGGCCCGGGATTAATGCTGTGGGCCCGGATATTTCTTAGGGCCTACAGTAAAATGTTTTACTCTCTAGAAACTTTAATAATGGTTCAATTCGCAAGCCGTAAAAACTGGCATGAAGAGAAAAATTAGGGCCTTGCTACGGGCCACCCGGGCCCGTAGCAAGGTAAATAGTCTGAAAACTACGGGCCCGGACCCAAAACTACGGGCCATTGGCTCCCGGGCCAGCGTTAGTGTCTACCCCTGGGCTTAGTAGGTTTAAGACCCGACTCAGCATTTCCCCTCAAAACGTTGTTTTTCATACCCCTAATTTATTTTGCTCGCAATTAATGATTTCATGTCGTGATCAAATGGTGCTTGGGTTTTAGCTTTATGGACATCCAAAATAAATATCAAAAACACAGTAAATTATTTTGATTATGCCCATGAGGTTAGCCGGCAGCAAATGCTCCAAGAGTAAACCTTTGAAATCAAAGTGTGCACCATACATTATTACAATTAATGATGCATATTTGCTTGTTATTTATAAGAAAACTATTTTCTGTAGGAATTATCTCTTGAACCTAACTTTTGAAGTTTATTATATTATATCTGATTTGCCACTGCCTCCCTGAGTGAATAAACCCCATAGGGTTGGACTTATGTTTAAATGCAGCCCTTGAGAGTTACTCGCGAGGAGTGCACCAATGCATCAACAGAGTTCAGTCCCACCATGGTTGCATTCATGCATAATGGCGACAAAGCTCATAGCACGCAGCATCCCTTAAAGAGTTTTTAAAAAAGCGTTTATTGTCTACTCTAGGTAGCATTTTTTTGTGAAATGTCTCACAGCACCGGGTACCGAGGAAGCCATGCATGAAGCCATATCTCTTAGAGAGCAGTGGCTTTCCGCAAAAATAAAAATTTAAATTAATTGTGTACTTACCAATAAACTCGACGTTCTCGCAGTGTATGCCGGTCCATCCGGGTGCGCAGTCGCAGACGTAGCCGCCGCGTCTGTCCAGGCACTGCCCCCCGTGCAGACAGGGGGCGCTGTCACACTCATCCACCTCCACACACGTACTGGGGGCCGTGTGTAGGGTGGCCATACCTGGGGGGCAGCTGTAGGGGGAGAAAGGGTCGTAGGAATTAGAGGTGGTGGGGCTACAAATGGGTGTTTCAGGTTATCTGACTCTACTTAGCACAACAACCCGGGAGCTGTGTGCAGGGTGGCCATACCTGGGGAATAAAGGGTCGTAGGAATTATAGATGGATGCAGCAAGAAAGGTTGGCTTTTCAGAAAAGTTGTTGAAAAAGTTGTTGAACATTTCTGAAGTTTCCAATAAATATATAGATATAACCTAAATATTCTCCATTCTACTATATAATTATTTGAAAGATAGTTGTCCTGTGAATCTCCTGATATGAGATATTTGCAAACATAGCCATTACAGACAATGCGATGAGGATCTAGTCATTGAGGAATGATGGCGCAAACATCGCTTCTCCCCCTGATTCCTTCCTGCAATGCCCTCCGGTGATTTGTTGGGAGGGGTGAAGCTTAAAATGCTTATGGTGGGATCGTCATTCCCTCGTTGTCCCTGGTGATGTATTTTATGTTGGTGTTATTAACCCAGATAACCCTACTGTCCTACATGTAGGACGCCTATATGACATATAATATGAGATTGTTTACTAAAGATAAAATCCATAGATTTTAAATTGTGTTTTTGGTTCATAAAGCTCAAGTCTCCAAGTTCCCAGCAATTTTTGTCGAGGGTTGCCATGGTTACCGCTATGATGTCAGACTGAGGTCCCAAAATCCATACATCTTGGAAAATAGTAACAAGGAAAATGCTGGAATTAATTCCTGTGTTATCTAGAACATTTTCCAAGCCACATTTATCAAAATGTCATAGCATGTGAAAAAAACATGTCTGAGGATGTGTGTCTTTTTTTGTGAACATGATATTAAGCAATAAAGGCGTAATTAGCTCATATTCCCAGCCGTCCTTACAGAAGGACAGTAGGACTATGGGCTACTGAGTGTTACACAATTGTTGGCCAACTGGTCAAAAAGTCAATATTATAATTCAGTGTGAGTGGATTGATATAGTTACTTTGAAAATGGGTTTACCCTAATTTTAGTATGCTGATTTTGAATTTGGTGTGTGTAGTATGATGTAGGGTCAGGGAAAGGTCAAAACTGAGTTCAAAGGTCAGGAAAATGTACTCATAGTGAGTGCTTCATTAATCCTTCATTAATGTGAAGTAACTCATAACTCAGTAAGCCAAATATTGTTAGTCTGTACCATTGCGAGGCACCAAGCTTGATGCAATTCTTTTGCAAAGGTATAATTTATGCCTAAAAATAATATTTTTGTAGTGTAGCAGTCTGGTATGTTAGCCATCTTTGTGTAATCAGAGGTCAAAGGTCAAGGTCATGCCTAAATTTGAGTTACCACGAAATTTCAATGAAATTTCAATGAATTGAGTATATCTTATAAGAAAAGTTACATAGAGCTCTAATATGTTGTTGGTGTTTTGAACTAAATGAGTCCTCCAGTTCATATTCATAAGATGACCTTGGGCCAAGGTCAAGGTCATCTTTTCAAGGTCAAATATCAAAATATTGGTCAGAATTAGAGTTAGACCTTATGTAGTTTGTCCATATTCACTCAATATACAAACATTGTAGAAGAAATATGGTCAATTTCTTAAGATACGCCATATTGTAGCTCAAGACTTGACCCTTTATGAAGGTGTGTAGATACCATCTACCAGACTGAAAGGTCAAGGTCAACCCTAGTTACCATGAAATTTCATTAAATTGGGTATATTTGAAAGGAAAAACTAGCTAGATCTTTGATTTGTTGTGGGTTTTTGGAAATAGCATAGTTCAACAGTTCATGTTAAAAGGATGACCTTGGGCCAAAGTCAAGGTCATATTTTTAAAGGTCATACATCCACATATTGGTCGAAGTTAAAGTTGTACCTAATACAGTTTGTCAATATTCATCTTCTCCAAGGTCAACCATGAAAACATTGGCAAAAAATCCATAGATCTATATTTTAATAGTAGTTCTTACTGGCTGATTAACTTGTACTAACATATAAAATGCAGGGTTAGATGATAATCTAGTAGGGCTAGCTATGGTTGAAAATGAGCTTAAGTCCAGGTTAACATGTGTTGCTAGGCAAATAAACATTTAGAATGACTGTTGCTAGGCAACCCACATCCTTAGCAACATGTTTATAACTGCCCTGGAACCATTGGGTCCATTTTAGTAGGGTTAGGTATGATTGAAAGTGAGCTAAACTCCACATAAACGTGTGTTGCTAGGCAAATAAACAATTGGAATGGCTGTTGCTAAGCAACAACCTCCCTTGGCAACACATGAATAACTGCAACAGAACATGAGGTATCATTTTAGTGGGGTCAGGTATGGTTGAAATTGAGCTAAGATCCCATTAACCATGTGTTGCTATGCAAATAAACAAAAAGAACGGCTGTTGCTAAGCAACTAGGTACCTTAGCAACAAACCAATGAGATAAATGTATCCCTTGGATGCAATATAGGAGGGCAGATGTACTTAAAACTGTTCTGGCAGCAATATTTTTAGAGTGGGAGACAATATTCAGTGACTATGGATAACTATCTATGGGTTTACAATAACATAGGCCCAGGCAGAGGCCACAGGACAGTAGGGCATAACCCTACTGTCCTACATGTAGGACGGTAAAGAACGCTAATTATCTCCGCAACCGCTAAAGATAGAGCTTAGAAGTTTTGTACAGGGCATACATGGCCATTTATGGGTCCACGTATCAATTTTCAGTGCTCTCTGATAATAACTGCCACTTTAGGTGTAAGTGGGTTAATGACAATTATTACTTTATTAATTAAATCTAGTGAAAATATAATATGGTCTAGGCCTCTTGTAAATAACTAATATTACCCCCCTTGGATATATAACATCTCATTGGCTAGTTCAGGTAAGTTGACAACACAACTAATATTGCGATTACTCTTATTCTTTATACGTTTAAAGCTACCCGATTTTATAACCATGTTGAACATAAGGGAGCTTAGTATGTCATGCCCCAAGTTGACTTTTTTTTTTTTTTTGGACAATAAGGCCATGTGATCAATACATACACAATTCCGCCCAACATGATTATATATTTGCATCGTTCCACTTGTTCAAGCAATACCTAACGAGACCCTAGGCTTCAAACTGTGAAGTGGGATGCAGATGCGTCTATGCCAAAAAGAAGAAGGTGTTTCAGGTTATATGGTCTAAAAATCTAGCAAGGGTAGGTCAGATTTCTTTTTATTCTTTTTAAAATCTGAATCTGAAAAGCACCCAAAAATTGACTCGCACATACCAGTGCTGACTCTCTGACAATGGTGTAGACTCGTGGACTCTCATATTGACTCAGAAATAACCCCAAAATTAGTTATATATATAAGTAATTATAATAAGTATAATTATGTAAGTATAACTAATTATATATATAATTGTATCAATGGTTTTTTTTTTCAAAATTGGATAAGAATTTCTAGGGTCGGCCCTGTTTTGCTAGGTGAGTCGGGTAACCTGAAACGCCTTTTTTTTTTAATTTGGCCCTATTTAGACGTCTCTTTTAGTACTAAGAGAGCCTATATATATATGAGGGAAAAAACATCATTCTGCCATGCATGCATCATTCAGCAGACTGATTAAATGAAGGTCCTATCTGCAGTCAATTTTCTTCAAGACGAATGGACTAAACTCATGGAAAGACATTTTCCTATGTGTATATTATATGATTATAGTTGTGTATCAGATGCGCTTGGCACAATCACCGATCTAAAATTGATAGAGCAATCTCTATTCCGCCCATGGCAGGTTTCCTATGAGTATTTATGATAGTCCGTATGCCCTGCTCTAAGGGATAGTTATAATAATATAACATAGTAAATATATGGAGAAGGTTCGGTCCGTATGGGCCCTGTGGACTTGCTAACACGCCTTATCATGTTATATCAATTATAGATGTCAGTCAGTACATGAATGAAGAGGATCATTATCTATAACATAATATAGTTTGTTCATTATTTCATTCTATAATAGATTACATTGATTTTATATTGCACGTATTTACATTCATTTCTAGTCACTCTTACAAGCCATCTCAACCCGGTATAGAAGTGCATAGAAGTGTAAAATACTTTTATACGACCACATTCCATTGCTGACAATTTTTCCAATTTTCCAGCATATGAGTGTTAACTAGTGACAAGCCTGGCAAGAAATGCCATGTGCTAGGTCAGGATAGTCCAGCCCCTACCCATATGGACCCATGCATTGTCATCAGAATTCTCATTAATACATGTTCTCACGCAAATTCCCCCAGCAGAAACGAGTTGTTGGGTGGGATCGAGTGGGCAACTGAGTGGGCTGCAACAGGCCACCGACTCCTGACACATCCCCACACATTGCACTAAGCAAAATACCTGTCCACCCAATTTAGAACCGCCCAAACCCACCTAAGACTGACGCTACTTTGCTGGATCCTGATGAGGACACTCTGTGCACTGGCAGATAACTATACTTGGTTCATTATCAGATCACTCATGTAAAGGACCAAACAACAAAAAAGCATAAAGACATTGACAGAAGAGAACATTTCTTTGTAGATGGAATGGGAATGGGGACTTTTGAATTCTAAAAGTCATTCTCGTAATTCTAGTCTAATCATGTTATCGATTCAGGAAGTCCAACGCATTTTTACCAAAATGATTATCGTCTCATGTTCCCCTCCATTTTCAGAAGGTAGAAAATCGTCTCATCCTGTTAAAGAAATCGCCTGGGTTCTGCCCTTAAAACAAGCTGAGCAAGCACGAGGTGCGTTAGATTGTGTTGTCTGCCAATAGGCGGATTATTGGCACTCCTGACTCTGGGGGCGTTTGGCAAGTCAACATGGCAGCACCATCTCTGATGGGAAGCAACGGGCCATTCTATTGGCTAATGAAGATCACGTGACTGTGAACTTCAAAGTGGTGTTTTAATGACATCGCCCGTTGGTTAATTGCCTCGGTCCCTGAGAAAAAAGACAATCCCCTAATGCATTGTATTAATCGCGGAGTCTGCATATTCATTCGATTAAGGGAGTCGATTGGTCGTGCGGGCACATCCATCAGCCGTAGTAGCACATGTGTAGATAGAGCAGTAGGGGGACTGCCTTCCCTCCTAACTAATCAACGCTTTTAACCCTTTAAGCACTGCACTGTACTTTACTGTGCCATGTCCTTGGTCCTAATGATACATGCATATAGCCTGGCGAGTAATTCGCCAGGGTGCATTCATGCCTCATGCCAACCCATCTTGGAGCGTCTCAACCCTAATAGAGTCATGATCATGCATGAATGCAGCCCTAGCGAGCCACTCACCAGAGCTGCTTTCACGCATCATGCCGACCAATGACATAAAACCACTACGCAGCCCGTAAAGAGCTAATTGATGATGACTAATGGCTGATTACATAGCCAGGGAGGTGATTGCTGAGCAAAAGACAACAGTGGGGTGTAAAAATGCCTTCTATCTGGGACCAAAAAAGTGCTGTCTTTCAGTCGTCGTAATCAGGCACGAGGACATTTTTTATATCATAATGTTGCAATAAGAAGACAATTATGACATTATTCATTTCTTATTCATGGTGTCCTTCTGATCAAAGCTGTATCTAATTAAGTAAGGATACTCCTTGGCCTTACATATCTTAATATCACTCACGTGTAAGGAAATAGTATGGCATGCATATATATATATATATATATGCAACTACTTTACTGGTGAAACATACTACATAATTATTATCACACAATATACCTCATATGCCTTCCTTCCCGAGCTGCTCATATAACCAGTGGGCATTGGCTCTGCGCCATTGCTTATCAGGAGAGTAACTCAGCCACATCATGGTGATAAGTATCTACTTCTATCTTCATTTGCATACTTCACCACCCCTTGCTTAGTGTTTCCTTCTACATCACTCTCGCTATGTGTAGTTAGATATCCATGTATCGCTCATGAACTTGTTTATTTTGTTGTGTAGGGATGTTCCCACATTAAATAAGCATAACTGACCACTCTAGCAGTTGTTTAGAATATGAATTAGATCACTCATTCTCCATTATACGTACTGATACTCGGCAGAAAAACAAGTGGCATGCTATTTACAGTTGTTTACGAGAAGACTATTGGGTTACTTGGCACATGATCAGTCAGACCTGCCAAACATCTTACAGTACTGAATAATAGTATCATGTAAATGTGCCAAAGTCATGATCCTGATTGCGAGTCCTATCCCTGTGATACGATGTGTATATATACAACGTGTATCACAAGAGAATATGAACATTTATGAAACATACTGGCCTTTTTCTGGGCTGAGGAATAAAACTTTCTTTCTGGCTGTTAAAAATAGGGCTTTGAAGCTTAGTACAGTACTAAAGGGGACATTTTCAGCTTATATAGTATAGTAGAAAAGCTCTCTTAAAGTCTGTATAACCTGGTGCTACACAAGACTTTTCTGTGAACTACTAATGGCTTTAACACAACTGTAACTACAACTCTCAGTAATTGCTTAGTTCTGCCGTTTCCATATTCAGTGTACCGTGTTGCAGGCGTTGACCAATCAGTGACCCAGACTGTTCATTTAAATATGATACTGTATGGCTACTGCTTTCTCTGGCTCTGGCTGTCAGTGATTCCTCCCCTGTGAGTTCAGTCTCAACTTTGCACGGGGTATCAATGTTATTCCAGCTTTAACATGCGTGCTCAACATGTCCTTTTCATTTCAGGGTTCATTTATCATGCTTGGGTAATTTTGTAAAGTGGAAATAAAAATCTCATTCCACTGTCGTATTCACCTCGTATAGAGTGGGCTGGCGGTTCGGGCCTAAAAAAATGTTCTGGAATCCTGATTGGGCCGGGGACGATGCTGGACATCGATGGGGACAAGCTGTGAACCATCTTAGATAATACACTTATGAACTTATATCTTCAGCTATCACATTGTATTCAAAGATGTTTCCGAACTCGCATCACATTTGTTTATAATGCAAAGGGACAGTATACAGCAGTAGGAGATATGATATACACAACAATGTTGCTATTTATATAGCAAAATAGAGAAGTGAACTAACAGAAGCCAATAAGTAAACCCGAGTCTCCTGTGCTCATTAATAGCTTGCACACATGAAGGAAACCCCCCAGAATACATGAATAATTGATTTTGCTGCTACAAGAAATGCACTTGTGACTACAAGGGCATCATATTATTAGAGGCCACAGCATGTTCATGTTACAGATGTCTGCCTATTAGGCGTCCCCAGGCTTAGCCCTGCCAACACCATCTCTACTCAGTCCACTAAAAAGCAGTGACAGTGAGCGATGGGCTCGGCCGGGCTTTTTTAAGGTAATGAATGGCCTGAGCCTTTCCAGAGCTCACAGCTCGACGATCCCCTTGAGTGGCTCTAGTCTTTGCTAATCTCTGTTAGATCCTATATAATTACAGCGCTGTAGGGGGAGGATCATCCCTGCCTTTAACCCCTTATGGATGGCATGACGTTAAAAGATGATAGTTGTCATTATGATGCCCCAACTGAGTAACTTGCCGGTGCCACATCAAGCCAACCTTTCAGGTGTGTCTCATCTTTGTAGAGTGGACATGATGCTTGAATGTAGCACTGGCAAGTTACTCGCCAGGGCTGCATTCATGCATCAAGACAATCAAGGGCATGATGTATTAAGGTATAAAGCTGTCCCTCAAAGGTTTACGTAGTGGATGCGTCAGAGTGTCTTAGTACGCGGCTGAATATTGTTTATATGGCAAGATTATTTACTGATAGAATCATCAGCTGCCTGATTTTAGGTTGGAAACAGATCTAGAGGTCTTCATTACTTCATTTCTGCCTTACTACATGGTGTATTCTCACATATTATGTGAGAATTCACCATGTAGCTCCTTTTTGTCCCAAGATTATTTATTAACACCAAAAGTCACTACACTGTAAAAAGTTGTTGTTCGTGAACAGCAAAATTTGCTGTAAATGTACAGTACATTAGCTGTAAATAATAATACAGCAAATTCTACTGTACATGTACAGTTCTGTTACTGTAGATGCAGGTTATGGTAGTGACTTGTAGATCTACAGTACCTTTCCCTGTAATATGTACACGAGAGGTCGTGGGATCGATCCTAGGTCTAGCCACCTCTCATCAGGGATCTTTAGCAACAAGGCTGTAGCTCATTTAATACAGACATGGCAGAGATAGCTTATATCCCAATATGACCATTTGTAACACCGGCTCTGTGGCGCAATGGATCAGCGCCTGTCTCCAACACCACAGGTGGTGAGTTCAATCCTTGGTGAGGTAACTTCTCTTGTTTTACCTACATCCACCTAAATTTTGTTTTCCCCTCACATGGATGGTTGAAAATATCACCAGCACTGGGAGGCGAACCCACGATCTTTACAAATTATTATCAATCAGTTGAGAAGTAGAGTAGAGATATATCCCAATATGAATGTTTGTAACACCGGCTCTGTGGCACAACGGATCAGCGCCTGTTTTCAACACCACGGGTGGTGAGTTCAATCCTTGGTGGAGCCACTTCTCTTGTTTCACCTCCATCCACCTAAAATTTGTTTTTCCCTCACATGGATGGTTAGAAATATCACCAGCACTGGGAGGTGAACCCAGGACCTTCAGATTTACAATCAACTTTGCTGTACAGTAACAGAAGATTCTGCTGTCCCTATACAGTACATAGTACTGTAAATATACAAAAGCTCACTTGCTGTAGGTCTACAGCACAATCTACTGGAACCATAGTTGCCCCCAGTATTTGATGTACAGGAACACTACTTACTTCTGACAGTGTACGATTACAGGTTCTTGGGACCATTAGAGTACGATATTTAGCGGCTTGTGAAACAAAGAAACTTGTATTTATTACGAAGTGTCTCGTTAACTCACACAGAAACCGCTTGACAGCCTATAAATCCAGTAGTTTAAGTGACATTGGAATAATTCTTGTGGTACTGGAAGGAGTTTCAAGGGACTTTTAAATAAGGATGGATACTAGCAAAGTGTTTCTAAGCCTCCACTACTCGGAGATCATACTTATGACCATTCTTTGCCAACACTGGTCATAAGTCAAATGATCAGTCATAAATGGGCTGTAAAATATAATGAAGTGCCTCTTTTGAAGAGACTTATGAGCACCATTTTTGAGTGATGACTGCACTCGTAATAAAGTTATTACCACGATATAGGTGTTTCAAAATGCCACTTTGAAAATAAATTTGATTGAGGTTATAGAACTTTCCCTCATAGACACACACAATCGATACATATATCATAAGCTGTAGAAGGTAACACTGAGCAAGTGGGTTGTGAAGTATAGAAGTAGATAATTATCGCCTTCATAAGGCTGATTTACCCACACACTAATCAGTAGCCAACACCCACTGGTTATATGAGCAGCTCAGACAGGATAGTAAATACAGAGGCATATTGTGTGAAAAAGATTGCAATCATAGGATAGCATGTTTTACAGAGAAGTAATGACATATGTATATCATAGTATCCCTTTCCTGAAGTCATAAAAGACACCGATTTTGCTGTATCTGAGGATAGTTATACTACTAGTGAGGCTCCGTCACTGTTATACTGTATGACAATGTCTGAGCATGTATGCGACATAACATTATAACTTGTAGAATCCTGCCTATGGTCTTGTTCTGATAGGAATAAAGACACCTTTGCAAAACACATACTTGTATTTTGTACTTCGCACTGTGAGCAATAGGCTGCAGTGAACAGTGACACCTCATAATAATAGTTATTTATTCCTTGTGCACATTATATCAACATGTATTGAAGGTGCAATGTCTGAAGCCCAGACAGACACAGCCCGTTCATTGTTCAACTATGCATACCTATTTTCCCCCACGTCGATTTTGACCTGTAACCTACCGATCTATGCATAATTGTACAAATGTAACAGTGAACAACTGCTGCACTGGCGTGTCTAAGTGCAACCAGCGCATACTCAAGATAGGCACTAACTTATTTGTGGCCAGGTGAGGGAAAACGTGCCTCCAGGGGGGAAAAGGCTTTTCAAAGTTTATGTTACAGGCTTTAATATGAGATATCTTGAGCTAAAATATCCCAAGTAGTTTTGCTGTAACTGCTTGTCAAACCGGGGTTGGTGTGTACAACTGAAAATGGCAAATAAGCTCTAAGTCCACTATATCCTATTAAGAATACTTATAA
Organism: Harmothoe impar; assembly: GCA_947462335.1. NCBI lineage: Eukaryota > Metazoa > Annelida > Polychaeta > Phyllodocida > Polynoidae > Harmothoe > Harmothoe impar. The sequence continues at coordinate 23,714,243 of OX381707.1, forward strand.
TGTAAAAAATACAGTATTGTTGAAAAATAACCGAAGACATCTGATGTTTTTATCATAAAATTGGTTCTAGAGTGAATTTCTGAGGTCTGTTTTCGAATCTGAGTTCCTTGTGAAATTTTCAAAAATGTTTGTGGCAAAAAATTCCCATTTGGAATGATGGAGTGTTTCCATGGCAATCAGAAATGGGCATATATGCCAATTTTCCATGTTTCCATGGCAACAAATGTTCCTTTTGCATTCCAAAAATGGAACGTTTTGGAGATGGAATAATTCTAAGAATATCACTGGATTTCCCATGAAAAATTGGTCTCAAGCATTTTTTTGTATATTTTTCTGTGTTTTATCCATATACTGCCCCCTGGTGGCCAAAACCAGTACTAAAAACCCCCCCTGTAGGCACGTTTTCCCTCACCTGGCCACATTTAAGATCAGCTTTTAGCACAGAATACTTCAGGACAGGCTACCCTTGGCCTTATTCACAGCAAAGGTTCACAAGATGGGTAATTATTTGCATGATTTATTCCATCTATTTCCTGGTGTTATCAAAATACCCATAAAATCCCATATAATTCACATGAAATATCCATTTTTAAATGGCTTCCTGATCATTTACGATGATGTGACAGGTCGTAAAATACTGGTGAGTGCTATTTCATGGAGTAAGTGAAAGACAGCTTGCCTGGGTTAAATGAATCGGCATCGAAAACTTGAGACATGTGCTCATGTACAACCTGCTGCTCAGGCGCAATAATCAGTATGTATTAGATATGGTACAAGTTACTTGCTGTGTAAGTGTTACAAGCCAAGGACATGGTAATTGTCCAAGGCGCCCAGCCACGGATAACTACCATTGCCCAAGACTTACAACACTTAAGCAGCTTATCACATAGAGTCTAGTAGTCACACGTATCATATCTGACTCACACTCATACCGTAAAACCTCGCGTATAAGCCTAACTGGTGTATAAGCCGCACCCCGAGTTTCGTGCGATCCTATAAGCCGCAGAGCCATCTGAGAATTGTTAATTTAGTACTGTAGTATACTTATAAAAACTCTCGTATAAGCCGCACCCTATATATGCATGTTTGGTATCAAAAGAAAGCTGAGTCTGATTCGCGTACAAGCCGCGGCTTATACGTGAGGTTTTACGGTAGTAGGAGAGTGTGCCAAATGGACTGCATCCACATACAGCTGTGTGAAGGCAATTTCCTCAGTTTTCTCAGCCAACTGTGGTGTAACTGATAGTATTTCAGCCCTGAACCTTGATGTGTCAACAAAGTTAACCACATTAAGCTGTCTCTGTGTGGGTCTACACTGTGTGGCTCCGGCTCCGGCTCCGGCTGCCAATAAGGCCCGGGTTAATGAGCGCCTGGCTCACCTGTAACCTGCTCCTGAGCCGCTCATTTCCTGCCCTGAGCAGACCAGGAGCAGCTCCCGGCTTAAACCTTTGAGAGTAGCATAGTGCTTTAATGTGCTCTGCTCTTTGTTGTCATGATGCATAAATGCAGTCCTGACGAATAGCTCTGTAGTCATGTACTAGAGAGCTGGCCCATCTGGTGCGTATCACCTCCGTAGGTCAGTAAAGTGCATGAATGCAGCAATGAATTACTTGCCAGGGCAGCAATTATACTTCATGATGATAAAGAACATAATGCATTAAAGCACTACGCAACCCTTATAGGGCTAAGGCCAAGTGCCTTAGTCAAAGAGGGCATGGCCTGCCACATCAGACAGTGTGAGTCTTTCATGGTAAAGCCTCTCCCCTCTGCCCCCACACTTCACAAGAACCTGGCTTTGCTGTCATTGTCTGCACTAATGGTTTTGACATTCATTATCACCTTTGCCTAAAGCAGTTTTCTTTTTCTGTTTTGATGTGTGACCAAAACAACATATATGTGGATACCCTGCCCATTTAGACATCTTAGATGAAGTTAAAGTTGTCGGTAGACGCGGTAAAAATCAAGCAAACAATACAAGCAGAAAGTAAAGGATGACAGACTTTGAGGCTCCATAATTGGGGAGTGTATAAGGCTAAAATAGCTACACTGACATCCTTTGAAGGTTTCCCTTCCTTATTGGTGGGACTGGAGGCAGACATGACATTTATAGCCACCACATTTTGATCCCTTGTAGCGACCGAATAAAGTTCAAGAAACTATATTTTCAACAGAAACAAGCTTTGTTGAATTTAAGGATACTGGATACAATCTCAGAAAACCATAGAAACCCCTTGAAAATCGCTCCACATCTTCCTATATATATTAATAGTACAGGAAAAAAATATGAAAGAGATTCATGGTGCCATACCAGAGTAAAAGCACCCCACTTGGTGGGACTTTTTACAGAGATCCTAGACATCATTTCAACCTAAAACAAGACATCAAGATGTTTATCATAACAGTAAATTACTTTTGTTAGGTGACTTAGGATATTTCTCAGGATCCTATATGTAATTCGCATATTATATCTAAATAGGGTTGAAACTATTAAGTTAGATATTGGGGACTTGCTTGAAAATAGGACAAATCAGATTAAAGCATAGATTCTTCACCAAAGTCTGTCAGAACATGGCTATATATGATAGGTGTAATTTATCAAAAGAACAGTACCAAACATGGTGCCAATGTTTAGCAAATGGACAAGAACCACCTGACAAACAATATCATTAGATGATATTCCACTTAGCTCAGTGAGCAGCATGTCTGCCTGTTGATTCATAGGTTGTGAGTTCAAACCTCTCTTGGGGAAAACTGAAGTTTTTCAAACTAGACATGCTAAGTACCACTGACCATAACATTAGCAGCCCTCACAGACACTTTTCTGGTTAGCTCAGTCAGTAGCAAGTTTCCTGTAAATCCTGAGATCCTAAGTTCAAGGCTCCCTTGGAGAAAAATACTAAAATATTTTCCAAATTGGTGTTTGTATGCACATCCACTAGGTGGAGTTTGGGTGCCCCTAAACAGTTTCTGAAGGTTCTCAAAGCATCCACAGTTTGTATCCAGTATCCTTAAGGGCTACTTTTTGACAAATTGCTCTTTGATTCTTGGTTTTAGATGTACCGAAATGTCTCAATTTCCCTTGGTTGTGTGTTAAAATGATGCAATTACCGGCAAACGACTGTGTCAATGTCAATTAGTCAGTTCCCAAACGTTTCAGTGCCTTTCAGTGGCATTTCTGGCCAATGTTTATCCATCGGGGATTTCTCTGACCTGTCCGACCTGAAGAAAACTGTCTAAATTGGAAAATCCCAGCAAAGTTTCTTTTTCATATATCCCTCACGCATTGCCCTGCTTTCCATTGTTTTTTCCCTCTTTTATCACCTGAAGTGAATTCTTGTTATAAGGGGGATTGATATAAAGAACTTCCAGTTATAAGGAACATATTTCCATTATAAAAATAGCAAATTCTCTCTATTATTGGTATTGGCTGTGAGGAACATTGCTTAGAAGGAGCAAATTTGCCTTGCCATCCTTATAACGAAATTTCACTGTAGAATGTTGAGCAGTTACGACATTAAACCAAGTTCAAAGTCAGTAACGAAGAAACATGCCTATATCCAGCATCACACTCGTATATGGATCATGATTGCCCTTTAGCATCTCTATAACATACTTTTTTCTTTCACTCGCAGGAAACTGGCTAATACACAAATACAACATAATGACTGTGTGTTCTAGAACTTTTCTACCAATAGCCATAAACACACGGTGTTTAGCTGTACAGCAACGCAATGTCAGTGTGGGCGTGCAATATCTCAGGCCAGTTGCTGTCAAACGCGCGCATCTCCGATAAAACATTCATTGAGTGTAAACATTGCTGCGTGACATTGTCCTACCCAAGGAGGTTGGCTTGTCAGATGAACTGCACAAGTCTAATATTTGTTGAAAGTGGTATTAGCCCTTTAAGAGCCGCATAGTACATAAATACATCATAACTCTGGTCGTCATGATGCTTGAATGCAGTCCTGGTAAGTAACTCCCCAGGTCTTCATTTATGGACCACACCGACCTGTGGGGAATGTACCAACCCCATATGGTCGATAAGATGTATGAGGGCAGCCCTGGGGATCTACTCACCAGGGCTGCATTCATGCATTCTGATGACCAAGGACAAATCAGATTAAAGCACTATGCAGGCCTTAAAGGGTTAACAGTGTGCGTGCAATAATCCCAGCAGGGTGTGGGGCGGACAGGGACTGATATCAGATATTGGTTTGTCACCCCATTAAACTGGCCTCCCATTACAACTACCATGAAGTTGGACCCATAAAGAGTCAACACTGTACACCTGTACGACCACCAAGCATATCGACCACCAGGTGTATGGTAAAAGTGAGTGTTGACATGGGCTAATTGACACGATTGGGGCTTTTGACTGAGACACCGTTCAACTCTTGTATATGTGTGACACGACCTGCGAAAAGGGATCTTAGTGCATGATGTCCCTTTCCCAAGTAAATGTCACATAATATTATACATATAAATAGTAAATTCACTGGAACCTCATTATGTATTACTGTCACAAATGCCACCGTAGTCTTATCAAATCCAAATCTAAATATGGGGCGTCAGTTTTGCAGTTGGGTAGGAATAACTTGCAGAAATATCTCACAGCTTTCATATGCCATAGCACTCCTACTACTCAAACAGGACTATTCACTGGTCCTAAAAGCCCCACAAGAACTGCTTACATCAAATTAAAAACATTATGAATACTGCATATCGTTGCATTGGGCATGGCTTGGTGGTGAGAAACACGCATTTATTGCTATGTCCTTGGGTTAGAGCTATGGCGTCTACCACCAGTCTAGGCAGATTGGGAGACGTAGCATGTGATTTCCCCTTTCAGAACTTCAGCTGAACCATGTGACACTGTACCCAGACAGTAACCAAGGTCTGGTTCCGGGCCAGTCATCGGTCTAACAGGCAGGGTAAGGTGAAGGTCATGTTAGGGGATCTAATGAGACACATCTAGTGAAAACACTTTATTCAGATTTTTTAACAAAGTAAATGTAGACGTCAGTTTCGTGTAGGTCAGAGTTGTCATTTTGGCGGCATGCATCATGAAATGCATGAAGATATGACTGCCAAAAGCGCAGAATCAAACAGCATAATAATATGCAATGAGTACCAACTTATGGAATTGGAGATAACATGGCATTATGCCGTGTAGCCTGCTTTGACTTGAGAGATCAGAGGGATGAGACTGTTTGTATTTGAGGTAAACACAATATGGCGTATCCTGTTATAAGGGACGTCTGTGTGTGACGTACTCATGACGTGCGTGACGTCATGCAGCATATGGTTTGTCGTTCCCTGAAGTCATAAAGAAGTCGTTTGTTTTCAAACAACCCTTCCCTCTGTTTGATAATCTACCATTCCTTTGTGAATGAAATAAATATGCAAAGAACAGTGCATTGACTCTTTTTAAAAATTAGATAAACATTACTTAGGGGCAGCCCTGTTGCAGTACATAAGTAAACTGAGAGTGGCTCGCGTGAAATATAACTGTCAATGCAACCTGGACGATCCAACATAGAAACACGGTGGTATGGTCAATCCGTGACAGACCGTGGGATGCACGAGAGGTAGCATGACAAAAGGCAATGCTGGTGGGTTTACATACTCAGAAAGGTCAGCGTCATTGTCGCTAGAACCACTCTCACATGAAGGTCAGGCAGTGCCTTTCTGAGTATGTACGTTAACCATTAGAGGGTTGCATAATGCAGTATGCCCAGTTGTGGCTAGTAACTCATGATCACTGATGATGTATTCATGCATCATGCCGACCATGTTATTAGTTGATACGCCCCCGAAAGGTCAACATGATGCATGAATGCAGCCCTTGTGTGAACCCCTGGCGATAAAGCTTGCCGGGGCTTCATTCATACATCATGTCGACAAAGGACACAAAAGAACTATATAATATGTGAGACCTGCAGATGGATAAACCCATAGACTGCTTCTGTCCCTTCTCCTTGTCTGATTTTTCTATTGCGTTTATAAATACGGTTTCTCAAATAAACTCGTTCATCTTTCAACATCAAATTCACTGTTCTAATTATATTCAATATATTTATGTTCTAATAGTTGTACCACCTCTGTTTTTCTTTCGTTCTAGAAACAATCACGTTTAGTTATAGAAGTAATGTGTTACGAGCACCTTTAGGTCTAATGAGGGAATACTCGTGGCGATACTTAACTTCCATTTCAACAGAAACACATTTTTATTGATGATTTTGAAATAGAAAAACGCCCCTTACGACCTGGCGTCCTACTTTTGATGCTAACAGATTTCCAAAAGAACCCTCTGTTACAAAAAATAGAAGGAAAGAATAAAAGTGCCGATACTTACACACACTTGCTGAACGGCTCATCCTCGTCATCCCCATACAGGTCCACGCAGACGCTGGGCGCAGGACAGGAAATGACGTCACATGTGGGCGCAGTACTTCCGGTCCCACTGCCGCCGTTACCGCTGCCGCTACCTGTCGACAAGACGGAGCATGACGCATGAATAGTGCGCAGGTCAGGAAGTAGGGGCAGAGAGGGCAAAGGGTCCTCTCTGAGCGGGAGTTTGGGGAGAGAGGTGATAGTATTGTTAGTCTTACACTGTCTGGAGGCTCATTCAGAACGTGATCCACAGTCGTCATCATGCGATTTTCGTCAAAACATGTCAAAAGTGTAAATTTAGGTGCTGACGACCTTGGCAAATGTATGGATCCAAAGTGGTCGTCAAACAAATTTTGGGATCATTTCAGAAACCATACATGCATATTGTTACATATGTTATGCATGTATAATACATTTGCTTTCCCAGCAGACTTGAACAATTATGTAGTTTGACTATTCCATCTTCTGAAAGAGATTTTACTAGTGGTAGTCAAACAGTTTTCGTCACATCACCATTTGCCTATGACCACGTCAGTTGTCCTGGATGAGACGCTTGATCAGTCTGCAGTAGAGACTGGCTGGCTGTCTAGACTATGATTCTTGACAAGTTCATTAAAGCAATAATGACACTATAGATATGTATGTACTAAGAGACGACAGCTATAATAATTACTAGTCTTAATAAGGCAAAGGTAGGAATGTAACATGGAATTATGATTTAATGAAATGCCATTATACCTGTATCAATGTCTATATTTAGTTGTCTCAGCGATCTGACTGGAGTAGACCTCGTGGTTACAGTTGGCGTTTTCGTTGTGGTGTGTATTTGTTTGTTGGCTTTGGCTAGAAAAATGCAAGATGTTATCGTACAATGAACCCGGAACAATGCCAACGATAGGTAACTTGGGTCTTAAATCAATAACCCTGGGAACCATTGACAATACTTTGGTTTTCAATTTACGAAATTTAAAAAACGGTGATGCCTCTAATCGCTCCATTGTTTGATGTAACTGTTTTTACCCATTGTGCACAAACTGAATCTGTTACAGCTTACGAATCGTTTATGATAAAATGATGAATATTACTCGAAACAGAGCATTTGACCCTGGTTTATTGTCTGATAGTGAGCCATATATCGTGTTACATGCAGGCTAGTCTGGACTTTCCAACCTTTGCAAGAAACAAGAAAAATAGGAAGAGAAAAATGTGCATATACTCACAAGGTAAAACAGTATTCTGTGTTGATGATATAGTCGTCTTAACCTGTGGCGTCACAACTGACGTAGGTTCTGACGTAGATAAAACTCCCCGTGACGTAGTGTGCTGGACACGTGACCGTAGCGCCCCCTGTTGTAGTGGGCTTGATAACAAGTCTATGACAGAGCTGTTTCCGGGTATGCGCACGCCACACTGGTACCACTTGACGTAGTAACGTCCTGTGTCGGCCTTCTGGCCCTCTTGTGGTGTGTCTGGGAACCAACCTCTACCAACTGGACCGTAACGAGGCTCCTCGCCCCACTCATCGCGGTAAAACCCTGCAATGAGATGTGAAAGGTAGACATTATTAGAGGTGTACTCTCAACATGAGTGTAATTTATTTTGTACTATTCGAATATACTGATGGGCCAACCATGAGTTTTGAAAGTGAGGCACTAATTGAGCAGCTGTATACAAATCACAGGTAAAAAAAGAGTTCATTATCACGGTAATCACGGTGTCACGGTACTAATCCGCCTAGAAAACCTGGGACTTCTAGTGGATATAATGAGTGCCAGGAGGTTTTAAAAAAAGTTGTAAAAAGTTTATGATATCCATGGTAAACAAGGGGTCACGCTTGGAGGTCAAAGTCATGGTCGCAGGTCAGTGGGGCACTTGAAAAATTGATTATGTTTAGACTATACTTTTTCCATGACAACTAATGCAAAATCTAATCTGACTCCAATATTGACGGACATTTGTAAAAGATTGGAAATTACATCAGCTTTTGTTCAAGGCACCATTTATGCACCCCATCAAATTTTGAACCACATTTGGAGCCACTTGATAGTGAAAAAGAGGAAAATATTAGAACATCACTGTGCCAACAAGTACCGTGACACCATTTTCTAGTACTTTTTGTATACATTGAACAAACGCAATCTTATACGATCAAGCCTGCAGTGAAAGCCCTTTTTCTACAGACCTATACGACTGTATAGTATAGGACCAGTTCTGGTGGATAATGACCTCACAAACCCTACTTATTTGTTCATGAACATTGACGTGACCTCTAAACCACTCATCACATAAAACCTCACAATGTAGTCATACCACAGACCACCCGCGTGTTGGGGCTCCATTTGAAAGGCAGCAATTCCACATATTGAGCAATTGAGCAACTCAAGAGCGGCAGAAAACCCTAATCTGCCCCTAAAGCCGCTGACGAGCAGAAGGCCTGCCATGACGGGCTTAGAGTGAGCTGCTCTCTGTTAACCACTCACTACACGACTCTGGGCCGCAGAGTGCTCAACTGTTTTATGTCATTTTTCTATCTGATGCATGAATTCAACCCTAGGGAGCCCACTCGCCAAGGGTGGATTTTTGCTTTGTGCCAACGCTATCGGGCTGATGCACTACCAAGTGGTCGGCATGGTGTAGCCTTGGCGAGTAGTCTCACCAGAGCTGCATGCATGCATCATGACGACAAAGGGTACAGCACATTTCATCACTATGCAGGCCTTAAAGGGTGCCCCCACCCTGAGCTGCTCCCACCCTGCCGTGCGGCACGCGAGCTGCTCAGCACGGCCTATAGAGCATGTAGCTGGGCGACACAGCTCCCCCTGCCGACTGCAGCAACAGGCACTGCTGTGTGCCGCCTAACCAACTGGGCTCTACTGCCTTCCTGCTGCAAGGGGGGGGGGGGGTCCTTTTGAGGGGGGCCTATAGGAGTTTATATACACTATAGCTGCCCGTTCTAGCGCACCTATATACTCATCAGATTCAACCTCCCCTTTGCCCTATGCTTATATATAGAGAAAATTCCCTTATTTGAGATTTAATTTCAGCGGTTAGTATAATTCCAATGCCCTCTTCTACCCTGCAGGACTTTATTGCGCTAATACGAGGGTCAGCACTAAAATGGGTGGATGTTAGGAGGCACCTCATTATTAGTATTGGGGACATGCTCAGTCGCACGACCCATAAAGTGATGAAAGCGAAAAGTGCTGAACCAAGGGATATGGCAATTAGGCACGCAGCAGGTCAGTAACTGTACCAGGGGGAATATATAGGACATTCCGGTGAGGGGAGATGAGCTTAAATGAACAGTATTAACACTACCGGTAGACCCGGGAGCAAGATCACAAGATGAGCTCATGATGTTCTCATGTCATAACTCATGCTCCCTTCAAGAAAATGCGCAGTGAGGTGGCTCGGGAAGGTATGGAAAGGGTTTCTTAGGAGGAATTTCTCGTTATTTGCAATAGAGATACACGAGAAATTGACCATTCAACATGTCCTTTCTACACAGGGAAAAGGAGTAGAATCACTGTGACTCCCAAATGGGCGTCTGGACTCGATCATGGAGGTAACTCTCTCGACAACTCTAAAGTGACTCCCAATCATTAAGGAGTCTTAGATTAGGAGTAATTATAGAGTCCTGCTAATGTTAGGGAGTCACTTTTAGAGTCATGGGGAGAGTTACCTCAGTGATCAAGTCGGGAGTCACAGTGATTCTACTTCTTTTCTCTGTGTAGGAATCTGGACATGTTCAATATTCTCAAGAAACATCCATGTCTGGGAACCTTTAACTCATAGGTGGATGTCAAATTGCTTGCATTAACATTCAATAAAAGTGATAGGCAAAGCAATAAAGATCAAGGGATTCGGTGGCAGTAAAGGTTAACATAGTAGGAGTAATTAACTTTTTCAGATTGCGGAGAGTACTATGTTCCGATATTTGCCAAGGTACTGAAACAATCAATTATTTTGAAACTGCTTAAAATGCTTTCTTGTAGGAATTGGGTATTACATAGATAAGCAACCATGAATTAATATAGAGCTAATAGCTGGAAACATCAGTTTTTATAACCATCCTTGCTCCTTGCTGTCGTCACAGCAAAGAACAAAGGAACATCGGGGACGATGTATTTGTATACAGTACATGTACTCCCACATACAACAGGAGTATTTGTACCACAAGGTTGTCACACCGTCGTTCATTATCCCAGATTTAAGGGGCACAGAAAGGAACACATGGTATTGGTCTATTCACTACTAAAGTCAGATATACTTTTGATGTACCACACAGGCCTGCTAAAAAGATGTAAATCGATGCGTCAGATATGTACCTTGATTTGGACACTAAGATTTGGAGTGATTCGTACGTTCTAGCTAGTATTTGTTGCTAATAGGATGTGATTTTAATTGTATCTTGATACACAATTACAGAATTTAGCATGCTTAAAATTTACAATTTGAGTGGGAAAGGGGGTTTAATACAATAGTGGATAATTTTGCATGTGCAACGCAAACAGCTTCCTAATTCATTGCCTGCTGCTTGTTCCCCAACTCATCAGTAGTGAAGGCAGTGTGGGGATTGGTACCTGCCGCGGGCTGCGAACCAACATGGCCGACCACATCGATCAACCCGCTTCATCTTTATAGCTATAGCCCAGACCTCCCTGCCTTACTTTGCCTCACCACAGACACCTATTTATATCCTGCACCTCTCAAACCAGCGGAGACAGCGTCTTTAAACCTAACGCCGTCCGGCAACCGGCTGGCGGGAAACCCCACTTCCGGTCGGCCATTTGTCGTCTGCTGAAGGTGTGTGGCGCCATCTGTTGTCTGAGACAGGGATCTATGGGTGGTGCCCCCTGGTGGGGCTGACAGGCGACATGGGAGACGCTACTTTATCTACCTGGGAAAAGGCCGACTGTCGGCCGGAAGTGATCCGTTACCGGCGTCTGTCTTCAAGCGCACGGAGACCAAGGCCTCACGCTCCCGCTACTGCTGCTGTAGATCTGGAGCCTTTAGATTTTGTTATTCTCGGAAGTGTTATTCACCGAGATATTTTGGCATTATGATATATTGTATAGAATATACTTCTATTTATGATTGGTAGACAATTCTTTCTAAAACGATTTATAGTAAGATTGCATGTAATCTCGAGCTGCACTGTACGGTAAGCAGTACATGAAATTTGTTTCATTTCTCAACGATGCAGTATGTAGGTAAATTGGAGTTCTGACTCTGTGTGTCTTTAGTCAACATGAGTCCTGCCAATGGCAATGCCGTGAGGGCAATCTACCACGCATTTCATGCCAGATAATTGCCCCGATAGTAAACATACTGTGCTCCCCCATATCTTTCACAATACAGGTGACATAACCTATTAGCTGTGCCCATGTTGCAGCACGTCCAGGTAATATGGCATGCTGCCCTATTAGTTTGTTATGACTCACATCACGCGCCTTCATGGGTCTATGACACGAGAACCACTGACTCTGTACTACTAATACTGGAAACATGTTGCACCACACGTTCATGGGATGGAGTTTCGGATAACGATAGCTAAAAAGCAATTCTTACAATATCTTGTATTCGCTATGCTGTGGGAGGCCTGGTTGAAGCTTTGTTATAGTGATATACGTTGTTCATTTATTGCTAACAATTATCTCATGAGTGGTTATAGAATTATATCAGCTCAGTTTTAGTTTTTAAACCCCAAGCTCCCCTATAAAGATACCTTCTTCACTCCTAACCTTAGGTAGACTATTGGAGGGCAGTAAAAATTGGGCAATTATAGATTCCTATATCCAACGCTTTATTGCAAAGATACTGTAATCTTAATGACCAAGTTTAGTTCAAGTGATGTCCATCTTTCAAATATAGTGAATAAAAAAAGTAAACTAAGAAAGATGATGATAATTATTCACGGCTCCTTCTGACTACATGGTCTTGCTCTTGATTTATATGATATAGAAATACTAAGCACCACGGCATTCCAATAAATGCATGAGGGTGTACCAATGACTATCAACCTAGAGATATTATGTGGTAATTACTCACCGTATACCAGTGGAGACTTCCAGTAACCCTGGGCTACGCGGACCCCCTTCTGGCACTCGTCTCCTCCAACAAACTCACAGTGGTCACGACAGTCTCCATTGCCGTCTGCAATGTTCTGGAACACCCCTCTCAAGTGGTCTCCGAGAAACAGTTTGTATCGGTCCTCTGAGCACAAGATGGCCCCCACATATTTTGCAAATGGATGCCCACTGCGACGTACATAGCGGTCGCCATGACAGTCGTTCCAGTTGTCTTCATACCGGAAGTCATAGCGCACCCAACATCCTGCCTGTGGTCCGCAGTCAATGCCATCTGGATCTGCTGTTGGTGGGAAATAAAGCAATAATTGGATATCATGTGACATTGTCTTGCAATAAGGAGGTGTATATTATATGCCTTAGCAACACAAGATTAATATCATACTCAGAAGGTTGAAAAATTTATAAATATTAGAATGATCTTTTTAACATGGATTATGATTGCTTCTGAGAAACAAAGTGAATATTAATTTTCTATAAAGCAGGAGGTGTTTTCTATGTGGATCCTCCTGCGGCAATGCTATGGTGGACTATAATTGTCAGAGAAAAATGGATTCAGATTCATGTCTTATTGGTTTATTATAATTATAAAGCTTCGCTAAAAGGATGATTTGGCTCGTAGATGGTTATTTTATGAACTACTGATGTAACAAGTCTACAGGAAGTGCAGCTTATGGTACTTCACAGAGCAGGCCATCCTCGACACTACTAGTAATACATGTATAAGCCCTATTAGTTCTATATATAGAAACTCAGAGCGCAAATGTGAGGTGAGTGATACTACAGGATAGAGGCAAATGTGGGCGATATTACAGGAACTTTTCCATTCGTCCAACCTCACAGAACTGCAAGAGCCAAAAGCAATGGGAAGGGGGAAACTACCCGAAAGTGTGACACCCAATTAAGGCCTTCTAGGACCCAATCAGACTGCCATTTCCCCAATAATGACAGCTGGGGGACATTATTTCAGTCTCCGGGTGCCACATCTATCACAGCAAAGTGTGCGACTAGTCAGATTTATGTCGTGAATGACTCTCTGCCCGCCCAAACTCGTCAGTGCCTGACACCCTGCTTGTTACTGTGCCGGGGCTCTCCTTTCACCCAATAGAGGGCAGCGTGGTCGGCAGAACAGATGGCCCTTTGTCAGTGGGGATCTATTACCACACGGTCTACCTCCCAAAATAAACTCTAGTTAGCAAAGGCCCAGGGGTTGTACAACTTACAAAATATCTTTTCTTTTTTTTCTGCAGGGGGCTAAAAATACATGGGGACATCATTCTTCAGTCATCATTTAATATGTTCCTTATGTTCAGCTGAATATCAAAAGCACAATTCTGAGGGCAGAAACGACTCTAACGGTGAAATGAAGAACATAATCATGTTTTAGAACTGGCCAAGGGAAGCTTAACCAATACCTTGGTTCCCCAAATAAAGGCACAGTTGCAACTGATTCCTGACTTGAGTCTCATATCCAGCTTGACGCTGGCCTTCCCTCGTTTATGCCTGGTAAATATTACTTAAGAATTCCCCATTTGCATGGAGAATGGAAACTAGCACCATAATTAGCACTTTTCGGGAACCACGGTGCGTGGCGGTGATTTGAATGCTATAAAACAGCAGTTTCTATTTCGGAGGATAATAGAGCCTTTCACAGTTCAACCGAGGCAATTCTAGTTTCTGGATAAAATGACAGCGAACAAATAGATTGGCCGTCCTGGTTGCCAGATTCATTTAGAGGCGGTGGTTATGGATGGAATCGGTTTTGTAGCAGATTTCCACGGATCCTACTTGTAGGTCAATCTGTCCTTTAATTGAGACACATTTGTATTCTGTTATTGCGATAGGAGCTTCAATTGAAATCCTCACCTAGCGAGCAACATTCCACACATTATGCATGAATTCGGAATATACTTTCAACAATTATATTTAGTAATTTAGCAAATGAAGCCGGTTCATAAATAGCAATATTTTGCATTCATTGAAGTGGAATATAGATGTATGCAGTTCCAACTGGCCAGTATAGAAATATATGTATCATGCAAACGGCATTGCACCTCGAGGATTGATACACTCCAGAATGTTCAACATGATCAACTGATCCATCGCCGATAATTTATTTCCTGGTAGTACTCAGGGTGCACCATGTCAAATAAAGTTGAGTCATCAGTAACTTCTTAAAGGGTCGATAAGCTCGGTTACTAACCTAATGTAACGTGTTCCTCTGGTGCTGTCACTGTTTCCGTGGTAGTGGTGGGCACGGCTGTTGTGGTTGTGGCTGTAGATGAAATTAACATTATGATTAAAAGATTAAAATGGAGATTTTCATCAATGCGATACATACTGGTATGATACGACTCCAAAGCAGAGTTTCACATTTGTTTTCTTAAACATATCCACATAGAAAGTGTCGTATGTGGAAATTAAGCATTTGGGTCACATGTGGCTTATTATCTACTATGTGAAATGTGTACTTTTTTCTCAGACCTGACCGTCTAAACAGGCTAATTCTTTTACGTAGTTCAGCATGTCAAATCTATTTTGCTAGGATTGGAATTGATAAAGATTCCAGCAAGTTTAACACTCCTGCTATGATATAGCACAGACTCTCTATAAATAAACACTCGGTTTATATCAATATATAGACAAGCAGCTTTACCTCGTGAAACAACTCTCAGTGGTGAGCTATTCAAGTGCTCCTTTGTAATTATTTCATAGAATTACGAACTTTATAAACCGAAAAAACACTTCTTTTTTTAAAGAGAGTCAAATAACCCATCATCATTAAGTAATTTTATGGGCTAATAGGCCATGAGATACTAAGGAGGGTTTTCTAACCGGCGGTTAGGATGATGTTCTTTTTTTAAATTTATAAACAAGGTTTTCTGTTCATTAAGTACATCTTCTTTATTATCTCACCTTGTGTGCATGTCCTGGACTTCCACTCACACCGCTTCAGCTCGTCGTCCCACACCAGTCCACAACAGCACGGCTGGTGACTCAGCAGTTTTCCTGCCGAGCATGCGCTGTACGAGTGACAGTGGTCACATGCCTGGTAGTTACCGTCCGGTAGGTCCACGCATGACCGGATACCGGCAGACCCCGTAGGACAGGCTGGAAGGGATCAGAGGGGCAGGAAGGTCAATATGTGAAGGTCTCTGCCTGTGGCTGTGAATGCTTCATAGTGTTAACCCCTTAAACTAGCTGTGTATACGTTTTGGACACTAGGGGGAACTACTGTAGCCACTACTCCGCTGCCCCTCCCCCTTTGGCCCAGGTTAGCATATAAAGGCATGCAATTAAGTTGGTAATTAGGATTGACCAGTCAGTGATATCTATGGGTGTGCCCTGTACGTGGAGTCAGTAGGGTGGTTCCAGGTAAAACCAGCCAGTGGGAAACACTTCTTAACCATGAGCACGTTCTGTGTAGAGCATGTATACTGAGTACAGCTCTGTGAGTGTGTATGGCGAAAGGGACCTTAACCCAGACACATCTTATTTATGGACACAGTGTTGGTATATATGCCACATGTCAACCTTATCAATAATTGAGTCAGTATAATGTTTAATCTGTAAAAGTATTGTACATAAGATGGCTGGTTTTACCTGGACCCACCCTACTGACTGCACCCAGCACAGGGCACTGCGTTTGGTTCATCCCCAATCACCCATAAATAGCACTGACTGGTAACTCATAAAGGTCCATGGGGGAATAACGACCTGTGGCAGCCTGGGCTGGGGTTAGACTTGTGCTAATATGTTGGTTAATTGTTCATCGGGCCGAGTCATTTATTGCTAGCTGGGGGGGGGGGGGGACTTGGTGGATGCAGGGGTGGAGGTCATAATGACAAACAGATCCTCCAAGCGAGGAGGGGGGAGGTAAAAATAAATCTAAATACTTGGGACTATGCATGATTGCACAGAAACCTGCAGTTTTTTGTTTGTTTTTTTTAAAGTTATTTTTGGGGAGGGGGGGGGGGCATTTCTCAAAATCCAAACAAAAAATTATCTTGTTTTAGGAAAAGCCACCAAGACCCCCCGCCCCCCTTCCCACTCCCCCCCCCTCCACCTAGTAATAAATGACTTGGCCCATGAGTTTCGAGGTGAGGCCGCTCTAGGGTAGTAAAGGTAAGGATCTATGTGGGTGGGAGGTGCACAACACAACCTGTGGGCAGGTCCTGATGTCAGGCAATCATAGCATAGGGCACAAAATGGATGCACTCTGATGAGGACAGACCCCCTTTAACGACGGCATGTCGCTAAAAGGTGGTGTTTGTCGTCATGATGCACCACTGCAGCCATGGTGAGTAACTCACCAGTGATGTATTGCTGCATCATGCCGACCCTTTGGGAGTGTATCAACTCCGTACAGCTGACATGATGCTTGAATGCAGCCCTGGCCAGTTTCTCGCCAGGGCATCATTCATGCATCATGACAAAAGTGACATGATGCATTAATGTATTATGCCGCTCTTAAAAGGTAAACAGTACCGTGCTGGCATAGTCTAATGGACCTAGACCCCAAACTGCTGCCAGACATAGCCATTTCTTGAATTCAATATGCAACATGAAGCTTAGTGGCATGAACTAAAAAAGGTGACATGACATTGATATTTCCTTCAACACGGGGCATGATAAAGGTAACATGGGCCATAACATTCATGTGACAGGTGACATGTCCTTTAACGTTCCACTTTTCTGTCCAAACTGTGTCTATCTTGGAATTTAATTAAAAAGTATAATTATCTCATTGAAGTACATTAAAAGTTTATTATATGGTTTACGAGATTGACATTTGACTTAATGCACTTCTATGACATATACACGTTGATTAGATGCCAAGTGTGCTACAATGCCAGTCATACAGACCAGCAAGTATTAAACATCAGTCAGTTTCATTATCTGATCTATATGAAACCTACCCCTCACCCACTCCTTTACAAGATCCGGTGTTTTCTGATCAAAAGCTACAAAGTAAGGAGTATATCTCTTTAAGGGCCACAGGTGTATTAATGCAGCATACGATTTATCATGAAGATGCAAGACTACAGTCTTGCGTAAGTAACCTTAGTCGGCAGTACTGCATTCAAGCAACTCCAAAGGGGTTGTCACTAAACATGAATGCAGGTCTGGCGAGTGTAGGCTTGCCAGGGCTGCATTCACACATCATGACGACCAAGGGCACAGCACATTTAAGCATTATGCGGCCCTTTACAGTTAATAGGAAGGGGCCCCAGTGGTGAGGGTTAGAGAGCTGCTTGTCCTGTGGGCTGTAGGCTGTGTTTTGGTGAATGTCATTTCCGGCTGCTGATTGCGGCCTCTGTACTGCGCCGCCCGGATTGTGTGGTGCTGGACATCCGCCGTGTTTGCCTTCCATTTGTAGAGGGACCTGCCCCTGTGTGCTGGACATGTGTCGGCGTCGGGGGGTGGGAGGGTGTGCAATGGGGTGGGGGGGGGGGAGGGGTGTGAGGCCCCTAAGTGTCAAAAAGCCCCTATCCCTCAAATATTTGTGGAATAGGGGCCTTTTCAGACTTAGGGCACACATGTCAAAAGGTTCCTATCCCACAAATATTTGAGACATAGGGACCACATTCAAACAGCCGCCATCTCACAAAGAGTTGAGAGGTCATGTCAGAGCAGTAATGTACATGTATTGGGCCCTATGTCTCAAACAGTTTTGAGATATAGGGTCCGTTTAGCACAAGGGGGGGGGGGAGGCCATATAGCGATAATTGGGGTGGCTCCACGTGCCTGGCCATGCTAGTTCGGTCCACGGAAGACTTAGGCACGTGAGACTTAGGCAGTGACCACACTCGCACACACCATAGCTTGAAAGGAACAAGCTAAGTGACGAGAGCAGAACCGGAAGTGGAAATGACTGCCCGTGTTAGTGTATACATAATGGAATCGTTATGAACCGTTAAAAAGGTAGAAGATATGGCCCAATCAGAATAACATATTTGTAACATTTGTGATGAAAAATGAGGTCTAAGAAATAGCAGATACATTCAAATGTTTTCCCTGTTCCGCAGAATCTAGAGCTCATGGCGACCAGCTTTCTGTACCCTGCCCCCTGTAAAACCACCTTAGCGCGGGGTCCACTCTCCCTCTTTGATCCAGACGTAGACAGTCTATGCTAACACTTGTCAGACTTGGTTTACTCTGGTATTTACCCGTACCATAGCCAGCTTCTAACCAGACCGGCACTTCCCAGTGTTTTTACTATTACTAGACATCAGCTGTCTACAAGAGCATGCGTATACTATACTTCTACCGTTATACTATCATAATGAAAGATGTTTTCACTTTATTCACTAAACCCACTTCAAGATTTTTTTTCAAACAGCTCCTGTGCCTCCCAGTCATCCGCATCGTGGGGTTGGCTAAATGCTCGTGTTCTTTTTTGTTTAGGCGATCGGGGTTCAATTCCCGGACAAAACGAATATTTTTGTATGCTATTAAGTGGCTATAGAGTTACATAAAGGTAAACTCTTGATATAGAGAAGGCTTCGGGAGTACACAGTCCAATATTTACAGGCTGTCTGACAGTGACACTGGGCATTGCGATGTTACACTATAACAATCAGCAGTGAAAAGTCTGCAAAGTTATAACACACGGCACATCGTTTTATAACATCAAGGAAACCACTGTGTAGGGTCTTCTGAAACCACTATTCAATGCTATTGGAAACTGGAGGCATCCTAGAAATGATATCAATGCTCCACTGACACCCCTATTAACCTTATCCGAATACCTTTGTCGTCAGCATCCTACCTCACTCACCAGACTGATGGCCGAAATGCCACTTTTAATGGAATAAATCCCTATCTCTGCTTGGAGAGATCCATGCCCTTTCAAGCCAACATCCTCACTGCCAGTTTTGTTCTGGTGGGTCCTGATACCATGCGCCTGTGGCATTTCCTGATCTCACTCTGGCCTTAGGGAGTGGTCATTTATAAACAACTGGGGAGGTGGGTTGGTAAATGTTCACAAGAGCACCAAAAGCATGAGGGATCCAACTCTTTCCCATCTACCTTCTCCAGCCAAATTATGATTTATCGCAGCTGAACCCTTTAAGCTATAATAATCGATAGGCTCTTTTGCTAAGAAGAGGTGAAAAATAATAATTTTGACACCCTCTCTGAAGAGAGGGCTTGATGCATGGCTTCCTCGGTACCGGGTACCATCGGGGGAGGTCAGACATTAGGCATGGGAGAGTGAATTTTCACCAAAAAATGATACTCTCTCTGAAGGGGTCCAATTTCTATTTGGCCGCCTGCCCCTGTTGTCAAAAATGACCATTCCCTTATTCAGGGCCAGTACTAAAGGTATTCAGGCCTTTGTCATTTTCCCTTAGCGGTAGCTGCGGATGGATACAACCACTGTAGCGGAAAAGTGATTACTTTGTTCCCTTTGGCCAAAGGTGACAGTAGACGTCGAGGTACTACTTATTGTAGCAGATGGATATTCAAAAGGGTGTGATTCGTTCCTTTGTAAAGCGGTGTATCGATCTGTGAACAGACACCGGAAGGAGACAACCTCTTGACAAGTTGCTTCCAACTTAAACTACTAAACGGTTCAAATGTTTTACAAAGTGGATGTCTGTAAAGTTTCTAGTATCTCTGGTTTGATCTGTGTCTATCTTCTAGGTCCCCTTTTCCATTAAATATCTAGCAATTTGAAATGATATTAATTACAGAATCAAGTAGTTGTACGAATACCGAAAAGATTGTTTCCTCAACGAGTGTCTTTCTGTCATTTTTCTTTGTGACTTACTCCCTGTGACCAGCTCTCTGTGAGCTGTTGCTCTCTGTAAATTGTACATATACTCTGCATCCTCACTATTAGCTTCATGACTCGTTGCCTCTGAAATCTGACCCAGATGTTCTCCATGAGTCTTCCTTTTATCTATGAGCTGTGATTTCCTCTTATCGTTACCGCAAAACCTCGTGTATAAGCCTAACTCGCGTATAACCCACACCCCAACTTTGGGCTGATCCCATGAGCTGCACTGGTTGTCTGATTATGGTGACTTTTTGTACTGTACTATAGGATCAAAAACTTGCGTATAAGCCGCACCTAGACTCTACCAGTCTACCTGAGTTGAGCTCTTTGTTACCTAGTCTCTATGTATAGCTCTGCTCTCCCTTCTTAGAGTTGAGCTCTGCTTTCTGTCCTAACGATTTCTGTTAACTGTATCTCTGTCCTGTAACATTATCTCTGTGAGCTGCTCAAACATCCAGTCACGAGAGATGGCCCCATCCATCGAGGCTCAAAAACCTCTCTATGCTGATACGCCCATCTTCATCCATTGTTGATATGTCTTTTCATCTAAAAATTCAATCGGTTTTGATTGTGTTTGGAGAGTGGCGCCTCAGCTGGGGATTTGACACCCTGCAGAGAGACCTTCTGGTGTCTCCCTCTGCTCTAGAATGGTGCTCATGATCAGGTGACTATGGAGGTCCTGTCAGAACAGATCCCATCCTGTTGTTACTACACAGAGGGGGCGATTGATCTCCAGAGCAGCAACAAAAGGCTTTGTCATCCAGTTAGACGTACATAGGGGGTGCACTGACCGGCCTGCCTTCATGCGAGCTGCTCTACCTTTTATGGTGTATTGGTCTACATACAGCCTTTTGTGCAAAACCTCGACTAACCTATACAGTGTTAGGTGTACACAATGGAATTGGCTTGTCATCCTATACAGGAGAGTATTGTTTCTATAGGCTTGAGTGTTCCCATCTCTATTGCTTTCGTTCTTTGCTCTGTATGTTGTTTATCTATTTTGCCTCCCTATACAACTACCCCTTTATGGGCGCATAATGCATTATGGCATTTGGTGATTATGGTGTATGAATGCGCCCTGGCATATTAATCAATGCTGCATTCAAACATTATACCAACCATACAGACATTATACCAACCCTACAGGGTTGATACACTCCCGAAGGTCTGACATAATGCAGGAATGCAGCCCTGGTGGGTATAGGGTTGCCGCTGCTGTATTCGTGCATTAGGATGTCAAAGGGCATAGAAGCAAACAGGATCTGTGATGCTTTCTACTTTCCACCCAGACCTAAGAAAAATCACTTTTGATGTTGGACATGAACACAATAATGTCATCAAGATAGATCACTAATGTGATTCGTTAAGAACAGTCAAATCATTTCTTTACTCCCATATTATGTGCAAATACGGAGCTATCCAGGCTGTTAATAAATCCGGAAAAAAACAAAACGAGAATGGCATTTATCTCGAGGATATAGGACTTTACACTCAGCTGCCTTTTTCTTCTATGAGTTTCTATCTCAAACTTCTTACTAATGACAAAGTCCTCTAGTCCTTATCGAATGCAATTCTTTTGAATCTCTTTAGCATCGTCCTCAGGTTGTCTCAGCTCCCATCCCTTCTCTCAAGCAAATTTTAAAACCCTTACACCCACAGCCAGCCTATCCCATCAGCATCTTTCCCCAGCCTGTGCAAGCCTTTATCCTCTTAAACCCCAAATTGGCAACTCAGTAAGAACTTTTTCTTTCCGAGATGGATAGCACCCTTTTAGAAACTAACCCCACCCCATTCTGCTACCTTGTTTCCCCATTGTTTCCCCATCTCTTGTCTATGTTCAGTTAATCCATCATGCAGTGCTTCTCTCTAAAAGAAAACACCTGACAAAACCTAAAATGATGCATCTGCTTTCTTTTGCCGGAGAAAGAACACAGTCACAGAACGACAGTATTCATTGGGCTCAACGTTAAATGAATGATCGTTGAAGTGGATGAACCTTTTGGGCAGACAAAAAAAGGTTTTGAATGGGAGTACTTTGAATGCATTGAGGTTGTAGAGCAGACTGTCGTAATAGTAATAACTAAACATCTTCTCTATCTTGTCTCAGCATAAGTATATTCAGAGAATTATATACAGTATCAAATTTACTTAACTGCGATTAATTGCCCATCAATTTTCATATGTTACAGTTTTCTTTCGTTTTCTTGGAACCAATGCATTTCATAATATACCTGACATAAATGCCATTTAATACAGCATACTTGCCTATTGTTTCTAACATGATATTATGTAGTATTAGAGAGGGCCCAAAACTCCAAACAATGTTAAACAAACCCTTTTATTTCTTCTGGACCTATGGATGGGTATTGTTTATTCTGGGCATCTTATCTAAGAACAGATATGAGAGGACATAGATAACGACTGAAGTAAGTTTGTGTCTTTGTGAACCATACTCTAAAGGTATCCTCAGCACACTGTATTACAGAAAATATGTCAATATGTATTAGTATACCCCAGATGGTGACCGATATCTTAAACATATAAGTAACATATAGTAATAGTGGATGTAGGGTTAGGTGACTTTGATCTAAGGCCACATAAGCAATTCCTTCCATTATCTTGTTGTTGTGTTCTTTTTGATGCTTGTTCCAAGGAAAAGGTCCCCTAAGAAAAGATCTAACATTCGCCAAACTAGAGCGAGAAGGGGAACTTTTTTTTACTGAGTAAAGGGTAGTTTAAAACC
This sequence comes from Harmothoe impar, assembly GCA_947462335.1. Taxonomy (NCBI): domain Eukaryota; kingdom Metazoa; phylum Annelida; class Polychaeta; order Phyllodocida; family Polynoidae; genus Harmothoe; species Harmothoe impar. The sequence continues at coordinate 23,737,251 of OX381707.1, forward strand.
TAAGTTTCTTTGTTACACTGGCGACTGATATCTTGCAGGTGATCCCATTAAGAGACAGTTTTCTAGGATCCTGTCGGCGATCAAAGAGAAGTTATTCTACAGAAATTATTTTGAAATCTAAGGGTGCCATTACATCTAGTGATACATCAGGGGATCATCAGTCATGCCTGTCCCTGTGACATCATTAACAGGGGTCTTACCTTAGTCCATTTGAATCTAGGTGCTTTTAAGAATACCCAGCTGTACAACTTAATAGTTTGGATGTAAGAGACGAGGTCCATCCCATAATTAAAGCATTATATATATATATATATATACATAGTACTGTTTGTAGAGAGATCCTATAGGGTCAGTGTTTTGGTGAAAGAGCGTATACTGAGCTGGCCCTAATGACATGGAAAATTATTGATCCTAGAAAATTGTTTGAGGTTTAAATATTTTACCATCTAACCCATCTTTATCACAGATTTGTGTCTCCTTTTTCGAAAAATGGAGTTCAGTTGTTTTGCATCTGAACTCCGTAGGGTAGATACATGAATAAATGGGCAAATGTTCACAAGCATAGTTTCCCATTGAGGGCTATTTCATAAGATGAATGGAGGTGAAATAACCCTCAGTGGGGAAATATATGAGTGCCACCTTGTGTTTATTTCATGTACTATCTTTGTCAGAATCCCACTTAATTAATCTGCAAAAGCTATTTTATAATAGTTGGATGAAACATTTTATGATGTAAAAGAGAATGAAATCCTCTGCCCACAAAATTGATTTTTGACCTTGGTACTTCTGGCTGGTATTGCTTGGGGCTGGGTCTTCATCCCATCAAGATTCCTGCCTTTTTCTTCTATGAAGCACCTTTAACTACTGTACTGCATGCTTAACTACAGGTAGACTGGCACAAACTCCCGACTTATGTTGTTTCGGCTACTTCTGGCCCTTTTCAGGCTTATACCCCCATAGAATAACCAGTTTTGCATCAATCTATTCACATTTTTTGAATATGTGAGAAAACATCCTAACAATTCGAGAATTTTTTTGTGTATTGACCCAATTTTTTCCGCTTTCTGGTCCGCCAAAGGCCCAAAAACCCTTAAAAACATCAAAAACGCTAAAAATCCCATGTTTTACATGTCTCCCATGTCTACTGAGGCAGTAACAGCCTATTTCTAATATCATTTTCTATTTGACCTATGGTATAGTCAATTGATTCACAAGGATTTCACTAGATATGTACCATATTTTATTCTATACAGTCATTTAAGTGTGTTTTGTCAGCAAAATATTCAAAAGTCATTTCAGGTTGATACCTATATATAGTAAATTAAGAAGATCCACACAGTATCTATTGTATCCCAGATTGTGAGGTAACTCTTGTGTCTTCTGCTGGAAAAATTAAATTTTGAAAAATATCCAATAATCTTGCCTCCAGGAGCATATGTCTATTAGTATACATATTTTCCATCACAGAGTCACCCGGAATATCCGTCACGGAGTCACCAGCCACCCTGATGAAAATTTAAACCTTCATAGAATTATCAATATCCAATATATTTTAGTTATCTCTGGTTTTCTTGTGTCCTACCCACGCCCTTTAATGTTCTAATGCAAAATTCCACCATTTTTATGCTAATTTATACAAGAAATTATTTCCGTCACGGAGTCACCCTGTGCAAAGTAGGTCTAACCAGATATCATGATGCTTCATATTTCTTAGAGTACACATGATCAGGACAGTGTAAAGGGATTGTAACCCATAATAGGACCATTTTGAGGAAGCTAGGGTAAAGTTGAGAGTATGTAGTTGAAATTTTCATATTTTTGATAAATGTTCAAAATTCATCGGGCTGTATCTCAAAAACTATTACTGAGAGGATATCCATTCTTGGTATACTTCAAGATATATGTTGTCCCAGCTTGTAAACAAAATTATTAGTTGCTGTGATGTATTTAAAACATAATGTACATAATCATGGCTTTTTTGTCACAGAGTCACCTGAAAAATGGACGATAAACTTTACGAGGCGATAAAAAACTGAACCGCTAGGGTTAGAAATGTATCAAAAAGTGTTCCAAGGAGCCAAGATAATTATATACCTTTCAATATACTAAACTTGTCTAAACATATTAAGAACTTTCTGATTTGTCCTTCCTCTATTCTAAAACAACTTAGGTCAGGAGTTTGAGCCACCTACTTTTTTTTTGATTTTGTTAAAATATGAAATGCATTTTCATTATTTGCTCTTTCTGCTTTGTTATTATTAGTAAATGGAAAGTAAAACTGAAATGGAACGGATAGAACTGCAGGGCTAGCTGCCATTTCTCTATTTACTAGGAATTTGAGAAACCCAGTTTCTTCTTCCTTCGCAATGTCGAGAGAGAAGAGAAGCTTTTATATACAGTTGCCAATAGTGTCTCCAAATGAATAAATAAGAACTCAAAGCACATTTTAGATTAAATGGAGTAAGTTTTCCTGTAAAGTGTGATATCAGTACAAATAACCTTTGTTGGGAAGTTCTCCACACCTTCTAAGCTTATATAGTGAGCAGGGAATACGTTCTAGCTCAAAGGACAAGCACAGCTTCAAATCAATCCACAGTAGAGAGCTAGGATTACTTTTAGTGTATTTCATTTCCACTTGCTTTATTGTGATGGGCTTAAGGACCTAAGGGACATTGACAGATCAGTACTAAATTCACTCCCACAAGATTTTTACACCATTTCCTTTGCCCTTCTGGGATTGTCGACTTCACATGTCCAGTGAATTTCATGAGAACAATGCAGTCCTGAAATGGATTACCTCGAAAGGTTTTTGACTCAAAAGTAATGAAATATTATTCTACTCCAAGTAAAAGAGTAATTGATCAATATGAGAAATGAAAAGGTTGCCATTTATAAGCAACATAAGATCCCGCCATGTGATAGCTCTACTCCAGGATCTAGATTTATATTAGCAATCAGGATGGATGCTTCCTTGGGGGGGGGGGGGGCGTGAGGGTACCACATGTTAATGTGTTGCGGTACTATTCAATATCATGAAAACTGTAGCAATTTATCTGATTCAGTGCTTCAATTTTATTTGCTGGGAATTGGTTGTTTCAATATAATTGCTTCTTACATTTTATGGTTTGCCTAGACTTTGTATCATACTGATGATATATCATTTGTCAGGAACTAATACCTTAATATTTTTAATTTAGATATGCCAATTGTAACAGGACCTGGACGCCCACCAAGACAAAAGTGTTGTTGAGTATAATCATATATACTTGGGCTTGGCTACTTGCATAACCGAAGGTAAATTGACTTATTTACAAAATGAATCCAACATTCTAAATTATATGTTCCCACTTAAAGTTTACAATGTGTTGGTTGTAGCAATAATGTTCATCGTATTGCTTTCACTGCTCTCATATGAACATATTACTATATAAGATCATATTACCTATAATACATATTACTTTCATTGTCATATTCATAGATCTCCATAATATTGTAGGTCGAGAATTACTGCTATTGAGGAAACCTGTACTAAAACGAGACACAGATCGGTCGAATATCATGAAAATGAATAAAAATGTGTTGAAACAAAAACAAAAGAAAAAAAACTAACTGATTGTCATGTATAACAATGTCAAATGCATTTCCTTCAAGCCATCCAGATGTCAGCATATTCATCAGTGCTGCACCTCATGACCTGTTACAGAAAAGATGTATTATCTTTCAAGCTGCCTTTCAGAACCATATAAGTGTAATAAGGGATGTAGGATTAGGTGGCTTTTATGTAGGTGCAGACAAAGAAGTCCTTTAAGGATAGGGAGAGGCACCCCAGGCAACTAGAGAGTAGTCTAGCCTATTCATAGAAAATTTAGATGACGTCTGCGACACCTGCTGGTTTTATAGATTGTACTACGGTAACAGTCTGATGTATTGTGACTTTCTTTTCATATTGGTTTGGCTCTTGTTATGACTCTCAGCAACTTATTAAGGTGTCAAGTCTATGATAATTTCACACTTGAGTGCATTCCATAAAATGATATTGTTCATTCTAATTGAATAATGTCTTATGAGAGTGTGATCATAGTTTGGGAAATTCAATATCATTATTCATGAGTCTTGGATTGATATGTGTAAAGGAGTGCTATGAATGCATCTATTTCTGTGTAACATTCTTTGTTGCTTAAAGGGCATCACCAAAGGATTGGGGTCTTACATATGTCAGTTGGATCGATATATGTGCCTTTGTAAAAGCCAAACTATATAAGTCGGGATGAATAGACACTATAAAAGGAGAAGGTCTAGTTGTATAGACACATGGATATGATGGGCCGAGGGAGGCATATTGTCTGTATAGCTGAGGTTAGATATAATATTCTATATAATGAAATAACCACATCCTTTAGCAAAGGTTTCTAGATTCTAGATTGGCTTGGGGTAAACAATAATATGTGGCTTTGTGTATAGGCACAGTGTTCCGGAAGCAGACATTCAGACAGTTTTCTAGATTATGATATTTGATATCAGTTATAATCACAAGTAAGAAGCTGCCTGACAAAGCTAAAATTAATGGAACATGTACAGTTCAGATGTATAATGAGGAAGTTATGAGAAAAGTAAATCATATTTCTAGATGTATATACATCTACGATCCCATGTCAGACAAATGTCAGTTGTAATGACACTGATACATAGACTGTACAGAAGGACACATGTCACAGTATATCTGTACCTAATCGAAAGGTTGTCAGCCATGATACATGTACAGAAGTATAATTGATGGTAGCAAGAGAGCATTCTGACATCTAAAAAGACAACGAGCCTTGTACTTTCATCCCAGCTGACACCAAGGGCATCTCTCTTTTGCAGAGGTAAGACAGAGGTAGGTGTTTTATTGAGCATTGATTGTACGGCTGCTATTACCTTCAACATCATAGAAGAAAATGCAATGTACACTCTCTTCCTTTTTTCCCTTTTAATGTGCAGACCCCAGTTTACATCAGATCCATAACACACTGCTACAGCACACAATGAGTCTTCCATCTTTTCCTGCATGGAAAAAAATGAAGTTTTGCCATTCCTCTCAGCAGCTCAGGGCCATGTCTTGATAAAATTGATAGAGATTAGGTCTGAGATTGTTGTACGGATGCTTGGATAATTACTCCCCTTCCTCTACACATACTCTCACATACACTCCCCTGATGTTAAAAGAAAAAAACACACCAGAAAAACGGCCCTATCTTAGCTGTCAGATCAACATACATCATATAGGTTGAGATGCAGGAAAAAAGCACAGTATCTTCTGCCCAAGGGCTAATAGAATAACTATGGCAACGCAATTAGGTCTTGTGTTTCCGACTTAGTTGAACAACTGCACCTGAGGCAGAATTCTGCACCTGATTTTCCATCGGGGGAATTAACTTTACAAAGGCAGCCCTGGGGTGGAAGTCAGAATGGTATAGTCTAAAGAAAACCCTGTTTAGAGGCAAGGGAGTATTTTACTCTATGTAGGCAGTTCGACGACTGGCCTGTTTGGCTACTTCCTATCTGTCACAGTGCTAAAGAGGGGCATGTTATGTTGTATTAATTGACCTGTTAAGCTATGTTCATTATTATATGGCTTACCTTGTTGGAAACATACATTCTTCTTCTTTCTAGACTGTTAAGATATATGTTTAATAAGTATTATTTGAATCTAATTCACACATTTTACTTTTTGGTACTGCTGAGAATATTGGCATAGTGGGCTGGCCCATGCAGCCGACAGGGCAGACATGGTCCTTGCCTTCAAGGGAAAAGCAGGTCTAATTTCAATATAAATGCACAATTTCTTGGGAGAATATAGTAGACACAATAAACCCTCCATATATGTAGTTTTTAGATTTTAATTCTAAGTCATTTAGTCACAAATATAGCATGAATTCACCCAACTTCCAACAACCACTGTTCCTTAAATAATTGCTAGAAGAGTCTGGAAGAGAGGCAACATATTCTATATAAATTATTTTTATGATAAAACATAATACTTTAGCTCTATCTATTACTCCATTTTCCTCCAAAGGACATAAAAAAAGGCTCCCCACAGAAAAGCAGACTGGGGCAGGGTATGACCAGGCCCTGTGCAGCCTGCTTCACGGCCCTCCCTGCTCCCTGTGGCCGGGGGTGGTCTGTGAGCACCCCTGCTGTGTTGATTACCTCTACTGGGGTCAATCCTCTTAAAGGGTCTTAAAGGGGCATTTGGCAGAAAGTGTGTGGTGCAAAATTGTAAGATAATGTCTCATAACCCCCCAAAATTATCATTTGATAATTATCATATTAGAGCCTATGTATTTTCTGCATGATATCTTGTGACCTATACCAATTTTACATATTCAATCCAGATATTTGTATTTTTGGCCGAACTACCTACTCTATGTGACTAATGCTGACATACAGCTGTGTCACCGCACATTAACATTGACAAACCTTAGGCGCCACTCAAAATAAGTGGTTTCTCATCACAAAGGTCCGAGAAATCTGACAAGGGAGGCTTTTAAAAATTGTTTATTATTCACATGCTGGCCAAAATGTATATGATAATTCACGTCTTTTTGTGCCCAAATTTCAAATGTTATTGGTTAAGAACTAATTGATCTTTAAAGGTGGAGAAGATGTTAGTTATTTATATACCACTGCATTGCTAGCTTTATTCTGTCTTTTTTTATCAGGTTTTTCATCAAAATTTGGCAAAAAAAAAGAAGTTTTCCTCAAAACCTGATTTTTATGATGCGTGCGGTGATGAGAAACCATTTTACTTTTTTGGAGTGGTCTTACATAAAGGAGAATATTTTGACTTGTACAAAGAATTGAACAACATTTCAAGAAAACAATAATATATTCGCATTCCAAAACAAAGTTTTTTTTACTAAAAAGATAGGCTGATCACTAATGTATATCATTTCTTTCTGTCTTCACCAGAAAAACCTTTGATGTACGGTTTATGACCTTTGATATGATGGTTGTGTGTACCCTTAGTCCCGGCATGTCCCTTTAGGATACATGTCTGGTCCCTCCCAATGATTGCTTAGGAACTTTGGGAATGTAGCGTTAGCAGTGGGCTAAAAGGAAGATGATTGGGTGCATCCAGTACTGATATCTTAATGTCCCTCTGGGTCCTTAAGCCCATCACTATAAGGCAAGTGGAATTGGTATGCATGGGACTACTAAAACTGATATCTGATCTCTGATTGGCTTGCGGGTATTGGTAAGTTGTTGTTAGCTGATTTCTCTGGATTCTGTTCTTAGCTCCTTGGAGGCCGTTACAGAGGTAATGAGATTCAACACCATGTGGGAGAGGGTCATAGTGATTCCAATTCCGTTGTGATCAATCGGAGACTTAAACTAGCTATGTATTCGCACTGGCCACTACTAGAGGGCATTGCAGTGACGACCAGGTGTTCCTCCCTCTGCCCCTCCCCCTTTGCCTACCCCAATACAATGTACCTTATAAGGGCATATATGGATTGCCCGTTCAAGCATGTTATTATGCCTGTCACTGCACTGTACTGCCTATACTATTTGGCATTTTAACTCCACTAGCTGCCTGCTCTGACTACCAGCCCCATGGCACATGTACCCCAAACAAACGCAGTTCCCTGTGCTGGGTGCAGTCAGCAGGGTAGGTCCAGGTAAAATCAGCCAGTGGGGATCAGTAAGTACTATTTATGGGTGGTTGGTGCGTGTTGAGGGACCATATAGGGATTCAAAGCAAACCCACAGTCCTGTCTGGGTGCCCCTGGTAAGTGAACCTATGATGTGACACTTACCCAATCTCATTTTTTTAAACCTTCAGAAACCCGTCAGAAGTTTGCATACTACTATATAAAATAATCACATGTATAATCCTTATACTAATTAAGTTTTATACGGAGCCCATTATTGCTAAGGCAGCCAGGTGGCATATACCAGCACTGTGTCCATAGATAAGATGTGGCTGGGTTAGGGAGTGACCACTTTTTAACAACAGGGGGGGTGGTAGGTTTTGGGGGGGGCAAAACAATTTGGACCCCTTGACTTGGGCGGGGGGCAAAAAGATGTGGACCCCTCTTGGGGGGGCTCAAAATAATTAAACCTGTTTTGAGCCAAAAAGCCTGCGCATTACTATGCTTCAAAGGGCCCGCGCTAGCCGATTTTCGGCCGTAAGGGGGGGGGGGGTAAAAAAATGTTGACACCTCGACAGGAGGGGGGTGTAAAAAATTTCTCACGCGGAAACCCACCACCCCCCCCCCTATTGTTCAAAAATGATCGCTCCCTTAAGGTCCCATTACTATACAAACTCACAGAGCTGTACTGGAAGTAGAAATGCTCCTCACTGGCTGATTTTACCTGGACTGGCCCTACAGACTGCACCCAGCAGAGCAACGTGTGTTGATCCCCAATCACCCATAAATACCACCGACTGGTCAACCCTATTGTAGCAGTGTGAGACCGCTCTGGGGTAGTTATAGTACTAGTGGGTGGGAGGGGCATAACACAACCTGTGGGTGGGTTCTAGTGTGTGGTAATCACAGCATAGGGCACAAGATGGATGCGCTCTGGCGAGGACAGACCCCCTTTAAGTTGGGAGGATAGTATAGATGTAACATTATACTGTATAGATGTAACATTATACAATTTAAAACATCCATCACTGTTGCACTAAATAAACTTACTGATAACCCTGTTATAGAGAACACGTTTTATCTTTGAAGGTAGCTACCTTGCAGAACCATAAAACTGTAATAGGAGACATAGGTATAGGTAGTTTCATCTAAGTGCAGCCAAAGATGTTATTTCAGTACAAGGGAATCTCTTGGCCTGCTCCGCTAACACTAGGAAGCCTTTGTAGTCTAGCCTTTTCATAGATGAAGTCTCTGAAACCTGTGGATTAAGATAACAGTCTGATTCATTGTAACTGTCTTGTCATATCTGTTTGGCTCTCGTTTTATAACTATGAAGACTCACAATTACTCATTTGAGTCAAGCCATGATAATGTACACCTGAATGAAAAATGTTTCATAACAGTCTGCCGATTCCTTGGAAAATACAATGTATTATTTAATTGGAATTGATTTGTTCAAGGGCAATCAAGGAGAATATATAAAGGAGATGATCCATTACTATAACTTCATGTTAATCTGTAATCATAACACTAGTATCTCTAGTTATTTGTCATCGTCTTTGTGAAAGCCTAATTACACAAGTAGGAATGAATATATGTATACACTGTAGCTGCAATTAAGTTGTTTACTAGACAGTCTGACTGTATACATAGACAAAATGAATAGGATGAGGGTGTATTGTGTGTATAGCTCATGCTAGATACATCATATATAAGGAAATAGCCAGCTTTGCTGTCCAGATTCTAGGCTATAATGTGCAAGTTGGTAAACAATGATTTATTTTTTACCAAATACTACTCCAAAACTCGTGAACCTTTGTCTACACATGTCTATATATGTGACATGCTCTGGGAAATATGACCTTAATGCACCCTGCACTAAGGGCCTTTGTCACATATCGTGCCACATATGACTTTAGATATATGAACAGTGTTCTTGGGGCAGTTACAATTCAAAGCATAGTGTTTCCTGACAAATTCATGGAAAAGGTATGGTTCAGATGTATGATGATGTTATTAGAAAAGTAAATTATATTTCAACATGCATCAATCCCATGCCAGACAAATGTCATTTAGAATGAAATAGCAATATTCACAAAGACAGTACAGAAGGATGCATTTGACAGAAAAGTGGTGCCTTGTCGAGAGGTTATCAAACTCTAATACAGAAGGTTTCTGGGAACTAGAAGTTGGCCGTATCATTCAAATATGATACTTGTGGGGTGCTATTCTGACTTTGGAAAATACAAGGGGCCCTGTCCTCCTAACCCCAGCTGACACCAACTTAGTTGCTTTTGTCAGGATGACTGGCAATAGCTCTGGCCTGACTGCTAGTGAGATATTAAACATATCTTTTATACCATTGCTTGTTTTGGGAATATGAGTCTTGCCGTATTGATTGCCTTTCTTCTTTATCATAATGAAAAATACAATTTCCACACTGTAAAAACGAATCCTGCGTTTTTACCCTTTAATATGCAGTCCCAAGTTTATGAATATCAGATACCTTACACTCAGCTGCAGTTCTTTAATTGGTCGATGCAATGAGACTTCCCTCTTTTTCTGTCTGGAAATAATTGCATATTTGCTATTCCTCTCAGAGGCCCTGTCTTGATAGAATTCCCTGTCAGAGACTGTTACACAGATATTTAGATGATTCCTCCCATCCCTCTGCCCATTCTCTCACTCACAGGATGCTATAAGAAGAATAGAATACATGAAGACTAATATCTTCTTTGCTTTCATAAAGGGAACCATTATAAAGGTGGAGACGCAGAGTAGTGATTGTACATATATCTACATTAGTTTTTCTTTGACTTAATTAACTACATATGAACAGCTGTGCTTGAAGCAATGATCCACACCTGATTTTCCTTCTCAATTGAGAAAGGAAGCCTTGGGGTGGAGAGCAGAAACGTATAAGGTAAATAAATCCCATTTAGAAGCAAAGGATTATCTTACTTTGAGTGACTATTGCAGACATACAGATGTGTTATCCCAGTAGATAAACATTGATGAAGCTGACAAAAGGGACCTTCCTTCAGACAAATGAATTGAATACTGTTTCATATGATTAAATTGGAAAGCTCTGCCTAGAAAAAAAAGAGAATGCACAAGTTCCAATGTACTGGGGTTCATAACAATACTTGGAAACCATATGATAGGTAATAGTTGTTTTCTTGGAGTAATGCATTTATTTTGAAGTTTCTAGTAAAATATAAATGAGCAGCCATGATACACTACCGTAATATGCTGTCTGCTATATCAAAAACATTGATATATAAACATGGAGGAATCGTTTAAATTTCATTGTGATTTAATGATTAAACCATTAATTGAATGTTATCTCATCAAACACAAATTGTCTTCCCACTGATAGAGTGCACATGTCTTAACTTTCCTAATGGTAAGTAAGGCCAAAAAAGGGGAAGATTCTAATCCCTCTTACTTAGAGATACTTACTTTTTACAATAGAACAGTCTGGCTCATGCAGCAAAATAGACTGCTTTAATGTCTAATTATCCACTGATTTATGAAAAATATACCCTGTCATAACTATTCTCTATTCGATGTAACTTACATTATTCAATTCTCACTGTAAATTGTATTTCTATTCCCTCTTTTTTTCCTGGTTAGTCGGTTGCGAATCATTGTATCAGAAGCATCATACGGAATAAATATACTGCTATAAGGTTACATAGACATATTGGGATGCTTGTTGTATCCTGACTGTTTTCTTCCTTCATGCAGATACCAGGAAAACAATATAGAAGCTATCTACCCTCTCCATTGACCCACTCAGTAATGTTTCCCTTTATTTGCTGTAACTGCACTAATCAGCAATACGCTTACAATACCCTTGAAGTGCCTCTCACCTTCTGTCTCTTAATTCGTATACATACCTTCACAGAATCCGTACACATACTCTCACAGAGTTATTTATATTCTAAACATGGTATGTCTCTTCATGATGTAGGCAGCCATCAATCTTCTTCCGAACTGATAATATTACAAATACTTTTGTCCCTGATTTGAGAAGAAAAATATCATAAGTTTAGATGGCTCAGTTGCCATCTGCAAATATTACAACCCAAATCCCTTAATCTGCCATTAACAAGATAAAATACATTGAGCGAAGTGGAATTCAGGAATTATTGCATAAAGTTCCGACTTGCTCCCAGTGCCTTTTATTTGATGAAAAGATTCTGTTTTCAGACATTCACTACGTCTCACCCAACTTCAAACTATACCCTTACACCCTAACCCACCTGCCTATTCCCCGAGCCCACTCAAGCCCCAATCCTCTCAAATCCCCATTACCCATCTCAGGGAACAGCAACACATGGATCACTATCCCCAACAATGGACCTTATCAGGTTTTCTTTTGAGGGATCACATCGCTCTATAGTGGCGACTCAGCAAGAACTTTCAGAGATGGATAGCTCCCTTTTAGCAGCCCTCCCCATCCCCTGCAGCAGCATGTTGTTCTCCCATCTCTCGTCTTTGTTCAGATAATCCATCACACAGAATTTCTCTCTCAAATAAACATCGTACAAAAAACTAAATGATGCCTCCTCTTTGTTCTCCTGCTGCAAAATTCTACAATAACCCGCACAGAAAGACAATGGCTGGTGTGGGAATGCATACACAATTTAGGCAAGAAAATGATGTTTTGGATTGATAGTTGCTGTTGAGAACGTCTTCAACCGTGCTTATTATAAATGAATTGCTTTGGAAGGCCTACCCGACCAGCAGAATACCTTCAGATAGCAACATTATCACTCATGTATGTACATTATGTTTTGAGTTTCCTAGAGGTTTTGTTCTATATGCTTGGCTGTTGTTTAACAAGGAATACATCAAAGTCAAATAGAAATTAGCTCATTATATATGACTACAGCAAGCGACTCACTCAATATTACCTTCATTAGTAATACAGTGTTCTTGTGTAAGCGTAATTATATCTTATATTTCGCTAGGCATTGGAAGTTAACAAAAGGTGCAAAAGCTATATTGCTTAAAACCACTCACTGAGTACTGCATTGTGAACAAAGGAGTCGACATATCAATAGTGATTTACAGGTAACAAGATACTAGTTGCAACTTCGTTTTGATGTACAGTATTCAATGATAAAGGAAAGGCTCAGAAATGGTTTCTTCAACTTAATGCCTCTGAATATCAAAGTAGACTTGTTTGCAGCTAGTCAGTGCTTGTATACAACCCCAAAATATGTCAACTTTGAGCCCAATTTAAAATTTTATAAGTCGAACCTATATAAAATCACCATCTTAAATATGATAATTGGTAATAAGTAGTGGAACAGAGATCAAGTTTAAAACTACCCAATTTCATCTTTTGATTAAAACATGGTCAAACTGAAATTGGCCTTTGTCTTGTAGAAATGAATTGCTACTTTTTATTTTACTTATGTTTAAAGTCAATAGGCCTCACTGTGTAACGCTTGTCTAAGCCACCCACAATTTATATCCGACAGGCTAATCTTTGTAATGGTGGAAATATATGTCATGGTATCATTGTCCCTTTTCGTGTACACCCTGACATCAAATGCCAACGTTTATACTTATGTCAAACGTATAGCCTAGAGGTATTTGCAAATGCTAACCATATCTATACATCTTGCATCTAATGACGTACATAATGGGTATACATTTGCTGTATGTGAGAGACGAGGGGTGGATCATCGATGTGTGGTGATACACCATACCATATCTCCCACCCATATAACTGTAAAAGAGTATGTAGGATTAAGGGAATCTCAGCTCAAGATAAGCCAAAGAAGCTACTTTATTCAGAGAGGAGCTGTACCAAAATGTACACTCCATACTCCATCCTTTGTACTCCTGGAGCACAAGCTATTTGTCTTTAAGGTGCATTTTAATGCAGCAACACCTTAATGTCTTATCGGTTGTATTAAGTACTGTCGATGCGACGTCAGTCACGTTGATAAGAGATACCAGTAGTATAACTGATATACCCTTTTGTCCATAGATTGCATATGCAAACTATGTTTATTCCAATGTCTGTACAAGATGTGTACTAGCTCTGTCCACTTGAGTGTTCTGTGGCTTTGGAACTTGAATACAGAACTGTATTCAAGGACCAAAGCCTCTATTTCTAGTTGGTTTCAGCTGGCACGGGGTCTAAACCTCAAAAGGATTCTTGCCTTTTCTTCCAAAATGCATAATTATTCCGATAGATTACTCCTTTTTTATGGGTGGGTTTTATATTAAACACATTTCACTTATTTACCTTTTTTTTTATATTTCTTTGGTAAAAAATGAAAACTAAAATGGAACGGGAAGCACTGCATGGCTAGCTATTTACCAGAAGTTGTACACTTTTGTCTCTTATTCAGAAATTAGAGAGAGCCAGTTTCCGTTTTCCATTGCAAGAGACGAGCTTTCAAAAACTGCCAAACAGTTCTCCAATGAATAAATAGCCACTCAAAGTACATTTCAGATTAAATTGAGATTATTTTCCTGTCAAATGAAATATCCGTACACCCGACCTTTAGTGAGAAGTCCCCAACACTCTGTCCTAAGTTTTTATAGTGAACAGTGAAGGGATCGTACTTGTACTCAGCTCATAGAGAGCAATGACAACCACAACAGCCTCAATTTAATCCACTTAACCCATTTTTATGGACCCAAGGGACATTGACATTTGTAGGAACTCAATCATATACGATCTTTAACCATCTTCCTTTGCCCTTCTGCTGTTGTGACCATCACAAAATATCAGAGCAACAATTGGTTGTACTCAATAGGGGTGTGACGGGTAAGTGTAACCAATACATCAAAGGTCATGTGATCATGAGTTCTACCCTTCTGGAGAACACAAAATGATAAGAAAAGATATCTGCTAGAATCTCAGTGAACAGGTGTTAGCTTTACCTTTGAGATATAGCAATTGTTCATAATGATGATTATTAATCATCAAGTACACTGCACAGTAGTATAGTATGTATCGGAACGGGACTATAGTTAAGTACTGTTTATTACTCAATCGACATGCAGCCAATCAGAGGCCTCCATTTGGTCACGTGACCGGAAGTGACCTACTTAGGGGATTAGTGGTGACGTCACGTGACCTAGTTAGCCAATCAGAGGCCGCCATTTGGTCACGTGACCGGAAGTGACGTCATATGACCTACTTATGGACCGGAAGTGACGTCATATGACCTACTTAGGGGACCGGAAGTGCCGTCATATGACCTAATTTAGGATCACGTGACCGGAAGTGACCTGATGAGTCACGTGACCGGAAGTGACGTCACATGACCTAATGGCCAACCGGAAGTGAGTGACCTCATTGAGGATCACATGACCGGAAGTGACCTGATTGATCACGTGACCGGAAGAAGAAGTGACGTCACGCGACTTAATGAAGAGATGAGCGTCTTTAAGGGGTCACGCGCTTTATAATGTGATATCTTTTTTTTTGGAGGAGGAGGAGGAGGAGGAGGAGAAGGAGAGGAGGAGGAGGCGAGTCTCTTATTTTTTTCGGTAAACTAATAAAAAACACTACGATATAAGTTTTTTTTTTTTTTCATTTTTTATTGTTTTACGAGCGACTGGAAGTGACTTATTGAACTAGGTAGAAGCGTTCTTTAGAGTGTATAAGGGGGGGGGAGGGGAGGGGAGGGGAGGGAAGGGGAGGGGAGGGGAGGGGGGGGGAGGGGGGCCCCTTTAAGATGCATGGGGAGGGGGGCGCTTTTAGGATGCATGGGGCGGGTGGGGGGGGAGGGGGGGAGGGGGGAGGGGGGCACTCTAGGGGGGTGGGGGGCACTCTAAGGGGCGTTTGTCTCTTTTAAGAAAAAAAGAAAAGAAAAAGATTTCAATCGAGAGACACGCTTCTTCCTCTCGAGAGGAAGAAGCGTGTCTCTTCATTTTTTTTTGTTT
The DNA here is from genome assembly GCA_947462335.1 of Harmothoe impar. NCBI lineage: Eukaryota > Metazoa > Annelida > Polychaeta > Phyllodocida > Polynoidae > Harmothoe > Harmothoe impar. The sequence goes on from OX381707.1 coordinate 23,752,808, forward strand.
ATCACGTGCCTCGATGAGGCGATCAGCTGCGACTGGAGGAAGTGACACTTTAAGAGGGCGCGCGTCTTAATTGTTATGATATTTTTTTTTACTTACTAATAAAGAAGACGTATGAAAATAAAACACAACAATTCACATGTCCGTCGTTCTCGTTGTTTCTTGCTTGATAAAGTTTCTTGCTTAATAAAGTAATATCGCGATGCCGAGGTCAAACTTTCCCATGTCCTCAGTCAACACTCAAAGGAGTTCAAAAGGTGTACCGCCGGCACTGTCAGCTTCATCTTGCCACATTTTCAACACTCGGAAGGCCCACTCAGCGGGACTTCCTCCGTATTCGCATTCTTCAGCGATCTTATCTAACCTCTCAGGCGACAATTTTAAATGGTCCCCCACCTCTTTCCACCTGCTACCTAGACGTCTGCCGAGGGTGCCCAAGTGCTTATGCATCGCGCGCGAGTCGGGGTTTTCGAAATCCAACCCCTGTCTGTGGAGAAGGGACATCCACTGAGCCAACAGTTCCACGCGTCTAATGCGGGTGAAGACGCGACCGAGCTCTCCCCATCTATGACGATGCGGGGTTTCACCCCACCAGACTCGGAACATCGCCGTACACAGCTCCTCCGGTGTCTTGACACTGCGCTCTACTAGAGCATCCATACGGGCGGCGGTAACTTTTAAGCTACTGCCCAACTCTCTCCAACAGCCGCTCAACTCTTTACCTAGTTGACGAAGCAAGGCGTCGCTATAGGCTAACCGCCGCTGTCCTACCTCTCTGTTCTCCCCATCGGTCTGCCTCGCGCGTCTCACGTCGTCAAGCCGCATTAACTTTTTTTCAGGTGGACAAGGCGGTCAAGGCGAGCTTGAAAGTGGAATAGCTTGAGCCATCTCGTCTCGTCTTGGCGGCGGCGGCGGCGGCGGCGGCGGCGGCGGCGGTGGTGGCGGTGGTGGTGGTAGTAGACGTTACTGTGGTCAGAGACGATATGGTTTTTTTCCAACAGAAATCAGAGCTTTTATACAGAGGGAGTTTAATCCCATTTCCAACAGCACTCCAGCTGTCTAGCGACCTGTCCCCATGACGCTTTTTCAGCCGCTCCGCTCCTTAAGAGCTTAGATGACGAGGGGTATGTCATCGCTATCCGTGGAGACCAGCTGAAAACGGTGTTTCTTCCTCATCCATAGCCTTACCTCCTACCCCCTACCTGAGGACGTCTCCCTCCCTCTGACATTCATTGTAACAAACGTCAGAGGTCAGGTGAAAATCGGATTTTTTTCATGCACAGCCTTAGTCAGCTGTCACCCCTCCCTATTGAACTAGCCGGCCGCCGCCTGGCCGGCCCGGTCTACTCACCACGGCAGGAGGTGGTGATTTTTTTTTGTCTTACACTTAAGTCGCTCACCACATGCACACGCCTCTACTCACAGACAGACACGTTCGTCTTAGGGGGGTCCTGCTTCACGCCACACGCCTCCTGTAGTTTTTTTTGTATACACACTCTAAGCTCATCACCGTTAATCCTTTATACAGCTAACGCGCGCTGAATTGCTGAACAGGGTGGTAAGTAGCTTAGCTCATGACAGTGGATCCCTCAAAAAAAGAGGGGAAAGGGATCCAGCTGAAAACATCATACCTTATGTCTTTGTGAATGGCCGCCGGTCAGTCGACGGCAGCAACCGCTTAATCCTTTATACAGCTAATGCGCGTTGAATTGCTGAACAGGGTGGTAAGCGGCTTAGCTCATGACAGTCGATCTCTCAAAAGGGGGGGAAAGGGATCCAGCTGAAAACGTCATGCCTTATGTCTTTTGTTTCTCTTTGTGAATGGCCGCCGGCTAGCCGGCGGCAGCTGAACAGGGTCAGTAAGTAGCTTAGCTCTAGAAGCGAGAAGGCGTATATAAGGGGCCTGGAAACCTCCATTCACTCACTCATTCTTTTGCTGCTCTCTACAGTCACCACCATGAGCAAAAGACAACACCTAGCGCCGTCCAAGAACAAGAAGACTACGCGGAACAGCGCTCGTTTAGCGTCAGTGCCTCCTCTTGCTACTGAAAATGAGACTACCGCCGCAGCCGCTTGGTCTTATCACCCTCCCGCTGTAGCGAGCGCTCGCAGCAGTAGTAGTAGTAGTAGTAGTAGCAGTAGTAGTAGTAGTAGTAGTAGTACTAGTAGTAGTAGTACTGGTAGTAGTACTACTGGTAGTAGTCGTCATGCTAGCGACGTTGTTACACTCGCGACGGTACACGTTGCTGCTAAGCGCGCTGCCGCTGCTACTGCCGCTCCGCCTGCTGCTGCTGCTGCTGCTGCTGCTGGTGATCTTCGTGCTGCGGCTGCTGCGGCTGCTGCTGCTGCACTTGCTACTGCTGCGCCTGCTACGGCTGCGCCTGCTGAGGCTGCTGCGCCTGCTACTGTTGCATCTGCTGCTGCTGCTGCTGCTGCTGCTTCTGCTGCTGCTGCTTCTGCTGCACCTGCTGCTACCGCTACTACTACTGACGACAACGCTCCTGGCACAGCGCAGTACTGGCAACCGGGTTTTTACCTCCCCACTACTGTTGATGACTTTGATGACCTGCCGCACGTTGCACAGCCCCTCTCCTCCACCATTACATCGACCGACGCCCTCGACGCCGCTCGCGCTGAGAGTGACAGCTATTCGGACACTCAGCCCCTAAACCGAGAAGAAGAGGAGGAGGAGGAGGAGCAGCAGCAACAGGGTGAGACAGAGAACGACGCTGACGACGAGGCGTACGAAGAACCCGAAGGGAAAGGGGTGGGCGGTACGTTTTTCGGCTCCCCTCTTCGACCTTTCGACCTCACTTCCACTAGTAGCGCCCCGTCCGGTCCGTGGCGACTGCCCTCACCGCCACCTTACGAGGGCAGCGGCGCTTCATCTTCTACCGCTACACTCAGCACCGACGGCGTGTGGCTGCTCTGTTCCAACAACGAGGCCTCGGATACCACCAGCGCTGACGCTGCTCCTGCTATCGGTTCTGCTGCTGATTCAGCTCACGCTGATGGTGTTACTCTTCCTGCGGGTGTGAAACGTTCTAAGGTGAGTTCCAGAACAACAAGGCCTACTAAGAAGAGAAAAATACAAGAAAAAGAACGAGATGGACGAGAAGAAGCAGAGGAAACCTTCTCCCGTCTTCTCGGGTTAGAGTTCTGCTTAGACGGAGCTTTGACGCTGGAGATCTGGGAGGACGTGGCTAGACTGTCTAGGAGGCCGCGCTACACAAAAGACAGCCAGGTGAAAGAGGCGTCTCTGACCAGAAGCAAGCGAGTGCACTTCACGGCCGACGCGCTGCGCGAGCTAATAGCACGCATCGCCGATATCCGCGCAGTGGTGCGCATACGCGACACAGCGGCCGCGCAAGGAAGACCTAATCACACCCCCTGGTTCGCAGTGCTGGATGAGGAGGGCGAAGTGTACGCAGCTGTGAGCTACTACAGCGGTAAGAACCTCGTCCACGTGCGCAAGTACGAAGGTCCTGACAAAAAACCCACACAGCAGGGGGTGACGCTGTCCGCCAGAGCGCTCAAAGAGTTGGATGACAAAACAGAGATTATTCTCAAATATCTCGGTATAGATTAGGAATGAGAGACGCTCAACGCTCACGCGCGCACACACACAGCGTTTGACGTACGCTGTATGAGACAGACAGACGGATACACAGACAGCAGACAGATAGATAGATAGATAGATAGACAATAGATTGATAGATAGATAGATAGACAGATAGATTGATAGATAGATAGATAGTTAGATGGCTAAGTAGTTGGTAACTGAGTGAAAAAAACATGACACAGTACGTATGCGAAAAGTGTTTCAAAATGTTTAAAAGACCGTACAACCACGAGAGACACATAGAAAATTGTAGAGTAGTACCTAAGTTTTGCCCTCTATGCGGCGAAGGCGATTGCCGAAAGATCGCCTGTCGACGCGAATCTCTGGACGGGGTGACCGTCCCTCCGCGCATATGTGCTGTACCGAACGGGGAGGAAACGTTCACGGCGAATTGGCCTGCGATACAAACGGGCGTCAGGATGCACGGGACTCGCGTGAGTGTAACAAACTTCAGGCTACCAACCGGCGAGTTGAGTGACGCTGTAGATACTATGCGTCGCATTCACTTGACACAAAGATTCAGATACAAAGTGGGTTTCTCGGTAGGCTTACTCTTACAACACAGAGAAGACAAGAGCAAACTGCGCTACTTTCACGCCTCCCAGAACAACGCAACTCTCATACAACCGCTCCCTACTATAACTAATTCAGAAACTTTGGAAGAGCTCCTCTCAAAGATGGAAAACACCGTCGCTTGCGAGGAAGTACGGAAACTTTGCGACGCTGACACCAAGTGGCACCAATTTGAACATTTGCGTTTACATGGGACCGGGGGAATTCCCCATAGGCGGTAGGATCACTCAGGCCGGTCGAGTTGGAAAGAGAAGCGGCGTGTTAGATTTTCCCAACAAGGACAACCTCTGCATCTTCCGCTGCATTTCCTTTCACTTATACAACACCAGCAAGCGCGCTTCAGATTTGTTACGTCAGTTCTGTCCCGCTGCCACACCTGAATCCTTTCCGGGTCTGAACATCCGCGACTTACCCGCGTTAGAGAACTTGTTTGACGTACAAATAGCAGTTTACACCGCGTCGCGTCAAGTGCCGGGGCGGAAGTTGAGAAGACGCGTTACTCTGATCAGACCGCCTTCCAGAACTCTGGCCGCCCGAGGTAAAGTCAACCTACACCTGACGGCGAAAGGCGGTTTGCACGTCTCTCTCGTCACGGACTTCAACGCGTACGCGGGCATATACGAATGTTGCAAGTGTAAGGCGGTGTTCACCACCGAGTTCTTGCTGAAGAGACACAGGAACTAGCTTTCCTCTTGCCGACAAGTCAAGTTGCGCTACGTAGGTGGCATCTACCAAAATTCGAGAACGATTTTCGAAGCGCTAGCAGACTTCTCCATTTTTCCCCCCGACGGACATTCCGGAATCTACCCTTACAAGATCGCCTTCGATTTCGAGGCTTTCTTCAGACCGTGCAAAGAACCGTCGACGGAACACGTGTCCCTGCTGTGGGATCACGTCCCTTTGTCGGCTAGCGTCGCATCCGACTTTCCTGGGTGGGAGGGGCCCGTCTGCTTCGTCAGAGAATCCGACGCAGATTCCGACCCCTTGTTGGACCGAGTTTTAAATCACATAAACGAGAACGCCAAAGTCATCGGGGAAGCTGTGCTAGAACTTTACCGACCGACCTTAGCGAAGTTAGATGCGGCGATAGGTGAAGCTCTCCTGCTGGAGGAGGCGACGTTCACCCCTTCTCCAGGCGGCTTCGCTGCGGCTCAGACCAGACACCCGTTAGTTCAACTGAAGAAGCGTCTTCTGAGATACATCCGTCAAGCTCCATCCAGTCGTGGGCTTCAACTCGGGGCGTTACGACTTGAACCTGATCAAAATACGCCTTCACTCGTTCTTTGCCTCCGGAGACCGAAGAAACCAAGAATTCAGCGTCATAAAGAGAAGCAATCAATACTTGGCGGTTTACACACAGCACACGGTTTTCTTGGACGTAGTCAACTATTTGGCACCCGGTTACAACTACGCGACCTATTTGCGAGCTTTCACCAGGAACGAAGAGAAAGGTCACTTTCCTTACGAATGGATGACGTCTACCAGGAAACTGGCAAACAGAACGCTGCCGCCGAGATCGGCTTTTGACAGCGAGCTGACGGGCGTCAAAATGTCCGAATCCGACTACGCCGCATGTCAGAAAGTTTGGTCCGACGAGAAGATGCAGACTATGGAAGATTACTTGATCCACTACAACAACAAAGACGTCAAACCTTTCATAGAAGCTCTGAAAAATCACGCTAAATTTTTCCAAGATCGCGGCATTGACATGTTGAAAGACGGAGTTTCTCTCGCCGGTTTGACTTTACGGTTCCTCTTCCAAAACCTAGAAGACGCGTTCACAACGTTCCCCCAGTTCGACGCCGTCCTCCACGCTCTGATCAAAGAAAATCTAGTCGGCGGTCCTTCCATCATCTTCCATAGATTTCACGAGAAGGGCACCACGCGCATAAGGGAGCACAAGTACGGCGAAGAAGCGAGACCGTGCCAACACATCCTAGGACTAGACGCTAACTCTCTGTACTTGCGCTGCATGAGCGAAGCGCACTGCACGGGCTATTACGCGGTGAGACGGCCTGAGACCGAGTTCAAGCCCGAAATTAGGCAAAGAAACTCTCACAGCGCTTTGGAGTGGTTACGCTTCGTAGAGCACGACCGCGACGTGAAACTGCGCCACGCTTTGAACGGCGGCGAGATGGTTGTAGGCTGTCGGAGAATTCGCGTGGACGGGTTTCACGCGGCCTCTAATACGGTTTTCCAGTTTCACGGGTGTTGGTTCCACGCTCACGAGTGCATACCGTCGCACCGATATCAGTGCGCTTCACTGAGAGAGGAGAGACGCGACAGAACGACTAGAGTAAGCGCTTACTTGAAAGCGCTAGGTCACAAGCTGGTCGTCGTGTGGGAGTGCAAATGGCGAGAGATGAAGCGTCGAGATGAGCGGGTCAAGGTCTCCCAACACCGCTGGAAGGTTGACGCTTTGAAAGTGTCTCGAAACGCGATGAGCGAGAGCGACATCCTTTCCGCTGTGAAAGAGGAGAAAATGTTCGGTTTAGTTCAAGTGGACATCACTACGCCGCCTCACCTACGAGACTACTTCGAAGAAATGACCCCCGTTTTCAAGAACGCGACCGTTTCAAAATCGGACATAGGACCTCACATGTCAGACTTTGCGCAGGAAGAAAAGCTGTTGAACACGCCTCAGAGATGTCTGATAGGGAGTTACCACGGAAAAAATATTCTCTTGGGAACGCCACTTCTCAAGTGGTATTTAGAGCACGGTTTGATAGTCACCAAAGTGCAGCTGGTGGTAGAATACCTACCTAAACGCTCCTTTGCCGGTTTCGCGGACGAAGTAACGGCGGCGCGAAGACGTGGAGACGTGAACGAGAACGAGAAAATTCTGTCAGACTGTTACAAGTTAATGGGAAACGCTACGTACGGTAAAACAATCTGCAACAAAGAAAAACACACGGCGGTGAGATACACTGACAGTCGGAAGTTCGAACTATTGGCCAATTCGTGGCGCTTCAAAAAGGCGTCCGAGTTGAGTTCCGATCTGTTTGAAGTCGAACTACAACCGAAAACAGTCAAGAACAACCTCCCTATTCAAATAGGGTTCATGGTATACCAGTACGCGAAGTTGAAAATGTTAGAGTTCACATACGACTTCTTGGATAGATTCGTCGATCGGCGCGATTATGCCCTTTGTCAAATGGACACCGACAGTCTTTACATGGCTCTCAGCGGTGACACGTTGGATGACCTAGTCAAACCTCGCCTGAGAGAGACGTACTTCAGAGAGAAACGAAAGTGGCTTCCGACAGCGGTGTGCGACGATCACTTAGAGCTTTTCGTGAAGACAAAGACGGAAAGAGTGCGAGAATGGTGTCCGCCGCCCGGCGGATGTTGTGAAAGACGGTACCTTCACGATCTGAGAACTTCGGGGCTCATGAAAGCGGAGTGGGAAGGTGACGGGATCCTAAGTCTCAACCCTAAGACTTACATTTGCTACGATCGAGTCAGCGACACGGGTGAAAGAAAATCCCAAAAATGGAGTGCAAAAGGCGTACAGAAGAAACAAAACCCTCAGGAACCAGACGCCTTCTTGGATGTTCTTCGCCAACGAAAAACTCTCATTGCTGTAAATAGAAATTTCAAAGTGGTGCGAAACAAAATGGTCACCTACACCATAGAGAAAGACGGCGTGCGCTACTTGTATTATAAGCGTCGCGTGCATTCTGACGGTGTGATAGACTGGTGACAAAATGAGAAATTCTCCCACCAAGGGGCATTTTAGAGTACAAACAGGCAAGATCATTTTTTGGGGTAATTTGGGTGTGCTGAATCTGAATATCACACTTGCCAAGCTCAAAAATGGCTGCTTCTATATTAAAACTTCAAAATGAAAATGGCTACCATTAATTTTTGAGCAAACCTACCAAACCTATGTTATTTATCATTCCTTGTCATGTAATACATCAAAATGAAGGGATTTTAGAGACCAGACTGTCTGAGACACCTGCCAAGCTGGAAAATCATTTCCTGAGAGTCTCAGAACCAAAAATTCAAAATTGCTGCCACAGTTTTTTGAGAATACCCCAAAAATGCATTATTTGTCATTCCTTGTCATGTTGTACCTCAAATGAAAGAGATTTGCAAGCATAGTCCACTCTAGGCCATTGCCAAGATAAACAGGGATTTTGCAACATGAAACCCCTCCCCAAAAAACAAAATGGCCACTAGTAATTTTTTAGAACAGTTCATTTCAGCCCATTTCCAAGGAAGACGGACGTGTTTTTAAAAATTAAAACCTAAAAAAGGGCAACTCTGTTAGCCTGCCACCCCACCCACCTTCCATCAACATGTCAATAATTGTTTGCACACCCTTTTATGTATACAGCCTGCAACCCCACCCACCTTCCATCAATGTGTCAATAATTGTTTGCACACCCTTTCATGTATATTGTAAAACCCCACATATAAGACTCATCTATTTTGGCATTTTTTATTGCTATAAGCCAAATTCTTTTTCTCAAAATTAGGGTTCTAATTATAGGTGGGGTTTTATTATATCATATTAAAGAGAAAATCATTTTAAACCAGTAGTTATGCAGTCCTTTTCACTGAAAACATATGGCTTTTGGTCCAGCTAGGAGGCACATCCCATCATGATGCCACTAAATACTATGTACAAGGGTAGATATTAGTATCTTTCTGCTGTGGACCAACATTGCATATAGCCCAAAAGGTCTATGGGACCACACAAGTGTAACTATTTAGGGATAAGTAGTGACTGTCCTCACTCAAAACCGTCTTTTCTGATTGGAAGCCCTCCCCAGAATCAAGTACCTAGAACATCTGCACCCAATACCAAGTTGTTGGGATTCAATTCCAAGTCCTAGGAGCCAGATAGATATCTATGCATGTTATCTTGAGGAAGTTTAGGGGATCTGTTATCTAGTCCTGGGGACCTGATATTGGGTCTTAGGGATCTCCATTTCAAAGGAGACCTCCTCCAGCAACACTAACCTCTCTTTGAGGGTTGTCAATCTTCCATCCAGATCATCCATCCTTTCCTTACCCCACCCCTCTTATTATTCCAGGGGTTTAACCCCTCTCACTGTGCCTTTACTCCTCTTCCCAAGGCTCCCAGCTTTCCTCCGTAGGGTCCTGACCTTCTTCAGGTTTTCAATCTCTCCCGCCTCAGCTCTAAATGCTCCTCCCAGGGCTTCTAGCCCTCTTCCTGGGCCCCATCCCCTCATCTTCTGGGGCTTCCACCCAACCTTTCTGGGCTTCCAGCCCTCCCTTTGGCATCTTTTTCAACTAAATTTCCTCTTTTCTTCCCCAAGCCCCTGCCTTGTATCTCATTGCTTCTCTGTACAATGATCTCATACTGCTTATTCCCTCCCACTGCTCTATTCCTCTCCATTGCCATTCTCCTGCCTCCTCCCAACACTTTCTCCCCCTTCCCTTTACCTCACCCTTTCCCACCTAACTCCCATTTACTTCCCCCCTATATGTCCAACTAATTGCTGCAGGGCAGAACACGGAGGCAAAGTGGGGGGATAAGAGGAGGAGGTAGGGCTGAGTGCATTTCACAGGGGTGGAGAGGATACTGGTTGGTAGAGGCCATATATATATATAGTCTTGGCGACAGAATAATACAGGGGTAGGGCAGGGCTTGACTGGGAGGATAGGATATGGGAGAGGGCAGGGAAGTGGACAACAGAAGGGTATCTGGGAAGGGATATAGGGGAGAAGAAGAAAATCACAGGGAAGTTGGATGATAGAGGTATGGATATGGGAGGGTATGGAATGTATCAAGGTTTGCTAGGAAGGGGATATTAGAGGTCTGTGGTAGGGCAGAGACCACATGTCACTTCCACCTCACGATGTCACCCTATCCCTATCCTAATTATAACTACCTCCATCTTCAACACATAAAAGTCCTGGCTTGATAATGTAAGGGAGAGATTGGGATCCTGGATGGAAGATCTGAAACCCTGGAGTATGAGATTGTATGAAGTGCTAGAGAACAGGTGAACCCCAATGAGATGGAATGGAATGACAGAGAATGATGCTCTAGATGAGGAATAATGAAGGCTCAAGGAGAGGTCAGGGTTGCTGAAGGAGGTCTCTTATGAAATGAATATGAGATCCTTAGGACTTGGTATCACTTCCCAAGGACTAGAGGTCCCATTCCCTAGACTTTCTCACAATTACATGAAAATCTTTTGCTGCAGTTAAATGATAATCTAGGGCCCTATAGCATGTAGAAATCACAAGTCCCTGTAAGTTCCAAACAAGATACTATGTTATAGCTCCTGATGCATATATATCTTAACAAGGACTTCCAAGCCAGCATTGCTTAGTGAGACCCATGTGAGACCCATTACTTGGGCAAGCTGATTTGCCCATTATGGGTTTTGGTCTTTTTTGTTCAGGGCTAGAGGTGGGAGCCCAGATCGGCTGATTCAAAGTGCCCAGCTCAAGCTGTTAAATAAAATCAATCAATCAATCAATCAAGCCCAGAATTATTCCACTTTAGCACACACTATTAGTATCTATAATGTATTTTCATGAAAAAGTTTTCCTGGGTTGGCCCATTTGGGCTCCCACTTTTAGCCCTGGACAAAAAGGACCATAGCTCAGATATGGGCTAACCCAGCTGGCCCAAGGGCCCCAGGGACTAGTGCTGACTGGGTTGGATCTTGAGAATTTGCCATAAGGTACTAAGGATTTGATTGTGGGGTGGGCCCCGATCAGAATGGAAGTATGTGGGGGGAACAATCACTTTCCATAAATAGCCACACTAGTGTCCATTCATTGGGCTACTTGTTCGGCTAGCCAACAGCTGGTTAAGTGTTACAAAGGTCCCTGTTTATCTTGGTAATGGACTAGAATGGACTAGGCTTGCAAATCTCTTTCATTTGAGGTATAACATGACAAGGAGTGATGAATAATGCATTTTTGGGGTTTTCTCAAAAAACTGTGGCAGCCATTTTGAATTTTTGGCTTTAAGACTCTCAGGAAAAGATTTTCCAGCTTGGCAGGTGTCTCAGATAGTCTGGTCTCTAAAATCCCTTCATTTTGATGTATTACATGACCAGGAATAATAAATAACTTAGGTTTCATAGGTTTTCTAAAAAAATAATGGCAGCCATTTTGTTTTTTAGTTTTCACATTGAAGGAGCCATTTTTGAGCTTGGCAAGTGTGATATTCGGATTCAGCACACCCAAATTGCCCCAAAAAGTGATCTTGCATGTTTGTACTCTAAAATGCCCCTTGGGGGGATTAAAATGATATTTGTGAAGATTTTGCCCAGTCTATGACAACGAGTCCTTTAGAGATATGAAAAAAAAAAAAATAAGCGTGTGCATCTTTTCAAAATAGAGTGTTTATCAAGATTGAAAAAAAAGAAATAAAAAAATAAAATAAAATATTGTTGTGTTTTTATTTTCATACGTCTTCTTTTACTAGTAAGTCGCGCAGTCTCTTAAAGCGTCACTCATGTGACGACGTCGCTTCCAGTCACGTGATCCTAAAGACCCTCACTTCCTAAACAAAAAACTTCTTCTTCTTCTTCCGGTCACGTGATCAATCAGGTCACTTCCGGTCACTCACTTCCGGTTGGCCATAAGGTCATGTGACGTCACTTCCGGTCACGTGACTCATCAGGTCACTTCCGGTCACGTGATCCTAAATTAGGTCATATGACGTCACTTCCGGTCCCCTAAGTAGGTCATATGACGTCACTTCCGGTCCACAAGTAGGTCATATGACGTCACTTCCAGTCACGTGACCAAATGGCGGCCTCTGATTGGCTAACTAGGTCACGTGACGTCACCACTAATCCCCTAAGTAGGTCACTTCCGGTCACATGACCAAATGGAGGCCTCTGATTGGCTGCATGTCGATTGAGTAATAAACAGTACTTAACTATAGTCCCGTTCCGATACATACTATACTAATCTGCACTTTATAGGCAAAGTGAAACAAGTTATTATTGGGAAGAGTTTGCATACAGTGTATGTCCTCGAAATACCATTTGATGGGCATATTCGTTGAACATTATCAACTAGCTGTAACCGTATTTATTAAAGATATTACTGTGTTTGATTTTATTATCAGCTTATGAGCTATAACGTCTTGTGAATTTCTTTAAGAATGCAAAAAAATGATACCTTGAATGGTGTTTTGTTTGGAAAGGAATACGTATTAACGTGCTAAACGTCAACGACTGTATAATCATCATGATAAAAATATTTAAACAATAATTATTGTGATTTATTAGAATTTATATATGTTACTCAAAGAATGATCGGGGACACCGAAATCAAATACTTGTTGATCGTTATATGTGGACTTGCTTATCACAATAAATCTAGATGAGAATAGAGTTTTCTTGAAATGAAACAAATATTGAATATTATTTGACTAGTCACTTTTAAAAGTGTTCATATTTTTCTCGTTTATCTTTGTAGTGCTAGCATATGAATATATACTTTAACTTAAAAGATCCTAATTGCCTAATATGGCAACGTGAAAACTTTTATAATTCAACATATCCATAGCTGCTGCACCTAATGACCTTCATGACCACCCTACTACAGAGAAGATGTATTATCTTGATGTATTATCAAGATGCCTTACAGAACCATAGAACTATAATATGATATAAAGCATTAGGTGCTTTTATCTTGCTACAGCCAAAGAAGTTCCTTTAGTATAAGAGGAGCTCCCCTCCCTGTACCACCAATACTAGGGAGCCTTTTGTCATATAGCCTTTTCATAGAAAAGTTAGATGACTTCTGCGACACCTTTTTTTATGGATTGTACTAATATTATAGCTGAAGGATTGTGTCTTTTTTTAAGTCTGTGTTCTGTCCCTCCGAAGACTTACTAGAACTCATCAAAGAGTCAAGTCATGGTAATTACACACCTCAATTGTAGTTTATAAAATCGCAATTGCTCATTCTAATTGATTATTGTTTTACAATAGTTTGCACTTTTTTTCTTGGAGAATTCAATATATGTTATTCTTAATGTCTAGGGAATCCTTTCATATTCATTAAGAAATTGTAGTCGCATGAATCCATCTATTCTTTTACTCATAGTGTGGGAACATTCACAAATGACGTCACCTTTTTTAGGGCCATTTTCAGGTCCCCCCCCCCACCCCCTTGTCACCTTTTGTCACTTACCAGCACTACCCCCCCTAAGAAAGACGTCACTAATTTTCAAGACCCCCCCCACCAGCTAACCCTCTGAATGCACAGTCTTACACGGTTCAAATTAATATAGACATGACGGTACAATCTAATCATTTATAAATGTACATACTAAAAATGGTGCAAATGGCGATCTATTTGACCAGGTTACATTTTCTGACCAGTCGACATATTCAACAGGCAACCTCAGAGTACCCCCAAATTTGAAGCTTTCATTGTCCTCGATACATACCCTATTTCCTCGTGTAAAATCCGGGGCCCGTGTATAAACCTGCCCCATGTATAAGCCATGGGAAAACATGACCTAGTGTTGTACAAGCCGGGCCCCATGTATAACCCTGCGGGTTGTAATGTCTATTCAATAAAAATCATATTTTAGGCCATAACTCCGCTTCTACTTGGAGGATTCACATAATTCTTTCAGCTATGTAAACCATATCGACCTTATCAATGTGTAAAACCATTTAGAAGAGAAATAAAGCCTAAATTGGTAAGCAAATTATTGAAAATATGGAAATAATTATATCGGAATAGTATTTTTCTAGCTATAGAAATATAAGCCCGCCCCGTGTATAAGCCTGCTCCATGTATAAGCCTGGTGAGTTTTCCACTTGGTACTTGTATAAGCCCTGGCTTATACACAGGGAAATGCGGTAGTTGTGTAGTGCTACATTAAATTACTTTCACTGTATATGAGTTGAAGCACAAGTGCTGGTCGAACGCACCGGTCAAATATGTCACTAGGTCAAATACGTCACCATTTGTTCCTGTATCACTTTTGTGAGACAAAGTCATATTTGTCCAGTAGTAGCATATACTTATTACATTGAGGACTGGTACTAGTCTAAGTCACTTTCTGCACTGCGTGACAATGGCCAATTAGTTGCCATTCCAGCTAGATAGCATAGATACTGTTACATTGACATCAATTTTAATTCTGATAAGCACAATATCAAGGGGATTCCCTTATCCTAATTAGCCATTTTCTAATCCTAATTAGTCAATTCTTATCCATGCTTCATATTGTTATTTTTATTCATAAATATGTCTGGACTTAAAAAGGTGATGTCACACAGCTCCTTGGACGCCCCACCCCCATGTCACTTTTCGTCACTAAACCCAAAGACCCACCCACCCCCTAGCAGGTGACGTCATTTGTGAACGTTCCCTGTACAGTTTGTTGTCAGTAAAGGACAACACTATCCAACAGGGGTCTCACAGTCTGTGTGTGTCTTTGTGAAAGCCAAACTATATAAGTAAGGATGAATAGACACTAGAGACACATGTTTACCACAATGTATGTATAACTATGAATAGGATGAAGGGTTCATTGTCTGTACAGCACAGTCTCTATATTATATTCCATATAAGGAAATAGCCAGATTCATTGTCAAAGCTTACTAGATTCTAGGCTGGCAAATGGTAAACAGTCACATATTCGTATACATAATATGTGAGTTGCCGTGCATGGCAAACAGTGATTCTTCTTTTTACAATATTCAATAGCAGTTAAAATCCAATTTAAATATGATCCAATATAGGATAAATATTAGTTGAAATTTAACGTTATCCACATATTTTATAGACTGTACAGAAGGAGGCATGTAACAGAATAGCTATGCCATATTGAGAGGTTATGGAGTTTGCCCTGAATCATTCAGCTATCTTAACAAATATATTGTTATTTTGACATTGAAGATGACAAAAGGCCCTTTGCTCTTAACCACAGCTGACCAAAATGTGGTCTGCTTTTTCTGGAAGCACTAGCAACACCCATGCACTAATTGCTGGCGTGGTATTAGACACATTACATGGATCATTGATTGTATTAGTGATATGAGCTGTGCATGAATGAATTGCCTTTCTTCGATATCATATAAGAGCACAATTTCCAAACTGTATATATCGGGATCCTCCGTTTTTACCCTTTAATATGCCTGTCCCAGTTTATACACAGCTGCAGTTTACACACAGCTGCAGTTATTTAAATGATAGATGGATTAGGGGCCCTGTCCTTAATAGAATTCCCAGAGAAAAGGTATAAGATTGTTTTACAGATGCCAAGGTCACAATTCCCCCGTGTCTACCTACTCACTCCAACAAGTTCATACAAAAATGATGATACGAGAAAAGCCACATTGCCCTAACTCTCCCCAAGTATAGCAAATGCATAGGGTATTTATCGTTTCTTACTTAATTAACGTCATACGAACAGCTGCGTCTGAAGCAATACTTTGCAGCTGATTTTTCATCAGGGACTTAACTTTAGAAGGGAACCCCGTGGATTGAAAGCAAAAGGGTATAGCATAGAGAATCCTATTTGGAGGCAAGGAATTATATTACCCCATGTACTGCTGGCAAACAGATGCGCCAATCTGATGATGAGCCTTGAAAAAAAAATATCATGAAAAAAGCTTTTATTCAGAGGTATGGACTAGATACTGATTACAATATCTGAAGTGTAAAATCTTTTAAACAGTTCCAATGCAGCAATGTTCAGTGGGGTTTATAAAAAATGATTGGATAACATAAAACATGTAATAGTTGTTTTCAAGACCGTCTGACGTACACTGAAAATCTATAGGTTAAAAGGGTTAGTCAGTACAGACTAACCTAGGTTGGTCATATGAGTGTTAGTCACAATGGCAAAGTTATATTAAAAAATGACCGAGGGGTCAGTCAGTTGTGGCTAACCTAGGTTCATCATTGGTGTGTTGTATTTGTATACCGCTAGAGGGTGCCACCTGTGATGACCACTCAGTGGCTCCCCCTGGAAATAAAAAGACTAAGGTGGGTTGGTCAGTAGTGACCAACCTGACAATAATAACTAATCTATGTTGGGCGTATAGGGATCCAAAAAATGACTAACTAGGTTAGGCACTATAGTGACTAAGAGGTTGGGCGTATAGGGATCCTAGGAATATCAGTGTATAGACTCTCTTTTGTGATCCACTATATTCAGTTCCCCCATTATACTGTTTCCTTATATGGACACAGAGGAGTTAAAATTGCATGGCAATTGAATGAATGAACCATCAATTCAATCAAATATATCAATGTTAACCTTCATGTATACGTAAACACATATTTACCAAAGGTTCCCTGAATTATTTTCAAAAGGAACCAGCCTTCTATGGTGACCAGAAAGCAACAATACTATACACTGCATTAATCCCTTGGAGTACACGTTCCTGGCAGTATGTAAAGTCTCCGTTCATTTTGTGTTCTCTTGGAGAGCGGGACCATCATATCCCTCTATGATGTATTTGCAGTAGCTCTATGCTGCAACCTTTGATTGCTGTGGAACTTTGGGAACGTCACATTACCAGTGGGCTAAAGGGAAGATGATTGAGGGCATTCAGTACTGATCTGGTAATGTTCCTCTGGGTCCTTAGGCTCATCTCCATGAGGCAGGTGGAATTGGTATATATAGGCCTATTTATATGTAGCACTACACTAAAAGTAATCTCAGATCTCTGATGGTACAAGTGTGTTAGGTGATTCAATTGGTAACTCTCTTAAGCTGGTTTGTGTGGTTCCTTTGCCCTTGCAGGATGATACTATCTCTCTGGCTGTTGAGAATAGGGTCGAAAAGTATTGCGTAAAAGTTTAGGTTATAGGATTCTCAGGAGTTTTGCACGAGGTGAACATAGTATATGGGACTTTACTGTAGCTGTGTAGCTACTCCCTGTAACATGTTTTTGTGAACTGCTCATGATGCGAAAACCAAGGAGGTAATCACTACACAGGTATCTGATGAGGCGATTGGCCTCCTGCAGCCATGACCAGTAACTACTGAGGGACAGGGGTATTAGTAGCCGCCGTGCATTAGCCCCTGCACTGAAAACCCAGAGGAAGGTTCCTAGTCATTATGACGACCTAGGTTGTCATAATGACTAAAGAAAAGTGCTCTGGTGTATGAATATAGTCTCTAATTAGTTCACCCCCTAACCAGAGGCATCCCTTTCACATATATTGTCAAAATGACGACCCTGAGGTTTTCAGTGTGTGGCTCTGATGTTCCTGGCCCATAGCCTTCTGTACAACCTCATCAGTAATCCTAAGTCTACACGTGTGCTAATCAGTAATACTCTTTACTATCATTGATACCCCTCAACCCTGCCTCCTAATCCCATCCTAATCCAGATATAATAATGCTAAGAAACCTTTACGTTGGTCATTCCGACCATTTCTGAGTTGATAAACGCATGTCTCTGATAGTTATGATGGCCTTAAATTCCATCCTATTATAGATATAATGATTCTAAGAAAGATTTGGCTATTCTGATCATTAATGAGTTGATCAACGTATGTCTCTAGAATTATGATAGCCTTAAAGCCAATCTTTCAAATAAATGATTTTAAGGCATATTCTACTCTGATTTGATAAGGAAGGGGCAGGTTTAGTGTCTAGATCCCTGCAGCCCACAGACAACATTGATCATCAAACAGCACAACCAGGAATCAATTTCCAGGTTAGCTTTTCTGATGTCACTTACAAGTTATACAGTAGAAGTAGGGGGAAGTTGAATCCATGCATTATTGCCTAAACTCTTTCCCTATGTGCTCTTTTTTTAGAGGGATTAAAATATTGATTTACTTATAGTATTATAACTATATATTACTTATATCAATTATAGGCTACTACCTTGTAAGTAGTCCTGCTGCTTAAGCTAAATACCCTTGCACCCTTATACACTGTCCTCATCTCTCAGCCCGCTTAAGTGTCCATCCTCTCCAAATCCAATCACCTATCTCATGGAGCACTAACACATGAATCATCAAACACAACAACAACAGGCCTTATCAGGTTTTCTTATGAGGGATCATATTGCTCTATAGTGGCGACTCAGCAAGAACTCTTTCTTTCAGAGATGGATAGCACCCTTTTAGCAGCCTTCCCCTGCTGCTGCATGTTGTTCTCCCATCCTTTGTCTCCATTCAGGAAATCCATCATGCTGAACTTCTTTCTCAAATAACCACCCTACAAAACACAAAATGATGCCTTCCCTTTGTACTCCCGGAGCATGTCCTACAAAAACTCCCACAGAAAGACAAGGCCTGGTGTCGACCCTAAATGAATGATTATGGGAAATCATGAAAATTTTGGGGTACTGCTGTTTTTGAAGAGTGGTGTTGGTGTGAGTGAATTTTTCAACTCTGCTTATAATCACAATTGGAAAACCCACTTAAAATCGGTTTAAGCAGCAACATACTTTCAAGTAGCAACATTATTACACATAATTTGAGCTCTTGGAATACATAAATACTAACCAGATTGTAGATATTAGTAAATCAGATGAGTTTTGTGTATACATACATTATCATAACATAATTTGTGGGGCATTGGAGGTTAAGTCTAGATTTGTGCCTTTATCTGTGTATGCATTGATCACAGTTGCTCTTGGCTTATTAAGTGTAAATGATAAGCAACTAACCCACCGTTCACCTGTTATCTAGACGAGGTAAATGGGGTCCTGAATGAATTCTGCCAATATACACATACTGCTTCTATTTTTTTTTTTTTTTAATTTGACACACCTGTGTTTGTAATTTGCCTTGCCAATAGCTGCTGTACCTTAATTGAACCTTGCCTCTTTTTGACTTTGAAGATGATTGTGTCTTTGCCTTTCCTTTCAGAGCCTCTGTCTCAACACAACTCTCAGACCATCTACACATTCACTTTCTTGTACTTGTAAGCGGGATGACAAACAAAAAGGCCCAATTGTCCTATCTTGCCTGTCAGAAAGGGATACATCATAAGCCGAAGATGCAAGGAAGCAGAGCAGTCCCTACTATCAAGAGGCTAATAGATTAGCCATAACAAATCCATTAGGGTTTGTTTTATCTGACTTAATTAACTTCCATATAGAAAACATAGCTTGAAGCATTAATCAAGGGCTGTAACAGCGTGTTGGATATTAACTTCAGAAGGGTAGCCCAGAAGCAAAAAACAGAAATATATTTGATAAACAAATAGCATTCAGGGGCAAAGGATTTTCTTTTACTTTGAATGATTACTACACATATGCACCATCCCATCAGATACATTTTAATGAAACTCACATTATGGGGAAATAGACATTGTGAGGCTCAAAGGCGAGAGTAATGACTATCGTTCCATAGCAAACAGTGATGCAAGATGAGAAGAAGGTTACACAGAGGAAAATGTGAGAGTCACCTGGACTCACATGCCATAGTCAGACCCATGTCGCCAAAACCACCGTCATGTGAGAGTCTGGCTGACTTTGACTGTAGAGAGAGTCCAGCACTGCCTGACTTTCATTAGAATGAGAGCTCAGCATTGCCCGACTTTCGCCTTTCCACGGTCCAGCACTGGCTGACTCTCATTATGATGAAAGTCAGACAGTGCAGGACTCTCATTGTGATGAAAGTCAGGCAGTGCTGGACTTTCACTGCAGTCAAAGTCAGGCAATGCTGGACTCTCATGTACGAAAGTTCAGCACTGCCAGACTTTCATACTCAAGGGTAGTCTGGCAATGCTGGACTGTACCTAGAGCAAGAGTCTAGTGATGCTAGACTCTGGCTATCAAGAGTCAAGCCAAGCTGGACTCACATATGGATGTGAGTCTAGTAATGCTTGACTTTGGCCTCAATGAAAGTCAGGCATAGCTGGAATCTCTTCTGTACAGCATTGCTAGTTGCTTTTTTGCATTGGGGAATGATCTTTTTAAATATATATTTTACCTCTCTAACATCTGTAAAAATAAATCCCATACAAAATAGTTATGCTTTCCTGAATAGGAAAGGGTGTGCAATCACAGACCAACAGTTATT
Source organism: Harmothoe impar (assembly GCA_947462335.1). Classification (NCBI taxonomy): domain Eukaryota; kingdom Metazoa; phylum Annelida; class Polychaeta; order Phyllodocida; family Polynoidae; genus Harmothoe; species Harmothoe impar. The sequence continues at coordinate 23,772,972 of OX381707.1, forward strand.
TGTGACAAAATGTGGGAAAACGTGACATTAGGGGAAAACACCTTTATTTAAGTTGTTGTCTTCAGCTACAACTTGATGCTTCAAGCAACAAAATATTTGAAATAGTTGCTGAGAAATGACATCTCAAACATGGGATGGTAGGGACATGTAGGAATTCTCAATAGACTGAAATGCCATGACATATCAATCTTTTTTCAAATAATCCATATAAATCATAATTATTAGAAATTAAAGCAATAAATGCATATTATTGTACATAGATTTGGATCTGGTAGGAATATTGGCGTTCTGTTTTCAGTTCTGAAACCCTCATGGATGGGGCCATTGGATAGGGATACTTTTTATTCCAAAAGAATGATTTGATGGTTGCCATGGCAACCAAATATCAACAAATGGGCTAAAAATGGCTAAAAACGTTCTTTTTACATTCCAAATAAGACCAATATAGAATGAAAATAGAATTTTGATAATAACTTCAAAATATTCTGTGGGAAAAGTTAGTCTAAGGTAATTTTCTCTTAAGTTTTCACAGTTTTAGCTATATCTCCTGAAATGTCATGTTTAGAGCATTTATGGCTATTCCCCCTAATGTTACGATTTCCCGGGTCTCGTCACATTTAGGTATGTAACAACACCGAAATACATGTACCAACATATGTCAGAGGTAATACCCAGAATCTCAATATATCGTCGCCTCAGTATACAAAGGTTGTAAGTGAAAAAATTGGATTTTTTTTTTATTCTTTAATATTTTTCTTTATCCAATAAATTTTCGACAATTTTTGGAATTTTTCAAAAATGACCTTTTTCTGGGGGGTTATAGCTCAGTATACAAAGGTCGTAACTGAAAAAATGATGTTTTTCTCAGTATACAAAGGTCGTAAGTGATGTGGAAATTGTTACCCCAATGTATTTCATAATTAAAACAACTTATTTTGTGTGTTTTTTCTAACCATTTTATATAATTCCTATTGTATAGGTACATTTTTTATATTTTTACAAAAATATGCTAACTTTGAAGTGCTAAGGGGGTGAATTTAATGGGAAAATGAGTAAAATTGCTTATTTTAGCCAAAATTTCACTGTTGCTAGGCAACAGCAATTTGTGTATAATATTTTTAAGTGATATGAGCAACTAAAAATATAAACAATTCATTTAGTGACACTTAGGCTTGAATTAATCAACTATTTGGGCATTTATTTACAATTTTGAACTGAGGAAATCATTTACAACCTTTGTATTCTGAATAGGTGTACAAAAATATACATGCAATTCAGTATACAAAGGTCGTAAGTGACCCAATTTTCCTCTTTTTTCACTAATTATTGCCATATTAACTAAGGAATTAGGTAAGATATTTTAGTATCATTCATATAATTTGTTTTTAGTTATTGTTGTTTACATGGAGGAGGATTTCTGGGGCAATATACCATGTACTTTAGAAGTTACAGCCCAATGATCACATCGATTTTTCTTATTTTGCTCATATCTCAAAACATGAATTTTCCACTTACGACCTTTGTATACTGAGGCGACGATATATAATTTACAAATCCACAAAAATGGTGTCTTATACCCTACCATTAAATCTCAATATTGTATTGTGTCCCCACCTGGTAGCAAACAAAGAAGGCTTAGGCTAACTGACCCTTATCCCAAAGTTATACATTGCCTGACTGTGGATAGAAAGTCAGCCTGACTCTGGTATAAACATCTGTCTTCCCTGACTATCATACAAGGATCAAGCTGACTCTCAAATAGGAGTAACTTTATGGGACTATCAAATGAGGCTCACCCTGACTGTTGTGAAAGTCCAGCAGACTCTCTTACCTGGGTCAGGCAGTGCCTGACCCTGGGGAGAGTCCAGCTGACTCTCACTTTTTTCTCTGTGTACACTTTTAGAAGATTTTGGTTTTTTGAAAAAGCAGCGCGCCAATTCAGAAAAGAGTATGGTCAGAGTAATACCATAAGCTCTTTTCTAGCACAAACTAGTAGATTTTGGGCAAGAGAATAATGTGACTTTGGTATCCCTTCAGTTCTGAATCTTTTATCAAAGTGTTGGGAACTTTGCCACATTAGAGATTTGGCTAATTCAAAAAGGAAATATTAATCAGATCTTTGACTTTTTTCACAGATCATCAAAGAGTATGGCCCTGCTGTTTGCAGCATAAGGATACGATTGGCCTCGCCCCAAGGTCATTCAATCATAGATAGTTTTACTCATTGAATGTGTGTCTGGATATGTCTATACTTTCACTGCATTACACTGTATTTACTTGAGGTCAGTGAAAGTATTTAATGCAGGGATTTAGACTAAAAAACTTGGTCTAACCAGCCCATTCAAGTCGAAGAAGCCATCTAGATTACCCGGACGGTCATTTAAATCCAATTGAAATCTAAACGTAGGAGGGGAGCTATTAAACTACAGAACCTTATGTTGCTCTTAAATCTCGCCATTTTGATTGATCATGATTGATTGGGCACACCTCGACTTCCACCTGATTAATCTTTCATTTCGTCTCACCCAAGACACTTTTAAAGTAGATCTATCATCTGTGCTGCCCTAATGGAAGTTCACTACACACCCTGACTGCTATTACAGCTACAGACATCTATCTTTAGCGAGTTACTTTGATTCAAATTGTTCTTGAATGGTTTTGCATTGCCAAGGGGTTTTCAATTGGTAAGACTAATAAACTTATTTTCATTTGGCTATTATAGATGATATAGATGTGACAAAAGTATTATCTATAGAGCACTGTTCACAGAACTCCCACAGAGAGAACGACATCCATGATGCCAATGCTTCCCTGTGGTTTATACCAATATAAAACACTTATATCAACACCAACATCAGAATATGTAGAGTCTCACTAACATAAACACTCTGGCCTCGTTCTGGATAGAGTAGGACCTCATCATCACGTGACCTTTCATATAATGGTTGTGTTTACCCAGAAGTCCAGTCATGTCCCTCTCGGGTCCATTTCCGGTTCCTCTCAATGATTGCCTTGGAATTTGGGGAATGTCACATTACCATGGGGGCACAGGAAGATGGTTAAACATCCTGCGTGGGTGGCTTCAGTACTGATCTGTCACTGTTCCTCTGGGTCCTTAACCCCATCTCAATAAGGCAAGTGGAATTGGACTACATGTAGGACTACACCAGGCTTATAGCTCTGGTGATTACATTGGTTTCAAAGTAAGGGAAACTGAAGAGCGATATAGAACGATGGATAATGTTCCTTTTTGTACGTAAACAATGAACATGCTCAATTCATCACTTTCCACCTGCTTGTGTAGACTGCTGCATTGAGCCTATTGATATTTTCAATATGAGTATATTGAGCTCATTCTCTTATGTCCTCTACAGAACATTTAGCATGTCATCTACAAAACATACCAAATATTCTAAAGTAATGATTCTAGACATTAAGATGTTAACAAGATTGGCCTGTATGAGCATTGGCTCGGATTAAGTGCTACACACAGAAAAGAAGTAGAATCACGGTGACGCCCGACTTGGTGTAGGTGGGGTAATGGAACGAATTAATGCAATATATCTAGCTCTCGAATAAGCACCAACATGTTAAGTGGTGGTAGAACAGAAGTATTGACATTGATAAGATCCTGATGCTTGAAATAATATGCAATAGAAGATGCACAAGAGTATTTTCCGCATGTTTATTGTATCAACTATATACACAACTCATAATAATAACATAAAAGATCTAGCATGAAATTTGGAAGATGCGAGCTAGCATTGCCTTTTAGAGTTGTATGCTATCTTCCACTCTAGCCCTTGCTTCTGTAACACCCATTTGGCCTGCCATAGCTTTGATATGCACATCACGTGCCAGCCCTCAATCACCTCAGGCACATAACACGTTTAACCTAAAACCAATTGTATCCAGCCAAGGCCTGCATAAATAAAATCCAAAAGCGAAGAAAGGGAAATTACATCTGCCGACGTATATAACGATTACTGTTTCCCTGATCAGATTCTGCTGGCAATCCTGCCTGCATGCTTTGCACTCCCAATGTCCTTTCAGCTGGGAATTTGCACCGAGATTTCATCGATTTCCCCTTACGCCAGGAGAGAGATCTAGACCGGGATGCACCTCTGCACCTTTACACCCTCCCCTACCTTTCTTTCTAATCTGTGTAGGTATTGCGGCGCCCTGCAGCAGTGTTTCCTTAACCCTGTAAGGGTGACATAATGCTTTGAGCTGGTATGCCCTCTGTCGTCATGATGCATGGAAGCAATCCTGGTAAGTAACTCGCTAGGGCTGCATTCATGCATCATGCAAACCCTACAGAATTGATATGCTCCCAAAGGGTTTGCACAATGCCAGATGCAACCTTGGCGTATATACCAACCAGTCTTGCATTCAGGTATCATACTGACAAAAGGGGTAATGCATCTATGCACTATGTGTCCCTTAAAGGCTCAAGGGGGCTGGGAGGGAATCGATTTGATCGCCTTGGTTGAACAGGTGGTGTGTGGATACCATCGACACGCTCTAAACGCGTGTGATCTGATCGTGTTATTTCTGGCTTAGATGTGGTTTTTGTGCTATGTCTAATAAGGCCTTGTGTGGCATCTTCCCTTGTCTGGATGGATGTTGTGTAAAAGGGGACTAGAGATCTGAGGAGGTAACGTAAATAGATCCAAACATGCACGACTATTGAACAGTAATGTGTTTTTCTAATGGCCATCGTCCACGAGGGAACCCTGATGCATAAAAGGGGTCTGCCAGGGCCTATGCATACGGCACCTGGAGGCAAAACAAGAAACTGCCTAAAGCCATGATAAAAGCATGTCTCCCTCTTGTGTATGTCATAACTCACCTTTATTAACCCTTTGAATGTCAGACTATGTCATTCTACCAACCTTACCACGGTCTTTTGCTACTGCCAAATGCTATTCGCTACTCGGTTATGACCTGTATGGGCCAACCACAAAATATTTGAATATGTCCCCAACTGTGATGATTTATCAATGAATCACTATTTTTTTTAAATGTTGAGTGTATCTTATGATCCTAGGTAAAATACGGCTGAGGTGTCTATTACAAGTTTTGACAACTCTCTCTCCTGCATTGTAAAATAGAGGGAAAATGCATTTGATTTATTTTGTGTTTTTCCCCTAAATCGGTCATAGCTCATTGGTTTCACCTATGACTACTCATTTTTATGAATTGATTATGCCCCAAACCATCTCATCTAAACATCTGAGAACCTTGGTTGAGATGTTATCTGTAAATTTCAAATAAGTTGAAAAAATGGAGTTTGCACCATATGCGGCCATAGTTGAGGGTGTCCTATCTTCAAATATCAATATATCAAAATCTAGCACTATGAGGTATTGATTGTATTGCTTCTATCACATCATCATACATCAAACTAATATGATCCCAAGTGATTAAGAGATATTATTGGTAGAATATAATTTACAAAACCCTCCAGTTTACCTTTAAGCCAATTATACGTTTCCTATATTACTCGTTTAGCACCTAGTAGAGGGTGGCTATAAACAGAGACAAGTAATAGTAGTTTTCTTGGCAGAAGTAAGAGGACGTCAACAATTAAGCTACATGATGGATTTACATTGTAAATTGTTGCAGGAAGTATCGGTATACAGTAGCATCTACATGTACTGTAGTTTTATAGTTTTACTCTAAAGCTCCACTAAATTTATGCTATCAAGATCCGAGTGTGAACCCATATGTTCATAGTTGATTGCTGATCTCCGACATTTCTTGGACATATAAACATCGATATTAGGTCTTCTATATTGAAACAACATTGTCCTTGCACTTTTAAATCATTGCCCTTATTCTAAACTAATCATGACTCATGACTGATCAACCTCTGAGGATCTACCAACATCGTTCATCGTCAAACAGTCAAAGTACTTGTCGTACAAATCCGTAGTGTCATCCCTATGTTGGTAGTTTTATACACACATACTAACTACAGTGTCATGTTTATTCAATGTCAAATGCTCTCTGATTGTGTTGTGCCATATTTCCCTCAATATACACCTACATATTTTGGAGAGAATGTCACTTTCAATCGTCTTTGTAGTACCGTGGTGGATCCAAATACAACTGTTTTCATCGCACAGGTTTATGGATTATTTATCAGCAGAGCCTGCTGGTCGAGGCTGATAATTCATCATTCATAATCGTGTCTGATGAAAAAAATCGCTTATCAGATTATGATTGTTTGACAGCAATTTCATCCCTGTCTGACCAGACAGTGCACATGGGAATGCAACCATATTTTTGATACAGTGCATTGAACATCTCACTATGCTTAAAGCCCTTTAAAGGCTGCATAGTGTATTAACACACCATGCCAGGTACCGCCATGATGCATGAATGCAGCCCCCGCAAGTAACTCCCAAGTGCTGCACTCAAGCATCATTCCAACCCTACGGTATCAAACTTAAAAAACATATTATAACAATATAAAAATTTAAAAAAGATGCAGTGACTCACGTTGTTGTGTGTTACAGTTGCCGGCGTCGCTCTGCATCCAGCCGGGGCAGCACTCGTAGCACGTCTCATTATGAACCACCACCTGATACCTGCACCAAGGGAGACAGACAACTGTTATTGTATTATCGTATTTTAGTAGACAAATAGTGCTTTAATGCATCATGCTCTTGTTGGTTATGATGCGTGACTGCAGCACTGGTTAGTAGTTTGCCAGTACTGCATTCAATAATCACTGAATGCAGCAGTGGTGAATAACTCATTCATGCATTATGAAGACAAATGGCCTTGCACATTAAATTACGCTGTGGCCCATAAAGAGTTAATAGAGACAGACAGGTCTCTCAAATTAACATATTAAACATCACCTCTGCCGTCGCTACATCTCACTAAAAACCAGTGTGAGTAATTCAAGCAGTCCAATCTGCCTTACATTGCAGCTGAAGGTAATGGATGGGGTGGCCATTAACTTTTATCCCAACCTGTAGGGCTAGTATTGTCTTTGCTTGTCAATGAATCCGATTTCCATTATTTTTCCACTATATGTCAAATTCTGAGTGAGGGAATATGCATAGTCATTAATAGTTGGTTAAGAAAGTTGAACAATGTAGTTTGCCGATTGTTATGTGGTCTTAACTACTAGATTCTGTAACTGTATAATTCTAGCTCAAGTAAGGCAGTATTATTATATCATGCTCTTCGAATTCAAGTCTTTATTTTGATATAATAAGTGATTATAAAATCATAAGATGTACAAGCATAGTTGAGTTGCAACAATCGTTATTTTGTGAAGCGAAATAGCAAAAAAGATGTCGTCACCATGGACTAGATGTTCAGAGGAGTGGCATTTATTCAAAACCAAACTGATGATCACGAGAGAGCTATAAAGCAACTGGTGAGATGAAGGCCAAGAGAAGGAACCGTGACTATAGGCGTGAGAAGGAAGAGATCAGATATTTCGTTCCATGGAAGTATATGATGCAAGAGTATTATGTGAATGGTCAGTGTAGCAGGTTTGGGTAGAGAGATGTCTAGTGTTGTAAAGTAGAAAATGCATACATATAGGAAGTGAGGTATATCTGAGAAAATAACAGATAATATTTACTCTTCCTTAAAGCTGCTGGCATTATTTTATAGAAGAAAGAAGAAACCATAAAATGTTTAATGCACCATTTATAAATTATGTGGTAGCTATGATACAAGTGACTTGCTGTATGAGTGATATAAGCCAAGGGCAGGGTAGTTGTCCAAGGTTTCAGCCGCGGGTAATTACCATTATCCAAGGCTTATATCGCTCATGCAGCTAGTCAAACGTATTATGATCTGACTTACACCCACAAGAGGAGAGTGTGTTCGGTGGACCACATCAACATACAGCCATGTACGTAAAATACAGTCAGGCCATTTTTTTTTGTTCTCTCAGCTAACTGTTGTGTGAATAGAGTTACCAGGTTACCTAGTTACAGCTAGTATGCATAATTATCTCATGGTCATGGTTTGTTAGTGTTACTCACGCACAATCAATGCTAAGTAGAAACACTATGTTAGATTTTACTCCTGAACAATGTAACTCCCATTTAAGTTCTTCATTAAAGCTCATCAAATTTCATGGTTACCAAAATGGCCTCAACCTCTGATTGATTTTTGACACTATCTTATATAATCACATAGAAAATGACACGGTTATTTTAATCTCACACATAAAATAACTTATAAATGGTTACAAACTACTTTTAAGTGAATTTTCTACTGTAGGCGAATCTACAAGCGGATGGTTCAAGTTGCCTTTTACACCGGAGAAATCGAAAGTCAGAAGTGTTAAATGGATCAATTTTGTAATAATCATTTAATTGGTTGACACATTTTCGAGAGTTACATTTTTTCTTAAACAATGTTTTGCTAATATTGATTGTGAAGTGATGATTTCATTGGAGTGGTACCGTATACGTTATATATGACCCGTTTTTTCTCCCATGGAATGCTCTGACGAGAGCCCCTATGGTATGTCTGCACCCCTCCCCTACCCCACCCTCCTGTCAGCCTGCCTTGCCGTCCATCATTCTAATTGCAGATTTGGCCACATCTAACGGATTAATCAGCATGTCTCAGACAATGCAGCCAAGGTAAATCAGCATACGCCAAGGCACGAATACCAAAGCATAGTTCTGAAGCCTGTCGCTGTGCGGCGACACCGGTTCCCCGCTCTATAGTCCCCACCATTCATCAACCCGCCTCATTAGGTCCCTGTATCTACACTCCAAGTGATGAATCGACGTCATAAAACATCCCTTTTTTGTACTCTCCACTCTGAGAGAATTTCTTTTTAGGTTTCTCATCGGCACTCGATTTTATCATCGGCGCATATCACGTACTGCTCAGACACAGTAAAGAATGGGATGGACCAGTACCATGTGATGTGCCCTAGACACAGGCAGGGCACATAACTCCTCTAGATAAAGCTCTGCTAAGGGCAGAGTCATTTATTGCAAGCTGGCGGGGGCTTGGTTGATATTTTTGGGGAGGGATCATAATAAAAACAGGCTTTCGGTTGGGGGGAGGGGGGCAAAACTGGAAAAGCCTCCACGTGGGGGGGGGGGTTAAAATTCAATTCAGTACAGTTTAAAAACAGTGTGAAAACGCATGATATCACAGGTACATGTATGTGATGTTTTTTTATGAGGGGAGGGGCATTTCTCAAAATCGGAACATAGTGGGGGAGGGGGAATACTTTCAGCTGTTTGGTGGGGGAGGGGGTGGAATAACTGGTAAAAGTTGCCAACCAGCCCCCCCCCCTACCCCCGGCTAACAATAAATGACTCGGCCCTAATGCACTGCTGTAAATGAATATGTAGACACATGATTGAGGAAGGGAGAGCTCCTGTTACATTGCATCTTTTAGGGTAGATTACGTGCTAGCGTTCTCTGCCTACGGTTATATAGTGGGGTACCTTAGCCCCCAAATGTGGACCGATCATTCACTTTGTGATAGAAGCAACAAATTTGGTCCAGGCATACTTTGGAGGGTACTTTTTCATTTCAGCAAGGGAGCCATGTAAATTTTATAATTTTTAGGTCAGTTTTGGCTAGCGTAAGTACGTCAAATATAAAACATCTAAATATACAATTAATAGTACACAATCCTTATCCTTTATCATATTGCATTGGTTTCATGGTCCAAATCTGGCCCCATAAGTGCTGTAACAATCCCCATTTTTAGATTTGGAGGATTTGACCTACTTTAGCCTAATTAACCTAATTTGCATTATAATGCACCGAATATAGGCCATGCATATATCTCTATGATAAAATCATGATATCTGATCCAGACATACTTTGTAGTGTACTTTTTCATTTCAGCAAGAGAGCCATAGCAATTTTTGATTATTTAGGTCAGTTTTGGGTAGCGTTATTAGGTCAAATACAAAAAAAGAAAATGCACAAATAATATTATACAGGCATGATCATTTGTTATATAGTTGGTCTCTTACTACAAGTGTAACGCATGAGATCAAAAACCAGACAAGGTAAATTAGACTTTAACCCTTTCGTGCCCAGAACTATTTTGACCAAAGTGAGTTTTCACTACATCATTTGTGGATTTTGTAACAGTTCAATATTTTGTGCTGAGCTATGTTTTATATTATATTTTCTGAAAGTTAATGGAACACACTTTCATATAATGTAGGGAAGAATGTCTGCAAACGTCATAATTTGGGTTACCATGGCAACCAGAATTTTTTTTTCCTAATATTAAACAATATGCTAAAAACGATTAATATTTCCAAAAAGGGCCCTTTTAGTTTGGAATAGACTGATTTGGTTTTAGTAAACATGCTTTTGCTATTCTGAATGAGGGCATACATATTGGAAGTGAAAGAATACCACCAATTCAGTCGGAATCTCCAGGGAAAAAAATTTAAAAAAGTTTTTTATCTTTTTTTTTGGCCATTTTCTCAATATTTCTTTTATTTATCAATATTTCTTTTGCCCCCTTTGGCCAATGCGCGCATTTTTGATGATTTTTAGACTATTTCTAACCCATTATATTTTGTATTCATGCATACCATCGATATTCTATACATGTCACCATAGAGTATTTGGTATCGTTAGAAAGCTTATGCAATTGCGCTTCATTTACATCTAGAATCATCCTAATTAAAATTTTGACCAATATAGCCCCTAGACAGCTCTGTTGAAGATATATAGGTGTAAAAACGCGCACTTTTGGAGTTCTGGGCACGTAAGGGTTAATATACGGCGACTTTATTACAAAGGAAACTCCTGAGTATTATAGCACAAGTATAACCATCGGATATACAAGAATCAGAACAGATTATAATACAGGGAAGTAACCCTACAGCGTAGTGTTAAGCCCGGAGTACAGGGTGGTCTTGCCTCGACAGTCCCAAACCTGACTGACTTCCAATGGGGTAGTAGTCACCTTATATACACCGCTGCGTAGGCCACGTGACCGTACTAGCAGCGCCACCTAGTAGGTTTAGTTATGTAAAACGATTATATAATTACTACCGAAGAGAACAGAGGGTAGTACCGGTACACTACCGAATACAACTGAACTAGAGTGAGTCGGTATAATATGTAACGAACCGGCGATACTCGTTAGATGAAAAAAACAGTTTATTATACAATAGAACAGTGTCGTTTTACATCATAACAACATATAATAGATATACAACGATAACAGTTAGACTTGTAGTCAACCCGTTACAGTTACATTGCATTGGTTCCATGTGGATCAACCAGGGAAAAGGGACCTCTGTGCAGGTTTTTTTAGTACCAACTTTGGCCACCAGAGGGCCCCATAGAGCCAAAAAGGACCAAAATATAGTAAAAACTTATCTATATAATATTTTTATATAGAATATGATAGGCCATGTTAGAAGATTCCATCTTTGGTCAAAACATTCCAAATTTTGGAATGGAAAGGAACGTTTTTGGGCCTAAATTGGTGTTTTTGCACATGTTGGTTGCCATGGAAACATGATTTTCATTCTAAATTGATCTTTTTTTTGAATTGATTGATAGAAGGCCCTACAACAATGTCAATGCTGAAAACAGAATGTAAATACCATTTTTAGATCAAAAGCTGTGACCAAATGTTTAAAAAAGTTTGGATATTTGATAATTAGCATAATAATGCTAATTAGATAGGAATATCTCTAAAACAAAGTAAGATAGAGCTTATTGGCATTTAAGATTGGATAGTGACCACACATATTCAGAGAGCCAGTACTCAAAATCTAGAAGTGGTACCTGATGACAAAAGATATCAATGGAAAGCTGATGACATCAATTTAATTATTGAGTTTTTACCATGGAGGACCCTTTTCCCTCGACTGTCCACCCATGATCTAACTCTGTCCCCTCAAAATCTAGAAGTGGTACCTGATGACAAAAGATATCAATGGAAAGCTGATGACATCAATTTAATTATTGAGTTTTTACCATGGAGGACCCTTTTCCCTCGACTGTCCACCCATGATCTAACTCTGTCCCCAAATGTGCTGTAACAATTCTCATTGTTAGCTTTGGAATATTTGACCTACTTTAGCCTAATTAGCATAATTTGCATATATATGCACCAAAAATAGGTCATACATATATCTCTATGGTAAAATCATAAAATATGATCCAGGCATACTTTGTAGTGTACTTTTTCATTTCAGCATGGGAGCCATATCAATTTTTTATATTTTAGGTCAGTTTTGTGTAGCGTAAGTAGGTCAAATATTAGATATGGAAATATATATTGAATATTACACAAGCGTTATCCTTTATCGTATTGACCTGGTTCCTTGATCTTTCTCCAATCCATATTTTTTTGGCAGGATTTGACCTATTTCAACCTAATTAGTGTAAGTGTCATATACATGCTCCAAATATAGGTCATACATATATCGCAGTGATAAATTCATGAAACTTGTCCCAGACATATTTTGTAATGAACCTATCAATTTCAAGTTTCAGGTTGTTTTTTAGGTCAAATTTACAGCTCTAAATAGGTCAAACAAAGAATTATGTGTTAACTTGGATGCAGTTGTCATATAGAGTCATATTACAGTAGTTATGGAAGCCAACTGTAGCTCCAGATATGCTTTAACAATCTGTACCATAATATCTGATGCAATAGATACCATGAGCATTAACCCTTTAGGGCCGAGTATCGACTATAGTCGATGCCATGGCTGGCCGAGCATCGACTATAGTCGATGCCATGGCTGGCCGAGCATCGACTATAGTCGACATAACTCTATGGGAAACAGCAAAGGCTCGGCCCTGGTAGGGTTCCTATGAAAATGTCCCGGCCCCTCCACCAGCAAATCTTTTTTTTGGTCGGTCTTGAAGGGTTAAACATGTTTGGCACCAGTTCACATATTACATACAGGATATGGTTAAATTAAGTACACTCATCTAGAGGTCAACCCATAGATTTTCATCCATTGCATTTGGCCAATCCCATGAACAAACAAAGAGATCAAATGAGAGGTGCTATATGCTTAACAGAATTACAAAAATGACTGAAATGGAAATTTTCATTGAAAACAAGAAACCTTGAGTATAGGAAACATTTGCAAAGCATGTCAAGGATCTTGTCAAGATCCCTTTCTGGAGCAGAGCAATGCTCTATTCACAATTGGCACCAAAGATGTCATGGATAGCAAAGTAGTGAGTAGTATACCGAACAATACCAGGTCTACATGTCTGAGAATTCCTCTAATGAGAAGTCAATCACTAATATTATCGCTCCTCCAAAGAAGACCAGATCAACACAACAGATAGAATCTGACTAACTGAAAAGCAACTGCTCACTCTTCTCTTGATCATACATTGCCTGTCAATTGAGAGATGGGAACCTAGAGCAACTCTTTGCTTATGAAAAGCACTCTAATCTTCTTCACTTACCAGACAAGGAAAGTTATGTAAAGCACTAAATCAGATTTTCTTCCATGCCTCGAATCCCTTGGCAATACAACCTCAAAGAATACATCTCTAAATGTGACAGTCAAGATATTCCATGCAGCTGCCCTAGTGACCATGATCAGGTCCAAGACAAAAAACAATTGCAGACTATGCAGACAAGGAATTCATTCCCTACATCAAGATGGAGTTCAAGGATGTCCAAAGGATGGATATTGTATGGGATGCATATCAAGAAGACAATTAAACAAATGGATAACTTCAACAACAACAACAAAGACACCAAAGAACTGGTAAGGATTCTTGCACAATTCAGACTACAAGGTGGAATTGTTTATCTTTTTGTCAGAGAAGATCAGCCAAAGTATCTAAGAAACGGTTGTATGCAACAAAGGGATCAGATGTGTTAACATGCCATATGGGAATTGACCCTTGAAGCCAAGAGGAGTCTGCATGGGATGTTAGTCAAGATGACCATGTAAAGGTCTTGCATTAAACTATTGATACTGTTGTTGTGGTGATTGGAATGGCTCCATTCTACATTCTGGGAGTTATTGAGTTGTGGATGGCTTTTTGGAGTTTCACTAGATACCTGTGAACCCAGAGAAGTGAACTGGACTGTTATTCATGCATGCTGTATTGATTCAGTCTCTGCACTTGCTTGCTGGTAGAAAACTGCATGGGACATTCGGTTAGTCTTTCCAGAAGTAACAACAACATTTGAATATTTGTCTAGAACACCAAATGAAATCACAAGCAATGATTCTTCAGGCAAGCAGGAGTTTACAACCGGGCTGACCATTAAAGCAGGAGAGCTAGTTAGAGAAAGGTCTATGTAGATCCCTCCAGTATGTTATGTCCTGAACCATAAACATCCATAGAACAAGATAAAACTGGTGTGTAACAGATCTGACTGTACATGTATCATATCACTTGTTTAATCAATTTATGTTTGCCAAATATAAGCATGCACAGTATACCTGAAACAAGAACACTTGGCTCCAATGCTAAAGTGAAGATTGCCATTACTTAGTGAATTTATGGAATAAAGATATTTATGAAGCATTCATCATAACAGTGTACTCTGTATGGTATGGATTGGTTAAACACCTTTTGAGATTACAAATAGGTTCTTTAACCAATGTAATATTTTCGGGGATTGCTCGCTATTATTGTTTGGTAGAGTCAATAAACTATCTATATTCTATTGTATTTTCTTATGCAGTTACTTCAAAAGTATGCCAAAATCATTAGTACCCGTCTGTGTACACATGGTACTCCTGCTCTAGAGCCTGAGTGCATGAATGCTCCTGAATGGCTACATGGTCCTGAATTTGCCTTGAACAGCTCACACTGCTCATTAAGTACATCCTCCCTACCAGGTGAGCTGCTGATGTAGCAGCAGCCACACTGAGCTGGGTCTGAGGCCACGGTCTCATCTTTTAATGTTTCTTTCACAATTTGGACAACCAAGGCCCTGAAGTATGAGGTCACATGGATTCAGTGGGGCATTAACCACTAAGCTAATCTATCTTGTTAAACTATGATCATGTTACTATAACCCTATAACCCTCAGCGATATATGTATGACCCATATTTGGTACACATATATATATGCTAATTAGGATGAAATTGGTCAAATTCTACAAATCGAAATATTGAGAGTGCTACAGCAACTGTGGACAGAGCAAGATCAAAGAACCAGTTCAATATGATAAAGGATAATGCTTGTGTAATATTCAATGTATATCTCCATACATATAATATTTGACCTATTTACACTACCCAAAACTGACCTCAAAGTAAAAAAAGTTGATATGGCTCCCATACTGAAATTAAAAATTGCATTACAAAGTATGTCTGGATCAAATTTTATGATTTTATCCTAGAGATATATGCATGACCTATTTTTGGTATATATATGCAAATTATGCCAATTAGGCTAAAGTAGGTCAAATCTTCCCGATCTAAAAATGAGGATTGCTACGGCAGCTGTGGGAACAGAGTTAAATAAAGGAACCAATTCAATATGACAAAGGATAATGCATATTTAATATTTAATGTATAGTTCCAAATCTAATATTTGACCTAATAACCCTACCCAGAACTGACCTAAATAGTCAAAAATTGATATGGCTCCCATGCTGAAATGAAAAAGTACACTACAAAGTATGTCTGGATTAGATTTTATGATTTTACCATACAGCCAAATGCATGAACTATATTTGGTCCAAAAAATATGCAAATTATGCTAATTAGGCTAAAGTAGGTCAAATCTTCTAAATCTAAAAATTAGGATTGTTATAGCATGTCTGGGGGCAGAGTTAGATCATGAAAGCAATACAATATGACAAAGGATAGTGCCTGTGTAATATCAAATGTATATTTCTATGTTCTATATTTGACCTACTTACGCTAGGCAAAACTGACCTAAAAAATTACGTGGCTCCCTTGCTGAAATGAAAAAGTACATTACAAAGGATGTGTGGAACAAATTTGTTACTTCTATCACAAAATGAATGATTATATGGCTATGCTACCCCACTAATAGTGATTTTAGAGAGTACCCAACGGGCACAGAACATTGAATCAACATTGGAAACTGGTCGACAATATTGATTCAATGTTGATTAAGAGTTAACTAATCATTGAACCGAAGTTTAATCCCACTGGATAACAAGATATTTGGTCAACTGCCTGATAAGGTCAATAATAAATTATTGAGCATCAAAACATTTTGAATACTCCCAACTAAATATATTCATGGACTCAAAGAGTCATTCATCATCCACCTTATAATTTTATATTTAGAAGACAAGTAGAATATTAATAATAGAGGTACATGATGAACTGCCCAGGTGACAGGTTTCTTCAATAGTGGGTGGTGCCTTGGATAGTATCACATGAAGTGTAGCCTTATGTGATACGATGCGAGGCACTACGAGGAGGGAAACAAGGAGTGCAGCCTGATTAGAGTGGATATATCTGTGTTTATTTATAAATTTATATTGCAAATGATTTACTGATAAATCGATTTAATGATAATTCGATTTAATGAATGGTGTCATAGCTACTTTAATAATATAACAGTGGTAAATGGGTCGTGGAGAACAAAAAGCACTTTCAGAAGGGTGTGGAGAACAGTAATTCTAGTATATAACTTTGTTTCTCCGCATGACATGAAGTGCCATTCCCTTGGATTTTCAAAGATTTCTAGAATTACTATATAGCTGAATTCCACACCGTTCATAACCGAAATAGGAAAGCAAATACTGCAGCATTAAACAATAATATGCAATATCTAAAAGAAACTAAAAAAACGTTTTAATGCAGGATTTATTGAGAAATGGGACATGGAGTGGTGTTTTGTTCGCAAACCCGTGATGAAATCCTCTCTTTCCAACTAAAAATAATACATCCCTCATTTGAGAGCCTATATTATTAACGCAGCATTATGGTTAAGAAGTTAATCTCTCCTCCAAAACATGGGGTGACCATGCGCGCATGGTTTGTCATTCATGGCCCTCACTGAGCAGATCACATTATCCTACCTACTATATACCTCCCCCACCACACTACCCTACCTACTGTAACTCCCTCACCTGTTATACTGACCCACCTTATGTAAGCCCCAACTACACTCCACCACTCACCTACATGCCCTACTTTCCTCACTCCACCACAACAAGCCTTCCAAGGAGGTCAGTTTTTCCACTGGAGCTACCACTGGACCTACCACTATAGATCTACCCATAGATCTATCCACCAACCCACAATGCCACCAAAGAAGAAGGAGATACCCAAGAAGAAGGCCCCTAGAAGGTCTGCCAGGGTGAGCAAACTGAAGGCTAAGGAGTATGAGGCTGATGATGAGACTGACCAGGAGGAGGTGGTCCCCGAGGTGGACCCCACTCCCCATACTACAGAGGCCAGAGTCACAGCACTGGAGGGTGATATAAAGGATATAAGCATGAAGCTAGACCTGATTATATCCAAAAGCATTGAACCTCCAAGGAAGCCCATCCTGAAGAAGAAGAAGAAGCCCAGGGCACCATCTTCGGACGAAGAGGAGCAGGAGGAGAGGACCCCCCCTCGAACCCCCAGGAGGTCCAGGGAGAAGCAGAGGAGACCCGGGCGCGAGGTCACACCACCCCGGCAGGAGGACACCCCACCCCGACGCGAGGAGACCCCACCCCGGCGAGAGGACCGGCACCGGAGGAATACCCACAGGGAGCCCAGGAGCAGGAGATCTATATCACTGGAGGAGGTACCCACACCACACAGGAGGATACCATCACCCAGGAATCTACGACGGAGTCAGAACTACGACGGCTTCATCAACGACGAGCTCAAACGGGAGGTCATGGCAGCCATTCTCACGACAGGTAGGGAAAGTCATGCACATGACCCACTCATAAGAAATCCCATTATGAAACCCTACATGTATGTGGAAAGGCCTGGTACCCCCACCATCAAGCAAAGGCTAGATAATCAGGTGGACTGCCTGGACTTACAGTAGAGCCTGCATGACACACCCAGCACGTTTATACAGGTCGCTCAGCCTGGGATACAGGGCCATTCTGTCACACACTGGGATTTTACTATGGCCTAGGATATAATCATATATGCAGTTTTTATATGATATTTGCGAAAAATAAAGCCCTCTTGAGTATAAAGATCAATATCTTACCTCCCAACTTATGGATGCATTTAGTGCATGGTCCATTGCATTTATAAGTAATTACAAGATGAAATATGTATTTTGTCTAGTGTAGTGCAAACAGAGCAGGGTATCTGCTGGGAGAAGGTGTGAAAGCCTGAGCCCAAGCCTACTATATCAGGCTGATGAGCTAGGAGAGAGTGAACAACCTGACCTAACACCCTGCCTGTAAAGACTCCCGGCCTGCTAAACCAGCCTGGGCAGCCTGCATTACCAGGCTGACTGGAAATACGGGCCAGGCTGTATCCCTGGTACAGTACTCCACCTGATAATAGGCATAAACTCTCAGAACTTGAATACATGATACATGACCGCTATTGTAGCCCTCTTAAAGGATGACAAAAGAGAGGATCAGGAAAACAACCCCTTCATCCTAAGTCATCCACATGACATCTTGTCCGACCGACTAAGTGGGAGATCATGGGAAAAAAATCATGGCATACTCCCAAAGGGTCTTTGATCTCATAGAAAGGAATAAATTTAGCTGGGCCAACAAACAGGACATACATAATGTCAGATCCCTCGGCTTATCAGGAAACACCGAAAGGGACTATCGCACCTCTACCTCCGTACCCCCCTCGCGTAGCCATGGCAACCACCCCAGCCAGACCAAGGGAGCATACAGTATGCCCCATGGCAAATCTTCAGCTGTGCATGGTGTTAATTCAAATATTCTGAAACTGATTTTTCAATCCACCAAAGAACAACTTGTGTATTTGTTTAATTGCTCGCTGTCCACTGGTAAAGTTCCTGGTGATTGGAAATGTGCAACAATTATTCCAATCCATAAAGGGGGTGATAGAAGATTAGTTTCAAACTATAGACCTATATGTGGACAGTCGAGGGAAAAGGGTCCTCCAAGGTAAAAATTTGATAATAAAATTGATGTCATCAGCTTTTCAGCGATATCTTTTATAAGCAGGTGCCACTTCTAGTTTTTGAGTACTGGCTCTCTGAATATGTGTGGTCACTGTCCAATCTTAAATGCCAATAAGCTGTATCTTCCTTTGTTTTAGAGATATTCCTATCTAATTAGCATAATTATGCTAATTCCCAAATATCCAAACTTTTTCAAACAATTGGCCACAACTTTTGATCTAAAAATGGTATTTACATTCTATTTTCAGCATAGAAATCGTTTTGGGGCCTTCTTTCATTCAATTTATAAAAAATTTCGATTTAGAATGAAAATCATGTTTCCATGGCAACCAACATGTGCAAAAACACCAATTTAGGCCAAAAAACGTTCTTTTCCATTCCAAATATGGAATGTTTTCACCAAAAATGGAATCTTTTAACTTGGCCTATCATATTCTACATAAAAAAGTAGTATAGATAGGTTTTTGCTATATCTTGGTCCTTTTTGGCTATATGGAGCCCCCTGGTGGCCAAAGTTGGTACTAAAAATCCCCCGCGGAGGTCCCTTTTCCCTTGTTGATCCACATATCTTTATTAGCAATGCCTGGTAAAATTCTAGAAAAAATTGTCAACAAAAATTTGACAAATAATTTATTGTCAAAATTTCAATATGGTTATAGGAAAAAAATGTCTATTATAATCTATGTACTATAACAGATAATATCCTTTCTAACAAAATGTAGGGATGGATACATTAGCAACATTTTTTGATTTAAAGAAAGCTTTCGACACTGTAGACCACAAAATTTTATTAGAAAAAAATCAAACATATTGGAATTAATGGGGAATTACTTGATTGGATTACAGACTATTTATCAGGCAGAACACAAAAAAACTAGTATTGCAGGCAAGTGTTCAGAGGAATTACCAGTAACTTGTGGCGAGCCTCAGGGATCTATTCTAGGCCCACTACTTTTTTCAATTTATATAAATAATGTGAATGTAAATGAAATTGGGACTTCTCTCAGCCTCTTTGCGGATGACACAGTCAAAAATGTCTCACATAAAGATAGTAATACGGCAGTGTCAAAAATGCAAAGATGTATTGATCAATTTGTGTCCTGGTGTAGGAAAAATAAGCTCACTGTCAACATTGGGAAAACAAAATTTATGGGTTTTGGTGGAAAAAAAAGTTTTAAAAATACACAATTACACATTAGGGGAGTAAACTTAAACAGGGTCTTCTCTTACAAATATTTAGGAATTATTCTTGATCCAAGACTTAATTATGAAATATTCATGAAAAATCAAATGAGAACAGTGGCTTATAGGACATACCAATTAACAAAAATTGCTAGATTTCTCAGTTCTGATAGCCTATTGAAAATTTATAGAGTGTATATAATGCCCATATATGACTATGGCGACATATTATATGGAAAATCAGGAAGCACTTCATTGTGTAAAATGCAGCGTACTCAAAATAGAGTACTAAAAGTATGTCTGAAATTACCAATGCGTACCTCTACTGAGCTAATACATAGCAAATCAAAAGTAAACTTTCTCTCTGATAGAAGGTTGTCTCATGTATATCTGGAGGGCCATAAGAGATCAAGTGAAGATAAATATATAAAGACAAGTCTAGTAAATACCAGAAGTTCGGATGGTGTGTTATTGAAGAATAAGCTGCCCCAAACTGAATCTTATAAAAGAAGTTAGGAATATACTGTTTCTACATTGTGGAATGGTATTGATCCAAGTGTAAGGAATATCAAGATAGAAATGCATTTAAACTCCATCTAAAGAAGGAGTTGAATGGGTCAATCCCTCAGGATATAATTATAATACTATTTATTTTCACTGTTGTTTAATATATCTTCAACTATGTATGTGTATGAGATGCCTATCGTTGAGACTTTAAATATTTTGCTTTTACCGTAAAACCTATGAATGATATTTCCGTATATAATTATGGAATTGATAATATATAGACATTGTAAATTGTAATCACAACGTAGACTGTCCTGGATGATAGTACTTTAAGGTCCTCCTGTATCTCCAATATTATTATTTTATTACATAATGGTGTTTAACCAAATTAATGACTATAATTTGAAAGATTGATGTATATAGATATTTGTAATTATTGGATTATAATTTTGTATAAAGGTACTTAAATTAAACTTTATTTATTCATGTATAAAATATTAATATATGTACCAGCTATTCATTATCAGAGTGTGAAATGTATGACTGTATAGTATATGGATTATTATATTAGATTGTTAACTTATTCATATATATTCATATTCATAATATCAATACTGTATGTAATACTAGAAATATACATAGGTGGCTAACGAAAACAGAAAGCATATTTCTAGCAGCAGCCTTTTCTCTATAGGAAATTAACAATTTATGAAATCACGCGTCAAGGGAAACTTCTACTGTGAAACATGTAATATCATATTATACTGTTTCATATATTAGACGTATATTATTACCAAATGGTATGTTACTGCTGACTCTGTCTGAGTACAATGTACCACTGATACTTCCTATATGAGAATAAATTCTTGAAACTTGAACCAAAAATTTGAAGGAATTGATACGCAGGTGTTGTATGTGTATAAGACTGAAAAAGGCCTGAAATATCCTGCATATAACTTGATCTGAAGTTTGTGGTATCTACACCCCTCGCAGATAATTGAAATGATAAAATGACCTATAATCTAAACATTGATCATAAGCATCATAGCATCATAAATTAAGTCAGTTTTTATCATCTTTGATGTCTAACCTAGGTGGTGTTCCTGTTGGGCGCTATTTGCCAATCGGGGCAGAACGCTAATATTGACATTCTGCCCGGCGTAATTTGTAAATAGCGCTCAGTGTATCGCAATACTCTATATCCCCCTATCGAGTAATACGTGGCCAGTCCCATAGGGGCTTACAAGTATAGGGCTCCTAGGGGTTAGGCCATGGGTGCATTCGTGTTTGGAGGTTAGAAGTTCAATCGGATAACACCATGTGGATGGCCAAAGACTCAGTACTGACTCAGCCCCCAAATAGTAGGCCCCTCCTCTGGGTATATGTAAAACTTAAGCTTCTTTACTCTGTCGCCTGACTAAAGATGGGTTTTGGACTACTAAATTTCATAAATATACCTACTAGATATGCAAAAAAGCAGACATGCCTGGATTTGTTGTTCACTAATACTGACACTGTAATTGAAGCTGGTACGGTACAATTTGGCCCAAGTGACCACGATATGATATACATAACGTCAAAAGTGGATAGAGTTAAGGCCATAGTTAAGGATTATATAGACTGTAGAAGAACCAAAAACTATTCCAAGGATAATTTAATGAGGGCATTAAGAGTATTTAATTGGAACATTTTCTTTGGTTCTAATGATGTTGAAGTACTGTGGAAAATCATATACGGTAGAATAAAACAGGTACTTGATGTCCTATATCCTTGGACCAAATATAAGGTTAAACAAGAGAAAAAGGAATGGTTGAGTAATGATCTTTTATCTGACTTAAAAGAGAAAGACAGGATAGTGTCAAAGGCCAAGAGGGCCAAAAATTATGAAGCCATGAAAGAGGCAAACAAAGATAGGAACAAAGCTTCCAAATTGGTCATAAAAACCAAAGGTAATTTTGTAAAGGAAAAGTTACATGAACACAGGAATAATCCTAAGGAATTCTGGCGAGTAATAAATGACTTGTTACCCAACAGTTAAAGGAAAAAAAACATTGCCCTGATCTCAGGGACGAGTGGTGAAATGTTGGATAGCAAAGACGTGTCAAATGAAATTAATGATTATTTCACAAACATTGGGCCAAAGTTATCAAAAGATAATAATACAACCTGGGTTCCGATTTTTCCTGTTAGTGATAGTACCATTTCAGAATTTATTACCACAGAGGAAGAAGTATCAAAACCAATTAAGGACATAAAAACACACAAATCATCGGAATTTACTGAAATTAGCTCCAAGGTTATGAAAGATGCCTTTGAAGTTTTGGTGCCACAGGTCACACATCTCCTCAAATGTTCACTGGCCACACAAACAATTCCAGAAGCATGGAAAGAGGCAACAATTGTACCTATCCCCAAAGATGGTAATTACAGGCCCATTTCACTGCTTCCATTACCTTCCAAATTATTAGAAAAAGTAGTACATAGAAATATATCAGATTATTTAGAAGCAAATAACATTTTAAGCGATAAACAGGGGGGTTACAGGAAAAATCACTCCACTATTCAGACAATCGGTACTTTAACAGATGACATATTGAGGGAAAGGAACGTGGGTAGAAATACATTAGCTGTCTTTATTGATCTAAAGAAAGCGTTTGATACGGTAGACCATAGTATTTTATTAAGAAAGTGTGATAGATATGGGATAGTGGGTAAAGCTGGGATCTGGTTAAAAGAATATTTAACAAACAGGAAGCAGTGTACATTGGCCAATGGCATCAAATCTCCCAAAGCTAATATTACATGTGGTGTACCACAAGGTTCGATTTTAGGACCTCTACTCTTTCTTTTATATGTGAATGAAATCGAGAAAATATGTAAACACAGCAAAGTTTTGTTATATGCAGATGACACTGTATTGTATTTAAGTGGTAAGGATCAAAAACAGGTTAACAAATTAATGCAAGAAGATTTGGATAGATATTATGGCTGGTGCTACATGAATAAGTTGACAATAAATAGTAAGAATACAAAATTTATGTGCTTTTCTGGCAAGGCAAACTGGTATAATTGTAAACTGTCTATCAACCGAGAAGTATTACAAGAGGTTGAGCAGTACAAATATCTAGGGGTGATATTAGACCAAGGTCTAACTTATGAAAAGTTTGTCCATGGACAGCTGAGACAAGCAGCCTTTAGAACATATCAGATGGCAAGGTTGAATGCTTTTATTGACATATGTACGGCAATATTATTGTATAAAACCTACTTACTCCCTATTTTGGAATATGGAGATATTCTATTTTCTGGCGTCAAAAAAGATTTGTTAAAAGAGAGACAAAAAGCACAAAACAGGGGACTGAAAGTGGCACAAAGGGTTGAACATTTAAAGGTGAAAGTCCCTATTCCCCCCATATTGAATACAGTTTTAGGCCTACTAAGAAAAATACAGAGGGTTCCTTAAATACTATAGAATCCATTGGACAAAAAAAAATTGGGGGTACCCATATTATCTTTTGTGCTGCAATGGCTGATGCAAGGGGTCATATATTTTCCTAATTTTTCACATTCCTGGAAGAAACCAGTTAAACCATATATTATCCACCAGATTTTTTCGTAGAAACCATGGATATGTGATGTATCTATACTAAGGAACAAGGATAAGAATAAAAAATGCTTGTTGAAAAGTTCTTTTTGGTTTTATTTTGGACTTGATGCTTAAAGTAACAGATGACATTTTCGTTTTTGGCCCACACTTATCTAACATAATATCTAAGTAAGAAAAACAGTTTTAGGCCTCATGTAATTTTGATATGGTGAAGATTATGGCCATAGCTTGGTATTTATCCAAAAAAAATGGGGGGTACCGGCACTCGTTTCTTCACAAAGTGTACATGAACATGACAGATGGTGGCAAGTGACAGGTCTGTACACACTAGTGTACTCCACCACTAGGTAGGAGCATAATCCAGGACTAGAGTTTAGCACCTCCCCAAAGCTGTCAGGGCTCTGTGGCTACATGCATAGAGAGCTGATCTAGAATGTGAACGGTCCCTGGTTCAAATCTTGCCGGGGTTTCCTTTGGGGGGGAAATCTTTTCCCTCTTAGTTTTGCATGTATCTTGTCCAAACGCATGCAGAAAATTCTGCTTTACTTATGCATTTATGATATGTATTGAAAAGAGAATATAACATAGCTTTATTAGAAATTATTGCTTCAATATGGATATTAGAAACAACATTGAGACTGGAGTTGTTCAGGAGCAAGCCACCAGATGGGGCTATGGTGACCATTTGGTGAGGATTTGGTAGTTCCATTAGTCCTGCCAGTGGGCGAGTGCATGAATGCTGGCTTAAATCCTTAACTCCTACATACGATATTCATGCAAATGCTAAGCTCAATATGTATGCACATCAGTTGAAGGAGGCGTACTTGAGGAGTAAGCAAGCAAGACATAGAGAAATTAGAAATCTAGCAACGAGGGCATGGGATGGCCCACTCAAGTATTACACAGCACACGGGTTGGGTGCACGTGTGCATATACAAGGAGTCTGGAGCATACATTAGCAATTGTTTGGAATGATTTAGACCCAGAGGATAGGAAAATAGAAACTCTTGATAAATTCAAAATTGAGATACCAAAATTCCTTTTTATAAATAAGCCTAAAACACAACCTGACTAGTGCCTGTTTTGCTCTCTACCTTCCCCCCTCAGCCCTGATGGTCAAACACAGGGCTCTGATAGTATAAAATATCAAAGACTCATTATACAGCATGATAAAATACTGTGATTAATATAAAGTCAAAGTTCACATGATAAAGTGAAGGGTATTATTTGGCACTATACTTACAAGAAGTCATATACATATCAATTTTCAAAATATAATCGTCTGTTATAGGTCCGAGGGAGGGCTACGAGGTAAACTTAATTTATACAGGAAAAGGTTGCCGCGCTTGAATAAGCCTCATAAGCTTAAAGGCAACCATTCTTATTCATTATTCAATAACTTGTGAAGGAGAACGCTGATTGTTGAAAGATTAACTATGATAATATATAAACTATGCTTGTCGTGTAAGATAAGATAGTCCTATGTTAAAATATTTACAGATGTCGAGCCTTGTCTTGTATGATAAGCCGTGCTTTTCTTGTTAAAATATACCTCTCATGTGAGATGAGACAGAATAAAAGATAAATCAATCAAAAAAAGGGTGCGTCGGTAACCCCTAGTTGCAGACAGAATATATGAAGAGTTTGGATGCAAAACGACATAAATCCATTTTGGGAGTTTTGAGATAACAGCACATTTCTAATTTTGAAGAAATGGTAAATAGAGAATATTTTTTTCAATTACTAATGATTAATGGGCAATAAACAAAATATATAGAAATCGGTTTTTGAAATCCTTGATCATTATTGAATGAGAAAATGGCTAATTAAATGTGATTTTTCAGTTTTTTTGCAAAACGACATAAATCCAAAAGCAGTTTTTCTGTATTTACCCCTAAATTGGTAACAGACATTTCTTTTTTCTTTTTTTTTCTTTTCTGGGTTGAGTAGGGCATCAATGAATCACCAACATGTAATTATTAAAGATCCTTGCATCATATATCTTTGATTTAAATATATGCCCAATTATGTTTTTTTGCAAAACGACATAAATCCAAAAACAGTTTTTTTGCAAAACGACATAAATCCACATGATCATAAAATGTCACTTTTGTGTCCATTTTTCATATTTCTTTGAAGTAAGAGTGCTTATCTCGTTTTGAGATAATACCTTTAGCAGTAGAGAGCAACATCTTATGTAATAATGTTTATTTTAAACATTACACATGCAGGATTTAGGAGTCATACACACAAAAACAATATCTAGTGAGATGGATTTATGTCGTTTTGCAAAAAAACACTTTTGGATTTATGTCGTTTTGCAAAAAAACTGCATTTTTGGCAGGCTCTATCTACTATTTGAGGACATTTTTGAATAAATTTTTTCCACAATTTTTTTTATCTTGCCCTAGCCTATGGCTCTGGGCAGTTTTTTCCCGTTTTTGTATGTTGGCGCTTATGTCGTTTTGCATCCAAACTCTTCATATATATAACAGCTGTTTTCAGGTATTCTCATAGAGGAGGGTCAAATCCCTCATCGTATCATCCTGTTTAATTCAACATGAGTATGTATGTGGGTATGTACTGTGCAACGCGGGGAAAAAAATGGGGACAGACCTACCTTTGATTAATGCTATTAAACTTACACATGTAGGTTTATGTGTAATTATGTGTAATTGTAAAGTGTAATTAAAAATCTTGTCTGACGCTTCTGGGCTTCTGTAGACCTGCAATATCAAGCAGTCACTAGGCTCTACGACAAAGTCTGGGGGCTCTGAGCTTGGGTTAGTAGATATTGGCCAGCCTTCAGTTTTATCAACCAAGGTAAGTAAGGAAATCCTGCTTGTTTTACCTTCCTATGGGCCCAGATGGCCAACCAAAATGGAGAAAGTAAATGCATTAAGAATATTCTGTTACAATTACAAGCATGAAACTTAATCAATGATAACTATGATTTTCTCGTTGAAAAAATGCAGCTGATCTTTGAACGCTAACCTCTGAACGCTAACCTCTGAACGCTAACCTCTGAACGCTAACCTCTGAACGCTAACCTCTGAACGCTAACCTCCGAACGCTACCCTCCGAATGCTTACCTCCGAACGTTAACCTCCGAACGCTAACCTCCGAACGCTAACCTCCGAACGCTAACCTCCGAACGCTAACCTCCGAACGCTAACCTCCGAACGCTAACCTCCGAACGCTAACCTCCGAATGCTAACCTCCGAACGCTAACCTCCGAACGCTAACCTCCGAACGCTAACCTCCGAACGCTAACCTCCGAACGCTAACCTCCGAACGCTAACCTCCGAACGCTAACCTCCGAACGCTAACCTCCGAACGCTAACCTCCGAACACTATGTCAGGGGTAGACACTAACTTTCTTAGCTGTGGGGCACCCAGTCCCGTAGCTCCAGAAATCTATGAGCCCGCAATTTCAGCTGTGGCCCCAGGAATAATTTTTACATTTTCAAAAGATGTTAAGATGAAACCAAATTGGTTCATTTGCTGTCACTTTTCTCTTTCAAAGACATATTACATGCCTATACTTTTTAGGTATATTCCCCTCAAACATCTTGCAAAATTATTTCTGGGCCACCCAGGCCCATGGGAGGGTAATTCTGAAGAAAACTATGGGCCTAAACCCAAAATTACGGGCCATTGGCTCCCAGGCCAGCGTTAGTGTATACCCCTGCTATGTGTGAGAGTCATCTGGTGAGAATTGTCTGGTGAGAATTATCTGACTATTAAATAGTACTGCAGGTAATAGTTGTGTGGTATCGTCCTATAGTTTTAGATCAATAGGGACCTTTCTAGTAAGGCTGCCAACTATAGGTGAGGCCTTCAGAGCTTTCGTCCAACTATAGGTGAATTCTTCAGAACGGTGTATAACCGTGATGTATATCAACAAGGTAGACACATAAATGTGCTATAAAATTTAATGCCTGTTTTCCCCATGATCGCAGCTTTCCAATGATATACAGCATTGCGTATCTGGACTTTGGCTCACATAGAGCCAAAGATTGCACTAAATGCTTAACTAATTTTACCATCAAACATTTTGGTTCCTGGTCTCTGGTTCAAAGCTAACCACAGATATGAGCTCTTTATGTAGTATATTGTGGAAAGAAATCAATTTTTGAATTAATTTCCATTCAATTCAACAATATAGTATCAAAATATCACCCAAGGGCAAATTTAGCCAACTTTTTACATGTCACATACCAAATGAAAGCACTTGATGAGCTGTACACGGCTATGGCCCAACCTATTTCATTAAAACGGATCACAGATATATGATCTGTAGTAACTACCGTAAATTCTCGCATAAAGGTCGCGGCTAGTATAAGAGTCAGATTGCTGGTGCAGCTTATAGGTTCGACCTCGAGTCTAGGTGCGGCTTATACAGAAGTTTTTGCTGCTATAGAACAATACTTAAGTCACCATAATCAGATCACCAGTGTGTCTTGTAGGATCGGCCGAAAAATCTATTTTCTCAATTAATATAATCCTAATGTTGCAATCTTAATTTTAAGATTATAAAACTGTTCTTGAAATTATGCATTCTCCTTCAAGCACCAGGTTGCACCACTGAATTAAACCTGACCCATCCAAGTTTGCTGTCCACTGGTCCCCCTCCTTTCACATACACTATAATATAGCAATTAAGGTAAATGGGTTCAGTTGTGTTTGATATCGGTTTGAAAAAATAATTAAGTAAAAGGGGTTGGAGGGGGGGGGGCTACAATGTAATTACAAACTGCACAGAATTATGAATGAGGGCATTCATCCAGAAATAAATGCAGTGTGTACGGCCAGGTCTTCCTACAGCCCAGTGGTATCACCTTATAAATGCTAATCATATATACTAAAGATCTTCAATCTCCTGTAAATAATCCTCAATAAGCTTAGCAACAGCAGATGCTTCATGAATTTCCCTAGCAACCAGCCTATAATATAAACAGGGGTAGACACTAATGTAGTTTTCTCAAGAATTACCGTCGGATAGGCCCAGATGGTCCACAGAAGTGGATGACGGAAATGCTAGAAGAATATATGTGTATGGACAGAGGCATGTTATAGGTCAGCATACTCTATGGTTAAGGTACCTCAAAAAACACAGATATCTTAAATCTGACACTTTCCACAAACAAATCAACAAATAGCTACATAATCAATCCCAACATCACCATTATACAGAGGAATTATGGGTTTCTACCTTATCAGCAATCTAATGATAATGGCTGTAATGGTATGTTATCTTGAAGTATGTGAAGGCTAAATATCCAATTAGGATGCCTTTGCCATATCCAATATTGCCTTTGCACTGTTCAAACTGAGCAAAATCCTTTGCTGTTTCTTACTGTAAATCTAATTAATTTGATTAATTCTAAACATGATATTTTACATTGCTTTTTAAAGTGGCCTCCCAACACGTTGGATTCTACAGAATTAGTTTACACCTCACGATGGAAAGCAAACAGTCATCCAAGTGGCGGCTAATAACTGGTTACTTTTCAGCAGTTAGTTCCATGATTGTCGCTACCCTCTCTTGCTCCTGTGTACAAGCACTTCAGGGAGCTGTACCAGATTTCCAGCTGTCAGTTGTACGTTCAATTGTGCAAGTAATTCTCTATGTGATTGGTGGAAAATTAGTTGGGGCCAAGTTTACAGTCAGCAAAGAGTATTTTCCTGGGCTTATTTACCTCAGCGTGGCTTACATGGCAATAAATGTGGGCTTGTATGGATCACCGACCTACCTGCCTCTAATTGAAGCCTTTGGAATGTTGATAATTGCAATGATCATTGCTGCATTTCTTCACTCCAAATTGTTATTCAATAAGAATATAACAAAGGGCACCATTATAGCATCTGTTGTATGTGCAGTTGGAGTCCTCCTGGCAGCACAACCGGCATGGCTGTTCAAATCCAAGACAGACTATCCCGACATTGCTTCAGTATCTTTTGGGAATGTATCACAGGGGTTCCAATGGATGAATAGTTCCTGGATGAATCATGCTGCTCATTCTGAACATGGTGTAAGGAAAAATGCTGTTGTAATTGGATATTTATTGAGCATCCTTGGAGGCACTGGATTGGGGGTATCATTCGATATATCGAATATAATTCTCCAAGGTGTAAAACCGATTGTGAAATCAACCTATGCAGCATTCGTCTGTATCGGAAGTTCGGTAATATTCATGTACTATCTGGAAGAACCTTCATTGATGATTTCTCTGGATCTCACCCAGTGGATGTTTGTGTTGGGACATGCAGTGTTATCTGCGACAGCATCCTTCCTATCCGTCCAGGCTGGACACTATGTGCCTGGTCCGTCTATCTCGGTAGTGTACAGCTTTGAGGTGGTGACCATGCTGGTTGCTCAATACACCATAATGCACTCTGTCATGCCGGGGAATTACAACTGGATTGAGGTAGCCGGATGTATCATCATTACTGTCGGAGCAAGCATACCAGGGACACTGGATATATTAGTGCACCGAGCCAAGGCAAATGAACTTCCTTGATCACAAAATGGTTAGATATTCTAATAGTGGTCAGATTTAGGCCAAAAACAAGAAAAATGTGGCTTTGACCACGGTCAGGGTTGCTCGTAAACCCCAACCCTGTAAGTGAATCCGCACCTAGGATCCACACTATAGGCCTAGTGACCCAGTGACTAGCCACTTTCATACCTCTACTAAGCCTCCTGATCCTCTCACCTCAAGTAGGCTTAGGGAGTGTTCATTTATTAGTTACAGGGGCCGAGTTTACCTTGCCCCCTCCCTTGCCCCATCATGACAGGTTACCTAGCAACACAGCGTGCTTGGTAACGTGATGACATCGCACTTCCTTATTTGGGGCAGGTAGCACTGCTGCTATTGAAATGCCCCTATGCCCGCTTACAGGGTTACATGGGCTAGAATGATAACAACCCTAGGAACTGGATCAAAGTATGCCATGTGTTTTCCAAAATTTATCTAGACTATATGTGTACAGGCAAAGGAAAAGGGTACTCCGAGGAAAAAGCCAACTTTGAAATTGACGTCATAAGCTTTCCAGTGATATATTACACCAGAAGATACTATTTCTAGTCTTTGAGAAATGGCTTCATGAATACGTGTGGGCATCACCCCTTCCCAAATCCGAATGAGCTCTATTTCTCATATTTTCCAAGATATCCCTATTTAATTAGCATTATTTATGATAATTAGAAATTTATGATACATTTTCATTCTTTAAGTCATAAAATTCGATCTAGTAATCATAATTATGTTCTGTTTTCACCATGGCAATCCTCACAAATCATTCTATCAATTATGTCACAATTTCCTCTATTTGGAATAAAAATCATGTTTCCATGGCAACACATATCAACAAGCACACCCATTTAGGCTTTAAAACGTTCCTTTTACCTGCCAAATAAAGAAGCTTTTTTGCCAAAAATGGAATGTTTTATGTAAGCCTATTGAATTCTTCAGAAAAAAGTACCCAAGAGCAATTTTTGCCTAATTCTTTAATTTTAGGCCATAGTGGCGCCCCCTGGTGGCTAAAATCGGAACTAATCCCGCGGGGACCATCCTTTCTGCTTGCCTGCTCACATATTTTTAACTAACACAAATTGCCCTGTGACATCACCAGGCATGATGAAACTGTCATGGCAGCGCCCATGGGAAACAATTCCAACCCCAAAACATGTAATTAAACAAATATAAACCTGTTTCCAGCTTTACTTGTACATGTACCGTATTCAACGTAACAAGCGCACACCCCCCGTTTTTGGCCAATTCTAGAAATACTAGAAATAACCAAAAATATCTCAATTTTTGACCCCTATTAAACTCTTAACTACTAAAAGGTGTCCGTAATAATTTTTTGAGCACACTGTGCGCTTATTACGTCGAATACGGCAGGTGTTAAATAAATGACATTTGATTATCTTCATTGGCAAAAATGGTGGTCATATGGCGTCCTGACCGCACCAACGCATTTATTTTCATTACCAATATCTGTCCTGTGACGTCACAGTGCCCTATGGTGTCCTTGCAAACCAAAACCATTAATAGGGGTTGCCATGATCTTGCTGCACAACGTCATTGGCAGAGGCAAGCCTAGCAACCCATTAAAAAAAAAAAGGTGTGTTCAGGTATCCCAACCGACCCTATTTTTTTGGTGTACCTTCATTTTCATCCTTCCTTTTCTTTTTTCTTTTTGGGAGGCATTCTTCAGATTTTTCTACTAACAAAACATTTTTTTTATTAAAAAATATATATTTACAGTAAATTTCCTCTTAATCCATAAAATATTTTGGTAAAAGGAATCGACCTGCCTACATTATTTGGGCTATGTTACCTGACCACTACTTCTTTTTATGCCTATGTCAACACCAAGAGGATGTGAGGGTATTCTTCGTCTGGTCTTTCGTACATTATACATTACTAAATACAGTAGGTTTGGCGGTTAGAAGTTAAATGGGATAACACCAGGTGGGTGCCCATAGACTCAGTACTGACTGAACCCCCAAAATTAACCCCTCCTCTGGGTATATGTAGAACTTAAGCTTTTTTACTCTGTCGCCTGACTAAAAACAAGGGCCCGTTGGTAACCCCTTATTGCCCTGTAAGGCAGATATTCAAGTTTCCACTGCTCCAACTATCCACCCCCATGTGTAAACACGTAGCCGACAGAATATATATAACAGCTGAATACAGGTATTCTCATAGCGGAGGGTCACATCCTTCATCGTATCATCCCGTTCAATTCAAAATGAGTGAACGGGGGCATACCTACCTGACTGACCTGATTAATGCTATTAAACTGTGATGGGCATATAAATATGTAGGTCCGTGTGTAATTACATGTGTAATTATAATATGTGTCCTGCTATACTTTGTTAGTAGTATTAAACAGTCAGCCAAGTCTAGGACAAAGTGTGGGGCTCTCAGCTTCTGTTAGGCCAGCCTTCAGTTTTATTGACAGAATACATATAACAGCAGAATACAGGTATTCTCATAGAGGAGGGTCAAATCCTTCATCGTATCATCCAGTTCAATTCAACATGAGTGTGTACGTGTGTATGTACATTTATGTGGAATACACTGTGCAACACAAAAATAAAATGGGGGCAGAGCTACCTGAATGTTTTGATCAAGGCTATTAAACTGTAATGGGCACTTAAATATGTAGGTCTGTGTGTAATTATATGTGTAATTATATGTGTAATTAGGACAAATGTCTGGAGGCTCTCAGCTTCTGTTAGTAGATATTGGCCAGCCTTCAGTTTTATTAACAAAGGTAATTAAATGGTTAAAGTACCTCAAAACAGACAGATATCTTAGATCTGACACTCTCAACAAACAAATCCACAAATAGCTACATAACCTATACCAACAACACCATAGGACATACTGCTTGTTTATAGCGTTTAAGCGCCAGGTTTTGAATAAGCGCCAGTCTTGTATAAGTGCCAGGGGTATGGGGTTGTTGAAATAATCCTTTAGCACTAAAAATGGATCTTGAGTAAGCGACTGTATGGTATAAGCGCCGGAGGTAACCAGCCCTCCAATGTTGCAAGCGCTGGGATGCTTAAACACAAAGGTACGGTATACACCAGGGATGTTTTAAAAATACACAATTACATATTAGGGGAGTAAACTTAAACAGGGTCTTCTCTTACAAATATATGTATATAATGCCCATATATGACTATGGCGACATATTATATGTAAAATCAGGAAGCACTTCATTGTGTAAAATGCAGCGTACTCAAAATGGAGTACTAAAAGTATGGCTGAAATTGGGTGACCGTGCGCGCATGGTTTGTCATTCATGGCCCTCACTGGGCAGATCACATTATCCTACCTACTATATACCTCCCCCACCACACTACCCTACCTACTGTAACTCCCTCACCTGTTATACTGACCACCTTATGTAAGCCCCAACTACACTCCACCACACACCTACATGCCCTACTTTCCTCACTCCACCACAACAAGCCTTCCAAGGAGGTCAGGTTTTCCCACCCACCCACACCTTATTAAATACGTAAAATCATAAGCATTATCATGTATTCTATGTTTAATATCACCTATCAAATGTTATTATAAGGTTATAAAAGACCTATACTCAATCCTGTCTACCTATAATTCATACAGGTCTAAAATATGTCATTTGACCTTCATATTATCTCAGGTATAACTTTATATTGTATAATTCATAATTCCTCCAATTAAAACATTTGTTCTTTAATCTTCTCTCCTCTTGTCTGTTTGGGGGGGGGGGGGTGTCCATGAATGACATAAAAACTGGAGCCCCCTCCAAGTTGAGCAGAAATAGGCTTTGTATTTGAGTCGCAAGCTGGCTAAGTTTGTATTCAAGTGTGATTTACTTACGTGTAATGGGCACACCTCCTCCAACCAAATAATCCGCATCTTTTGTAGCTTTGTACCCTCTCCTTAAAGGTCCGCTGACATTGGGTGCTGCACACGTTGGTCCTGGAAAGGAAGAAATACTGTGTTATAAAAGAGAGCAGTGATGGGGTGCTGTCATTGTGAATACTTCCGCTATGCATTATTCAAACCGAGAACGTTGTCACACTGGCTTTTAGATAACAGTGTAAGTAAATATTTCACGCCTATGAGCTTTTCAAATTAATCCCCTCAACGGCGAGGGACGGACATGGTACACATATACGGTTTCTAGAAATTACTGCATCGAGGATAAACAAATTGCGGAGTGTCGCTGAATTAAGAATAATGTTGTTTTATATTTAGTAAGCCACTTATCAATGATCCCCAGAACATAATTATTACAATCCCAGGGTGACCTTCGAGCGATAACGTGGAGATCAAACTAAAGGGTAGTAGGCCTCTCTTGTAATATAAACTCAGGTGAAACTTAATCCAGGTGACGAACATTCAGAAGGCAGTATTAAATGAGCATTATGACCCGTTCCCTTCTTGTCAGTTTTATTGTACCATCGAGCTGCATAAGTCTATTGCTAAGAATTGTGATACTATTGAAATGCTGCACACTTTATTCTTCCTAGCAGATGTATTACAATATCTCCTTGGTGATTTATGTACCTTTTGTTCAACCTGTTTGCACAAAGGTCTTATTCTCAAATGTATCTGTTGGCTACATTATTAAACAAATACACCTGATTGCCTATAATAAGACTTTTATTTATTTTTATCTGAACTAATTAAATGACACATCAATCATTCTAGCTTGATTAAATCGTAAGTTTTACAGCCATTTCTGGTAGAATGTAAAGCAGCAATGAACCCATTTTTACAATATGCCTCTGGCTTAAATGCTGTATTGCACTGCAGCGTAGAAAATAAAAATGCAATTCCAACTCAATATATGAGTGTACTTCTAGGCCAATATGAACGTCTTTTACTGGGTGCCATCTTTGACCAGGTGCTATCTTTGACCGGCAGCCATCTTTCACCAGCCACCAATAAAAAAGGAAAAAAAGTCTTCCTTGATATGTAAGGGATGAAATTAATAAAAGATAGTTATGTGTATAGGTCCATTTACATCTTTACCTGCTCTAAATAATCCATCAGGTGATCGAAGATGGCACCCAGTCAAAGATGGCACCCAGTCAAAGATGGCACCCAGTCAAAGATGGCACCCAGTCAAAGATGGCACCCAGTTAAAGATGGCACCCAGTAGTTCACATTGACCTGATCTGGTGAGACACAGCCTGAGGTGTCCTGGTGTATGAGACAGCAGCAGGGGAGGACCTCACGTCTGAGTGGATCTAACACACTGTGCCACAGGGAGTGTACAGTTGTCAGACCTGACAACCAGACCATGAATACTTCATGCTAATACTGAAGGGATAAGGCCAAATACGGCATCTGAAGAACAATATAAGCTGATGAATCTAGGC
Organism: Harmothoe impar; assembly: GCA_947462335.1. Classification (NCBI taxonomy): domain Eukaryota; kingdom Metazoa; phylum Annelida; class Polychaeta; order Phyllodocida; family Polynoidae; genus Harmothoe; species Harmothoe impar. The sequence continues at coordinate 23,809,212 of OX381707.1, forward strand.
AGGCTTTAGATGTTACAAAGCTGAAGTGTCTGAGTGAGCTGGATCTCTCCCACCCCCATCTCCCTTGTGAATTTCCTGCCCTAGTGTGACAAGGGATTAGTATAAATTATATGTGGTTACATTCCCTTTGAGTAGTCGTTTTACTGTCAGGTCCATTTTGTTCAAGAATCTCTCAAAGGGCTTGCCTTCTACTACCTCTGAAATCTCTCACGTCCTTTAATAAATCAGGAAGACAGTGTATCAGTGAAGCTCCATGGTAACTGTCAGGTATAAAACGAGTATATTGGATATATGGAAAGCATTTCCTTCTCTCCAATATTGTGTAAGTAAAAATTATATCAGAAACCGTCCCTGGCAAATGCAAGTAGGAACAATGAATTAGATATTGAAACTAAGTCGACATGTCAGAGGATTCATATCTCAGCAGCACTTTTTCACCTCTTCAGCAGATCAGCCACAAGGTGGGGTTTGGAGTGGCCTAACTCTTTAACTGTAAGCCCCGCGCAATGCTTTAATTAATTATTCTTCCTATGGTCACGATATATTCATGTAAGCTTGGGCGAGTATACTCACCAGGGCTACACAATGCAGCCATTTTAGTCTAGTGAATTAAGGGAAATATACTTTATTTCAGGATAAAAGTACCAAAGTTGGTTTATAGGTAGATAAATATATGTTATTGAATATTTTTCCTTGCTCCAAGCAAAAAGTGTCCTGCAACACTATTTTTGGGTCATTTTCCTGAAAAATGTGAAAGATGACAATAATAATTTTATAAGTTAATCTTTTGCAGGTTTCTAGCATTGAGACCTAATAATATTGCCATAATAGACATTGATTGTTATAAATATGAGAGAATCAGCCCCCAAAAAATGCAATATGGGTGCAAAATTAAAGCTGAAAGGCAAAACTAATTGTGGCTTGATGCTTTCATTTTCATTACTTTCACAAGCTGTCAATAGTACTTTTTTAACCGCTTATATATTTTAAGGGTAATTCTATGTGTTTTCATGTATGTTATACCCTGTTAGGTTACAAAAGTGGTAGTAGTAGGATTATCTAGGGGAGATATGTGATCAATCTATATGGAATGAGTATTGCAGCAGAACACCGCAAACAAAGGGCTGCAGCCACCACAAGTAAAGTGCAGTTGTCACACTGGGGGGTTTGGGGGCATGTCCCCTCAAGACAATTTTGAATTTATAGCCTTCAAATAGTCCATTCTTATGAATTTTGCACACACTTTATGAAAGGTCTGATCTATATCTAGCCTCTATCATTTGGTTTGGGATTTTTTTTGAGGGAGAGATCCTTTGGAAAAATACTTTTGTCACCTGAAGGCATGCCCCCCATATATTTGAACACATTGAGAAGGAGGGAGTGGCATTGAGGGGAAAGAAGGGGTGTGGTTGGAGGGCTTAACTGAACTTGTGGACCTTTTATAAAAACTTAAGGTCACATATAAAGTTGCAAGCAGGGTACAGCGAGCTTGGTACCCACAGGATATTTTCGAGATCTAGAGGCAAAAGGGTTCTTTCTGGTGGGTTCTGAGAGCTGTATAGATTTATGTGCAGCCAGCAGTCAGGGGTTGTTCTAGTTGATTTTTCTTTCAAAAAGGAAGACTGTGAATCCACACTCTTTTGTTTTGCATCCTATTTCCTGAATGTCCTTTTTTTCTAATGCTTCCCTTTCCCTCCAACTGCTTCCCTCTCCCTAGGCTTGAGTATACAGAGGTCGTAGAGGTCGTAGAGGCCACAGGGGTAGGCCAGGGGATGGGAGGGGATCTGGAGGGGAGGAGAGTGGACATGGAATGGAAGGTGAGCTTGAGGGATATTGGAGGTGTATGGTAGGGGAGGGACCACGTCCCCCCTCCATCTTCAAGAAATCCCTCAGCCCGCAGCATGCCCCCAAACCCAAACCCAAACCTGAGAAGAGGAATGGGGGGGGGGGGGGGTGGCAGAAGGTGTGACAATGCCCCTGCTCTCAGGGGAATTTGGAAATAACCTGGTACAGGATCTATATAAAATATAGCAAATATTTCTGCACGTTTTGTCAAAATCACTTCTCAAACATGAGTTAACATGGTTTAACGTATAACTGAAAACAGTCAATAAGCTTTAAATGCATTATGTCCCACAATAGAGAACACTTGCACCAACGATTATTAAGAAGAGAATATTCTACATTAAAAGTACACTAGTGCATTTTGTGGCCTATTTTTCACTCTTTTGCTATCACTGTGCCCCCTGGTGGGCAAAACTAGAACTATCCCCCCCCCAGTCACATTTTCCCCCACCTGCTCAGAAATGTATGAATCCCCCCTCCAGGAAAAGATACTATCTACTCCCCTGAAATACTTTTCTTAAATTAAGAGCTAGTTTTCCAATCTTTCTTTTCATTCCTTCTCTCCTTTTCCTCAATCTTTCCTCTCCTCTCTTTTTTTTGTGTTGGGGGTGGGGGCAATCCTGTTGCATCCCCCCACTTCCCCCTGAATCAGCCTTTTTTCAAATCAAAAGAAACAGCTAAATGAACCTGAAAAATATGGTTTCATGTGATCTGACAGTCATCTTTATGAAGGGCAGCCATCTTGAATTTTTAATGCATGATTTAGATTTGGATATTAACCTACATTTATAGTTACCAGTTAAGCATCTTGTATGGTTTCAGCCCTAAATATTTCTATAAAAGTTCTACAAATTAAGATTTCCTGTTTATTTCAATCATTTTGATGATCACATTTCAAAATGGCTGAAAAACGGTGATAGCATGGAAATTTCTTTTGGAGCAAGGAAAAAAGTGAAAGTTCTTGGTTCAAACCATGTGTAAAAATCTTTTGGCACTTTTATCCAGTAATAAAGTATAATGCCAATTCGTTCCCTTAATTCACTAGACTATTTAAAAGTTTAACGCTGTTTGAAAGAGTTCTTTTCAAGGGAGGTCCTAGCCACAATGCACACAGACTAGAACTGCCTACACTGCCTACACTGGCTACAGAAAGAACTGCTATGGTCGGGCAAAGCCATAGGTAGTTTAGGGGTAGGGTAGATTCAACTAGAATCAGCCACACACCGTGGGTCAACAGCTACACCACCTGTAGTTATCACAGCAGGATAATCGCTCTTGTTGTCCTTTGTTTGCTGCTCAAATTGCACTATCATCACAAATATAGAAGTAAGCGTCCTTAAATGAATACAAATCTAAGTGTCCGATTAAAGGCATGTGCTCGACTCTAGGTAAATCTACCCAACCTAGCAGTGCATGTACATGGTGAGCTTTCCAACAGGAAGTCGATCACATAAGTGCGTCACACACCTTTTCATGCTGCTGGTGCTTGTCGATCTAAGACCTTTGGGAATAAGACATGGCCAGGATAGAGACATGGCTGAAAGCCTCTGTATGTCTTCTATGAGGGATCCCCACTGGCCTAGTGAGGCCTATACTTAAGCTTATTATCTCACTGCACACAGACGCTAAATTACTATAGAAGCTTTTCCTTTTATCGCCATACATAGCTTGGTTGCTATGATGCCCTTCAGGGATTTGATCATTTGTCTGCCATATGCTGCAGATGGGGAGGAAAGTGTCCCGATGCTCCATTTTAAATGATTTTTATCATGGCAACTGTGCAGTGTAAATTCTAATGCCTGTTGAATAATTCTAACAGATTTTAAGTTACAGAAAAATGCTTATACCGAAAAGATTAAGTTGAACCTTACATTTTCACTTCATGACCTTAAAACATCAAATTTGATCTTTTGAAAAGAAAGTATTTGACTTGACACTTGGGGGCCCAACAGTCTATAGTAGGATGGGGTCTGATAAGAATTGACAAACTTCACGTTGTGGGATATAAAGCTGTCATTTCTGACAACCAAACTATGCATAGTTAATGGTAATACTAAAAGGATAAAGCAAGCTACTCTGTCTGCAGTAAACCGTAAGCTGATCAGAGGCAGAACAAATACTGTGAAATCTAGGATTTCTGAAGGATTTATAAAATGGAAGTGTCTGAGTCTTCTTCTGCTAAATCCCGATCACTGCCAACAATTTAGCCGATGGTGTTTCCGGCTCTAGATAAATTACGTCTAGAAAACTAGCTGTACTTGAAAGGGCTCTTAGGTGAATAGCCTGACTAGCGGAAAAGGTACTGCATGACAAAGCCCAAGTTGATTCACAAATATCCTGCAGTGTGTGTGCATAGTAAGCTTTACAATCCAATGCCTATCCTTGAGGTGTATCATCTCATGTCACCAATGTTTGATGTTCAAAAAGTATTTGTGGTAAGACATTTAAAAGGTTGAGACGTGTTTGATAGACACAGCATGCCTCCTACTGAGGCATCCCCACAGGTTTATTCAGTTTTTTTAGGCGTATAACTAAACATATTCTTACTGTACATGGGAGCCTGATTTTAGATTCATATATCCTTATGCATGTATACCAGTACAATAGCCTTGTACATGCTTTAACTTCCATAAGCTCTGGGGCACTTTATCACTTTTTTAATTAAATCTTATTTCCCTATTGATTTGCCAATAGTATATACCCGTAGCTAAATCCGTTGCATGCAACAAACAGACTTATATCCCTCCCCTGAACAAGAGTTGTAAATTTATCAAGTCTTTTATAACTCTGTATGCAACTTGATATGGAGCTTGCTAGATAACATTTCAAACTAATTATGGTCTATGATGACACAATTGGTCCGACCTATGGATTTCTATGGGTCATATTATATCCTATTGTAGGCTACTGTGCATTGGAAATCATGAATAATAAAGAATATATAATGGTTATTCACAAAAAATGTGTTATGAAAACTTCACGAAAGGTTGTACTACAAACTATATAGTAAAGAATATAATGGGCCGGTGGCTGTTTAGACATAATAATGATATTAAAGGTAGAAGCCAGGGTCTACGCATACAACACCTGGTGGCAAGAAAATGAAACTAGCTATACTCATGATAAAAGCATTTTTCTCTCTTGTATATGTCCTAACTCAACTTTACTAACCCTTACTATGCCATATCGTAGTGTTCTACACATCTTGTCAATGCTTTTCACTGTGGCTTAAAGATGTGCGCTACCAAATAGGCGTTTGGACTGACTAGAAAATATTTGAATAATTGCCAAACTATTTTAGTTCATCAATGAATCACTATTATTTTAATAGTAAAATGTATCACATGATCTTATGTACAGATGGGTATGGTTTTGGTTAAAAATTGTTGGCAATTTTTTTTCTGATTGCAAAATGCAGGAAAAATACAATTTTCTAGATTTATGTTTTTCTCCTAAATCGGTAATGGCTCTTCAGTTTCACCTATGACAACTAATTTCTTTGGATTGATTGTGCTACTAATGATCTCCTCTAAACATCTGAGAAGTTTGGTTGAGATATTATAGGTCAATTTTTCAAAAAGTGGAAACATTTTGAAAAAAAAAGGGATTTTCCCAAAGCTGGCTTTTGTTAAGGGTGCCTATCTTCAATTGCCAATATATCAAAATCTAGCACTGTGAAGTATTGATTTTTTTGCTATATTATTTTTATGATATCATTATGTATCAAATTAATATAGTCCCATGTGATTAAGATAAATCGTTGGTAGATAAAAATTGACCGAACCCTGGCTTCTACCTTTTAAGCCCTGGGAGCTGAATCGGACTTATTTCCTCCCTAAACCTGCTCCCCAATATACTGTCCAGTTCTGGTCCCTACTATGACTGGTCCACCAGGACAGGCGGGCTATCAATGCATTGAGTCTCTTGGCACCAAATTCTTCCTAACAAGTCATCCCCAGGCTACGGGGTTGCTGGTGTTGCTGGTCAGTAAGTCACAGCTCTAGTGCCATCTCGTCTCTTTCACTAACTAACTCTCCCTCCCCAATGTAAAAGATACATCCTCTGCGATTGTCTCTACATACCCTCAATCTAATCAATAATAATAGTCATATTGAAATTAGATAAATATTGCTACATATGCATTTACCTTCCACTTCCCTACATTCCTTGGACATTGATGCCCCTTCATCCAACTTCTTAACACTTAGATATAACATCCTGTGCATGTGTTGCTAAACCAAACCCTGGCTGCTCTTATGCCTCAAAGGGTGGCATCATACTACTATTACTAGCATTGAGACATTCCTGAAAGGTCAACATGATGTGGCGTAGAGGGAGTAGCACATTTAAGCACTATTCCATCTTTGAATGGTTAAAGCCTGCTCTCCATATCCTCTTCCACTCATCCACCCCTCTATACGTGGCTCCTCCCGCTACAACCCCTCACCCACTCCCCCTGGAGGTGCCACTACCCAACGGCAGCAGAGGACCAGGGGTCAATAGCTGCAGGTTATAGACTGTCAGCTCGAGTCAGTGTCTCAGATGAGGGTCATCACACATGAGTCCTGTGACTATGTGATCCTATTCTTATTCCCCAACAGAGGCCCTCTTACAACTTGTACCTAAGCAAGGTGACCTTTCAGCACCTCTACCCTTAATTAGCTGGGGTACTGTACCTTGGACCTGGAAACCCCTATAACCCATTTTATCCATTATGATGTTGTCCTCATGCAGCTAGTTGCAAATTGCACAATGCATGCTCCTGTACGTATTGCTGTATAACCCGTGCATGTTAATATCCTTATCCCCATCCCTCAATCTGTACACCGTATACAAACCTGAATTACATTTAGTCACTTCAATTATTTTTTAAAGTAATAGAATAGCTGACTTCACCCACTTGCCTCAAGGGAACACCAAACACCTACTTCACAGGATAACCAATAGCTCCCACCATCCAGCCATAATACACACACACCTCAATCATATGGAGAAATGGAACTCTGGATTAAAGCCCTTGAATGTCAGATCAGCCACGGGGAGGCGGTCATTCGGATTTAACAGTGCGGGAAGGAGCAGACCAATAGGGACAGAGGAGATCAAATATTCATAGAAAATCATAGAAGTGGCCGGCAGGTTAGTGCTGAAGTATCCCTCAAGGGGGCATGGTGGGCGGGCGGAGCACAAGGGTCACATGACCATGATTAATCCTATTCTGCTGGCAGACAGGCAGCTCTTGATGGGGCTGTGTGAATTATGGATCTAGTGGACAGAAAATGGCAAAGATAGATAGAGGGATAGATTGATAAAGTTGCTTATAACAAAAGAAAAAAAAAGTGATGAGGAAAGGCATATGGATAAATAGAAATATCCAGAAAAAGTGTTAGATTGAAGGACATGAAAGGAGAGAGAAGAGAAGTCTGACAGACAGAGACAGAAGCAAATGCAAACAGGAACAGGAGCTGGGATGTGAGGATGAGGGAGCAACAGGTCGATCAGCCATTGGATCAAATAGACATTATAGAGGGGGAATTTTGAAACGTGAAGGGGACAACAATATCATGCAATGTGAGAAAAGGTGACCTCCCTGGATATGAGATGACTCAGGATTGAATGGACAATTGGAGGGGGAGGAGGCAGATTAGAAGGTAGGCATTGAGGATAAGGCAAACGCACAGATAACAAAAATGTTAAAGCCCTACAGGGCAATGTTGGTAAATGAACCGTGATATGGCTTCAAACTGCATTCAGCAACTGTCCAAACTATCACTCTGTCCTTAAAGAGAGGCAGCAAGAGGAATGTGATATTATCAGGATGCCATTTACGGGTGTTCTGGGGGCATTATATGCCTTTATATCAATGACTTTGACCTTGGCTATGCAGTTAGACTTTGCATTACACCTTGACTATCCCAATACCCGTTTCTCATCATCCAGTTTGACTGGAACTTTTAGGAAGGAGAGGCAAGATCATTGTCATATTAAATTAAGATCTATAAGCATATTTTGTTCAAATCTATTATAAACTAGCATAATGTTTGGGCCATTCATGTAATTCATAATGTTTGGGCCATTCATGTAATTTATACTTTTTGTAACCCTCCTCAGTTGATTACACATCCCCATATAGCAAACAATCAATGATTGGCCCAATCAAGATTCTGTCGTAATAATATAATCATAATTATTGTAAATATGTGAATTTAGTAAGTCATCTCTGACGATCTTTCAGGCTAGAATCATTGGATGTACCATAATAGTATTGATTAAGTATTTGATTCCCCAGTATATTTTCGTTATGCAGGAATCCCTAGCGACTATTAGCGAAATTGTTAAACCAGTTAACTATTCACAGAGCCATACTATTAGTTTTTACATTTCACCTTCTACCTCTGCCAATGAGTAGCAATGGGTTGAATGTATAGAAGAACAGTGCGTATGAGAGTGTAGGAGAATCAGAGAAAAAAAACCCACTATTGATTCAGGCCTTTCTATTGATATATCATAATGCTTTGCAAATGACCTATCTTTGTTATATTGGAAACAGTTCAATTCTCAGAAGTCTAACCCATACCCAAACATGTATGCCAGGTGCACTGTTAATGAGAGTCATTCATCCATGACCAGTCTCGTCACGATAACCGTCTGCCATGGGCTGTAGATCATGTGAGATGCAGTCAAGCTATAGGAGATATTCTACTGCTGACACATTCATGGATCTTTGAATGCTAATTCCACAATATTCGTTTCATTAAGTTAAGATAAACTGACAGATGAAGGCCAACTTTATAAATTGGCATGCATGTAGTACAGGTTTAAATGCTTCTGTCAATGTGACTGTCTATCTAAGTAATTGAAAGAGATGTTTACATACTAAATCCCATGAATTAAAAAACATTATTAGTCAGACTCACAGTGAGTACTCAACTGTATACAACAAGATAATACTAGAAGAAATCGGAGATAGCATTGTATCTCATTGATAAACAATAGATGAGTTTTTTCTGCACCCCTTCAGTGGTCTAGCTATATTATTGGTACTTCAAAATAAAAAAAAGCATACCAGACAATTGATCAATAAGACACTATGGTCTTGATATAAGATCAATTCTGACTGGACCTTCTCTTAAACCTGATAGCAACTCCTATTTTATACTGAGGCGGTGATTCCCCAATGACTATATCCTATTGTTACCACCAAGCCCTAAGTTCAATACCCATTTGGCTCTGATCAATGTATGTCATGTCTGCCCAAGAGTAGACAGCAATACCAAGCTTACAATGACCAGGAAGTCATTCTTTCCGCCATCTTAACAAAGGTGTAATAACAATATCAGATCAATTGCAATGCAGACTCCCTGGCATTTTCGTTATGGATTGCCATGGCCATGTTTTGTTATGGATAATTCAATTAAGCCTGGGAATGGGATGAGAGCTATTTATAACTGAGGTGGAGAGGCAACAATGTAGGTGATATTGATTGCCATTGATGACAGCCTCTATCCATCATTGTACGAGGAGTGGCAAACATGGACAATAGGTGTTTTGTGCGTAAAGAGATCTGCAGGTTCTGGTCAGAGATGAAAACATAACAGGCAAGGTGGGGTAGGTGACAGGTGGGACCTTGAGTATTGCATAGAGAATGCTAACAAATTACATAACCTATTTTGGAAACCCTTTCCAACCCATTAGTTTAGGCAGCACAATTGCAGCACACTAGAAGGACTTATCAAATCATGTAATGTTTTATACTCCTTATGTCACAAGTACATTGACTTAAGGATGGAAAGTGTTTCTGTATATACAATGAGTAAAGAGATGGATGAGCATTGTGCATGGACATAACAATAAGTGTATCATTTACTACATGGATGGAACTATTTAATGATGCTGTAGAATGCCTGGACACGGGGCGTGCCTGGTTTATCCTCCATATATATGCTAATGCAACCTTGACAGCTTCCTTTCCTTACACTACGTATAGTGCCATGAAAAGGACCACCTTAACGGAGCCTTTACATGAAAATCTCTTGACAGAACAGACACTGTCACACTGCATGAGGAAGCATGATGGGGTCATTGAAAGTATTGCAACACTTCAGCGGAATGTATTGACCTAAATATATATCATGGTGTGTCAATACAATGGTGGACAGAACATGCACATAGAATACAGTAAAACAAATTTGACAAATATCAATGTCATTGATATATGCAATGTATATCCCCTTGTGTTTTTTTTAGTGTAAGGTGTTCTTGGATGTAGAACTACTCCGTTTTAGGGCAGCAGCAGACCCTCCAAAAGAGCCATATTTTAGAAGTTTAATGCATGGAAATACTGATGGCTAAAAACTTTTTTTTTGTGTTTGGGAATGTCTCTGGACACAGAAAAGTGAACTTGTGCTATCAAATTCATGTACCGTTTTTGCAGAATTAACGCTTTTTTACAACTACCTCTTCTAATCCAGGCTCTTTTTCTGGGGTCTCAGAAAGTAGACGAATTGACTTCTCCTGACATGAATATTGACTGTAGGAAGACTTCAATGATACCTACCCCCCCTAAATCAGACCCAAGGAATCTATTGGTGCTATTATCTCATTGCTAGGACAATTGGTTGCCTAGCAACACCTGTTTTTGATAGCAACCGGCCCCACCGGAGAACAGATTATAGGCCAATTATAATCCCTTGGAAATTCCGTAATCATCTCATTTTTACAACTAGATTCCATACTTTAAAGGGTCATAAATAAGAAAGTCACACTGCTCTGATTACAATTCCACATTCCAGGTTATTTCTAAGAAAATGAAAATGATCATTATAGCAAACAGTTAATGGAACTCTAGTTTCACATGAAATAGAGGTGTCAAAATTTCAATACCTAGCCAGCCTCTCTAAGCCAGTCTAAGGAATCCTGCCGTACCAATAGGTTTCCCCTATGGACAATGATTGCATAACAATGTTTTTATTTTGCCTAGCAACCATAACTTTTGCATTCCAACAATAGCAAATATGCGTGGTAGTGTCACAGATGAAACAAAGACATCAAATGTATATCTAGCAAATTATAACATTTTGTGTATTTTACATTTAAGATACTCTAACTCTGCTGCAAGAGTATTAAGAAAATGATGACGGAGGAATACTCTGATAAGGACATCAAGTAATAAACCCATGCTACAGAATAACAACAATTGGTACAAGATCCTATACTTAACTTACAACTTAAATCATTTGTACAGTCAACCTTCTAGTTTATGGCCACTCTTGGGACTTATGAATGGGAAATGGCGACATTAGCGAGGTGGCTGCATTAGAGGGAGTCGAATGTCAATAGTTATAACACCGCCCCCTCCTCCAACCACCAGTATCCTGGATGTACTGCTATTATCCCAGGCAACCTCTCCGAATCTTTGGGCCCTGGATAAAAGGGGGATGCAGAATTTAGTTGTCCATCCCCATTGTTTCATTAGGCAATGTGTGAATGCTGACTGGTCATATTTCTGTCCATGTGTGTGTGCTGTAGCTGTCGGGCAAGGGGTTATGGCTATAGGGTGAGATGTTAAAGCTACAGCTAGTGGTATCCCCGGGATATACCCCAGTCTGGCTTTCCACTGACACCTTCCACTCAGCTTCTCTTGCATCCTTCCAGTGCTACATGTATTGCTTATTGTCAAATGACAACACAAAGATGGCACGAGGAGAATACATTCTACAGCACCTCTCAAACCCATAACAATGCAATAGGTATGAGGCCCCGGCAGGATATACATATGTATTTTATTTGAAGTATAAGAGCAGGTATTGGGGGGGCAGAGAGAAGGGGAATTGATTTCAGGTTGATTTTCAGTAAACCCACCTGTGACAACTCTTGGAGTGTTGAAATGGCCACATTAGAGAGTATAAAACACCTATTGGGACTGGAAAATGAGTGGCCGCAAGGGGGGGCATGTGACCAGATTAAAGGGAAGGCCGTATTAGAGGGAGTTTATTACATGAAAATAATGGGGAAAATGGTAGGGACTTTGGAAAAATGGCCATAATGATGAGGTGTCTGCATTAGAGGTGTGGCCCCTAGGAGGGAGTTGACTGTATCTGTGAACTATGGAGAAAGTTATGTCCCCTTCCTGACAGATCCAAACAATATACTATACAGCACAAAGATTATGCTTATACTGTGTATGCTTTCTCCTTTAATACAATTAGGGACTATCCTGGACAGATTCAGTACATTTGTTGAAGCATTCTTCTGTGATGGAATCCCAGTTTGGGTGCAAGTACAATTGTTATTATCACTCCTGTCTGTCACTACACTCATAATCCAGACCATGCATTTTCTCTATAGAGCATGGCCCATGAAATGTACGGAGAATACATCTTCTCCCTCTGATATGCTGCTGAAAGCTGGCCTCAGCTTTTAGCAAAGGCAACATCCCCTGTAGAGATAATTCTGAATCCAAGAACAGTCAGGCCCTTATGGTAGTGATGGAGATCTTTGCTTGTTATAACAGTTCTTTTCTCCAGCCACAACTCATCAATATTTACAAACTTTGCAAATATTGGGGCATAATGATTCTTCCTCTCATATTGTTTTCTTCACAGCAGCATGCTCCAACCTTTGCCAATAGTGACTTTCCCAATAACTACTCAAAGGCAATATATGGCTGTATAATCCTCCTGTAGTTGTTGTGGTAGTTCCCCTCCCTGCTATCATATATTAGGAGGGAAAGAAATGTTTTTGTGAGGTTGTGAATCTACATCGAGGCAGTAGAGGTGAGTAGAAGATGTTTCTGCAAGGTTATGCACATATCTGGAGGCAACAGAAGATGTCTCTGGGAGATAATCAATCTGTAGACCATCAAAACCTAATGAGAATGTTAGTACAGTGTAGAGTTCCAGAAAAAGGGTTATGTTATGTGATGTTGCCACCCCTCCACGTTGCTCACCTCCTCCTCCCTGATATGAGGAGAGGTTTGGAGTTCTCTAGTAAGAGAATAGGGGACCTGCACAGAACACACACCTCTAAAGGATCTCAGTACTCAGGTATTTATGATCCTAATTGAGAAGTTAGTATCCTATGTACAGCTCTCGATATATCAACAAGGATAAACATATAACAATACTGTGTATACACCATAGCACTAACCATACCATGTCTGTGGGAGGCCATGGTGGGAGATTTTAGATGTAGAGCAGGCAATAAGGTGAGTAGAAATACTCACCCTACAGAAGGGGAGGCAGAAGGGGCAGTTCAGAGGATAGAACATGACACTGGGAGGTTGTTCACCAAAGGTAAGTACTAGAGGTAAGTAAGAGTGTATGATTATGTCTCTTGGAGGTTTTACAAGGTGAAGGAGACAGTATGAGTAAGTAATATGATGGGACTTGGCTTTGAGGGTAATTATTTACCCCTTTGAGGATGACATAATGCCTTAATGCATCATGCCCTTGGTCATCATGATGTATAAATGCAGCCCTGGCAAGTAACTCAGCAGTGCTGCATTCAAGCATCAACCTGACCATACAGAGTTCTGGCATCCCCGAAGGGTCCGCATGATGCACCAATGCAGCACTAGCAAGTTACTTGCCAGGGTTGCATTGGTGCATCATGACAACAAATGTCATCTTTTAGTGACATCTACCCATAAAGGGTGAAAGAAGAAGGTAGAACTGCAGTAGGGGTCTCTGAAGGTGAACAATATGAACAACTAGATGGATCATGAGAAGCACAGCGAAAGGTACTCTGGCATGGTACTCCAGTTTTCTGATATGTTCACTATCTGTCATTACATTGGTGTTCAGCTGGGGACGTTTTGGGGTGTGAATAACATGGATAGGACAGGCACCAATCTAGACCTGATTCTTGTTCAATAAACATGAGGTTTTTTGAGAAAGAGAATGTCTGCTGCTAGGTAATTTCTGCAAAATAAAAATATTATGACTAGAAAATCCTGAGACAACTTGTTAGATATGAATTAGATGTCTTTGTTTCATCCGTTAAACTACCATGCATATTTACTATGGTTGCTATACAAAATAGATATGGTTGCTATGCAAGAGTAGCAAACTGAGGATATCGCTAGGCAACCATTGGGCACACAGAAAACCAATTGTTATTAAAGGATTCATTGGATCCAATTTAAGGGGGATTGATATCATTAGAATTTCGATACCTCTATTTCCTGTTAAGCCACAGCCCATTAACTATAATTATTGCTAGGGTATTCATATTAATTTACATAGAAATGGCATCAACTGAAATTTACATTAGAACAGTTATACTGTGTTATTCAGAACCCTTCAAAGCATAGATTCCAGTAGTGAAACTAAAATGGTCATGAAATTCCTCTGGGATTATAACCAATAATTTAATCTCCGATCAGGTCGATTGCTTTGAAAAACAGGTGTTGCTAGGCAACCAATTGTCCTAGCAATAAGATAATAGCACAAATGGATTCTTTGGGTCTGATTTAGGGGGGCTAGGTGTCATTGAAATCTTCCTACAGTTGATATTCATGTCAGAAGTTGATTTATATACTTTTTGAGACCCCAGAAAAAGAGCCTGGATTTGAAGAGGTTGTCGTAGAAAAGCGTTAATGCTGCAAAACCAGTACATGAATTTGATAGCAAAAGTTCACTTTTCTGTATCCAGAGACATTCCCAAACACAAAAAAAAAGTTTTTAGCCATCAGTATGATCATGGAATTCCTCTGGGATTATGATTGACCAATAATCTAATCTCTGATCGGGTCGATTGCTATGAAAAACAGCCGTTGATAAGCAACCAATTGTCCTAGCAATGAGATAATAGCACCAATGGATTCCTTGGGTCTGATTTAGGGGGGCTAGGTGTCATTGAAATCTTCCTACAGTCAATATTCATGTCAGGAGAAGTTGATTCGTCTACTTTTTGAGACCCCAGAAAAAGTGCCTGGATTAGAAGAGGTAGTCGTAAAAAAGCGTTAATTCTGCAAAAACGGTACATGAATTTGATAGCACAAGTTCACTTTTCTGTATCCAGAGACATTCCCAAACACAAAAAAAAAGATTTTAGCCATCAGTATTTCTATGCATTAAGTCACTCCTGAGGGCCCCCCTCGCTGCTCCCCTATTTGTACCACCGTCGTTAGTCTTCAGATATCACTTCAAAGACCAGTCTACTCTATGCATGAATTTTTGTATGACCTCCATAGAGCTAGGAATTTCCCAAATATCTAAAACCTAAGCGAAAGTGAATACCACTTAAATGCATATGGTAGATTTGACAAAATCTTACAAATGATCAAGCAGACCTCCTGTAAGTAAGATATAGATATTCCACAAACCACTGTTGCCGAATGTATACATACTGATTGTGCCTGTACTGAATAAACTCCCACAACAACCTAAATCTCCTGAGATGGTAATATCACTAAGGGGGTGTCTGTAACCCCTGTCTACCAATCATTGGCATCATTATCAGCTGTATCCCTTGTAACCTTATCTGAACTTGATGAAGGTGTCTTAGGGGAGAAGCTAGGACAGGGTCTGTCTACCCACTGTCTGCCAGACTGTCCATTACCCGTGCTAATTGGACCTCATGGGGTTTGAGCTGCCGAGACACACTGTCAGTAGACACTTGGGAGTCCATTTGTATTGCACCCTATCTTTTTCCTATATCTCCCTCTGTTGCTTGCTGCCACTGTTCTCTTGCATGACTCTACCTACACATACCTGTCTGTAAATGTGTCTGTCTATTGGTTTGTCTCTCTGTCTCTCTTCTACTTTTTGCATTTTTTTGTCTCATTTATGTTGGCCGGTCTGTCTTTCAGTCAGTCCACAACATCCTACATTCCTTATTATTGACCTTGTATAGGCCTTAAAAGTAGCATGCGCGGCCACTCTTGTTGATACTTCCATGTGGCGTCACCTTTTTATCGGGATTGACACAGCCTGTCTATAAGATGGGTGGTATCCCATTATGGACTAAGAATCCTAAGCTCTTATGGTTTTTGGTAACTGTGTAACCTGAAAGATCCACCTGCTCACTGTGTTATCAGAGCCCTTTCCATTAGGATGTCAGCCACTTCTCATTATTTACGAAAATAAGATTTAAATATGCCCTGATGTGATGAAATGGAGATTTAAGCCAAGCATTGTTGGTCCCGCCACAGCTTTATTGCCATCCCCTTTCTTATCACACATGCATGATGCTGCAATTCCACCTTTGCCCTGACTCATTGCAAGTAGCATAATCCTGAGATCTGTAAGATGATAGAGTATCAATCCTTTCAACCCTTTCAACTTTTACCAAGCTAGTCATATTTTTAGAAACATATATAAAGCACTTAAGACTCATTGCATAGAGAAATGGTACATTGAAACCAATTTGCTTCCTATCTCTTCATTGCCTCCTTAGACTGTAGAAGTTGTTTTCCCTCAGAGAACATTACAGTAAAGTGGTATTCCATTTCAATTATAAAAGTCTGGTGTTCTAGCTGGTCCTCTTTTGGAACCATCCAACAAGAAGTCTAACATACACAGTGCTGGTGGAGTGGGGATTTACTTTCATGGCAGACTATGACGAGGGTAGATTGTATCTTGATGACGATAGATTACATGTAGATCTATCACTTATCCCTCATCATTCAGCTCTCCATACAGCAGGGAAGGATGGATGCATCTCTAAGGCCTTCTCAGCACATTACTCAGTCTGTGGCTCCAGTCCATGGCAAAGGCAATCCTGACTGCTAACTTCTGAACTTGAAATTGATTGATAGCCATTATACTCTTTTGTTCTGCATTTTATTGATAAAGTCGTGCCTTGTTACTTCAGTATCACATCACTGCCAATCCTACAGCATGTCTATCAAGAAAACACATAACATTATTCTTGCATACAACAAATATATGAATTAAAGTCTAGCAAATATACTATACCTTCAGTTTCATTTGAATATATTCACCTATCGAATGTCATGAGATGATAAACCAGACAAAAGTGTGCATTTAAATAATGGGAATAAATCTGGAATACTATTGTAGCCTGTGGCTGTGGTGAAACACTGGACAGCAGATTATTTCAATTTCCATGTTACTTAAACAGTCTGGATATCCAACCCTTACTTCAATCTTGCATACTGTGATTAAATTACAAATGGCTATATATATACTATAGAGGCTCAGACGTCCACGTCCACATATACTTTGGTGATTTTACTTGCAAATTGCCAGTTTTATTCACACACACAAAACTTACTGAGAAGCAGTATTTTAAATTGGTTGAACAAGCCCTTGACGCCTTGATGTGTGAGCTCTTATGGGAGGTTCCACTTTAATTTAATGGTAACCCCTGTAACTTGTGAGCAAAAGTTATAGATAAGAGGGTAAAGGAGAATAAAGGGGTATAAAAAAAGATTATTAGATATAATTCAACAAATAAATATTTTCAGGCTTCACCATTGGAAATAATCTCATTACTTCCAATTGCTATTCTACACATTATTTGTCTTTCTCAGACCGTTAATTTATTGGGTTGGCATGTGATAAACTCAACCTTTTCCACCATGGTCACGCAGATAATTCGGTACAGTTAGAGCTGTGTAGAGAGAGGGTCAGGTCTCCTGCTTCAAGGTCTACCACCTGTATCAGCCTGTCAGTGTATCAGGCGCTGCCTGCCACTCACAGCCCTCACATACCTCCCTAGGTCACCACATGTTGTCTGATCCTGAGGGAGAACCAGGGGGCGGGAGTGAGGGAAGGAGGGAGGGGTTGAAGGAGGAATAATGTACATGGGATACACATTAAGATACACATTGAATAAGGGCATGACATATAATTATAAGTGCCTTTAGTAATCAGGCCTTGAAATACATTAGGACCTACCCAGCGAACAAAAACCGTTTATTAACGTTTGGTAATGTTTGAATGTATAACGTTATTTTACGTTATATGTAAAACATTATTTTACGTGTTTTATGGTTATATCTATGACGTTATATAACGTTATATAACGTTTATATGAGGTTATGAGGCAGAGTATATATCCAACAAACATCCCCCTCTCATGGATTGATTATGTAGAATTTTCCACTTAAGTATAGGAGGAAATACTGATATATTTACCAACCAAGACCCCAAGTTCAGTCTCTATGGGCCCCGTGGTCTTGCTGACAAGTATTTGGCTCTGTTGGTTTTAAAACTGTATC
This sequence comes from Harmothoe impar, assembly GCA_947462335.1. Lineage (NCBI taxonomy): Eukaryota > Metazoa > Annelida > Polychaeta > Phyllodocida > Polynoidae > Harmothoe > Harmothoe impar. Next base: position 23,827,243 of record OX381707.1, read on the forward strand.
CTCATCAAGCAAGACCTTCTGTCCACCACATGGTTCATTAGCCATGAGTCTATAGTGCATGGTACTTCTGGTTACTATTGCCTGGGCCTTGGTTCGAATTCCAATACAATTAATCATTTTTGAAGGCAAGCATTATTGTAAAATTACTCATTTTCTATTTCCAAAAAAAGAAATTTGGCTTATGGCTGTGTGTCACGACCTTGGGCCAATGTTTTTGTCCCTGATCAGGTGCCGTCTCTGACCAAGTGCCGTCTCTGACCAGGTGCCATCTCTGACCGGACGCCATTTGGGAGTTTAGTTATATTCTACCAACAGCAGGAAGCTAATTATAGTTACATAACAACTGCCATAACGTTTTTACAAATCCTAATATATGAGTATATGTTAAAAAATTAAAAAACACTTCCTTCTGACACAAGGTCAGAGATGGCACCCGGTCAGAGACGGCACCCGGTCAGAGACGGCACCCAGTCAGAGATGGCACCCGGTCAGAGACGGCACCCGGTCAGAGACAGCACCCGGTCAGAGACGGCACCCGCTCAGAGACGGCACCCGGTCAGAGACGGCACCCCGTCAGAGACGGCACCCCGTCAGAGACGGCACCCCGTCAGAGACGGCACCCTGTCAGAGACGGCACCCGATCAGAGACAAAAACTGTTGCCAGAGCCTGCCTTTGGAAGGATTTGGGATCGAGAGTACCATTGACTATTCTCTTTCACTGACTTGCTCTTTTCCCTGCATTAAAATGTGAATCATTTGCAATTGTTTGCATAAACTGTCCTATAAGATTGGTATTGATATTAGTTTTTACTGCTATTGCAGCAGCTTTATTCCCAATTCTCACCTTTCCCTTGGAATGAACCCCTTCATCCACCCTCCCCACTCTGATGTAGTATCCCACATTGGTGCTAAACCAGACCCTGGCTGCCCTCAACCCTATAAAGGGCTGCATAGTGCCCTTGGCGTTGATCAATACGTGGCTGAAAGCTTTGCATTTATTAATGGAGCCCTGGCGAGTTACGAGTCAGGACTGCATTCATGCATCATGATGACAGAGGGTGTAGGACATTGAAGCACTATGCCATTCTTAAAGGCCCTCTCCCTGTCCATTTCCACTCACTCACCTCTCGATATACAGCTCCTCCTGTATAACCCTTTGCCCTCTTCCCCCGGATGTGCTATTACCTACGTCAGGGGGCAATAGCTGCAGACCGTCAGTTCCAGTCAGTGTCTTGGATGTTGATCATCACACAGGTGTATGAGTCCTATGACCTGCACTCTTATTCTTACTGCCCCCCCCCCCATCCTCAGAGACCTTTCACAGCAGGCAAGAAGACCTGTTGAAACCCCTTCTTATAATGAGGTTGGTTATTCACTGCCTCTGAGAGCTGAAAACCCCTATATCCCATTTGACTCATAATAACATTGTACCCATCCACCCTGAAGCAGTTTGCACTATGATAGCTCCCATACTGAAACACTTACTTTGCTGTAAACCCTATAATAATATAACTTGTTATACAAATGCTACTATTTCCATGCATACACCAAGTTGCCATATATGTGGATCAACAAGGGAAAAGGGACCTCCGCGGGGGATTTTTAGTTCCAACTTTGGCCACCAGGGGGCTCAATGTAGCCAACAATGTTCAAAATATCATAAAAAGTGTTCTATACTACTTTTTGATGGAGAATACAATAAGCCACTTTAGAAAATTCCAGCTTTAGTGAAAACCTTCCATATTTGGAATGTAAAAAGAACGTTTTTGGGCCTAAATTGCTGTTTTTGCACTTGTTGGTTGCCATGGAAACATAATTTTCATTCCAAATTGAATTTTTCAAGAAATTAATGATTAGAGGCCCCACAAAGATTTCTATGCTGAAAACAGAGTTTAAATCCCATTTTAAGATTAAAAGCTGTGACGAAATGTTTGAAAAGGTTTGGATATTTAGGAATTTTTGAAATTATGCTAATTAGATAGAGATATCTCTAAAACAAAGTAAGATAGAGCTTATTGGCATTTGAGATTGGACAGTGCCCACACATATTCAAGGAGCCAGTTCTCAAAAACTAGAAGTGGTACCTGCCAATGAAATATATCTCTGGAAAGCTGATGACCTCAATTTTATAATTGAGTTTAACCTTTGGAGGACCCTTTTCCCTCGACTGTCCACATATATCTTAATATCCTTTTGAACATACCTCTCTTCACCACATACAAGTGCAAACTTGATTTAGTATTTCCAAATGAATACAAATGTATGTCACCCCTGTATATTTTCAACACTGTAGTTTGAGAGTTACAGAACCCCAGCTTTGACCCCTCCCTACATGATGGAAAACCAAAAGACTACTTCCTCAGTTAACCAATACCTCCCACTACCCACCCACAACACCCACATCAACCATATAGAAAAATGGAACCCCGGATTAAAGCCCTTGAGTGTCAGCATGGTGGAAGTGGAAGTGGTTAAGCAATGCAGGAGGGGCGGGACCAATAGGAATGGAGGAGATCCAATATTCATAGAAAATCATAGAAGTGGCCAGTGGGTTAGTGCTCAAGTGTTCCTTAATGTGACATGGTAGGTGGACGATGCACAGGGGTGACCATGATTAATCCTATTCTGTTGGCAGAAGGTGCTGGGTTGGGCTGTGTGAAAAGAGAGAGAGAGAGAAATTGGATGTGAGCAGAGAAAGAGAAAGCCAGAGGGAGAGACAGACAGCAATGGGCAGATTGATTAACATTAGGCCAACACTGCAGTAACCTATCATAAAAAAGGAAATACTATCGTGAGGAAACACATGTAGACATGTAGAGATGAAAAGACAGAAAGTCGTAAAGAGTGACAGAAAGGGATAAAATGGGACCGCCTAACAGAGACAGAAATGAAGGCAGAGTTAGTAGAAATGTTAAGCGTGGGGAGTAGTTAGTAGAAAGGTTAAAATGCAAGTGAAATAAGAAGGTGAATATGGTCACAAGGGAATATGAGGTTGGTAAGTAAGAAAATGTGACCTCTCTCGAATAAGAGGTGAATTAGGTATAAGGGGCGATTGAAGGACAGGGGCCTGATGAGAACGAAGATAGTGACAGGAAGACAAACTCATCTATAGAGGGAAAACAAAGGTGCCAAACCTCATGCTTTTGGCAAAATACATTGAGATAGCTTAGTACACCGCATGACTCTCTCCTTGAGGAAAAGTAGCTGAAGTTATGTGATATGGGTAGCTCTTTGACATTCTGTTTACTTCGAGGGGATTACATGCCTCAATATTAATGACGCTGGCCTTCACTACACAGATCCATCACCATTAGCCGATTCACCTTGCACCTTTTGGTCAGGAGAGTGCAAGATCATTGTTGCAGTTATCTATGAATTTCGTACAGTCTACTGCCATTGTGTCACAGTAGACATTTATATTGTTTGTTGGGAACCTCTATAGAGGCATGCAGCTAATACATTATTGGGAACCTTATTGATTCAGAACTTTCTATCGATACATGGTGTTTTGCAAATGACCTACCCTTGTTATGTTGTTAACAGTTCATTTGTCAGAAGCCCCCCCCCATACCCCAACCTGTGTGGCAGGTGCAGAGTTAACGAGAGTCATTCATCCATGACCAGTCACGTCAAGGTTCTGCCTGCTGGTCTCTACACTATGGGATGCAGATCATGTTGAATGCAGTCAATATAATGTTACACTGTAAAAAGTTGTTGTTCGTGAACAGCAATATGTGCTGTAACTATACAGTACTTTAGCTGTAAAAGATAATACAGCAACTTTTGCTGTACACATACAATTCTGTTACTGTAGATGCAGGTTCGAATTCCATAACCAGCAACCAGAAGGAGAGAGAGCAGAGAGGTTGGAGGGAGTACCATACTCCACAGCTCAAATATGACCTGATCTTTTCAAAAGCCCAATGATGCAGGCTACATAGTGACTGCCCCTCTAGCTCAGTCGGTAGAGCCGTGGGAGATGTAGTCTCAGGGTCAGCAGTTCCAGTCCCGACAGGAAACTCTCACACAAACTACATTTCTTCTGATGCAATTCTAAAGTATAATATATTTTGGTACACTGAAATGTTATTATTGAAAATATGCAGAGGATAAGACCAATGTATCTCAACAATCTGCATGAAAGATAGTAAAATTTACTTTGAAAAACATCTATAGGCCATCAAGATTACACTTCAACTAATGGTAGTTCAGTCCTTATTAGTACATTACTGCAATAGGGTAATTTTCATATTATCCCTTAGGACATGAACAGTCTAGTTCTGAAATTGTCCCCAGGGATCCTGTGTTGACCTCATTACCATTCACACATAAGTAGGAGGTGTTTCAATGCACCTGACATGCAGGATTCACTGGCATAGTGGTCATGGTTCAGGACTATGGATTGGAACCTGGGGGTTCAAATCTCCAAGATGTTGAATATGTGAGCCTTTTTTAGAACTCAGGTCTGCGTCTACAGTAGATTCTACTGTAGGTCTACAGCAGAATTTACTGGAACCAAAGTTGCCCCCAATAGTTGCTGTACAGGAACACTACTTACTTCTAACAGTGTAGTTCTATCATAACTGAAATTGTAATATTGGTGTATGGCTTTCTGCTTCTGTCATATTATATTCCATGGTATGCAATAGCCAACTAGTGAAACGGAATCAACATTTTTGTTGTGTCTTGTAAACAAGCATTAAAGGAACAAAGGATGGGTATGTTATGTACTCAGATGTAATATCACACAAGCCAATAGCTCAAGGAGACATGACCTTGATATCAATTGTAACTAGACATCCTCTCAATGCTGATAGCAGCTCTCGATTTACAAGAGATGGTGTCATCATGACAGACTCTACCCAGTGGGGACCAGTCCCAGCTTTAAAGTCAATACTTCTTTGACCCTGATAAATTTATGTCATGTTGGGTATTTGACCACAATACTCAGATCACAACCATCGGCAAGTCAATCTTTCAACCATCTCAACAGCTCCTAAATACTAACATCATATCAATTTCAATGCAGCCTCCCTTGCTTTATTATCATATCTCACAGAACATGGGCGTTCATAATGGCGTCTAACATTATGAATTGTCATGACAATGTTTTGTAATTGATAATTTACTTAGGCTTCTGAATGTGATAAAAGCTTTTTATAATTAAGGCTGAGAGGCAACACTGTAAATGCTATTGATTGCTGTTCACGTTCGCTTCTATCCATCCTACTATATGGTGTGGGAGTGGTAAACGTAAGGAATAGCTGTTTAGAATCTATACTCTTTACTCATTACCTACTGACAGCAAACTCTGCAGTCCATTGACTTGAGTTAGGTAAGCGTGTCAGTATACACCATGGGTATATTAGACATGGTCAGCAATATACAAGGAAATATCAATAACTATGTCATTTACTGCACAGGGAGAACTATGGTTATGAGGCTATACTGTCTGGACCATATACTATGCCTGGTTTATGTCCTCATCTTCATATACTACTGCCATCTTGACAGCTTCCTTTCCCTACATGACTGACTGAACTGCACCATGAAAAGAACCAAATTGACTGAGCTTCTGCATGACCATCTCTTGATGGTTCCCATAAAACAGGAGCTGCAAGTAGAATAGCTATAAGCAAAAGGAACATCACTGAAATTCATACAGTATAATTCAGCAAATTCTTCATGGAAAAAACAGATTAGTAGAAAAGCAGCTAAGGACATACCTATCTCTTTATGTTATACTAGCAGGATAGGTCTCCTTAACCCCTGTCTTGGCATAATTGGCACCATTATCGGTTCTGTCCCTTCTAACCTTATCTGAACTTGATAAAGGTGTTTATCTCGAGATGGTAGGACAGGGTTTGTCTACCCACTGTCTGCGGGCCATCTCCATTACCCCTGCTAATTGGACCTCCTGGGGTTTGAGCTATCAGTAGAAGGTTGCTATGTGCCACAACCCATACGAATTCATTTGTTTTGTACTCTGTCCCCCTTCTCTATCTTCTTCTGTTGCTTCCTGTGTTTTTGGTAAAGTTGTTTGGTCAGTCTGTAATCCATAAGATATCCCATAATCCCTTTGTAGTAGCCTCTCCTGGGTCTGAACTGCCATACTACACCACTCTCATTGTTACTTCTACACAGCTTCAGTATTCAATCAGGATTGACACAGGGTGAGTGGTATCCCATCATGGACCAATCATCGTAAGCTCTTCTGGCTTTCAGGAACTGCGCAAGCTGAAAGATAACCCTGCTGGTCATGTTATCAGGGCCAATTCTATTTGGAAGACAGCCAATCCTCTTTGTTAACAATAACCGGTTGTGAATATGTTCTGATATGATAAAATGGAGATAAAGGGGGGGGGGGGGTTGTTCTTGGTGCGGCCACAGCTTAAATGACATCCAACTTTCTGATCACCCATGCATGATGTTGTAATTCCAGCTTTGTCCTTCTCATTGTGAGTAGCATAATCTTGAGATGCAATATTATGATATAGTATCAATCCTATGGCATCCACACATTTAACGTCCACTGAACCAGCTATACAGTTTGCACTGCAAAAAAAATACTGATGTTGCACTAAGGCATCTTTGTTTTTGTAGTCAAGTGAAACAGTACAAACCAATTCCTCCAGTAGCTCTTCTTTGTCTCCCTAGACTGTAGACATTGTTTTCCTTTAGAGAAGAAGCACACAGTAATGTGCTACTCCATTTCAATTATAAAGGTCTAGTGCTTTATCTTGTCCTCTTTTGGGACCATCCAACAAGACGTCTAACATACACAGTGCTGGTGGAGTGGGGATTTACTTTCATGTCAGACTAGGAGCATACTAGATTGTATCTTGAAAATGATAGATCACTTGTAGATCTACCACTTATCCGTCATCAATCACACACAGAAAAGTAAAGGAGTCAACTGTGTCTCCAACAGGGCTCTGGTAAAAATGGAGTGTCAAACAGCTATTGATGCTGCTATTGACACTGAAAGCAGAGAGTCAAGTCAAGTTGACACTGATAATAGAGAGTCAACTCAAGTTGACCCTTCATATAAACAGCGTCATTAGCTGTTTGACTCTCTATTTCACCAGAGCCACATCGGAGACACAGTTGACACCTTTACTTCTCTCTGTGCACCTGCCTATTCAGCAAGGAAGGAGGGATGCATCTCCAAGGCCTCCTTGGTACATTATCCAGTTTACAGCTAGAGTTGTCTATAGAAAAGTGAAAATCTCCCAGCTAACCACTCAACTTTAATATTACTGTAAGCCATCTTACTCTCTTATCTACAATTTGTTTATCAAGTCATGCCTGGTCATGGTGGTGGGCTGGGATTTACTTTCATGTCAGACTATGAGGAGGGTAGATTGTATCTTGATGACGATAGATCACATGTAGATCTATCACCTATCCTTCACAAATCACCTCTCTATTCAGCAGGGAAGGTGGGATGCATCTCTAAGGCCTCCTCAGCACATGATTCAGTCTACTACTGGAATCATCTATAGAAAAGGAAAGTTTGCTTGCTAACGACTGAACTTGAAAATGATTGAAAGCCATTTTACTCTCTTGATCTGCATTTTATCGATTCAGTTATGTCTGGTTGCTTCAATCATCCCACTCTCTGCAGCCTGTTTGCTTAATAACTACTTGCATGGTTCCAAAGGAGTTTGTCAATTCTGGCAGATAGGTATACATTCCTACAGATTAATTCATATACATTAGCTGCAAAAATACTTTAAGATTTTATATCAGGTGAAAGCACAGATTAAAAAGGTTGAGAAGGAAGGATATTTTCCCAGAGGCAATCTTGATACTGTGTTATGACAGTACTGAAACCACCATATCATTCTAATTTCCATGTAACTGAAACATAGTTTATGAGTTTGAATTCGAATTCTAAAAGTAGCAGAAAATAGCCAGCCATACAGCAAAGGTATCAAATAATAGCTTCATCTTTGACCATTGTATGTGGATGCCGTCCAAGAGGACCCCCAGATGAGGACAGGTGTGGTCGCAAAGCCACTCAACTCCATAGAGAGGGCTAGATGCATGGCCTTCTCGGTACCCGGTACCATTAAAGAAGGTCAGACATTAGGCTTGGGACTTCGAGAAATTTTCACTGAAAAATTATACCAATCTTTGCATATTGTAGATTATATTGCACACACGTAGACCTAACTACTAGGGGCGCAGACTAATAGGCTTTATGTAGGAGCTCTTATGGAAGGTTGTTTTGCTGGTATTGTGTATTGATAAACCCTGAAACTTGTTGACAGACTAAAAGATAGACCAGACTAGACTAACGATAGACATATTTCAATGTTTGACTGTTGAAAAAAATATCTACTTAATTTATTAAGTGTCCAATTCTAACACCATGTCAATTTCTCAGATTTAAAACTGTGAAGTTGAAGTCATTTAAACTTTACAAGATAGGCATGTGATCAGCTCAATCCTATCCTTCATGGTCACATGGGGATTTCAACACAGGGATAATATTGTAGAGAAAGAGAGGGGGAGGGGGGTCAGGCTTCCCTCCTGCTGCCAGGTCTACCACCTCTGTCCACCTGCCAGAATATAAGGTGCTTCCTGTCACTTACTACCCTTACACACTTCCCCAAGGTCACAACATGTTGTCTGGACGTGTCAGATGGGGAATGAGGTCGATAGGTAAATAGATGCTATGTAAATATGCCAAGAATCTCTCTTTTTTTGGCCTTTTTTGGCACTGCTACCACTATCCAATTTAATTAACTTCATTTCATGAACCTAATTAGCAGGATATAGTAAGCATTTTATATAATACCTTGATATTCGCTTTACCTGACTTCTAAGCCTTTTGCTGAAGTAGTCTGCCATAAATTAAACATAATTATAATTCCGAAGCTAGTGTAGGGAGAACACTATGATAGTGCTGGTTATTTATGGATCAGGTGGTAAGATAACCTACTTACAGGGATGAGTATAATAGATAATCATCCCCAACGTGATATCATCGTTAAGATGAGGCATGGTTAGATACAATTCAACTAGAGGAGGAGCAAGATGGGCAAAGAGGTGCAAGGATGATCTGGTTTCATTTTATGTTGCTTCATGATATTGTAGGGGTCGCGGAAAACTTAGTCATTGGATCGGCCGGGAATCGAACCACAGACCTCTTGCACCGGTGACAAGCATGCTAACCGTTACACTACCAACCTGTGTCTGACTGTTCTCCACTCCCTACGTTACTGGATCGGTATGGTACAGAGGGGGAGGATTACCCAGGTGTTTCACCCCTTCGGGCCCTCCACCAGGGTACGGGGAATCCGACCCCTACAATATTTACAATCAAATTACATTTTAAAAAGGAATATATTTGTGTTGATCATTTAGTTGACATTGCGACCAGATGTACATAACAGGATAGAGCATGAGATCTGATTGAAATTAGTAAACTGTATGGCATGATATATACAGATGTCATTTCTGACAACCAAACTATGCATAATTCATGGTAATCCTAAAGGGATAAAGCCAGCTACTGTGTCTGCAGTATATTGTACACTTATCAGAGTCAGAAGAAACACTGGGCAGGATTTAAAGAAGGCTTTATAAAGAATACATGCCTCCCTCTTCTTCTTGTTAATCGGCAGCAATCCCAAGGTTCTACCCCCGGGCGTTAGCAGCTCAGAATTATGAATTCAATGCAGATTTTCAGATGTTAGCTTTAATGGAACATTCCCTTCTTTCAGAAACTCTACTACAAGGTTCAGAAGTGGAATTGCAACAAATCAAAAATATATACTTAGTGCTGGATCTTGTAGTGCTGGGTACAATTAGGGTTTGCATGACAAGGCCCAACTTGATTCATAAATACCCTGCAGCTCATGTGCATAGTTGGCTTTACAGTCTGAAGTCTATCCTTGATGAACCTCGCATGTCTTTTCATGTCAACAGTGTTTGATGATCTCAAAGTATTTTTAGTAAGACATCCAAAGGGTTCAGCCCTGCTTGATAGATACTGTATGCCTCATACTGAGAGCTGTCAGCTGTACTAGCTCTGCTTATCTCAAGGACCTTGACTACATATGCATAGTTATCTTTACAGTCAACAGTCTATCCTTGAAGAAGTTGGCGTTTCTTTTCATGTCATTAGTGTTTGATGATCTAATATTTTTGTAGTACATGAAGGTAATGTCAGTGTAAGACATTTTCAGGGTTCAGACGTGCCTGATAGACACTGTATCCCTCCTACTGAGCCATTCCCACTGCCATCCCCCTGCCATTAATCTATCATAGGTTGCGCGTGTGCTAACAGTCAATTGTCTAACTTCTTAAACAATATGTTGCCACTATAGCTATAGCTATAGCAGTGTTAACACTTCACCAGTTCACTCTGCCTCTCATCTTTCTGCCACCTCCCCTCACTGATATAGTATTCCATGTAGATGTTAAACCAAGCCATGGCTGCCCCTAAAGCTCGCTCTCCGTGTCATCATCTTCCATTCATCCACCTCTCTACACACGGCTCCTCCTGCTCTAACCCCTAACCCTCTCCCCCTGGAGGTGCTATTACCCATGACAGGAGAGGATCCAGGGTCAATGGTTACAGGTCACAGACTGCCAGCTCCAGTCAGTGTCTTAGATGATGATCCTTGCACAGTTGTTTGAGTTGTGTGACTCTGTTCCCTTATTCTTACTCCCATCAGGAGCCCTTTCATACCTTCAATCCCAGGCAAGATGACCTTTTCAAACCCCTACCCACAATTAGCTGAGTTACTGCCTCTGGGACGTGAAAACCCCTACAATCCACTTGACCCATTATAATATTGCACTCATGTGCTCAGAAGCAGTTTGTATTATTGCTTTGTTGTATAACCTTAATTAAAATGAAAATACATGGTACAATATTTCTTATTGACAAGTTGGCACATGTTAATATCTCCCTCCCCATCCCTCTCCACACACATTTAATCAAGTCATTCTAAATGAATATATATATATATATATATATATATTATATATACAAATGTACGATGTGTAGTATGAGGGTAATAAAATCCAGGACTCTTCACCTACTTTCCCTGGAGTAACACACCAGATAACCAATACCTCCCACTACCAGCCCACAACACACACACATCAACCATAATTATGGGGAAATGAAACCCTGGATTAAAGCCCAGGAGATCAGCCTGGTGACACAGGTCTTTGGATTCAATAGTGCAGGTGGGGGGGGGGCAATAGGAATAGAGGAGATCCAGTATTCATAGGAAATCATAGAAGTGGTCAGTGGGTTAGTGCCTTAGTGTCCCTTAAGGGGGCCTGGTTGGCAGGGAGTGTGCAGGGGTCAGGTGACCATGATTAATCCTATTCTGCCAGCAGACAGACGGGGTTAGGTCGGGTTGTGTGAATTATTGATCTAAAGGAGAGAAAATGTGGATGTGGGAGAGATGGTCAGAAAGAGACAGGGAAAGATAGATGAACACTGGGTTTACACTATAGTAGGTTATGACAAAAAGGAAAAGATTGACACGAAGAAGGATATAGAGGAATACAGATTGTTTCATAGAATTAAGAGGAAGCATAAATCAATTTGTGATAAATGAGAAAAGTGGGCTAGTATGGTAAATAGAAAGAGTGAGTTCTCTCAGACAACAATTGAATTGTGTTTGAAGAGCCATTCACAGGAGAAGAGGTTGTTGAGAAGGTAGGCAGGGAGAAAAGTTTAAATCATGTAACTCAACCGCTCGAAGCTCATTTTAGCTGTTGTCTAAAGTATCACTCTTTTTCTTGAGGAGAGGCAGCTGGAGTTTGCGAGATATGAAGCACCTATATCCTTTTTGCATGATTAGCATATCACTGATATCTTTAGTAGATCTATACTGAGTTAGTAGATCTATACTGTTTTATGGAATTTGTATTTGAATTTTTCAGCCAGTTGAGTAGTCTTATTAATCTCCTAAGTTGCTCCCACATCCACATCTAACACATACTTGTTTGATTCCTATGTGTAAGTAGTATGAACAGTATCATAAATTGTGGACCAAACTGTCAGGGTATAATATTTACTGAATGCATCATAAATCATAAAGGCAATCATATAGACAAACAGCATGCCAATGAACCAGTTGACCAGTCAGAGGGCCAGACAGTGACATTATAATCTCCCAGACAGTGACATTGTAATCCCCCTAGACCCACTGCCCCTTCACCCATTAGCTTACAAGAAATGGATACTCTATAGAAGTATCCAGCTTCATGTCAGTATTGTACCGTAGTATTGGGAACCATATCGATTCAGAATTTTCTATTGATACATGTTGTTTTGTAAATGGCCTATCCTTGTTACGTTGTTACCAGTTCATTTGTCAGAGGCCTCCCCAGACCCCACATAGTGTGGTAGGTGCACAGTTAACGAGAGTCCTTCATCCATGACCAGTTATGTCAAGGTTACCGCCTGTTGGCTCTACACTATGGGATGAAGATATTATTAAATTCAATCTATATAATGATAGTTCTATCATAACTGGATTTGTAATATTTTAGTATAAATTATATTTCTGCTTGCTAGAAATGCCATGGAAGTGACATGATATGCAAAAAGGGATGCCCGTCGCAAGTTTCCTTTTCCCAGACCATGTCAGCAATATTTGATTCTACAATACAAGATATATATTCTGCTTAAGTACACCTATAATTATCATGTTGTTTCTGAGGTATTTAGATTATGTACACGATGAAAAAAATAGTTTGATAGAGTCACAGTGAATGATTCACATCATATGATTCAAGCAAATACTGGAGCCAACTCCAGGTTATTCTTGTATCTCATCAATAAAACATTAAAAGTACAATAGATGAATATTTCTCTCTTCCAGTGGCTGCCTGCAAATGTAATAGCATACAAGACAATAGATCAATAAGACATTATGGCCTTGATTTAAGATCAATTTTGACTAGACATCCTCTTAATGCTCATAGAGGCTCCCAGTTAAGACTGAGGGGATGGTTTCAGCCCCCATCCCTAAAGTCAATACCCCTTTGACCCTGATCGACGTACGTCATGCCTGCCCAATATTGGATAGCAATATAAGATCTTTTTTCTATCATCACAACAAAGGTCCAACAACAATTTCAGATCAATTTCAATGCAGCCTCCCTTGCTTTATTGTCATATCTCACAGAAGAGGTGCCTTCATAATGGCTAACGGTATGGCTTACTTGTATTATGTGTTTTTTAATGGATAATTCAATTAAGCTTGTGAACATGATGAGAGCTATTTATGACTGAGGTAGAAAAGCAACAATGTAGGTGATATCGATTGCTGGCTATAATAGCTTCTATCCACCATACTATATGGTATGGGGGTGCCAACGCAATAACTGTTTGGGAGGTAAAGTGATCTGGAGATCCCAGTCAACGATGAAAAAGACATGAGAGGCCAGGTGAGTATTGTGACAGGCGTGACCTTCGGTACCTATTGATCAGGAGTTCTCAAAGAAGCATACACACACACACATACATAGATATATAGATAGATAGAGAGAGAGAGAGAGAGAGAGAGAGAGAGAGAGAGAGATTGTTCAATAGAGGCAAAGGTCTATGTGTGATTCTCTTTGATCGATAACCTGTGTTTCATAAGATCCATGTATGATTGGGAAAATACTAATTTTATATTTGTTATCTAATTGCAGCGCACTCATCTATACCTCTTATTCCAAAAGGGTATTTTTTCTAGGTGGGTGAGTGTGTCAGTATAGATATAGTGGACAATACAAGGGGAAAAAATAGAAAACAAAAACATCTAATTTATTGCATACATATCTAAAGGGACTGAACTACGGTTACGCCACTTAGGCTGTCTGGAACATGCCTGGTTTATCCTCTCATTTCCATAGACTTCTACCATATGAACAGCCTCATTTCCCTATGCGACTTCTTGAGTTTAGTAATGTAGAAGGACCATCTTGACTGAACCTTTACATGACCATTTTGTCAGCAGTTTCCATAGAAACAGATACTCCAGGTGGAATCCCTATAGAATGCCTGCAATTTGCTGATTATATCCTTCCTAAACTCCCACAAGAATCCAATAGGGCGCAGCACCAGGGTCCTGATATGGCAATATCAGAAGTATTCGTGTCCCTAGCCACTGGGTGCGATCAGCAAAACTATCCGCACTGTTACAGACTTATCGGGACGAGATGACAGTGTCTATGAGGGGCAGGTGTTTGTCTACCCCTAGGAGAGCATTTGTATTGCACCCTGCCTCACCTTTCTATCTCATTTTGTTGCTGCCGATCACTATTCCCATGTCTATGTCTATTGGTTTCTATGTTTCTATAAATATAAGCTACGTAATGAGGCCATTATATGCGTTTGATCTACCGGATCGCTACTTAGGTATTCAGACCCCCACCCTCCGGTCCATCCTGGCAATTATAAGGCATCTTGCAGCATGTCTGTGAATCGAACTTTTTCCATATCTGTCAATTTCTCAGCTAGTCTGTATAATTATCACTGTATCTGTCTCCCTTCTTCTATGTCCCTCTCTCCCATCCTCTCCCTCTGTCTCTCTGTATCTTTTTAGGATGCATCCATGGTACTTCAGTTATTCTGATAGAGGCGGCATGATTGATATCCAATTACAGACTTATTGCCCTAAGCTCTTGTGGCTTTTGGTGAACTGGTAAATGTGTAACCTGAGAGATAACCATGCTGGCCATGTGATAAGAGCCGTTTTCATTCGGATGACAGTTTCTTCTCCTTATTAACAAAAATTGGATTTACCAAGGTCTGAATTTATGAAATGGAGATTTAAGCAAGCCATTGTTATTCCACACACAACTAAGATGCCATCCAGGCATAGTGCTGTTATTCCACCTGTGACCTGCCTTTTCTCACCAAAACCAGCCATACTTTCTGTAGTACGGCAGCACATTGTTTTTGTGGTAAAGTGAACAAATTCCTCCAGTACTTAGCTCTTCTTTGTCTCCCTGATTGTAGGAACTGTTTTTCCTAAGAGAGCATTACAGTAATGTGGTATTCCATTTTCCATTATAAAAGTCTGGTGCTATATCTTTTCCTCTTTTGGGACCATCCAACAAGAAGTCTAACATACACAGTGCTGATGGAGTGGGGATTTACTTTCATGTCAGACTAGGAAGAGGGTACATTGTATCTTGATGACAATAGATCACATGTAGATCTACCACTTATCTGTCATCAATCACACACAGAAAAGTAAAGGAGTCAACTGTGTCGCCAACGGGGCTCTGGTAAAAATGGAGTGTCAAACAGCTATTGACGCTGCTATTGACACTGATAGCAGAGAGTCAATTTAAGTTGACACTGATAATAGAGAGTCAACTCAAGTTGACCCTTTATATAAGCAGCGTCATTAGCTGTTTGACTCTCTATTTTACCAGAGCCACGTGGGAGACACAGTTGACAACTTTACTTCTCTCTGTGCACCTTTCTATACAGCAAGGAAGGAGGGATGCATCTCTAAGGGCTCCTCGGTACATTATCCAGTTTACTGCTAGAGTTGTCTATAGAAAAGTGAAAATCTCGCTGCTAACCACTCAACTTCAATATTACTGTAAGCCATCTTACTCGCTTATCTACAATTTGTTTATCAAGTCGTGCCTGGCTAATTCAGTTTCATATCAGCCCCATCATTGTCTGGCAGCTATGCTATGCTAATTTTCAAAATATTTAAATATGGAAAATTACAAAAGTTTAAGCAGAAACTTGCTTCAACTTTGCTTAGCGTGGATTAAATTGCAGACGCCTGGCCCCAACTTCTAGAGGCTCAGACTTCAATGTCAATATACTTTGGTGATTTTACTTGCAAATTGCCATTTTTATCTACACACACGATACTCACCGAGAAGCAGCGTTTTAAATCGGTGAAACATGCCTCGAGGCCTTGATGTGTGAGCTCTTATAATATGGGAGGCCGTTTTGGCAGTTCTTGCTTGCTATCTTATTATTTAGGATGATCAAAGGGTAACGGTAATCAACTGCAATGTGCAATAAAGGGGAGGAGATATTACCCAGCAATAAAAGAATTTCAGGTTTCATAATTAGAAATGAATTCCTCATTACTTTTAGTTTTCCAAGGTGTCTAACTCTCAAAAATATATATTTTTCAGATTGCTTGCAATGTTGAGTTTACATCCATGTACATTTGACAGTTTTGGCATGTGATCACCTCAACCTTATCAATCATGGTCACGTGTAGAGTACAACACATTAAGAGCAGTGTAGAGAGAGGGTCATGCCTCTACTACCAGGTCTACCCCCCTCTGTCTGCCTGCCAGAATATCAGGTGCTGCCTGCCACTCACAGCCCTCACATCACTCCCAAGGTCACCACGTACCGTCTGGACCTGCCAGATTTGGGAACAAGGAGGGCCTATGGTTGGGGTGGGACAAGGAGCAGGGGTGGGGAGGGAGGGCAGATGAGATAGAGTATAATGTACCAAAATCGCTCTTTGAGTAACCATATGCTGATCAGTAGACTGTTCCTTAGTTTGTATTGCTAACCTTTTGTAACATTTTCACTGTACCTTTCACTAACATGAGATTTTTTTTCAATATGCCACTATTTATGAACTATTGAAGAGCCATATAAAAGGTCAGATGAAATCCTGTAAATCGGGTTTAGATAATGTCACCAAAAATCAATCAAATCATGTTATCTGATAAATGGTATTGCATGTTCCTTGTCATTTTTAGATAAAGGTGCCTATATTAGGACGCCATACAGAGGGGAAAGTTGTTTTAGCATTGGGTCCAGGGTGGCAATATAAGCTGAGAGGAGGATGAATAGGGGCTCATCATGAGGTTCCTATCAGGAGTTGGTAATCACACAAAGGTGGGTTGATTGCTGGTGACAGCAGCAGGTAGTGAGGTGTGGGATGAGATTGGGGAGGGACATTGCTGGGTGGTGGACATCCACAGATACCATAGGGGATGTGGCTGTAGCTCATCAGGGTACCTCACCAGTTTATAATTTGGTCAGCCTGTTGAGGTAGCTCACTGTGAAGAAAGTTTGCTATCAACTTGTGCATAAACCCTAGCTTCAGTAGCAAGCTCAACATTATAACAGTATAAGATCCAATTGTGTTGCTTATATGATTTGTCAAAGGTATGCCGCTTTGATAGCTTTCAAAGTACTAAACCACATCTGTGCATTTCCCACATCCTTTTTTAAATCTGTATACAATAGGGTAAAGTAAATTTTTGTAATTTTCACTGTTTCGATCAACAGCTGCTTTAATACAACAGTTGAGCTATGTCTTTAAATTACCTTAGCAGAACTAGAAGCATATATATATATATAATATTCACACACTTTGTCATGAAGCACTTCAAGATGAACTTATGAAGTCTTGTCACATACTTATCCATAGCATTTCTCATCTTAAATTTATTCAGTCAAATAAACATCACTTATCACTGTTCAATCATGTTTGGTATTAGTTGATATTTGAAATTGCCAGTAGTTTGGCGATTTATGGGACCAATTTTCTCTCTTATTTGGCAGATTCCATGATCAAAAACCAATGGAGGCTCAATGAGACTCAATGGAGGGGACTTAATGTGTGAAATAACATTAAAATCTCATTTCAACTCTAAAGGACCTGGAGAATGGACTGCTTAAAAGGAGCAAAGTGAAAACTTACGCCTGGGTAGGCTTGCAATAAATCCTATCATTTCTAACTAAAAGATGTTTCTAAAAAAGATAATGAAAAAGGGAAACTTCATTCAGAGCTTCACTGGGCCGATTGCTGCATTCATCACAGAAGTTGTTCTATCCAAGAGGGAATATCAGCAGTGAAAGAGATCAAATAGAAAGGAGTTAGGGATTGATAACCTAAATGTTAACGCCTTGTGAAAGGGCAATGGCACTATCTTTACTGGACATAATGTTACAGTCCAGTATACTCAACCTAGAGATATAACATCAAAATCAACCGTCCTATGAACAGCCTATAACCTGACAATAGCTCTACACAAACACAAACCCATTCTCAGCAATACCGATACCCTACTCCATAAACCCAACTTGTTCAACTTTATTGGCTTGCAGTCACTATTGGCATGCAGCCAATATGATTATATATATGAATGACAGAGACAGTGTACACCTTACTCTCTGGGGTTAAAGGTAAAGGGACCTCCTTTGAGAATTCACCTACTGAGGCAGTGTCAGCTTCCCACATGCAAATCGACCTAATGAGGTCTAATGGTAGTCCGATCTGCCTTACCTGTCTCCTCCTCATCTCTTACACACTGTACTGCTAAAGTGATGTTTTCAATTCGCAAAACCTGTACAGGATGCATTATGCTTTTATGTATTATGCCCTTTTGTTGTCATTACATGATGCATAAGTGGATCCACTTGCTTCATTCAAGCATTCTTCTGACCCTACAAAATTGATATATTT
Source organism: Harmothoe impar (assembly GCA_947462335.1). NCBI lineage: Eukaryota > Metazoa > Annelida > Polychaeta > Phyllodocida > Polynoidae > Harmothoe > Harmothoe impar. The sequence continues at coordinate 23,845,686 of OX381707.1, forward strand.
CTGTAGGAAATGCTGCATTCAAGGATCATGATGACACAGGTTATCGTAAATGACCATAATTGTTCAACACTTTAGTAATGCCCCGTGATCAGGTTCAAAGTGAGCTGGGTACACAAAACTAGATAGTGGAATAAACGTTTGGAAAAATGGTGGAGAAAGGTAGAATGAGCTTGAGACCAGTCATTATGAGCCCTTAGAATTCCCACCTGGCTCTGATAGATATAGAAATAGTACTTTATTTTCCTACCTGCAAAGCAGCACTCATAAAGACAGGAAACCATGCTTACCTGAAAGTAAAGAAGAGACAATTAGTCAACCTTAATTACCTAAGGTATGCACAGTATAAGATTTAGCAAATTTTAGGTTTGTAATTATAAAATGACCAAGAAGAGACTGCAGTGTATTGTGATGGGACAGTCAATATGAGAAAGTAACTGAGACATAGGAAAGTTGAGTATATGGAGTAATATACATACACACCTAATCTGGTTTCATAGGTGATATAAGATCTTCCTCACACCTGAATCAGTATCCAGGTCAAGTTACTCCCTCAAAGAGCTGCTCTCACACAGGGATAGAAATACACCTGAGCAGTGCATTGAGAATGAGCTTTTTTGGACACCTGGAGCCATTGATGTATTAACCCCTTAAGGACAGCATAGTGCTCTATTAAATGCACTATGTCTGTTGCTGTAATGATGCATGAGTGCAACCTAGGTGAGTCTATTCATCTGACCTGCAGTAATGCAGCATGTTTATTCTCTGGGAGTGTATCCTTCCCAAAGGGTAACCATGATGCTTGAAGGCAGTATTGGCAAATTACTCACCTCGGGTGAGCTTATGCATCATACCAATGAAGGGCTAACTCTAATAAAGCAGCCTTTGAGGGGCCCGGGTATGGCAGGGTCATGTAGGTGCAGGACTATGCCATCATGATAGGGTCACCACAACCTCAGCTCCATTCACTGAAGGGGTGCTACCAGGGGTACTTCTTCATTGGGTTTACCACAGTCATGATGCACGGATGTAACCCTGGCAAGTAACTTCCCATAGCCACATCCAAGCATAATGCAGACCCTATAATGTTGATACACTCAAGATGTGTTGATATGATGCATGCAGATAGACTTGGGGAGTTGTTCACGAAGGATGATTATGTATCAATGCATCATGACAGCAAATGTGCATGATGCATAAATGCACTATCTGGCCATCAAAGGGTTAATGCTGATAGCGTAAGCATCATAGGAGCCCAATAGAGCTGCAGCATGGCTAAACCCGCAGCCTGTCTGTATGGTTCAACACATTCCAACATCCGCTTCCCGTGCATGTCATACCATGTGGCTCTTGCCATTATATACCGGCACTGGGGCCCATTAGTTATGTCTACACATCGCCATTCAATATTATCCCTCAGAGGGTATATCCCATATCTACCAGCTATTTCTGTCTCTATAGCCAAGGCATACCCAGCAGCTTCTATCAATAAATGCATTTGGTACGGCAAGCTGTTTTAGCATCCTGAACATATTTTTTATTCTTTTGACTTGAGCCAAAGCTCTCACACTCTCTCTAACCACTCCCTAAGTATGAGGACTGGTGAGCAGGTATGACACCGGTGCCCGTATTTGTATCGGCGGGTTGACTGGGGGCAGATGGATGGTCCAACAGCGGTTAAAATATTGTTGGAACTATGTGTATGGAAACTGACAGTATCTAATGTCATGTGAAAAGGAGAGCAAAGAAAGAGCTTGGTTTTCTACCCTTTTTTAAGTGAAGAGTTCCTATAGTGCATTGGTATAGGCAGCAATAACCTAAGAAGGCTGAAGGCAACACCATTGAGAGTGACTCACTGGATGGTTGCTGGCAGCTGTTGAAGAGGCAGCCGATACACATACATGTCTGCTGAGTAGCAACCTGGGTACCATCTATAGCCTACCTGTCACATTGAGGTGTGCACCGCTGTCATTTTGATTTGGGTACCTGTCTGTCACCTCACCTCAGCCTGGGTGCTAACTCTGTTGCCACACCCCTCTTTATGTGTGTACATTTTCTTCCTCTGCCCCTCATCCACTGCTACCAGCCCCCATGTCTGAACTACTATTATCTACTATTCTATTGCATCTATGTTCCATCTCTACAACCCACATCTCATCCATTCAAGGTCGACACCTGTAAAATTTTCTCTGTACTCTACTTTACAGCTCCATCATATTGTCAGCTTTGCTGTTGTGTGTATTCTCTTCTTTCACATCATCCTGCATGTCTGGTTGTGTACAGCTGTGGTCAGCTGGTCAGGTGATTTGGCAACATGCAGTTTACTCCTTAATGTTATGGTTATACTATACACTTTATATATATATAATTGTTAAATCGGTGTAATCTGTTAATAACTCAATTTGGTTATATGTCTTATTATATTATTATTACATATCATCATTTGATACCACCTTTACTCTACCTTGCATCATAAATAGCCTGTAATGTATAAACTAATTAACCCTAGATCCCTATTCCAAGTCATCATACAAATTTAAATGGGTAGATAATTGTGAGAAAAATAAGAAAGCGATTTCAAAATGAAGGTGCACTGTAATATACACCTTTGTCAGTGTGGCTATATCCTGTCCAAACTTTCCCCTTTTCAACAATGAGCATTATCTTAAAGGCTTCAAGCAATAGTTCACACCACTATTTCTTGTAATAACAACCAACCCCTCCATATATGTATATATATAGCACATCCCTTTGATGTTCCACTTCCGCTCAGCCCTTCCCCTTCAATTATACTCCGCCTGGGTGTTTGGTCTATTGTTCTTACTGTAGGTTATATGGCATATTCTCCTCTCTGAGACCATTTTGTGATGTTTAACAGCCTGAGGAAGGTGACCTAGTTCACATATCCTCCTGAGGAGGTTATGTGTATAACCTCCTCAGGAGGTTATAATATTATGAACTAGGTCAAGTCTGGGAGGAGGTTATGGGGATGGTTTCCCTTTTAAAACTCCACCTTTAGTGGATTCGAACCTAGGCTGGTATATCCTCCAATCTGATGAACTCTGCCCTAACAGGTAGGGCACAGAGGAACACCTGTGTGAAGGAACCGATAACAACTAAGTCCAAAGACATGATCACTATACTATAGTGCCCAGGTTGTAAGGTATGCACTCAGACCTCCTACTTAGGTTGCCATGTTAAGAGGTTAGCAGAGGAATACCTGGTGGAAATATTTAGAACTATTTTCACTATTTTATTGAGGAAAGAGATCACTATTGCAATAATGCATCGATATCATGGGAGATTAGGACTGTCTGTATTTCTTACCATTTTTCCTTTTTTTCCCCAAACTTGATGAATAATGATTTGACATTTAAAATTATCTCAAATTACAAAATGTATAATGGTGTCCAGGATGTGATTAGAAACGGGGACCTTTGGCTTACATTACCCTGTCCCCTATCCGTTTGGCCACCAGGTAGCTTGCAAAGTTGTGTGTTGCTTTAGATGATTAATTATGTTAGCTCAAGGGGAATTGATGTGTGGGTTCGAACCCCAGATTATCCAAATGAAAACGAATTTCGAAAATCATGTAAATTCCTTATCAAAAGATGAATATATATCATTTTCTTGATCTACTATGGATGGAGGGTGGAGTATAAGTGAGAAAACCTCCTTGGACCTGTAGAATAGGGTACATAACCTCTTCGGCTGTGCCTCAGAGGTTATGTACCATATTCTACGGGTCCAAGGAGGTTTTCCATCACTTACCCTCTCCATGTCCTCATCTATCCAGTTGCACCTCTACCATGTATAGCAGTATGCCTATTTTTCACGATTCTTCTAGATCCAAACATGTTGATCCGGACCCCTCTGCTGCAATATAGTGTCCTTAGTGGATCCTAAACCAAGCCTTGGGTGCCCTTAAGGCATAATTTCCATATCCTCTCCCTCTCACTCACCTCTTCTACCTCTCTACTTACTACATTTCCCTCTATTTCCACCCACATACACCTCTTCCTGAGAAGCTATTATGGAAAGCAGCTGAGGACCTGGGGTCAAAAGCTGCAGGGCACAGACTGCCAGCTCCAGTGAGTGTCTTAGATGACAATCACAAAGCAGTAAAAGTGAATGGATCCTCTCTACTTCCTCACATCTCCTTGCTCATAAGCATAGGCCTATTTATTTCTTCTGACCCGAAACCTGTCCAGCCACCTTTCTACAACCTGTACCCTCACTTTCACTCCCCACACACTAATCCTTCTACAGCTCCATAGTGATTAAATGTGCCCTTTCCCTTGTTATCATAGTGCATGAATGCAGCCCTGTTGAATCTACTCAACAGGGCTCCATTCATAAATTATGCTAATCCTTCAGGAGTACTTCAACACAATAGGGTTGCTACAGTGCTTGAAGCAGCACTGGTCAGTTTCTCATGACCACTGGGGCTATTCTCATAAATTGTTATGTTCAAATGGCATAAAAATACTAGGCTACCTATAAAGTGCTAAGACCTACCTCCACTGGTAAGCTGTACCTTTCACACCACCCCTAGCTCTACCCAATGCATCCATATTGACCATATGGAGACGTGAAACCCTGGATTAAAGCCCTTGAGTGAGGTCAGCCCTGTGGTAGTGGTCACTGGAACTGGGATGGGAAACGGTGGCACCAATATGGATAGAGGAGTCCCAATATTCATACTAAAAAAGCAGAAGTGGGCAACGTGTGAGTGCAGGAGGGCCATGGTGGATAGGCAGTACACATGGGTAATTGAGAGAAAAGGAGAGATAGAAGTGACCACTGGAAAGGCAGGGAGAGGGGGGCGGGAGGAAGGGAATCAAGAGCTATGAACAAAGGATTGTGAGAGTTTCTCACCTACTATTGTTCTTATTAGCAAATAGTCATTTAGAAAGCCCTGAACCTGCTCCAAAACACACTGTTCCCACTTTATTGGTGATATAATTCATTATAAAGGTTATTAGAATAATCAATGGCATTGTATTAGCTAGACCTAAAAAAACAAGAAGACCTATATTTTATTACTATGAAACGGTATGGGAAAGATGCATACCCAGATACACCTGAAGAAAAGGCAGTTAGTAAGGCACATATAAGGAAGTAGCTTCATTGGAACTCACGCAACCATCACTACACTGGAAGAACTGACTGTGCCTGGGCACCCCATGGGTCCTGACACACTGCTATTGGCAGGTTGGATGGTACTGAACCCTGTCTTCCCATCATTGGCATCATTATCGGGGCTTGGTTTGTAACCTTAACTCTCAGCTGTATAAAGGTCTTAGAGGAGAGAGTTGGATGTGGGCGGTTTACCCACAGTCTGTCAGGTATCTCCATTATCCTTGCTAATTGGACCTCCCTTGGGTAAGGGTTTCTGGAGACCCTGTCAGTGGAAACATGCTGCTTGCCTCCACAACAGTTCATCTGTATTGTAGCCTGCAGCTGACTTCAGAATGGCAAACAAACATGTTGCATTATACCCCAAGAAATATCTATGCTTTTCCAGTGAACCTGGTTTTTGCTATAGAGGAAAGGACCGACAATTCCTTTTGGCAATGCTTCTTTATTTCAGTTGTATGGATCCCTCTTTTCAATATAAAAGTATCTCCCTAGTGGACATTATTGTGATACAGTATTGCATTTCAATTATAACGTTTGGTGCTCTATCTTATCCTCTTTTGAGACCTGATACTTTGGGGATAGGTCTAACAGTAAAGAGCAGATACATTGGTAAAGCCTGGGATTTACTTTCATGTCAGACTGGGAGGAGGGTAGATTGTATCTTGATAACGATAAATCACATGTAGATCTATCACCTATCCTTCATCAATCACCTCTCTATACAGCAGGGAAGGTGGGATGCATCTCTAAGGCCTCCTCAGCACATTAGTCAGTCTACGACTTGAGTTCAGAGAAGGGCAAATCATTCAAGCCAACTCCTGAACTATAAAGTAAAATAGAGATAATACTGTTGACAATGACAATAATATTAAAACCAATATCTAATCCAGTTTCTGCAGTCTGACACCTGCTCAACATTATGTTATGTGGTAGACAGTAATACCCTTGGCATTTATAAATGCTCCAAGGGAATCCTTGTCTTAACACCTCTAGAACTGCTTGGGTTTTTCTCACAGGGTACTGAAAGGACATTTAGTGGCACATGAGTGGTATGATCTGTGAAAATGGACATTAGCCCAGGTTTGCAAATGTACCTTTTCTTGGTTCATGTCACATATATATATATAATTTATATATATTATATAAATATATATATATATATATATATATATATACATTATATATATATATATATGTATATATATATATATTTATATATACATATACACGAGGGTTTTTGTAAGTATAGTACAGTACTAAAACGGCGATTTTTAGACCCCAAGTGTGGGTAATAGGATTCTCCCAAAGTCGGGGTGCGGGTTATATGCAAGGTAGGTGCGGGTTATACGCGGGAATTTACGTTATATATATATTCTTGAAATACGTTATTTACAAATGGTTAGGAGGCTAACACAATTGCCCTATCAAATTAAATGCACAAATATGGTTGATACACAATGCAGGCTTAAAGATTAGTGGAACACACATTCTATTTCATCCAATTATTATTATTAGATTAGAAAAGTAAAATTTACGAATAAAACTTGTTCACAAAATTTTGTGTTTAGGGCTTGCGTCATAAAGAATTAGTTGAAGACTAGCATTTTACATGAAAGGTACTACTGGAGCAAGGTGAGAAGGTGTAGAAAGAGCCACTCTCTCTAGCCTCTCCATCATCCCTTAATACTAACACTACTACATCTCTGGCAAGTGGTGGCATCTTACTTTCATAACATGGATAAAATAATTTCTAGCATAGAAAGTATGTAACTTTGATATGTCAATGACAGGTCCGAACATCATTGAGAATATAGGGTAAATTCACCTGGAGTCAGACACATACCTTGAGATAACCATTGCGTGGTTACTCAAGCTTTTAATCCCTTTGTTTGTGATTAATATTGGAGTTTCCAAAATCAACCACCAGAAGATGCATTATACATAAATAACCTTAAATGTCACCGTCTGTCTCCAACTCATGGTGAATCTACCCTGGATCATTTGTTTCATCAGTCTCTGTGTCAATAGATATTACTATTCCTTGCTTATTCTTTCACCAAAGTGTTTTTATAGTCTATAGGCTTGGCCAGACAGAGGGTAAAAGCCACTGCTCGGGAGAGTGAGACAGAGGGTCAGGTCAGCCCAGCTTTACCAAGTCTACCGCGGCCTGCCAGATTATCAGGTGCTTGCTGCTGCTCACCGCCCACACACACCTCACCAGGTCATCACATGTCGCGTCAGATGGGGGGAATGACAAGGACATAGAGGAGGGTGATAATCATCAGGGGTTAGAAGATAGGTAAGGCAGAGTTCAAGTTTTCAAAAACGTCTGTTGGCACAACAGTCATATTCAAAGAACAATGTCATGGAATGGTGGTTGAAGCGTATGGACAAGTGCTTGACTGAACAGACTTGATAAGTTTTTACATGCATGAACGTATATATATATATATATATATATATATATATATATATATATATATATATATATATATATATATATATGTATGTATAAACTGCAATGCATGAAAATCAATTTAGAAGGCTATTGTGTTTGGCAGGGGACATGTTCTATTAAAACTAAATATATACATGACAATCATGGGCAATCTTTGAGATACAAAATTCCGGGACTTTCTCCACTGCAGGCAAAATATCCTACATAACAGGGGAGGCTTTACCAGCAAGGGGAGAATCTTCAGAGATAATGGCCGGCGGGAGAGATAAGGGTCGCCGCCGGGCCGCTTTGAGGAGGAATCTCCCGGTGCAGTATCTAATACAGGTGCGGTAGTAAGGGAGGGCTATCTAACTCATTATCTCGAAAAAAACAAGACTATAGAAGCCCATTCACATACAACTAGCTAACTGTATTGTCCACCTGTATAAAGGTTAATCATTTTCAGGAAATAATGGTAAGATATCAGCAAATTGGATTCTCTGATTTAAGCTAAAATTAAATGTATATCAACCCAAAATCAAGGGAAGAAACCCCTTCATTCTACTTTCTCCCTTCAATGTATTAAAGGCAGGATTTCCCCAACCTGCTGACATCTCTTAGTAGTCTAACACTGTATATTTTTCTTACTTATTTAAACCTTTATAACTTTGGTAATTTGCACCTTACAGCCCCACATTCGCTTAAATATGACACTTATCAGACCTTCATCTCAATTTTAACCAAGCCGAGTCGAAATCATTTATATCACACAACACTCTCATTGGCAAGGGTGAGTAAAGATATTATATTGGCATTTGCTCCTAACTAATGCATATTATTTCTCGTAGTGCATTGCTACTGTAAATAGTGCAACACTTTTCACTATTCAATCCTGTTTGTTCACAGGTTGAAATATTCTGGGGCTTACTTTGGATCTGTCACTGTCAGTATTTTTGTAATATCTGGAGTCATTGTCCTCTACAATTTGAAAGCTACCCTGGCCAAAAACTAATTAAAACTCAATGGAGGGAACTAAATGTGTGAAATAACATTAAAACCTCATTTTAACTCTAAAACATCTTGGAAATAGGCAGCATAAAAGAAGCAAAAGAAGAACTCCTGCCCGAGTAGGCTGGCAATGAATCCCATTATGTCTAACTAAAATAAGGGTATTAAGAAATCTACTGAAAAGGGGAAACTTCATTCAGAGCTGATGGACCAATTACTGCATTCACTACAGAAACTGTCCCGCCTCTGGAGGGAATGCCAGCAATGAATATAATAGAAAAGAGTTATGGTTTGATAACTTCAAATATCAATGCCTTGTGCAGGGCCTGTAAACTAACCATGAAGTACACAAACCTTTGAAAAACTCACTCTTATGGGTACTGAGATCCCACTCCACAAACAAACAACATGGGCTCCAATGGCTGGTGGATGGGCAGTTGATATGATTATACACATAACAGGCACAGTAGTACCCCTACTCTTAGGGCTTAGAGGTAAAGGGACCTCTTTAAGGAAGGCACCCACTTAGGCTCTGTCCGTCGGGCCTGTAGAGTGGCTTCCCGTATGCAGACAGACAAAATAAGGTCTAAACGCAGCTAAATCAGCCCTGTGCTCCCCCTGTCTCTTGCTCATCTCTCAGGTGTAGTGCTGCTAGAGCAATCTCTCCTGCCCGACAAATATTCATGGGTTGGCTAGTACTTTGATGCATGACGCCAATTTATTGTCAGCACAAGATGCATAAGTGGCACTATTTTGCTGCATTTAAGCATAATGTGGACCCTACTAAGTTGATACGTTTTCAAAGAATCAGTTTGATGTTCAAAGGTATTGCAAATGTAAGCAGGATTTTTCACTTAAATTGTTAAATTGGGCCCTGTTATCAGTATCCACAACCTGACTGTGTTATAGAAAATAATAGTAACTGTACTTTCCCTTCCTACCTGCACAGGAGATTGTTGTTATTCATGGATACAGGAAACCATGCTTACCTGAAAAGAAATAAGAATGGATTAGTCACGTTAAATTACCCACTGTATTTACGTTACATGGAAAACATTTTAATTCAATGTCTGCACACTGTGGTTATGTTTGTAGTTATAAAGAACCCAGGAGACACGTGTGTGGTTGAGTTGCTGTGTACTGCAAAAGCTGTACTGCAACATGAGAAAACAACTGGGAACAAGGAAAAGGTGAGTATGAGGAGTGTTATTGCAGAAACAGGTAACCTGGTTCCTAGATAAGTGATGTTTGATCTTCCTCACACCTGAATCAGTATCCGGGTCATGTTACTCCATGTGTACAGCTCAAAGAGCTGCTCTCACACAGGGGCAGAAATACACCTGAGCAGCTCCTGAAGGTGTGCATAGGCATTGTGGCCACTGTATTTTTGGAACACGTCTTCCAATGATGTACGAACACTTTAAGAGATGCAAAAACTTCTTCGATATAACAGGTGCCATTATGCCTGTTGATGTCAAGATGCATGAATGCAGTGCTAGATTTATGTATGCAATGTGCAAGACTACCCTTTGGATTGTAGCAATCCCATAGGGTCTGCATGATGCTTGAAAGCAGTCCAAAAGTATCTGTAAGATCTGTATTCATGCATCATGCTGAGAAAGGGAATTCTGCATTAAGGCACTATACATATACTCGAAGGACTGAGGTATGGCAGGGTCATGTAGGTGCAGCCCTGTGTCATCATAGTAGGGCTACCATAGCATCAGCACGATTCACTGAAGGGTTTCTGCAAGGGATGCTAATTCACAGTGTGTATTAAGTAAGGTCATGATGCATTCATGCATCACATACTGACCTCATTGGACTGGTACACTGTAGAAGTGTGTCCATAATGGCTTTACAAATGTAGCACTTACGAGTTACTCATCATAACTACATTGAAAAAAAAACAAATGAAATGATGCATTGATGCACTACGCGTCCATCAAAGTGTTAATGCTGATAATATAAGCAGTACATAGGTGTCCAACAGAGTGGCAGCATAGCTAAACCCACAGCTTGTCAGCACTGTATAAATATATAGACAAAGGTGCACGAGTTTTAGTCTGTTGGCAGGGTTATTTCACGAGTTGACCTTGGGCCGTATTTCACGAGGCCGTAGGCCGAGTGAAATGCGGCCCAAGGGTCAACAAGTGAAATAACCCAGTCAACAGATTTAAATAGTGTACCTTCGTGTTTATTTTTTATGATTTTCGATTGAATTTACCAAATTATTATAGGGGGGGGGCCTAAAATAGCTTATTTCTATCCCGTTTCTGCCTCGTTCAAATGTAAACAAACCGCCATTTTTGATGATGTCACAGGCCGTGAAATACAAGCATGGGTTATTTCACGGGGGGGGGGGGGGTGAAATACGGCCCTCTTTGGTTAATCCAATGGGACTATCGTATTCCATAAAAAATAATACAACAGGTTCAGCTGATTCCAACATCCCCTCAGTGTGCATGTCTGACCATATGACTGTTGACATCATCTACTGGTACTGAGGCCAATTATGTCACTGGCGTGTTTCTCTACACATCACCATTCAATATCATCCCTCTGAGGATAACCGATATCTACCAGCTATCTCTGTCTCTACGTCCAACCTTCTATCAATAAAGCCACTTGATATTGCAAGCCGGCTTTGTATCCTGAGCATATTTGTTCTTCTTTTAACCTTAGATACAGAATTATGCCCTTCGTGACCAGGAGGACTTGTGAGAAGGTGTGACACTGGCATCTATATTTATATTTGCAGGTCGACTGGGGACAGACTGACGTTCCCATTGGGCTTGAAATAGCCTATCTGCACCATAACTACAATTAAGCTATTTATACATCCATCAATACCATTGCACATCTAAAGAAATATTAAGAAAGAAAGAAAACGTGAACCACAGTCGGACATTATTTGAAATAAAAAGTAACTCGGATCTCATTTCTGTGTATGGAACCTGAGAGTATGCGATGTCTTGTGAATAGGAGAGCAAAGAAGGAGTACTGTTTTCTCCTATTCTTCAACAGAAAATTTCCTAAAGTACATTGGTTTAGGCTGCAATAGTCTAAGAAGGATGATGCCAATGCCATTTAGTGTGACACTAAATGGTTCCTGACTGCCATTGGAGAGGTAGGTGTTACCCACACATGCATGGCTGCTGAATACCGCCTTTGGTACCACACATAGCTCACCTTTCATAGTAAGGTGGGCTGTCCTCCGTCTTGATATTTGTACCTCTTTGTTACTCTTTCACCCTGTGTGACAACTTAGTTGCCACACCCCTTCTCATGCATGTGGGTACACTTGTGCCCCTGCCCCTGAATCGCTGCGACCTCCCTTCTACCAGCCCTACCCTGAACTACTATTACTTTTATGTACCATTCTACTCCATATTTCCATATATTTCATGCTCCATATCCACAACCCTACATCTACCCCATCCATTGTAAACCCCTGTTAAACCGTTATACTTCCCTATACTCTATTTTACCCTCTGTGTTCCGCTTCTTGTCCTTAATTTCCCGAGATGTACTCTCCTCTGTAACATCAGCCTCTGTCTGCATGCATGGTTGCATGCTGCTGTGATCAGCTTGACAGGTTAACTGCTCACTCAACCAATAGGTATAAGAATGCCTTTATGGCAACATGCAGTTCATACCTAAGTCTCATGGCCTTTTCATATACATGTAAATCTGTATCTATGCTTAACAGATCATCCCTTTATGACCTGATAATGATATCTGTGTTACAAGTCATAATTTGATACCACCTTTCCTCTACCTTGTATCATACATACCCTCTAACGTATCCATTATCTTCCAATATGTTATGATCAACTTGAATCCCTTCCACAATATATCATCATAGCCTTTAATGGGTAGGGGAATGTGTGAGAAATGAGGACGCAACTGGCATTTGTATCAATATAAAGGTAAACTATGAGAAACACCTTTAATAGTGTACCATCTTTCCTTATGCCAACATTAATTAGGCTTCAGTTCACAATTCTATTTTGATTTGAAATATCAAATATTGCATGCATAGTATCATATTCACCTTTCTAGGTACACCATCAAAGTTTCTAATATATCAGCTTCATGTAGTAACACCTGATTGCCCCACATAGTGCATCCCTTTGACTTTTCACTACCACTCCCCTTTCCCTTCAATTACCCTCTCCATGTCCTCATGTTTTCATTGCACTCGTCTCATATATGAGTATGCCCACTTCTCACGATTCTTTTGGATCCAAACACCTTGATCCCAACCTACAATAGAGTGTCCTAAGTAGGTGCTAAACCAAGCTCAGGGTGCCCTTAAGGCATCATTCCCATATCCTCTCCCTCTCGCTCACCTCTTCCACCTCTCTTGATAGTATGTTTCCCTCTAGATCCATCTCCCTTCACCTCTGCCATAGAAACTATTACGAAAAGCAGCTGAGAACTTGGGGTCAAAAGCAGCCAAGCACACACTGCCAGCTCCAGTGAGTGTCTTAGATGACAATAACAAAACACTCATAAGTGAATGGATTCTCTCAATGTCCTCTCATGTCCTTACTCATCAGCAGAAGCCTATTCATATCTTCATACCTGAGCTATATAAGCTGTCCCATGTCCTACCCAAAGCCGCATTGTTTAATGGCTGCCTCAGTATTTAACTTTTTAACACATCGTTTTGATCATCTACTCCGACCTTCAGCTTACATTGTTTACACTACCATGATTCTCCCAAAATCACTTACTTGACTGCATCACCCACATTGAGGCTATTGCTCACTAGCTCTTATTAGGTGTGCATGATTATGTATGTTTCTTCGTTGCCATTTACAAATACACAAGGATCCATAAAATGTTTGGAATTATATGTATGTTTACAACACTGGAATCCTGAATTAACTCTGATTGAGTTTTATTATTTATCACTTTACCTGTTAATTCGGCACTCCGAGCCCAGCCACCTATCTACAATGTGTAACCTTACTTCACTCCCTGCTCCTTGAGGGGAATGGAGCACTTCAGCCCACACACCTAACCCTTTAAGAGCTGCAGCCTGATTTAATGTACTCCACCCCTTGTTATCATAATGTATGAAAGCAGCCCTGGTGAATCTACTAACCAGGGCTACATTCATCAATTATGCCGATCTTTCAGGAGTACATCAAGCCCATAGGGCCTGTAGGTCCCTGAATGCAGCACTGGTGAGCTACTCATGACTACCAGGGCTATTTCCATGCATTGTCATGTCCAAATGGCATAAAAGCACCATACTACCTGTAAGATGCCAAGACCTACTTTTGCCAGTAAGTTGTCCCTCTCACACCACCCCTAGCTGCGCCCAATACATCCATATTAACTCTGTGGAGACGTGGAACCCTGGATTATAGCACTTGAGTGTCAGATCATCCCTCTGGTAGTGGTCACCAGATCTGGGCTGGGGAAAGGTGGGTCCGATACGGATAGAGGAGATCCAATATTTATATGAAGAAAAAAAGGTGCGGGTTACTTGATAGTTCATGGGTTTTTCATAGGTGTTCCTAAAAGGGGCCATGGTAGGTAGACAGTACACTGGGGTCACCAGGAGAAAAGGAGAGAGGATGACATTATAGATATATAGACAGGGACAGAGACATACTCGCAGAGATAGAAGCAACCACTGGAGAGGTAGGAAGAAGGAGGGAGAAAGGGAATCCAGGGCTATAAACAAAGGGGTGTGACAGTTATTTACCTGTTATATAGTAATGACAAATAGTCATTAAGAATGCTCTGAACCTTTTCCAATTTCCAAACACACTGCTCCCACTTTATTGTCCCTCCATGCTTTTCGAGTAAGTCCATATCATCTAGCTCTATACCCTGCACTGGGGAGGGGCTTTCTGTCAATTCCGAGGCTGCCTTGGGTCTATATCAAAGTCCTCTGGCTTGACTACACAGATCCAAAGGCAAATTCTCAAAGGTAAAAAGATTCATTTTAGTGTAGGTTGCACAATTGGAGATGGGTAGTACTCATTCTGTGATTATGTAATCCATAATAAAGATGTATAAGAAAAATAATTGGCAATGTATCAGCCTAGACCTCAAAAATATATCGAAAAGATTGTAAAGGGTATAAGAAAATTACATACCTAAATACACCCACAAAGAGGCGGTTGAAAGGCACAAATAAGGAAATAGCTTGATTGGATTTCACACAGCTGTCACTGCACTGGAAGAACTGACTGTGCACACAGTACAAGCTTCCATGAGGATCCAATAGGGGCACCCTATGGTCTTGATACAGTGATATTGGCGAGGTGGGTCGCAGTGGTCCCTGTCTACCGATCATTGGCATCATTATCAGGGTGTGGTTTGTAGCCTTATCTCTCAGCTGTACAAAGGTGTCTTGGGGAAAGGGTAAGACGAGGGTTTACGCACAGTCTGTCACCTATCTCCATTATCCTTGCTAATTGGACCTCCCTGGGGTAAAGGTTTTCAGAGACGCTGTCAATGGAAACATGCTGCTTGCTTCGACAGCAGATCATTTGTATTGTGGCCTGCAGCTGCATGACTCTCCCATTTTGCTACCTTTTATTCTCATCTCTCCTCCCCTATCTTCTCTCGTTATGCACATATTGCTTACTTCTATTTATAGATTGTAGACTGAAATGGAATTCATCCCATATCACTTCTGGAAGATACACTTTTTTGCTATATAAATGTTGACATCTGCCTTAAATATATGGTGAGAACCCATTTCTTAAAGTTCTATAGTGTTTATCTTAATTAGTCGATTTATAAAAAGATCTTTTGTTTTGCATTTGAGGGTCAAACTCACGACTTTGCAACAATTAAAAGTGAAAAAAATGTCAATAAAAAATATTCTCATTCCTATTATTTCTCAATTGCAATGGAAAATATGGGTCTTCGGGAACATCCACATAAAATGTTGTGATATAGCTATAATCCGTTCTTACTGTATTGTAGCCATGAAAATATCATGTAAAATCATGATTTTTCATGGTTTCCACAAATGCGGACATTTTTCATACAAAAGGGCTGGTTGCTAAGCAACCGTTTGAGATAGAAGAAAATGGATAGCTTCATTGGAATCCTTGACATCGATTTAGGGGGGGTAGGTACTCTTAGAATAATTATCAGACAAATATTAACAACATTATGAGCTGCCATATGGTAATATCTTCTCTGCTCAATATGGCTCCATATGGCGCCATATGGCGTAACCGACGCGTAACGGACGTGTAACGGACACCTTAACATGGTCGTTTTGTGACATTGACTTTAAAATATTGAAAATAGGTGAAAAATGCAAATATCTACATGCAAATGGTGTCAATTAATATCAGAAAAAAAATTCCAATCGTTCTAGCCCATTTTCAATTATGTATTATTATGTTGTATATTTTAAAATATTTATATAAGAAATAAAATGACAGCATTTTAATTTCTTTGAATTTTAATAGATTTTTCTGTAAAACCAAGAAAAGCCAAAAGAAATACCAAAAAAGTTCCAAAATCACATCACTGAAAAGGGGAGATCATAAATTTTGTTTGAAGAAATGAATATGTATGGTAACTTGAATAATTCTAATAAAATATTGGGTGTCAAAAAAAAATCCACTTTGTGACATCTGGATATAGCTATTCTGTGGTATTCTCATGAGCCTGAGCCTTGATGAGTATGTCATGTTTTATTATCGAAAATGACATACTAACATATTGCATTGTACCCTGAGAAATATAAACTCTTTCCCCAGTGCACCTGGTTTTTGTTATAGAAGGAATGACTAAGATTGCTTCTGGCAATCCCTGTGTATTTCAGTTGTATGGATCCCTCTATTCAATATAATATTATCTTATTAGTAGACATTATTGTGATATAGTATTGCTTTTCAATGATGAAGTTTGATGCTCTATCTTGTCCTCTTGGACCCTCTGGGAAGAAGTCTAAGAGTAAAAAGCAGACATATTGGTGGTGGGCTGGGATTTACTTTCCTGTCAGACTGGGAGGAAGGGTAGATTGTATCTTGATGATGATAGATCAAATGTAGATCTATCACCTATTATTCACGTCTCTATACAGCAAGGATAGAGGGAGGCATCTCTAAGGCCTCCTTAGCACATAATTCAGGATACTCTAATCTATTCCCCGTATAATATTATGTCACAAATATTATATAGTAAAATTTCCCAATTTGATTTGCTCACTAAATCTAGTGTTTAAGTGCTGGCATCGTACAGAGTTAGTTGAAGACCAATACCAGGCTAGAGAGGTACCTTATATCCTCTACCCAATCCATCATGAATACATTGATACTAGAGAAAGCTGAGGAGTTGTAGAGAGAGCTACTCTCTCTTGCCTCTCCATCACTACTACCAGCATTACTTCATCTCTGCCAAAGGATGGTGTATCACCCTCAAAACTACGCTATACTTTTAAAATGACAACAGTCATATTTGATAATTCCAGATATGCAAAGGCTTCTATGAACGGTAGAGGGCTATTACAGACCTTTCAACCATGTCCTTTTTGGTAAAGTTCAAAGATAACGCTAGAAACTCCATTTATTCTGGAAACGGTAGCGGACAGGGCACTTGTTTTAAGAAAAACATATTTTCTTAAAACAAGTGCCCTGTCCGCGAGACGAGTTTAATAAACTTATTTTCTTGAAATGAGATAATAATTTTGAAATATGATATGCATGAAATATGGTAAGCGAACAGGACAGAACTAATTAGCCTTTATTAGCATGAAACTGACTGTATTATTACGAAGCATGGAGGCCTTGAAAGGATATAGCAACATAGAAATTAACCTGTACGCTCAAGTGACGTTTTCCTTATCAATTAGGAAATATGGTCTCCTTCTAAATGCAGATATTTTAAGCATTTTAGACGGGTTTATATCGTTTCTGATGGCTTGATCTGAGATGGTAGACATGCTTTGGTGTTTTTAGATGGCCTTCAGGATTACTTTTTGTCACATTATTGCTCACATGAGCATGCATCACTATCCCAAAAAGCAGCGCACGGGGATCCCTGTTGGAGAGCTGGTACATTATTGATGAAATGGCAAGATAACATATTAACTGGGTCAGGTATAAGGGATATTGATCTCCCAGGTGCTATCACCTTTAAGATGAGACATGGGTGACAGTGCAGGAGTAGGTGCTGGATTTAAGCGTAGGCTAGTTCCAAAACTCAGCACTCAGCTAGGGACCTGTGATATTGTAACAAGTTGCTACTTTTTGTAACAGGTTGCAATCGTTATAATACTCTCGTTCCCAAATCCTTCCGTAGGAAGACTCTGGTAACATCCATATGACCTTGAACTTGGGATTTTGCTGGGTTTGGGCAGTCCCTACAGTTAGCTTAGAACCAGCGAACAGGAACCAGAATGTTTGATGTCTGATCTGAGCGAGGGCCAGCACTCTGAGCCTTTATAAATAGAGGAGGGTATTTCCTGCATCCTTGTGTATTTGTAAATGCCGAAGAAGAAACATACATAATTATTCACACTTAATAACAGCTAGTGAGCATCAGGGTTGGAACTGGTCAAGGCGTCAAGTCAAAATATGCCTTCCTTTATGAGAGGCAAAAAGAAAGCCTTTAGTCACATCACGATGTCTATGAAGATAAGCACTGGGGCATGGCGACTCAGTATTTAACGGTATGGGTACCTTCAGTAAGCTGATTAGTAGCTGATTATAGCTTACACACATCTGACCAGGAGGAAGACAGGCTTATGCCTTGATTGGCCTTGTACGTGGTATAATATATATACGTGCGACCAGTACGCACTGTCATTCTTCCTAAGAGCTCCTAGTCAACTCAGGTTTCCCCTTTGCCATACTAGCGAAACCAATGCTTTCTATCATTCACTTTAACCTACAAATATTTGAATCAGCAGAGACAATAGCCAGTTACTCACACATGAGACTTACAGTCAAATTAGCACCTTTCTTGTACGAAGCCCAGGGGTATATGGTATGCTCAAATGTATAAGCACCAGACCACTTTAATGTGACAGTTATGGCAAGCCTAATCGGTAAATTTCCCTTAAACTCAGTTTATGGCCCTTAACCCGACTTAAGGTCCCTTAACTCGAGTTTAAAGACCTTAAACTGGGTATATGGGCCTTATCCTGGGTTTGGAGCAGACAATCCAGGTATAAGGCCTTAATCCCAGTTTAAGGGCCCTTAACTCGAGTTAAGGGCCCTTAAGTCGGGTTAAGGGCCATAAACTGAGTCTCAGGGAAGTTTACCCATCCTTTGTGGAGTTAAACTGGGTTTAACGGACATAATCCTAGTTTAAGGAACAAAATCCTGGTTTAAGTCCTTAACCCATGATATGTTGACCAAGGATGGGTTTGAGCTATACCCATCCTATCTCCTATATAACCCCTCCTATGTACCCTAACCCACCCTTTCTCTCATTAGCGTGGGTTTTCAAAGTTATACCCACCCTAGGTACACCAAATACCTGTTATCTGTACTAAACCCCTCCTTTCTCACAACAAAACAGGGGTATCACCAACCCACACTATGTTTCCAAAGGATAGGTAATAACCCACACTTAGTGTGGGTTTGTTTGTACCCACACTAAGTGTGGGTTTGTAACCCACACTAAGGGAACAAAGGATGGATACCACCAACCCACACTATTTGCCCAACGGATGGGTAATAACCCACACTAAGGGACCAAAGGGAGGGTATCACCAACCCACACTATGTGCCCAACGGATGGGTAATAACCCACACTTAGTGTGGGTTTGTAACCCACACTAAGGGAGCAAAGGGTGGGTATCACCAACCCACACTATGTGCCCAAAGGATGGGTAATAACCCACACTTAGTGTGGGTTTGTAACCCACACTAAGGGAGCAGAATGTGGGTACGTCCTTAGTTCCCTATACCCGTCCTTAGTACCCTATACCCGTACTTAGTACACTATACCCGTACTTAATACCCTATACCCGTCCTAAGTACCCTATACCCGTCCTTACTGCCCTATACCCATCCTCACTGCCCTATACCCATCCTCACTGCCCTATACCCGTCCTCACTGCCCTATACCCATCCTCACTGCCCTATATCCGTCCTCACTGCCCTATATCCGTCCCCACTGCCCTATATCCGTCCTCAGTGCCCTATACCCGTCCTCACTGCCATATATCCGTCCTCACTGCCCTATACCCGTCCTCACTGCCATATATCCGTCCCCATCCTTTCTACAACCCATCCTTTCTCTAGTTAATCCTGGTATAAGGGACTAAAACCAGGAATAAGGCCCTTAACTTGGGTTTAGAGTACCTTAACCCAGGTTAAGGCCCC
The DNA here is from genome assembly GCA_947462335.1 of Harmothoe impar. Lineage (NCBI taxonomy): Eukaryota > Metazoa > Annelida > Polychaeta > Phyllodocida > Polynoidae > Harmothoe > Harmothoe impar. The sequence continues at coordinate 23,865,597 of OX381707.1, forward strand.
TTATCCTGGGTTTTGGGCCTTATTCCGGGATTAAGGTCTCTAAACTCGAGTTAAGGGGCCTTAACCTGAGTTAAGGTCTCTAAACCCGAGTTAAAGGCCCTTAAGGTGGGTCAATATGATGCCTTTTTCGTCCACTTCGCCGTCTTCTGCACAGGTACATTCCCTAGTTTGACCATAGAACACCAGGGCACCCTTGTTTCAAATTGGCCTAAGTAACATCAAATGGTCATAAAATAGGATATGGATTTTCCCTGACCGGGGCGAGAACCACCAACCTTTGAATATGAAGGCATCCAATCTACCACTGTGCTATGCAGTCTGTAGTGGTTGTCCTCATTGGCAGTCATACATGGGTAGCCCTCAGTATTATTTCTATTTCTTTTCAACTTTTTTTTTCAATGGGCCTAAACCTGAAAAAAATGTGCGGGACCATGTGTTAAAAATATTATATTCTCTAGATAGAAAACATCAAAGCCTATTCTCTGAGAGAGTTATATAGAAATTTGGCTACTTTTCAATACAATTTCATGTAGATATGTGGCAAAATACTGTATAATCCATCACATGAGACATGAACTTAAGGCTTAAATATCTCAGAAAATAGCCCAGGACCCCCCTATTTTCTCAGTTTCTTTGGAAAGTGTATGCTATTATGGTCTTATGGTGAAAACCTGACGAAAATCTAGCTACTTTTACATCAAGGCATTGACCCACCTTAAGCCGGATTAAGGGCCCATAAACTTAGTCTAAGAGAAGTTTACCCATGAGGCTTGCCATAGACAGTACAGTAGTCTAATTAGGTTCAGAATGGAGGTACAAAGGCGAATAAACGCTGAAGAGAGCTGAGGAGGAGGAGATAAGGTCCTTATCAGGAGTCAGTAATCCTACAAAGGTGTGTTGATTGTTGGTGGCAGCAGCAGGTAGTCAGGTGTGAAATGAGATAAGGGAGGGACATGGACCTCCACAGCCTGAGAAAACCACAGGGGTTAGCCTGGTGCTTCTCAACCTAGTTTATTTTATTGTGAAAACGATAGGCCCATTGATTTAACCAAGTGCCGCTACATCTAATACACCCTGATAAATTACCCTCTACAAAATCTGACTGTCGTTCTGCTCATTGATCAGGGAATATAATGTAACTAAATCTCTCAGTTTTAAATGTTTCAAATTGATCACCGGGGACTGGTCACAGACAAGAGAAAAACATGGTTGTCAGTGTTGCCAAACGAATGGCTAAGAGAGTAAAGTATACTTATACTCTGAAGAGGGAGTCCAGCATTCTCAGACTCCATTTGACTCTGTCTAGAGTCTAGGTATGTTGAGCTCCGGATGAAGTGTATATTATGCTTGTACAAGGTTATGCGACATTTCCAGATATATTCTATTTGCAGCCATATCTGGGGTCATTGTTTGATGCCTCTATCATACTGCCATGGTTTAATATGTCATCATGCGCTTCATTTTGGCTATCTCACTACCATTAACTCTGCAATTTCGGGGGCCATTTTCAATTTCACCATGAAAGCTTCCATGGCCTAAAACGAATTAAGAGCCAGTGATGGGAACTAAATGTCTGAGATAACATTAAAATGTCATTTCAACTCTAAAACGTCTGGTAAATCGGCATTGTGAAAGAAGGAAAATGAGAATTCATGCCTGAGTGGGCTGGCAATAGATCTGATTATTTCCAACCATAATGGTATCTTTTAGTGCTGAGGAAAAAGGTAAATTGCAATTCTGAGTTGTTTCAACACCAATCACTGTATTTGTTCAGGGAGGTGGTTAATAATAGAGGAACTGTTAAAAGTGAACGATAACTTACAGACAAGCATCAAGGGTATTAAAAGCATTATCATTTATATTGTGCGCTTCTCTTTAAAGGAGATGATCTCCACAAAATGATCTTCTACATGTTTACACCATAGTAGCTCAGCAGGCCTATACTACGTTCTATGTGTAAGGATACGCTGATCTCTCTTACCAAGGCCAAGGTCAAGGGCACAGAACATATTAATAGGTAAAAGAACAGAGATCCTTTCAGGTTGCAAGGTCTCTACACAGACAAATATAAATAATGCCCAAGATACATAGTTGTAAGTGGTATATTTATGTATATATGCGAGGCAGTTGCATTGATAGACCCCAGGTAATAACTCATTTAATAAATACAAATAAAATACAAATCTACAATTGATGACTGCGCTGGCTATGAAAATTAAAAAAGAACTATTCTGGAAATGTGACGCTGCATGGAGCTTGGAAACTACGTTCAGAAACATCCACAAACAATTTGTGTGTTTACTGGGATAGCACACCCAGAGCTCAACACCAGCACTAGACTGACCCAAGGGCATCCATTCCAGCCCACTCAAAGCCTCTAGAAACACTAGCCTGACCCATGGACATCTATTCAACCCCACTTAAACACTGAGAGAAACACTAGATTTATCAATGGATAGCCATCCTGGCCCAACAGAAAAGCTAGGCTGACCCATCAGACAGCAGCCATGCTATGCTCGCCCTAACAGTTTCCTCCCAATGGCTTTAATCCACTGGCCTTTCTGTGTTCCCTGTGATCCCAAACAACCCTTGGTCAGTCAGTGGGTGGGGAATGTATAGGTGAAGGCTCCTCCTTTTAGAAGCCACCCACTTAGGTGACACCAGGCCCGCAGAGTGGCTTCCCACATGCAGATCGACCCAATGAGGTCTAATGGCTGCCAAACCACCTTACGCCCCCTGGCTTCTCCTCGCATTTCACACCTCCTGCTACCAGTACAAGATGTGCTATCCCCTAGTCAGGTCTGTGAAGGTTCAAAGAAAGTACCAGGATGTATCACTGTCATATGTGGCAAAGAGGAATTATATATATATATATATATATATATATATATATATATATATATATATATATATATATATATATATAATTAATACATTTACAATGGTTTGTTCAATAGTAATACGATTAAATTGCGCACAAACATGTCTCTCTTTTCTAAATGTGGGGATTAACCACTTTTAAAACACAGATTTATAAGTAGTTAACAGATAATTAATTAAAACTGGGTGGGGTGAATTATATATTATATATAATATATAATATTGTATAAGGAGGTCATTAAGATGCCCAAGGCTTGACGTATTTTCTACCTTCGAGGACAAAGAACCATTCTTATTTGATGTGAGACACAAGATTATAACCTATTAAGGCAGTATTGGATTTTCAAAGCCTTAAATACAGAACTACAATTAAAAAAGTTATACAATATCACCAGAAGAAATGGCAGTATGACAACTGATCAATGAACACAAAGTGTCCATCGTAAGGGTTAATTTGATCAGAGAGGTAATAGAAAGCAACTTGAAACCGCTAATATCCACACAGAAACAAGATGTTTTGAAGGAGGGAAAAGAATTAGAAGGGGTGATATTTCAAACAGAGCCGACAATCACATTCAGGCTGTTATTACAAGTAAGACTCAGAATCCAGGTCCCGTTACTCCATGTGTGATAAGTAAAGCTCAAAGAGCTGCTCTCACACAGGTATATAGATATACTTGAGCAGCTCCTGCAATAAGCTTAGAATGATTGTGATGGGGAGAATTTGGCTCATATGTAAACATATTTCACTCTCTTTGGGTGTATTGGTATCAATTGCTATGGTTATATGATGGGGTAGTTGTCTCAAAACGGATTGATTTGTGTACTACAGCACTCCTCCTTGTATATAAAGAGCAAAATAGTGCTTCAATGTGTGATACCTTTTGGCTTCATGATACATGAATGTAGCTTTAGTGAGCCTACTCTATAGTAGTGCGTTCATGCAATATGAGGAACATACAGGAGGCATTATCCTTGAATGCAGCATTGACAAGCTACTCATCAGGGTTGCCCCATGCTGCCAGTGGGCATACTGCAAATCCCTAAAGGGTTAATGCTGATAGTCTTACCAATCAAACACAGAGCCACCATAGCTAAGCCCACAGCCCCTCAGCACAGTATGAATATTACAACAGGTTCAGCACACTCGCTGACTTCCGTTGCCCATGCATGCCAAGCCATCTTGCTCTTGTCATCATCGATTGGTACTGGGGCAGATTATTCATGTCACAGGCATTTTGTTCTACACATCTCCATTCAAAATTATCTATCAGACCCCAACCCTACATCCACCACCCTCCAGAAGGTTACATTATAGAAGTGCGCCTTGTACCTACCCCAGCTTCTATCAAAAGAACTACTATATAGCGAGCAAGTTGCCATCAGCAATAAATGTTTATCATAGATTAAATCATTACATGGATGAGACTACCATATTCAAATATATCATTCTTCATCATGGTACAGCCAAGAATATATGATATTAAATACTTTAGAACCATGAAAGTACATTCACATCCTTTTTATATTAAAGAACCTAAAGATAGTATGTGTATACATTTTATGCAATCTCATCTACTCTATACATAATGGAAACTATGTGCAATAGGAAATAGCATTTCTGGCCACAAACCAACAAACACATTGCACCAGTCATCTGATCTACCCGCTGACCCACACACATGCTGTGGGAAAGTGGCTTATGACTCCTTTAATCCACTTCTGATCAATATTTGATTAATATCATCAGAGTGGCTGATGGGCCTACCTTTTGTGTTTAATTGTGCATAAAACTGCTAGATGTGGTAGAAATGGCTAAGTATGTGCAGCTGAGCCAGTTTAATTAAATATAAGGAAGCTGCTGCCAAGTGGATGAAGGAGACACAATTGCAGCCAAATCATGACAAATCCACCACAACACTCATTCAAAGTATAGATTCAAATTCTCCCCCACAAATATCCGTCAATGCAGCTATTAATGTGTGTGTGGATGTATTTCAGATCTGAATGCACACTTTATATAGGCCAAATATTATAGATATAGATGTCAAGGACACATACATATTCTCTAAACGCTATCCCAGCTCTACATTTGATGTTGTACACATTGTTATACTAGAGTCTGTACAATCACCTAGGTATAAATAGCTGCCACCATTGGCCTCGCCTGCTGCACTCGCTCACCCCACAGGCTGCTATTTCTGAGCTGAGGCGCACATCAGGAGCAGGCACCGACAAACAGTTACTATGAGGAGCAGTGAGCAGGTGGGGTGATGTTACCCCTGGGCAGAGGGTAGCTTAATGGTAGTATTACTGTGTTCATTGCAGTGAGAATCCCATTGTCCATTGTGTTCAGACAACCTGTGGCAATGCCCTGACCAGCACCAATATCTACAGAGAACAAGCCCCATCCATCAATGTCTATAAGTATCCATCAAGTGCTGCACGATTCTTTAATGTGGTATCCTCGAGGGGTCATCATGATGCATATATCTAACCCCGGTGAGTCTGCCAGGGATGAATTCATGCATCACGTCGGCATTTGGTGAGCTTATCAACCCCATAGGGTCAGCATGCTGCTTGAATATTATTGCAACTATTTCAATAGATTGCAACAACACAGGCCACATTGCTGCACCTAAACGGTCATGAAGTGTCCTTGTGAACCTATCCTCTGGTAAGCTGCACAGCCAGCAGTGCACCTCAGAGAAAACAGAAAATAATACTGCCCTCTGGAATTGTTCTTTTTCTGACGGAGGTCAGGGCCAGACAGGCATGGAGCCTGAAAGGAGGCCAGGTTTTGCCTCCAGAATAAATCCTGTTTGGACTTTATTTTATTTCATGATTCTAGCTTGACTCCCCTAAAAATGGGGTTTGCGCACATTGTTTGCAGTTTGAAGTAACTTAATAGCCTTTTTTCTCTAATGGCTGCAATGGCTTATTTTTCAACAAAGCCTGAGAGGGATATTAAACTCTTTCTATATCCTACACTTATGTTTCCGATTCCATCCATGTACTACCTTGAGAGCATTCTGCCAGCTCCGTATACACTGGGGAGCAGATTTCTATTTTCACCCGTCACTCACTTTGCTTTGTTGGTTGCCTGTGGCAATTGGTGAGCCAAGCGATTCATATTCCTGTCTACTTGGTACAAGCCGAAGCCCACCTGTCAAATCAAAATGTGCTCCCCTCCCTCTCCTCACAGGTACCCCTCTATGACACTCCTACCACTACCGACACAATTGTGCTACCTTCTCACCCTCTCACATGCACTCCCCTACCCCTACCCTCACAAGCAAATGTCTATCACTCCCTACCCCTGCACCTCACCTCTGTGCAACCCTCTCCCCCTAACATTACATCCTTCCACCACCTCCCACTTTCTGACACACCCCTCCTTGTCTTCACATTCTGATCATGCTGCAAGCTCAGTTCACCCGAACCCCATGGCTCATACTTTTATGTACCGCACCACCCAATCTGCAGTCCCTTTTGTCACAGCTCCTCAACCAGTAATGTCTGTGCAGAGGCCTGGTTACATGCTATTGTTGTGGGAGCTGCTCTATTATTGTCAGATAACTGCTCATTCGAGCAATAGGTATGGAACCTAATGCACTATCTACTCAGGCAAGCAAATTACCTCACCTATTTTATATCAATCTTAGAGGGTTAGCCCTGCTGGATCCCTGACAGACAAATCTAACTATTCTGTTAGGCCAAATAAAATAAAAGTGTTGTTTCAGGTAACATTGGAAGGAACTCTAGGGTCGGTAGGTCCGATTTTTTTTTTAACTTTTTTTTAACGTCCCCTCTTAAATTGACCCAAAAAAGTGTAAAAATTGGGAGATTTTTTTCCAAAATTTTGTAAACCTAAAATTGACCCCAAAAAAGTATAAAAATTAAAAAAATTGTTCAAAATTGCATAAAAAAAGGTAGGGTCGGCCCTGTTTAGATAGGGTCAGTCGGGTGACCTGAAACAAACCTTTTCTTTTTTTTGGCCTTATTTATGAATGGATGTTCATAAACAGCAGTGTATATTAAGGTAAGTACATCGAGTGTCCCGTTTGAGCTGCTCCTATTCAGGTCCAACTGCACTGAACCTACCACAGGGTACCAACCAACTCACACCACTCTAAACACCTGCCTACACTCACACATCACAAGAGACTCACCTCTGTAGATATATAGAGCTGTTTGTGCTTTTATTCCTTTTTCACTTCCATGTGCACTTGATTACCCCTAATTGAACTGTCTTTGTCAATCGTCTAAAGTTTCTGGAGCAATTTGCCACTTTTCATTTACTTAAGGAAAGGTTATGAAGTGTTCCTCTTTCCTTTTTTCCTTTTTATACAAAATGTATATAATTATGCCTTTTTTTAATATGCATCTTACAGACCCAGACTGAGAATGGAATGTTCCAGGGGAAATGATGATCGGGGAGTGAAGGAGAATAAGGGACTGGAAGGTATATAGCATCAAATAACCCATACACGTAGAATATGATATGCATAGGCAATGCCCCTAAGCCGCTTCCAAGCCTCTTAACTGCGTCTGCCATTTATCATCTGCCCTCTTTGTGACAATTTCCATTAGTCGTCAGGCACTTGAGTGACAACAGGCCCCCAAGTTACTAAGACTCCATCCTCATACATATTACTGCATATCTCAGATATTTAGCCACCAATTTTAACTTTATTCATTATCTCTGTCCCGAAACTTATCTACCTTTGCTTTTCTTTTATTACCATCTTTCTTCCACCCCAAGAGGTGTGATCTCTCGTCTCTGCTCCCCCTGTTGACATTTGGAGATGTCAACCTATTTTGTCCTTGTAATGTATCTTGCACTGTACATTCTTCTACATTATCCTACATCACAGCCTGTGACCCAAAAATATTTACATGGAATTGTCTAAGCCACATTCTTCTCTATCAAGGTGCTATCACATGCTATTCTCACATGCCTGCTAGTGCATGCTTTAAGTTTATCCTCTCTAACTTGACTCGGCCCTGTGAGGATAATAACATAGGCGGCCCTAAGGTTCCTTTGAGCCTCAGCATATTTTCTTGTTTTTTTTTAATGTTTGTTGATGTGTGGAGGCTTCTATGGGCTTCATCTAACAGCTCACTGATGTACTGGCCATTGTTGTATTATTAGACATTTTGTTCCCCCTATTTCTAACAAGCAAGATGCAATTTGAGCTGCTGCAATCAGAATGATGCTTACATTACCCTCCAAATTGCTGTTGAATGACCCTATGCTATATACAAGTATATAGATCTAGAGCTACCTCACTCAAAAAGTACCAGAATGAAATATACTAATCAGGGTGACCATTTTTTTGTTGTAAGTCCTTCCATCTTCAGAACTGATGCTGCATGTCAATTGACCCTGAGGTCACAACCTTTGCGGGCTGCTTGGCTCCAGTCCAGAGCACAACAGCGGCCTATCTTTCCCATCTCTTACGTCAGCCTGTTCTATAACCTACACTGGGGCCCTGTACCTCTCCTTTTCTCAGTGTTCCGGTCATCACAGTGGCTCTTGGTGTCACAATACACATCCCAGCCTGGGACACTCTGAGACTGTTGTGCGGCTCTCTGGGCTCAGCTAAGAGCCGGGAAGCCTGCAAATTTAATGTGGATTCAACGTATACAATTAACATTTTACTATAATAGTATACTAAATATTTTGCAAATTATTGGTCCCCCTTCCCTTCATGTCATCTGAATTTCTTTAGTCACCCTAGCCCAAAATCTACCAACTCCTATCCTTATTTTGGCCACTCACCTAGCCTCTTCATGTAGCCCACCCATCAGATAGCTTATCAATCCTTAAGCACTCAGCAGGCCTTCAATGCATTCTAAGTAGGCTTTTACATCAGCCACAGCTCCTCACTGGGACGTGCTTGCCGTGTTTCAATATGCTGCCGAGGGGCTATTATTAAGTGACCATGTGTGGATCATTGAGACCTGCCCTAACAGACTCTAGAATAAGGGATGGGTTGATCAAGGAGGGGTATATGTTGTAGGGGGCAGAGTCAGGGAGGATGCCTGAGGTTTCCTGATCTGATATCTTGTGGGTGGGCTTTTTATATTATCCAATGCTTCAATACTGGCAATGTAATGAAGTCTGCCAGAGGAACAAGAGGAAAACTGGATCTGATGGAAAAGCAGGAGGTATTGGGATAGAAAGGAGAAGCAAGATTGGCTTCTGTAATAAAGGGAATATAACCACATCATCATCATCGTCATCATCATCACCATCATTTACGCACGAAGTGCATTAGCACGTGGCGCATCAGGTTTTCTATTAATCAGTTTCTTCCATTCTTTCCTGTTTTGAGTGAGTTCCTGGGCTTCCTCGGGTGTTATTTTGAGGTCCTTTAGATCTTTGTCTAGTGTCTTGAGCCATGTTGATGCTTGGCCGCCTCGTAGTTTCTTTGTTTTCCTTCTCGCTTCCGCTAGTGCTTGCTTTGCTGGTGTTTCTTCGTGTAGGTGTTCTGCGTGTCCGTACCATCTTAGCCTCCTTGTCTTGATGGTCTCACTCCATTTTTCTTGCTTGGTGGTTCGGTATAGGTCTTCACTTGATATTTCTTTGGGCCATCTGATGTTTATGGATCTTCGAAGGAGTTTTCTGTGGAAGGAGTCGATCTTGTTGTTGGTGGTTTTGTTTGTTGTCCATAACTCAGAGTTGTATAAGAATACACTCTCCACGCAGGCTCTAAACACTCTCACTTTTGTCTTCGATTTCAGATGTTTGTCTTCGAAAACATGGCTAAGTTTTCGTATGGCGTTATTCGCCAGTTGTTTCCTTCTCTTGATGTCTTCTTGTGTGTCCAATAGGCTTGAAGTTCTTCTTGGCGGGCCGGGGGGTCTGATGGTTTGCAGTAGGTGTGATCTTGTGTTTCTGGGGCATTTTCCTTGGATTGTAGCGCTTTTGCTAGGTATAGCGTAAATAGTATCGGGCTTAGGCAATCCCCTTGGGGGACGCCATCTTTGTCGGGAAAGGGTCTGATGTTTCTGACCCTATCTTCACTACTAGTCTGACGTCTTCTACTAGTATTTTGACCAGGTGTAGCTCTGCTGGGTCTAGGATGGTATCTAGGTCTTTCATTAGGTTTTGTCGTCTCACTGTGTCGAAGGCTTTTGACATGTCCATTAGCGTGATGTCTAGCTCGTAGTTCTGTGATGTTACTGCCTTCTCTGCCAGGATCTTAAAGGCGAATGTGTGTTCTGTTGTTCTGCGACCTGCCCTGTATGCGGCTTGTTCTATCGGAATGTGCTGATTGATTTTTTCGCCTATTCTTCTTATGAGACAGATGGCTAAGGTTTTCCTGAGGATGGAGAGCAGGATGATTGGTCTTAGGTTTGATGGTGGCCCTTTTGGTTTTCCCGGTTTTTGAAGTAACCACAGTTGCAGGTATATATATGGGTACCTAAACGATCAAGGGTGTAAGTATTATAGGTCTGTGAAGCTAAACCCATGTTAGTAGTGGTATATGGTCATCCCCGCATCTGGAGGTTGGTATCTCATATTAACTTTGAACTTAGTGACCGTTAGCTACCATATTAAGGTGATGAGACCCTAATGGGCTATTCATGTACATGTTTATGAGTAGGATGCATGCAGTGGAATGTGACCAGATGCAGTTGTTGGATCTCACTCTATACCTGGCTCAGTCCCAGTGTACTCAAATATTCTATTCCTAATCTAGTCTCCCACACAGAGGGCAAATGGCCATATTCTACCCCCCCCCCGCCCACTCAGCACTGCAGACCTTATCAAAAACGTCCTACATCTCCACCCCTGTCCAACCCTTTTGCGGCATTTTCCTAGCTCCCTCTCATTGCTTTTGCAAATATCATGTGGCCTTCTCTCCTCCTCTTGTTTTATCTATTCACTTTGGTGTCAGCGCTCATACAAGCACCATGTGTTTCTGATGCCTCCTGCTGATCCATATACCTCCCTCTGCTATTTGATGATGCGCCAAAGGACATATTAGATGAGGGCCCCTGGTGATAATGAAAAGTGGCAGATATCGGACATCAGGAAAGACAGTCCCTCCCCGGGGTCTGACTGCTCGCCAGACTGCTACAGTAGTCAGCATGTACATTAAAGTGGAGGATTTTTGTTTTCATTTCTTTCATATTTTACGTCGCTGTAAAGCCTTCAACATATTGGTTATATGGTTTAGACAGTTAGCCAGCTGCTCCAGACCTTTTTAAACTATATATAAATTGAGAAGATGTTAACGTTGATAAATATATCATAATCAATAAGTGTCTGTTATGTTCTTTTATTCTCTGTCCACTTTATAAAGCTCTCTCTTTCTAGGTGACGATCAGTGATGCTGGGGCAACATCCCATGCCATGTTCATCATATCAACACCACTCTTATTGCCATAGAATATGAATGTCACTGCAGTCACTGAGTATTAGCTGACAATCGGACGACCATTATTTTGATCAGCTGTTAATAGGAACAAGATCCCTAACACTTGCAGTTCAATCATGTGCTTAGTATCATATAATCATTTTACTTAAACCTCTATGTAAATATTTTTTAATTGGCTGCTGCTACACTATCCTAACCTACAGCTGGAATTACCAGGCTTACCATCTAATAGTATTCTGATGCTTAATGATCAGATTCATTCCCATCAATTTTCAGCACAACTTTCAATCTTTCTTCTCTTACCCTAATGCATCCTCAATATCTATTTCATGTAGTCTCCTTTCTCTAATATGCTTTCTTACCCTTCTACATCTAAACACTGCCCCTCCCCCAATATTGGCGTCTTTGGCTAAGCTACAGCCACCTCTAACCAGGTCTAACAAGGTGGTACCTCATGATATATTTACACATGCCTGCTAGGGGACCTAAAATATGGCTTCTGCTATTAAGGGTTAAAGCCAGTATTCACGCACTCGCCCACTGGCAGGGTTTATGGAACTAGCAAATCCTCACCAAATGGTCACCATAGCCCCATCTGGTGGCTTGCTTCTGAACAACTCCAGTATCAATGTTGTTTCTAATATCCATAAAGAAGCAATAATTTCTAATGAAGCTATGTCATATTCTCTTTTCAAAACATATCATAAATGCATAAGTAAAGCAGAATTTTCTGCATGCTTTTGGACAAGATACATGCTAAAATAAGTGGGAAAAATTATTTCCCTCAAAGGATACCTTGGCAAGATTTGAACCAGGGACCTCTCACACTCTAGGCCAGCTCTCTATGCATGTAGCTATAGAGGCCTGACTGGTTTGGGGAGAGGCTAAACTGTAGTCCTGCATTATGCTCCTACCTAGTGGTGGTGTACACTGGTGTGTACAGACTTGTCACTTGCCACCGTATGTCATGTTCATGTTCAATTTCTGAAGAAACGAGTGCCGGTACCCCTCCTTTTTTTTGGATGAATACCAAGCTATGGCCATAATCTTCACCATATTAAAATTACATGAGGCCTGCAACTGTTTTTCTTACTTAGATATTATGTTAGATAAGTGTGGGCCAAAAACGAAAATGTCATCTGTTACTTCAAACATCAAGTCCAAAATAAAACCAAAAAGAACTTTTCGACAAGCATTTTTTATTCTTATCCTTGTTCCTTAGTATAGATACATCACATATCCATGGTTTATATGAAAAGATCTGGTGGATAATATATGGTTTAACTGGTTTCTTCCAGGAATGTGAAAAATTAAGAAAATATATGACCCCTGGCATAAGCCATCGCAGCACAAAAGATAGTATGGGTACCCCCAAATTTTTTTGGCCCAATGGATTCTATAGTATCTAAGGAACCCTCTGTTAATTTCTTAGGAGGCCTGAAACTGTTTTCAATATGGGGGGAATAGGGACTTTCACCTTTAATAGTGCCATCCAGTTGGTTGTACATGATAGGTATGGCTATGAGTTGCAGGTGATACAAAGTATGAATGCGAGGGACATTCTCATTGTTTACTTGTTTTCTTTGAATCCTATATTAGATGTTACCACTAGCTGATGTCTCTCATAATTAAGCCAGCCATCTGCCACTCATGTTCTTTCTACTATCAGATAGATCTAAAAGCACTTCCCCTTTGGTATTTTATCTCATATGTTATACTTCCATCCTACCTCTATGAGAGCAGTGAAGTATTTTGGCCATGTTATACCCTTATACTTCAGAGTTTGGATAATATATTCAGTAAAATTGTTGGCATCACTTTTATGTTTCTCTGAAGTCCAAACACCAGGATATAATTCAGTTCCACAGGAGAAAGATACCCATACCAAGTAACCAAAAAAATGATATACTATGTTATATAACTTTTCTCTATGGCCCCTTAGTATGACAAATGTTAGTATGCTGTTAAAAGTTTATTTTGACGTAATATAATATATTCTTGTTAGCTTGGCAGACAAGGTGTACAAGGAGATGTGAGCCTACTTTAATATCGTTCAACACGATATTCCACTGCATGTGTTTTAAGGGCCTGTTACACTAGCGGCACTTGCTGCGCGGCATCTGCCGCAACAGCTTGCCGCAGGAAAGCTAACACTGGTAGCTTTTGCTGCAGCAAGTAGTTGCGGCAAGTTGCAGCAAGTTTTTACCCTGTTACACTGGCTGCATCTGCCGCACAGAACGTTCTGCGGCAGATGCAGTGCGGCAGATGCCGCCAGTGTAACAGGCCCTTTATAGAGCGGAATTCCCATTACAAGCAGTGTAAAACAAAAGTGCCTGAAGGCATGCCCCAACACTCTTAATAGACACATCAGTGCTCTGTAAATCACAGGGAACCCATTACTTAGGTCTCATAGCCCAGGCCAGGAAAGTAAATGCATTCATACCTTTATATCACAATTGAAACATTTGGGTTAGGAACATGGATGCATGCAAGGTAACCTTATTGGTTGCCAATATTGTAGCGGATGGTGCCTTCGGCTACTATGGCATACTTTTCAACAATTCTTTAGTTTAAAATATTGCTGAATATATTCAAAGTACTTATGGTTATTTCAAGATAAACATAATTATATTGATATGGGGCATGAGCTATTGGGTCATTGCTAACACATTTGATTAGTATCAACCCATCATTGTGTGCCGATAGCACAGATACATGTTAAGGCTTCTGCTCATATCAATTCATGTATTTTCTGGCATAAATTTGCTGAAGTGGGACATCATGGGAACATGATTATTATCAGCTCATGATGAGACCAGCAAGCAATAAATATGGATAAGGAAAGGTGTGAAATGTAATTAGAATAATCTAAATGTATTCTTATTGTCTCAAATGTGTCTTTTTGTTCATTGCACTTATTCATGCATTGTCTAAATGTCCGATCTAATAGCAATAGTCTGTACACCCTGAACATATTGGGTACTTGATGCACGAAGTGCACTTTATATTTATAACAACAAACTGGTCTCTACAGTCAAGGCTTTGTCAAGGACACACATACTGTTGCGGCACAGAACAGAGGGCCTATTGTGTTGCCCTGCAGAGACAAGCTACAGAATGGCATAATTATAGACATACCTTTAAAGGGGCATTCTCACCACTCATACTTACACATATCAGACTAGAACAGTACTAGAATTTTGAGTGGGATACGCTCGGTGAGAATGCGACTTTAAGAATGTGCATACTCACAGCGATGCCAGCTAAAAATAGCTAAATGCCCACTGCTACATGATTATTAGTTATTACGGGTATACAACAAAGACGACACTGATTCATCCATGGCAGCAATTAGACCCCACTAACTTCTCCAGATATCTCCACTAATATGGGGAGTTGGGCACTAACATTTCAGATCTGGGGCTCTATCAGGCTACCCTATGCGGAGGTATTTTTAGTTAAAATCAGGGGGGAAATTGTGACTTTATCGCGAGACTTCCCCTATACACCAACTATGTCACAGTCAACAGACCGGTGTGAGGCCCCTATCCTTCAAAAGGCCCCTATCCCTCAAATATTTGTGAGATAGGGGCCGTTTGAGACTTAGGGCCCACCTCAGGTCCCTATATAGCAAAAAGTCCCTATCCCACAAAATTTTGAGACATAGGAACCACATTTAAACAGCCCCTATCTCACAAATATTTGTAGGATAGGGGCCATTTGAGGGATAGGGACATGTCAGGCACCTATCCTACAAACAATCCCTAAGTATCAAAATCCCTATCCATCAAAAACCTTTGTAATAATTTTTATGACTATTTCTTGCTTCTGCAGCAAAGAAGTAGGCCTCACGATAAGTCAAGGGTGCCTTCTAGTCTGGTGCTTGGGTGACCAATGGTCCCTATGACAACTGGTTGTCATAGGGAGAATAATAATATGAAAGGCCGGTGTGACATTTTGCGATTTGCTAATTGCCGTTTGCTATTATGGTTGTCGCCATAAGGGTCAGACTAGGCCTACATGGGCCTACACATAGGCCTATAGAAACCTATAACATGATCATCCTAGAAAGTGCAATTCTAACCATTCAATGGCAACCAGATAACTGGCAATTGACAAAAAACTCATTGCACAACTGGCAATTGTTATATAATGTTGTATGGCGTTTTTTGTTTGTTAGGATTCAACCCTTATTTTAACCTAAACTTCGACATTCCCCTCCCCCTGAATCCTCAACCTCCCGCTGGGGGTAGAGAATCAGCTCGCCCTCATAACACAATGAAGAAAGCTTGGAAAGCAGCATTTTGAGCCTTAGGGACTTCACATAGGCCCTATATTTCACATTGTTTTCAGACCATTTTGAGGGATAGGGACATGGAAAAAATATTTGTGGCTTTGGGACTTCACATGGGCCCTATGTCTCAAACCCTTTTGAGGGATAGGGGCTGTTTGGCATATAGGGACTTCACCTGGTCCCTATCCCTCAAACAGGCCAATTTTGAGGGATAGGGGCCTTTTGAGGGATAGGGGCCTCACAACCCCTACTTCAATGTAAATACTAGACAGTCACTGATTACTTTTCCTACAGAGCTCAACACACTAAGACTAGGGCTTTTATTCTCTCAATATCTGACCACCCAGTGTCAAAAATTTGAATTACAAGCTTACCAATTAGCACTTTTTAATAATTGAATATGTCCATTAGAATGTGTAAAATTACCACTTAGCCCAAATAATGCCATAAATACTCACATAAGGGGTATTAAGCCCTGGTATAGGGCACTCACCACCCCTCCCTTTTTTCCTTACCCTTTGTTGTGCACCATCACTCCCCTGGGTAGTATTGATGCTGCAAACCATGCCTCCAATCTCTACCCTAGTGTCCTTCCCATCCTCACAGACACATCACTCTGTGGCGTTCCTAGGTCACTGCATGGGGATTGGCTTCCCAGTGCGGATCTACCTAATGAGGTCTAATGGCAGGCAAATCCACCTTATGCCCCCCCCCTGTCTCCTCCTCATCTCTCACACCTAGTGCTACCAGTCTGCCCTCTTCTTATGGGCTATATGTGGGTACATCTTAGTGCAGGGTGCACAAAGGTCCCTTTTCCCAGGCCATGTCACATAAACATTTATTATAAGATTAGCAATATAATGATAATAAGCCCAAGCCCCCAAATGATGCCTGGAAGAAGTTGCTATAGCATAAAGTTTCAGGTACAGTGTTTCCTTCCTACCTTCACAGAGCTTGAAGATACAGGAAACCAGGCTTACCTGCAACAAAAGGAGAAACAGTTAGTCAATGCAAGACATGGCACAAGAGGATTAATGATTTAGACTCTTAAAAGAGAAAGTAATGGATTTACTATAAAAGTCTGACATACATTATGAGCCTAACCATTTATTCAACACTTCATCAAACTTTCTAAATAAATACATCATAATGGTATAGGGCATACTGCAATAAAGATTGTGATGATGCAAGTAGGCAAACACAGACACATCATACCTAAGCCCATTACCCCTCAGCACAGTATCAATATTACAACAGATTCAGCACAACCAGACTTCCGCTGCCTGTGTATGCTGAGCCATCTTGCTGTTATCATCATTGATCAGTACTGTGGCTGATTATTCATGTCAGAGACATTTTGTTCTACACATCATCCCTCAGACCACAACACTACATCCACCACCCACTCATGTCTCTGCAGGTCCACAGTGGAGAAGCATGCTATTTACCTACACTGAGCCTATCAATGGACCCTTTTCTCCCACCTGAAATACAAAATTGCACCAAATTGCATTGAGATACCATCCGGTGGTGGAGGGATTGATTCCAGGTTTTGGCAAAAATCATTCTATAGGTCCTGTAAATATATAAGATGTGGCCTACATTGTTAAGCTGGAATCTACCAAAGCCAACCCTCTATAGACAGCTGCTACTGTTGGTCTCCCTTGCTGCACTCTTTCACCCCATAGACTGCTACGTCTGAGCTGAGGGGCACATAAGGAGCAGGCATGAAGCAGGTAGTATTACCATGAGAAGCAGTGAGCAGGTGACATGATGGTACCCCTGGGGAGAGGGTGACAGAGGGGCAGCTTAATGTTAGGATTACTCTGTTGATTGCAGTGAGCATCCCGTTGTCCATTGTGTTCAGACAACCTTTGGCACTATGCTGATCAGGGCAGAATACATGCATCATGCTACCACCTTGGGAGTAGATAGAACCCCATGAAGTCAGCATGGTGCTTGAATGTTATTGCAGCAGTTTTCCTACACTGTAACAACACAGCACTTAGGTTTTTAGGGTTATTGAGTGTCTCTGTTGTCTTATTCTTGCTGAATAGAAAGCAGTCCTGCCCTCTCTTTCTGAAAGAAAAATAGGCCAGACTTTCATTTCATGAGAGTGTACCTCATTTTAGACTCCCCCTGAGAGGTTTTGGAACAGTGACTGCAATTGGAAACAAAACCCTCGATAGTCATTGTAGAGAGGGTCATTGAATGATGACTCCTTTGCAATATGGGTCTAGAATGAGAATAACTAGACTCTTATCATATGTTGGCTGCAACTGAACATTTTTCCACAAAGCCTGCCTCAATATCATTCTGCGAGGTCCGTATACACTGGAGAGTATCGGTTCCCGGGGGTAGTGAGAGGGACAAGCGTTACTTATACCTGTCTACTGTGTACCAGCCGTAGCCCACCTGTCATATCATGATGTGCTCCCCTCCCACGACCCTTCACCTTGTCTACACCTTCTGATTATACTGCAACCTCTGTTCACCCTAACCCCACCCCTCAACTCATATGTACTGCACCACTCCACCTGCAGTCTGTTTTAGCACAGCATCTCAATCTTTACATATCTCTACGGAAACTGGGTTGCATGCTACTATGTTAGGAGCCGCTCTGTGATTGTTTCAATACCCAGATAGGTGAGTCGCTCAGTCAGGTGAGCAATAGGTATGAGAGACTAATGCACTAAGGGAAGCAAATTACCTCACCTATTTTATGTGTGTGAGTCTTAGAAGGTTGTAATGTGTGGATAAGCCCTGCTACACATTTTGCAGTCTCACAACGAATCTAAATTATTTTTGATTCATTCTTGGCTCTTCCTGAAAGGCAGTGTATATTAGGGTAGGTTAATTCAAGTCTGTACCGAATCTTCCACATTGCACGAAGCAGCTTACACCACTGTAACCACCAGCCTATAGACACTCACACCCCACGAATAACTCTGTGAGAATATAGAGCCTCTTATACTTCTGTTTGCACTCAATTTCCCCTTATTGAACTGTCATTGACAATTGTCTCCAATTTCCAGAGCAATTTGCCACATTTCTGCACTTAGAGAGCCGCTGTATACTATAAACACGTCTTTCTACTCTCTCTCTCTCTCTCTCTCTCTCTCTCTCTCTCTCTCTATCTATCTTTCTCTCTCTCTCTCTCTCTCTCTCTCTCTCTCTCTCTCTCTCTCTCTCTCTCTCTCTCTCTCTGTGTATATATATATATATATATATATATATATATATATATATATATATATAAAGATATATATAAAAGAACTGGGACTAAGCACAGAAGATTGCAGAGGAAGTAGCAGGAGAGTTATGAGGAAGAAGTGTAAGGGAGGATAGTACATCGTATCGTGTAACCCATACACATAGAGTATGATATGCATATGAAGAGTTTGGATGCAAAACGACATAAGCGCCATTTTCAAAATAGGGACACAAATCTGACAAAAATGAAGATTAGGGAGAGTGAAATATAATCCTCAAAGAAACTTTCTAAGATCTACTATTTTTCATATCATTAGGACCTACTCAGTATACACTTTGTTACCAAAGTATAATTATTGACCCCATGACGTCTTTACAAAAAGCACTATATGCTTCAATTCTGGGGTGGAAATATGTCGTTTTGCATCCTAACTCTTCATATGCAACCCCCTTAGCTGGTCCCAAGCCTCTCTATGGTATTTGTCATTTACCATCAGTCCTGTTTGTGACAATTTCCATCAGTCTTCTGATACTTGAATCACAACAGGTTGCTAAGTCTCTAAGACTCAATCCTCATCCATGTTACTGCATTTCTCAGATATTTAGCCACCAATTCTTGGTATGATCCTTTTGCTCTGCTCCCCCTGTAAATGTTTGAAGATGTAACGCTAATGCATGCTTCTACCTTATCCCCTCTAGCTTGACTCGGCCTCGTCAGGATAATAACAGAGACGACCCTAATGTTCCTTTGAACCTCAGCATATTTTCTTGTGTGTTTATACCTGCATTTGCATAAGTTGCATGATCTACATCTGTTTACAATCGCACCCCCCTACAATCTTAGATTATGATGAAAGCCTGTGCCCCTGTAAAATCATTGTTCAAGGATGCAGACCTACAGCCACCTCACCCAAATATCAGGATGATTTATATCCACAAAATCCTAGTTTGAAACGATCTAGCTAAGCATGCAACTTGTAATATCTTCTCTGATCAATGCTTATTTATGCTCAATATATGATATTGGACTACAGTTACAGGTACATGGGAAGGAGTGCCTAAAAGATCAAGGGTGTAGTACTTGTCCTAGGTGTGTACAACTAAACCCAGATGGCCATGTAAATAACCTGGGTATGTAGCCATTCCTGCATATAAGGACGTTGGTATGGCATATTAACTCTGAACCTAGTGACCTTTAACCACACATATACATCACCAAAAGAGCTACCATATTAAGGTGATGAGACCCTCATGGGCTATTCATGTATATGTTTATGATTAGGATGTAAACAGTGCAATGCGACCAGATGCAAATTGTTGGATCTCATTCAATACCTGACTTACTCCCTGCATGCTCAAATGTTCTATTCCTAACCTAGTCACCCACACAGGGGGAATGACTATTATATTCCCTCCCCTCAGCACGGCAGACCTTATCAATAATGTCCTACATCTCCACCCCCATCCAACCCTGTTGAGGCACGTTCATTGCTTCCCCTCAATCCTTTACACTCCTCTTGAATACCCAGTGGCCTCCTATGCTGCTCCTCCTCTTGTGTTATGTTATCTATTTACATTGGTGTCAGCACTCATACAAGCACCATGTGTTCCTGATGCTTTCTGCTGATCCATATACATCCTTCTGCTATTTGATTTATCATTTATATTTATATAAATGCACGATCACTATTTATCTCATCTAGCCTCCTTTCTCTAATTTGTATTTTGCCCTCCCTATATCCTAAAGCTGGCCCGCCATATCATTGTCTTTGCCTGAGCCACTGCCAACTCTAACCAGGTCTAACAAGGTGCTACCTCATGAGATATTTACATCCCTGACATATGGATTTTGCTATGAATAGCGCTATCCAGTTTTGGCTGCGTATAGTCTAATATCCATGGAATGGGTTTGGGTTTCAGGCAATACAATGATAAGGAGCATTGCACTTATTGTATACAGTTATTACCATCATAACTATATAATCACAAATAACTGTAGTTTGAGTTTTGAACCCTATACAGCCTCTTTTTGAACCCCATATATGAGCTGTTACCTCACCTGCCTCACAACGAGCAGTGAAATGTTTGGGCCATGTTTTACCCTTATACTTTTTACATTCTTTAAAATGTTTGGCCACCCATTACTTTTATACATCTTTAAAGTCCAGACATTGGGATATGATACAATTTCAAAGGAGAAAGACACCCATAAACCAGGTGTACAAGAAGACCTGGATCTCCTTTAATATTATTCAATACCCCATTCTACTGCACATGTTTTATGGAGCGGAATTTCCATTACAAGCAGTGCAATACAAAAGTGCCTGTAGGCATGCGCTAACAACCTCAATAGCCACAACAGAGCTATGTATATATCATGGGGAACCCTACTACTCAGATGCCTACATTTCTGTCTCATAGCCCAGGGTAGGAGAGTAAAGGCATTCATACCTTCATATCACACCTGAAAGTGGGTATAGAATAGCAGTATTTTGATGGTATTTATAGAGGATTGGCTTGATTTCTTTGACTGTTTTAGAGCACTAATAGTATAAGGCTTATGCTCTAAGTAGGAGTTAAATGTGGCATAAATAAAACAACATGTGAATCATTTGGGACAGGAACATGGAGTCATGCAAGGCAAGCATTATTGGTTACCAATATTGTAGGGGATGGTGCATTAGGCTACTTTAGCTGTTTCTATAACGTAGCTGCCTTAAAATGGCATGTAAAGACAGTGTAATTCACAGTTCAGAATATTTTTGAAATACTTATGATTATTTCCAAATGAATCTAATTACATTCGAGATTACAGACACGAGATATTAAGTCATTGCTTACACATTAATTTTAATTAGTATCATCCAATTATGGTTTGCTGAAAGCATATATAAAGGCTTCTGCTTTAATCAATTTGGCTATCTTCTAGCTAATGTAGGCTTTTCTAGGGGCATATTAACGCATTATAAGAGTAGTGAGCAATACTAAAGGACAAGGAACGATGCAAAAATGTGAATTAGTCTGATCTCAATCTAAAGAGGTTTCCTTTTTGTCTTGAAGGTCCCATTTTGGCCATCCCACCAATGCATGCATGTCTTAAATGTCCAATTTAATAACAATAGTCTGTATTCCTAACATATTACACACTGGGTGCTTGTAGTGCACTAATATTGATCTCTCCGGTCAATGCCTTGTCAAGGGCATACATTCTATTAAAAAACAGAACAGAGGGCCTATTATGTTGCCAGGCAGAAACAAGGCACATAATAAAGCTACAGAATAGCCTATAGACATACCTTTTAAAAGTTTGTATAGTCAAAGAGAAGCCAGGTGAAGATAATTGAAACCCAGAGCTACATTTATATTTGAGGGTCCAATTCATCCATCCCAGCCATTAGACACCGTTATACCCCCTATTCCCCAGTCAACCATCCCCAACGTAAACAGTAGACAGCCACTAATCCCCTCACCCTACAACACTTAACACAACCACTAGACTTCCCTATGGACAGCTATTCCAGCCCACTCTAGTGTACCACATGTACACTAGACTACTGCTATATCACACAGACACATCACTCTGGCCAAGTTTCCCAGAACAGGAATTTGCTTCTCAGGTGCAGATCAAAATAATGAGGGCTAATGGCCGCCAAATCCCCCTTACACACCCCTGTCTCCTCATCATCTCTCACACCTAGTCTACCCTCTTCTAATGGGTTCTATGTAGGTACACACACACAGTACAGGGATGTAAATATAAATGATGGGAATCAGAGTTCAAGGATATAAAAGGGTGATGCTAATGTATGGAAATGGTTCCATCTGTATTGATACTATTCTGATATCGCTAATGATATACTTTTGTTGTAAACTAGCAATTAGCTGTGGTGAATCAATATAAGCCCTTCACCCCTAAATGATGCCTAAAACAATTTGTTATATAAACCTTCAGGTATTGTGTTTCCTCCCTACCTTCACAGAGCTTGAAGATACAGGAAACCGGGCTTACCTGCAACATAAGGAGAAACAGTTAGTCGATGCAAGACATGCCACAATAAGATTGGTTATTCAGACTTTTAGAGAAGAAAGTAATGGATTTACTTCTTTGACCTAATCATTCATTCATCCTTTAATCAAACTTGCTACATGAATACATTAAAATGGTATAGGGCATACTGAGGGTTAACTATTATGATGGAAGCAGGCAACACAAACACACCATAGCTAAGCCCATTACCCCTAAGCACAGTATGAATATTACAACAGGTTTAGCACAACCAGACCTGTGCTGCCCGTGTATGCCGAGCCTTCTTGCTCGTATTATCATTGATCGGTACTGTGGCTGATTATTCATGTCACAGACATTTTGTTCTACACATCATACCTCAGACCGCAACACTACATCTACCACCCACCCATGTCTCTGCATGTCCACAGTGGAGAAGCATGCTCTTTACCTACACTGAGATTCTATCAATGTGAGTGCTGGTTATGGCAAACCTGTGAAATCAGTATATGGATAATACTAAGTTGGATCAAATCTAATCAAGTATAATGTTATAACTCTTCTTATATGCACTCCAAGGCTATATCAATACCGTAGTATTATAGAGATTGATGTTGGTTAGTTATTATATGATATTGTATTACAGAAACAAAATATCCTCTACTAGGATAGCTGTACTTATCAAATCTAGTTTGGTAAATATGCAAATTGATGCCATCTCATTTGATATTCAATAGGGAACTGCATTCTTGATCAAGCAACAAGCACACTCTGACCAAAGGGCATGCCATTTACCCAGAAACTCTCTGGGGAACTCCAAAGAAGTGGCTTATGACTCCCTTAAACCACTGCTGATTAATATTTGATTAATATCATCAGAGTGACTGATGGGCCTACATTTTTGTGTTTAATGCTTCATAAAATAAGCAAATGTGGCAGCAGTGGTTGAGTGTGTGGAGGGAGCAGTACTCTTTCCTCCCATCCTGAAATGCAATATTGCACCAAATTGCATTGAGATACCAGAACATTAGTGGTGGATCAATTAATTTCAAGTGTTGGCTGAAATTCCTGTACTCAATATACATTTATAATGTATAGAGATGTTGTTCACATTGTTAAACTAGAGTCTACAGAACTCAACCCTCTCAGTAAAGACAGCGGCCACCATTTACCTTCCTTGCTGCACTCGTTCACCCCACAGCCTGGATCATCTAAGCTGAGGCGCTCATCAGGAACAGGCACTGAGCAAGTAGTAGAGCAGTTGTGAGCAGGTGATGTTACCCCTGGGTAGAGGGTGACTGAGGTTGATGGTGGAATTACTCTGTTGACTGCAGAGAGCAACTTGTTGTCCATTGTGTTCAGACAACCTGTGACCCTCCCCAGTTCAGCATAAATACCCACAGAATAGCAAGAGCTCCTCAAGGATATATGTAATTAAACCTCTAGGCCGACACATTGTGCATTGATGCACTATACCCATGGTCATCATGATGTAGAATGCAACCCCAGTGACTTGTCAGAGCTATGTTCATGAATCACATTGGCAAAGGCCATACAGCGTTAATGCAATATGTGGCCCTGAACAGGTAATGGGATGTCCTTGTAGTGTCCTTGGTTCAGGGGAACAGCAGTGTACCTCACAGAGAGAAAAAAAGCTGGTCAGAAGGAAGTCATGACCTCCGGATGATTCCCTTCTCTTTTTGTGCCCGATGCACTTGATTGTGTTGTCCGCCCGGTCTCTGTTCAGGTTTTAATTCTAAAAAACTACTTTCATGACTCTATTCTAAAAGGGAGTCTTGCTCATTACTGATATCCCTACGGAAGGGAGGCATAGTGACTGCAGATCAAAAATGTTCCTAGACTCCCCATGTAGATAGAGTCATTGAAGGATGACTCCTTGAAATTGCAAGTCGAACTATGGAAAGCCTATAAGGGGTATTTATCTTCTCCCAGTGTCTCCGTTGCCCCTCCATTTTTTACCCTCCCTGTCACCCACTCCTTTATCCACTGCCGCCATTGCAACACAGATCGCATATGTATATACACAAGGGAGCAGGTTTCCATTTCCACCTGTCACTCACAGGATAGGTTGCTGGTTTACAGCAGCAGTTGGTGAGCCAAGCGTTACTTATACCTGTCTACTGGGTACCAGCCACAGCCCACCTGTCATATCATGATGTGCTCCTCTGCCTCTCCTCACATGCACCCCTCTGTGACTCCCCTAGGTCTGAACGCACTAGCATCCCTCTCTTGCTCCCTACCCCTGCCACCCCCTCAGCCCCTCACACAGCCCTCAACCACTCCATACAACTCCTCACACACCCTCCCTCTCCTGCTGATACCTCCTGCTTGTGCTGCTACCTCACACAATTTGCATGCCTTAACCTCTGTTATACATGAATGGACCATATGTTTGCTTGATAGTATGTTGCTGTGTTTGGCACACGAAGCAGATATGTGAGCTGCTCACTTGAGGAATAGACAACGTAGGCTAATGTACCATCTACTTTGAAAAATAACCTCATCTGTAATTTGCTTATGACTCAGAATAGGACTCTGGGTATAAGGCATCGCAAATTCTAAAGTGATTCCTGGCCAAAGACAAGCCTGAGGGCTACAACAGCGACTGACTATTGAGGATTATTAACAGGTGGGTTATCCCTGGTGCATAACAAACATACAAACAACACATTCCAACTATTCAAATATTTCATAAATGGGTGTTCATAAACAGCAGTGTATAAGGTAGGTGTATTGAGTGGCCTTTTGGAGCTGCTCCTATTCAGGTGGACTGAATCTACCGCAGTACACTGGGCGCAATGCCATCTACCTGCTTCAATCACACACCACAATGAACTTCCCTCTGTAAAGATCTTTGTAGCATTATCCCTTGTTATTCCTCCATTTACAATCAATTTCCTCTATTCGGAAATCCACTTAAATTACTCAGTCAAAGCTGGCACCCAGGTCAAAGACCTTTACAATGGCCCGATCTCATGAGACACAGCATATTACCCTTTCTCCAACTGTTCCTTTCACATCCTTCCATCCCAGTGGGCACAGAACATTGAATCAACATTGATAAATGGTTGTCAATGTTGATTCAATGTTAATTTAACATCAATTCAACGTTGAACTGAATTTTGTGCCCACTGGGATATATGATATATATCATTTACTACATTAGTGCAACTGAGAGATTGAACAGGCAGTTACTGTAGGGATACTGGTTGTAAGAAGAGGATAGGGAGGGGAAGTACGGTACATAGCATCAAGAAACCCATACACGTACACGAGCATGATATACATATACCCTCCCTAAGCCCGTGGCCTGCCATTTCCAAGCCTCTTTATGGCGTCTGAGGTTAATCATCTGTTCTTTTTGTGACAGCTTCCATCTGTCTTTAGGGATATTAAAGTGGGTATATCCGATTTTACCAATTTTTAGATTCCTTATATAGATGTTTCAAATACTGTAAAGGTATATTATTAATGGGTTGGGGGGCATTAAAATGGTATCCATGGGCAGTAACAGCCCAGATAGAGGGTCCCAAGGGATTTAACAATGGCATTTTCAGTGTATTTTTAACGGGGACAATAAAATCGTGCACGATTTTATTCCAAAATGTCCATATATTGGGCAATAAAATCAAATTTGAGCAAAATGGTAGGGAATAAGCGCGAATGAAATAGCTAAGAAGGTAAATATATCATTTGTGAACATCAATTTTAAGAAAATTTATTTTGAGCCCCAATCATCGGATATACTAACTTTAACGGCACCAGATCTCCAAACAGGAGGTCTCTATCTATCATGTTAATGTCCAGTGGTTTCCGGTCTATCACAGATGGCCATGAAGCCCTACTCCCTCTATTTCTATATTCACAACTTTGTTTCACATTTTTGAAGTTACTCTCAGTTTCCCTCTTTCCTTTCTGCTGTCTATAATCGTTCCACGTTTTAAGTACCTCTTTGTGGTTAGCTTATTTCACATTGTCACCGGATAAAATACAGATGTATTCCTTCATGAACCATCCCCTGGTGTAAAAATATTGTTTAGCCATGCGACTATCCTTTCCCTTCTACAGTCTAACCCTATCGGGTCAGCTTCTGCCAGCCAACCTATTAACTTCCATTCAGGTTATAAGTTCAAAGTGCTCTGTTTTGCATTAAGGCTGGAGACAACAGTGCAAACTGGGCCAAAGTGCACATGAGAGGGGGAATACTCTGGAGGCTGATTAACAAGGGGTAGTTTAGAGTGGGAGGATGCTGTCTGAGTCCACCAGACACTGTGTCTCTTTGTCGGCCACTACTACTCATACTATTACTGTGCACTTATCACAGCCTTGACCCATACCATTAGGAGCCTGTCACCAACTGGTCACATCCTTATCACTTTGGAGGCCCATCACTGCACATGACATGGTGGTCAAAAGTATCACTCACATGTTCAGAGTTTATTTATTACCTCCTAGCAGCCTTTTTAAACAATTATACCTTTTGCCCTGCACAATCCTACAACATATATGAATACATGTGCATCAGCAACAGCTTTTTCTTTTTCTTTCCCTTTGCTTTGTATTTAATTTGATGCCTCTTCCACCCCATAAGGTCTGATCTACTTGCTGTGCTCTCACTGTTGACCTTTGAAGGTGTCAACCCATTTTGTCACTCTAATGTTTCTGCACTCTACATTTCTGCTGCATACCTACACTATGACCCGTATATAAAGTTCCTTGCACAAGCCACATTCCTCCTTGTCTAACCGGGTGCTATCTTATGAGATATTCACATGCCTGCTAGTGCTAGGGGACCTGAAATAGTATTTTGCTAGAGATTTTACTGGTAATATGATATATGAGATCACTTGTGCTATACTTTCAACCTGTCATAAAACCTAGGGAAAACCCACAATGAATTATTCAATAAGGTCTCAAAAGAGTGTCAATGTTTCTGGCTGAAGCAGCATGGTGTTTTTTTCTCACTGAAAGGTTTGAAGGGGTTTTCATCACCAAAACGAGGTTTTATATGAAAGCGTGCAGCTCACTGACGTCCTACCCACTGTGGTACTATTTACCATAGGATTCTGATTAGCCTCTTTTCCACAAGTGGTGGGCAAGATAAAAAAAAGTCGCTGCATCCCCAGAGATACTAGGGCATTATACTCATATAAGAATGCATCTGTACAATGTTGAAGGTCCTCCAATATAAGGTATGTTAGAACAATAGAGAGGATGTTTGCGTTTGTGCATTCGGTTACACAATGAATTTGCATGGAAAACACTTGGACTCATGGGGTATTGCTACAAGATGACCCACAGGTATGCAAATCTACAACTACCTTACCCAAAGACCAGCAGGATATCCAAGACTTGTGAGTCTAGCTACTGACAATTCAATGTGATTATTCAAAGGCGGGGGGCTTTTCATTTTATTGATCGCTCACAACACACAATAAGAAGATGCCATGATCGATCTACCCAAACGGGGTATCCTTTGAATATACAAAACCAGATAATTATCAGGTTAAAATATAAAGGTACCTATTAACTATTTTTCGCCAGAGTCACTCGTGTTTTGCTGCCTAGATATGCAGCCTGTCGCCAAACACTATGATAAAACAGAGAACAGATGAATATACACAGATGAATGAATTCATACAAAGCAAGACAATGGACTGGATTAATATTTGGTATACATACCACACTTAATCAATAGCTTTGAGTCGCATGGGGATCTCGGAGGTAGAAGCATAGACTAACCCATGCACGGAGAGTTCAATAAAAACATAGAGCTCCCTTGATGTGCCCTAAGCTGGCTAGCTGAAGGCCCAAAGCCTTCCTGATACATTTGCTACTTATCATCTTTCCCTTTTGTGACAGCTACAATCTGTCTTTGAAAACTTGAATAATGGCAGATCTTGAAGACCTTATTCCTCTCCCCCTTACACTATTCGTATCTTTACGGTGTAATTCAAGGACTGCCCTCTTTTTTAACGTCATGGGAAGGGGTTTGTGTCGAATTTTGTGGAAGTGTACCAAAGATGTCTCGGTTCTGCAGTAGGAAGGTCTAATCTCACCCCCCCCCCCTACACCAAGCTGACCAATTGTATCTAAAATAACACACCGGCTTTTCCACGAGAAAGGGGTTACACATTCTCTGCCCCCAGTTGCTTAAAAATGGCCACTCCCTTACCCTCTTCATCCGGCCAACCAAAACAACCCGATAGCTTATCAGTGCTGAAGTACTGCAGGCCTACAATGCATTCTGAGCGAGCCTTTTCATCAGCCACAGCCCCCTCCTTGCTCTAGGAACGTGCCCGCAATAATTCAATATGCTCCCATAAAGTGATCATGTTTGGATCATTGAGCACTACCCCAATGGCCCCTCCAGAATAAGGGATGGGGTAGAGTCAAGGAGGATGCCTGAGGTGGCCTGATATGATGTCTTGTGGGTGGTCGCTTTTGTGTTAATACATTGAACTGTTCAAGGATGGGAATGTTGTTTAAGACAATTACAGTATTGGATGACTGACTCGATAATATGGAAATGGACAAAGTACAAAGCCCAAAGATTCAAATAGTAAAGTAGACATAGTTCTGGATAACCAAACCCTATGGACCACATGAACAGTACGACGTATTTTTCCATTCCCCCATATAATAGTTTGCCATATGAACTGTGAACTTCATGACCTGTAGTTAACCAATAATGTATGGATATCCCCGAACGCAGGGTGTGTATACTTGAATAACGAACCGAGGTGCGTAGCACCGAGGTTGGTTATTCATGAATACACACCCTAAGTTCGGGGATATCCATATATTATTAGGTTTATTATACGATATTTCCATTCAAATGTCTTTAATTACCTTATATGAGTCCTAGTTTGGCCATTTTGAAGGATTATTGACTGAATATCACTCGTACGCCAGTAGCGCCATGTTGTTTTGAGCTCCCACCAACCCTGCTCGCTGATTGGTGGAGCCTGGTGACGTCATAGCCTCAATCTCCAGGGGATCAGTCATTATTTCAAATCCAACATACTCTCAGTGCTAACGTATAGGATTGTACTTACGCCGCGCGACCTGCTGCTTTAAAAACTAACTGCTCCCTCATACACTGCAATATACACAGCGTTTCCCTCCACAACCACCACAGCCGGATAGGCATGGCAGCTAGCGTCGCCGCCTCACACACCAAGGGTACCAGGATCGATCCTGGGTGGAAACGAACCTTTTTCAAAATGCCTATTTCTATGTGAAAAAAAGTCCCTAGAATTATTTTAACGAAAGGCTAAGTAAAGTCCAACTTCTACCTTTATAGTAAAAAAGAAATTAGAAAAAAATTTGGATTTTCAAAGAAACTAGACCAAAAAATGCCTTTTCTGCTGTAACTCGGTAAATAATGGTCCTACAGGGCTGGAAATCCGCCTGTAGACTCCTTGTTTCGCCACCTACCTCTACCAGCGCCTTCACGGCGTGGTGGTTAGCACATCGGACTTCAAGTCTTGATGTAGCGTGTTCGAGTCTCCATAGAACCTCGGATTTTATGGCTGCCGATTCCCATTCAGAATCGTTCTGATATTCAGGATATCAGAACGATTCTGAATTCCCCATTCAGAATCGTTCTGATATCCAGAATATCAGAACGATTGCACCCTCCCAAGTGTGCGCTATGCAGGAATATCAGAACGCGAATATCACCTAAAATGGTCGGTGTGCGCCCATATCGTATAATAACCACATATAACATGACCATAATGATACTGGGTAAATGATGTATCATTCTAGGGATACTTTCGGACCCTTGTGGGCTCTCCACCGTCGTGTATTATGGGAAGGATGTAGGCAGTGGAATGTGACCAGATGCATTATTTGTTGGGTCGACCCTGTTTATGTCACTCTATATCTGTCTCACTCTCCCTGTACTCATATTCAATTCCTGACCCGGTCACCCACGCAGAGAGGGAAAACCATTAGTTTTCATTTATGTTTCTTTGCTCTTCCGTTCTCGTAGTCCTTTCCCACCCTTGCTTGACCTCAACTACACTACTCTTCGATGTTCCCTCTTATAACTAACTTAGATATATAACCTATTGCCTACCTGTTTTATCTAAATATAGGATGTGGTACACATTGCTGTACTGCATATAGTCTACACAACCAAACCCTCTAGGTATATACAGAGCTCTACCTTTATCGGCGTCACCTGCTGCACTCGGCCACCCCACAGACTGCTACTTCTGAGCTGAGGTATTCATCAGGAGCAGGCATTGAGCAAGTAGTATCATCATGAGCAGTTGTGAGCAGGTGGGGTGATGTTACCCCTGGGCAGAGGGTGACTGAGGGGCAGCTTAATGGTTGGATTACAGTGAGCATCTCATTGTTCAGTGTGTACAGACAAACTGTGACCATCCCCTGATCACTATTAATACCTGAAGAGCAGCACAAACTCCTCAGGGATCAGTGTCTAAAATTAAACCGTTAAGGGCCACAAAGTGCTTTAATGTGTTTTCCCTTTCCCCGTGTCTGCTTGCCAGGGCTGCATTTATGCCTCATACCCACCCTTTGTGTGTAAATAAACCCCACTTGGTCAGCAAGATGCTTGAATGCAGCACAAAGCAAGTAAGTTCCCAGGGTGGTTTTGAAGTGCATGACGATGCATTGAAGTGTCTTTGTCATTCTGTCCTGAGTTCAGCTGCACATGATCAGTTAAATTGGAATACCGGCCTTGATTCTTTGGCTCTTCTTTTGAATATGGTCAGTGCCTGACTGTCATTCTGAAGCTACTCCAATAATGGTTCAAAAGAGTCCAGATCTTGTCTTAACAAATAACCCATCTGGGGAAAAGCAATTGTACTGTGACTCCCTCAAGAAAACCAGTCTATATTTAAATGAAGGGATTCAGTGAAGAACGTATGTACATGTACTCCTTCTCTTCCTTGTTTCATTCATCTACTGCCTCCAATTTCTATTTTTCACAGGATATGTGGCTGTTTGCCTGCAGCAATCAGCAAGCCAGGCGTTACTCATACCTGTCTACTGGGTACCAGCCGTAGCCCACCTGTCATATCATACTGTGCTCCCCTACTTCTCCTCACAGGCAATGCTTTGTCACCTTACTGCCTCTACCCACAAGTCTGTGTGTGCCATGGACTCACTCCCCTTCACATGCACCTATCTGCCCCTTCCTCCCCCTCCCCCTCCCACACCATCACTACACACAGAAAAGTAAAGGAGTCAACTGTGTCTCCCATCTAGCTCTGGTAAAAATGAAGTGCCAAACAGCTAACGACTCTGCTCATATGAAGGGTCAACTTGAGTTGACACTGATAGTAGAGTACAGCTCAAGTTGACCCTTCATATAAGCAGAGTCGTTAGCTGTTGACTCTCGATTTTACCAGAGCCACCTGGGAGACACAGTTGACTCCTTTACTTTTTTGTGTGCTCACTTATATCCCCACCGCTTTCCTCCTCCTGCATACCCTCTTTGTCTAAACTCACTGCTTGACTGCTTGTGCTGCAACCTCACTTCACCCAAGCCCCATAGTTCAACGTCTGTGGCTATGTACTGCTGCACCCCATGACTACATAGCACTCGGTCCACTCCCACCTATACTCCCTCTTGATAGAGCAACTCTCCCAACAATGCCTGTGTGGAGGCACGGTTGCATGCTGCT
Source organism: Harmothoe impar (assembly GCA_947462335.1). NCBI lineage: Eukaryota > Metazoa > Annelida > Polychaeta > Phyllodocida > Polynoidae > Harmothoe > Harmothoe impar. Next base: position 23,898,066 of record OX381707.1, read on the forward strand.
ATGTTAGAAGCTGCACGTGATTGGCTCACCAAGCAGATCAGTGAGCTTCTGACCTGAGCAATCGGTATGGAAGGCTGACGCAGGATCTACTATGACAAATTGTTTCATGTATTTGATTCATATGACTCAAGATGTTTTTCAGGATGGAAGAGATTTACATTTTAATAATAATAATACCTGTCCAAGGCCAAGAACAAAGGCGACAACAAAAATGATGGATTCCTTAGAATTATAAAGAGGTGGGTTATCCTTCCCGCATACTCCTAATACCTACAATATATATTAATTATTTTCTTTTACCTATTTATTTCATAAATGACAGTTCATAATCAGCTGTATAAGGTACATGGAGTGGCCTAGCCTATTTGAGCAGCTCCTATTCAGGTCTCACTCTACTGAACCTACCACAGTGCACTGGGCACAACTCCAACCACCTGCTTTAATCACACACCGCAATGAACTACCCTCTGTGAACGTTTCCTTTGTACTGTTATCCCTTTTATACTTCTGTTTGCACTCAATTTACCCTCTTCAAGGTTTCCTGTGCAATGACTAAAGTTCCCCAAGATTCAATAATGAGCATATGCGTCCACTTTTTCAAATACTTATTGCTCCAGGCATTCCTTATCTACTCTTCATGAGTGAACAGGTAGCAGCTCTTCTTGTACATTGCTCCACGGTAATGAGAAAGATGGTAACCTTTTAATTTCCCTTCAGGTAATCAAATCAGCTCAAGAAGGCTATTCTCTAGAAGCTACTGAATATAAAGTATTTTAGAGTAGGAAGATACTGCCTGGGATAACCAGAGACTGGGCCACTTCGTTGGCCATTACCAGTAATATTATTATGAGGCTCATATCCCAGCCTTGACCTAACAAGTCAAGAGCCTCTAACACCATTACCAGCCAATTCACTAGACATTTGCTGATTGAAAGATCTCTCTTTAAAGTATCTAACCCTCTGTGTTGGTCCTATCAATATATACATACTGTTTCCTCTGCTACCTTGCAAACTCTCAAAATGTGAACTATTCATGTGTATCTGGTATAAGTCCTTCCATCTGATTATATTCTCCTTTGCCTTTATCTTATTCCCATCTTTCTTCCATCCCACAAGGCCTGATCTATCTTCTTTGCTCCTGCTGTTGAGCTGTCAACCCATTGTGTCATTGTGACATATCTTTCATTCCTCTCCAGTCTCTAACATCCGAATACTATGACATATCCTATAGTTCCATGCAGGAGCCACAAACCCCTATCATATCAGGTGCTACCTCATGAGGTCTACTAGTATTAGGGGACCTATGATAAATCTTTTACTAGACATATCCTGTAACCTACATTTTAATCAGTCTATTCACTCATAGGATTGACTCTGGTTCAGAAAGTTGAAAGAGTAAATGATGGTGTAATACCATATGTCAAGGCCTGCATAGTTTGTAAGCAGTGACTATGGCACAGTCTTTCCGTATATGGGATACATTTTACAATTTGCGACAATGACCTCCTGTATGTTACAGATTACATGATGGCTCATGCTAAACCCTTTCTTCTGCCATAACCTGACAAAAAGCATTTATTCATTCAATAAAATTTACTTGAGATAGTTACTGTATGTACCAGTTGGATGTTTGTTACAATTACCGGTTGGATGGTTGACTATTAACAGTGCTGATGCACACAGTAGTTGCACACCTCTTTTACACATGTACACATGTCAGAACATTCTGATATGAACTGAAAGCAGCTCCAAATGGGATCCTAAAATTACTTCCAAGTAAATCTAATCACATTTCACAGGAATTTGATTGATTACTTCTAATGAAAATCAGCAATATGAAACATCCTGTGCTAGTATCCAAGAGAAGTATGCATGATTTCTGGCTAAAGCAGTTCAGTGAGTTCTTGGAAAAGGTGTGGGAGTAAGGCCCCTCTAAATGCAAAAAGGTTTTTCATCTCCATCTCTTATGTTCATGTGAATAGCAAAAGCCATAGAGCTCTGGACATGCATGCTCTAGATGGCTGTGTTTATAAATATGAATAACAGCTGAGGGAGGATTGTGTATCTAATCCATAGCGCCCTTAAGACATGATTCACATAAATTGATCCTCTTCATGAACCATTTGACGTCATAATTGTACAGTTGTCTGTATGTAAAGGTACTATTGTTTAAACTATTGCATGTAAACACTTGACACTCAAAAGGTCAACAGTCAGTTCTTATAGTAAGTATTGTGATATTATCAGTTACCGTGGCTATATGATGGGTTGAACAGAAACCTTGCTATGCTCTGCATCCTCACAAACTCATCCCTATAGCGATAGTCCACTGGCTTTTACATGTTCCCTGTTACCGAAATTGACCCTTGGTCAGCCAGGGGGAGGAGAAAGTAAAGATAAAGGCACCTCCTTATGGAAGGATACCACTTAGGTGACGCTAGTACTGCAGAGTGGCTTCCTGCATGCGGATCAACCTAGTGAGGTCTAATGGCAGCCAAATATGCCCTATACTCCCCTGTCTTCTCCTCATCTTTCACACCAGTCTGGCCTCTTATAATGGCCTCTGAGTGGGTAAAAACACAGTACTAGGAGGAAATGTGGATGATTGGGGAAGGAACTCTAGGGTAAATAGATGGAAACATTCCCACATGTGGCGAAAGGGAAAGGAGGGAGGGGGTAGGTTGAGCAGGTTGGGGAAATCCTGCCTTTAATACCTTGAAAGGAGAGAGTAGGGTGAGGGGGTTTCGTCCCTTGAATTTGGGTTGATTAACATTAAATTCTAATTTAAGTTCAATCAGAAAATCGAATTTGCTGATATCTTACCATTATTTGCTGAAAAAGATTAACCCATCTACAGGTAGACAAAATCATTGGCTAATTATATGTTAATGGGTGTGTATACCAGTCTTGTATTTTTTGAGATATACTGATTTAAATGTCAAAATATAGCCTAAATAAGGTACATTTATATGTGGAATCCCCTCCCCCCTTACCCCACCCTTACTATCACACCTGTATAAGATACTGCACTGGGAGAATCCCCCTTGGTGGGGCGGACCAGCGGCGGCCCTTATCTCTCCCGGCACCCCTTATCTCTGCAGAGATAAGGGCAGGAGGCCGACCTGGGGGCTGCACTAAGTAAGGGAAGACTTTCCCTTGCTGGAAGAAACTCCCCCGTAGGCTAATATACCCTTATTGGAAAATGTCCCGGATTGTCCAGCCCTGTTGAGGGAAAAGAGTAACCATATACATTAAAAGGTATATGAACTATATCTAACTACTATAAGCTCTACCAACCCTAAAAGATGCATCCAAGGAAGAGTAATTCAGGTATTCATTACATCAGTTGATTTGCTAAACTGTCATGCTTTATACTGGTTAGGTGCTAGAGAGGTGGTGGAGAAATTTCATACAGTTATGATATAACCAGAAAAAGAGACAGTATGAGAACTGGTTTACAAACACTAACTGAGGTAAGGAGCCCATGAAAAAGAACAAATTTGTTTAAACAGGGACATTTGAGAAAACTTGTAATGTTGAGAGTACATGTTGAAGCAGGTAGGAGGGATGATATTGCAAATGCGACTGGCAATCATATTCACCCTTTTAGTAGAAGTGAGACGTGAGATCTTCCTCATACCTGAATCAGCACCTAGGTCCTGTTACTCCATGTGTGATAAGTACAGCTCAAAGAGCTAAAAGAGCTACACTTACACAAGGGTAAAAATACACCTGAGCAGCTCATGGTGCAATACTGTACTAGGAAGCGTGGCCATACTGTAAACCTTGGTTGAAATATGAAATCTGAGAGAATATTATTATCACTCACAAATCTCAAATCTCACTCATTTGCCAAATACTATCAGCTTTGTTTCAGTTAACATGATGCTTTGAGACCCTAGAACAACCCTGTTTATCATTAACAAAAGAATTTCTCTCTTTGTTTCACTACTATAACTGTATTCCCCATTTCCTTTTCAAAGCCATCATTTAAAAGCCAAGAAAGAGTTTGGAGGATATAATCTAGCTTGTACGAATAACAGCTGAAATTATGTTTATGCTTATATATATTGCTTGTATATATTATTAGGTTTTATGGAAGCTTGTAGGAACAGTCTCTATCACCTATGTATGTTAGGGTGCAACCATCTGACGTCATGATTGCACAGTTGTCTGTATGTAAAGGTACTATTGTTTAAACTATTGCATGTAAACATTTGACACTCAAAAGGTCAACAGTCAGTTCTTATAGTAAGTATTGTGATATTATCAGTTACTGTGGTTATATGATGGGTTAGCTGTAGACAAGGGGTATAACACAGTCACACATTGGGTTACAAGTGTAATACAACCCTCTTTCTTCGAGGCAGATTTAAACTTTTGCAGTATCAAACAAGTAACCTACTAACATCATTCAGCCTAAAAGCTATATAAATATGCAAATAACAGCCCCCGTACTTGGAGTATTGGGCTATAAGTGATCTAGAATCCAAATGTTTTGTAAACCTCATACAAGAGCAACGAGAGCCTCGACCTATCCAGAACTAATTTATTCTAATATTAAGTGTGCAGCATATGAAAGGTCCATGCATGTATTTATTGCTAAATGCTGGAACGAGCTAGATGATGAGCATAAAGTAGTTGAGAGTATTGCAGAACATAAAACCCTAATGAAGAGTTTGTTGTCTGCGTCCATACCTGTTGGAAGGTCAACAGGTACATCTTCGATTGAACTTACCGGTAGTACATAGTACATAGTATATAAAAAAATAGTATAAAGTATAGTATATTAGATTGGTTATAGTCAAAGATGTATATATATTGATGTATGAAGAGTTTGGATGCAAATCGACATAAGCGCCATTTTGAAATTGGGGACAAAGATCTGACAAAAATATAGATTAGGGATTGAGAAAAATAATTTTCCAACGATTTTTCCAAGATTCATTATTTTTCATCTCATTAGGACTTACTTAAAACGCGCTCTGTTACCATAGTACAAAAATTGACCTCAGGGTGTCTTTACAAAAAGCACTACATGCTTCAATACTGGGATGGAGATATGTCGTTTTGCATCCAAACTCTTCGTATGCATCTGGTGTTTTTGTATATGAGTCCTCGGATGCATTCACACATGCTGTAAATTAGTGACTGTTATATTATGAGCTCAACAGCTTTATTTAGATTTCCACCATGTCTTCTCTACTTGTATGTAAAACAAATCTGCCTTAAATCTAGCAACCAACACGAACATGTCTCCATAAAGGTATACCGATCATTTTATTTGTTATCCAAAAGGGTGTACATACTAATCATTTATGATTAATTTTACCGGTTGATTTTAAAATGTATAAGGGGGTTCCAGAACATCAGCTACGCTGAAGGTTTCCTCGTGACTGATTTGACAAAGTATAATACTGTAAATTTTCAAAAAGCTAAATATGGCACAGTTTTTTCCTATACGTGAATACGATGAAGGAAATACGATTGAAACTATCACTTGAAGATGTTAAATACACATTTCTAGAAATTTGTAAGTATACCCGATACCATGATCGAAGGACAAATGTAACTGTTTAAATCGTAAAGTGTCAAATAAAGTCAAATTGTTATAAAAAAACTCATCCCTTTAAGTACTGCAAGAACTTTATACTGCATGAATAAAGGACTAAGGACAATTCTTTCAAGGGCTACACTCATGCATTATGGTAATTATACAGGATTGTTGCAACCCAACAAGAATGGCATGATACTTGAATGGAGCACTTGCAAATTACTCAATCATGTATCATGCTACTAAGGAGATTAAGCCAATAAAGCACCATGGGGCCCTGACAGGGTGTATGCTGATGGTATTATAGTAGTGAAGCACAGACCCACCATAGCTAAGCCCACAGCCCCTCAGCATAGTATGAATATTACAACAGGTTCGGCACACTAGCCGACTTCCGCTGCCTGTGCATGCCAAGCCATCTTGCTCTTGTCATCATCGATTGGTACTGGGGCAGATTATTCATGTCACAGGCATTTTGTTCTACACATCTCCATTCAATATAATCCATCAGACCCCAACCCAACATCCACCACCTTCCCCTGTCTCCTGTATAGAAGCATGCCTTGCACCTCTACCCCTTATCTTATAGCAATAGAGGTATTGATTTGGTTGGTAGGTGGATGTTTATTGTATGTATGGATGAAACTATCAAATGCCCTAAAATCTTAATATCCACATGTCATGTAATATAAAAGCTGATTAGTTATATTGTTATGTCATATTTCAACATAGAACCAAACTATTTTCTACAAGGATAGATGTACCTATGAAGTCTGTTCTAGTAAATTTGTAGAACTGGTTTCCATCTCATGTAGTATGCAATCCTCAGTCACCAAGAAACAAGCAGACCCACGAGAGACCCACAGGCATCCCATTTACTGACACACTCACAGACCCTCTGGGGAAGAAGTGGCTTATGACTCCTTTAAACCACTGCTGATCAATATTTGATTAATATCATCAGAGTGACTGATGGGCCTACCTATTGCGTTTGATGCTGCATAACATAGCCAGATGTGGTAGGAATGGCTGAGTATGTGGAGAGGATGAGGGAGCTTGAGTTAAGTATAAGGACGCTGCTGCCAGGTTGATGAGTATATAGAGGATATAGACCTGGAGGGTACCAACATGGGGAAGTCCCTGAAATAGCCAGAGGTCACTTAGAAAGAAAGCATGGCCTGTGTGCTGAGACTTTTTAAGCAAAAGGAATAAGATGTGCTATAGCTTATATTCAGCTGGTTATACATCAGGAACACAGTGATATTTACTTATCACAATTAAGGGTGTATGATTAGTGTTACATGTTTACATGATAAAACTATTCACTTGCAGGAGTACTTTTCTTAAGCGAAATTTAATGCATATCAAATAATATAATATCATAGGTAGGCAATTCCTCCCCCCTCTAGAAATTCATCAATGAAAATCTTCCCTCCCTTTGTTCCCCTCATTGCTACTTCTGAGCTCAGTCATCAGGAGCAGGTATCAAGCAGGTTATATTACCACGAGCAGTTGTGAGCAGGTGGGGTCATGTTATGTCTGGACGGATGGGGTGATTGAGGGGCATCTTGATGGTGGGATTACTGTGGTGATTGCAGTGAGCAACTCATTGTGTTCGGACAACCTGTGGTCCTGCACTGATCAGCACCAATATCCACAGAGCAGACCAAACTCCTTAGGACCCAAATACGACTCCTTACGACCCAAATAGTGCATAAATGTTGTGCCCTTTGTCTACATGATGAGTGGAGTATAATTATCAACCCGTTGATATCCTTATGCTGCTTGAGTGCAATACTGACAACTTCTCCATCGGGGTCGCATTCATGCATCATGATAATGAAGGACATAGTGCATTCATGTACTATGTAGCCCTATACTATGAGTGTTACAGTGTCCTCTAGCTGCATACCACTTTACATCAGAGAAAACGACAACGGGCGTGAAAGGGACACATGGCTCATAGAATGACTCCCTTTCCTGAATGTCTTTAAAAAGACTCCCTTGATGTCCCAATGGGGCCCAGGTTTTGCCTACCTTTTTATAATTTATTTCCAAATAAAGAAGGGACCATTAAGGGATGACTCCTTTATAATAGGGAGTTGATAATGGTAATATCTAGCCTATTTCTCATTATTGGTAATGGTTTTGACTCACATTTCCACAGAGCCTAAGAGCTAGCTATATCAAACTCTCTCTGTTGACCTTGCCTCACCTCAGCCATAGTTAACCCTTTCTCCCTTCTCTTGTTCCATTCATCTGCAATAACAACACACAACCCTCCTGCATATATGGTACACACTGGGGAGCAGGCTTCCATTCTCACCTGTCACTCACATGATGTGTTGCTGGCTGCCGGCAGCAGTTGGTGATGCAGGCTCTAATTATAACGGTACCAGCCGTAGCCCACCTGTGTTATTATGATGTGCTCCCCTACCTCTCCTCACATGCACCCCTCTGTCACTCCCCTACTCTTGCCTTCACATCTCTGTGCAACTTCCTCCCCTGCCTGATACTTGCCCGCTAGTATTTACCTCAAGTTTGTGCGGCAACCTCACTCCATCCCAACCCCATGCCTCAACTTCCGTTACAATGCACTGATGTGACCCCTTTCTACATACCACTCCTTCTATCAGTACCTAAACTTTTCAGGGCACCTCTATCAACTATGTATTTTTCGATGTTTGATTTGTGCATGCTGCTAGTTGGGAGCTGCTCACAGATATATTCGGGCTGCTCACTTGGGCAATAGATATGGGAGACTAATGTACAATCTACTTTCGCCCCTCTTAATGTTTTCAGCGCATATGGCTAAGTACATAATGGACCCTCAATTATATGATAGGTGTTATCTCTGCTGCATACTTTACATTTTGAAGACAAACAATAAACCCTGTTTTTATTTTGATAAACATCTGTGTATGGTAAGGTAGGAAAGTAGCATATTATGAACAGCTCCTATTCAGGTCCCACTGCACTGAATCTACCACATTGCACCGAGCAGCTCACACTACTACAACCATCTGCTTCAATCACACACAACAATGCACATATAGAGCTCTTTGTACTGTTATTCCTTTTATACTTCTGTTTGCACTCAATTTCCCCTCTTAGAGCTGTCCTTTGCAATTTACTAAAACTCCTGGAGATTCAATATAATTAACGCACTCACACATGCCACATTTCTCTACTTGGTAATTTGCTACTACTCAATCTCCTACTTATATCTACTGTGTGTGTGGATAAAAGGAGGACCTGGTTGGAGACCTGCTGGTTGTAAGAGGGGAAGATAGGATAGAAATAGAGCATCAAGCAACCCATACACGCACATTATGATATACCTAGATAACCCCCTAAACCTAAGGTCTGCCGGTCCGAAGCCCCCATCTCCTTTTCATCACGTCTTTCTTGTGACGAATCAGTTTTCAGGCACTATAACTCCTTACCAATCCTTACCCCTCCTTACTAATTTCACAGGACTGGTATTCAGCTTGTTTTAACACTCTTAATTACCGTATGTTAATGGTCCATCGTATGTATGCATATAAAGACAAAGGTGCATGAGTTTTAGTCTGTTGGCTGGGTTATTTCACGAGTTAGATGTCTACCGCCTCTTGAAATCCAACAAGTGAAATAACCCAGCCAACATACTAAAACGAGTGTGCCTTTGTATTCATTTTTTATCCAAATTACCAAAATTATTATAGGGAAATCGCTTATTTCTACGCCATACAAATGTAAACAAAGCACCGTTGATGAAGTCATTGATGACGTCACAGGGCCGTGAAATACGGCCAAGGGTTATTTACCAGGGGGTGTTAAACGGGTGTCCTTGGTTAAAGCAATGGCACTGCCGTATTTCATAAAAAATAAGAGCACATATTCCTCACATTAAGTCTAACATTTTAAGTGAGGCCCTATTCCCTATATTGTTTTATTTCTTTATTTCCAATTTTTTTTGTCTGTATAAGAGCCGGGGCGGTTATACGTGTATATTGCCATGTTATTACTTATGTGTCTTGTTGTATATTGTATTACAGGATTATATTACAGTTCCATATGCATACGTCGGGTAATATTCCCGTTTTTAATTCCACTGTCATAATTATCCTTTGTTTCCCTTCTGTTCTCCTCTTTTAATCTGAAAACTCATGCGTAGAAATCAGCTTTACCCCATTCCTATCCCATCATGATTACCTCCTTGTTAATGGGGATACCAATCATCTGACACTATAGACTTAAAGGGTCAGCTCCTGTATACCAGTATGCTGTGTGAGACTCCACACCTATCGTTCTTCAGCCCCTTCTCCCGTTAACCACCCACACTGCCTCTGTTCATGGCTTATTAACTCCTAAGCAACCACTACACCCACCATGCATACCATATACCTGCGCTGCCTGGAGGAACCTATCTGAAATGTTTCAAAACCTTGCTCAGAGGCCTTTGTTAAGTGACCATGTGTGGATCAGTGGGCCCTACCGCAATACATCCTCCTGGATACAATGTAGGGTAGATAAGCTTGGAGAGGTAAAGGGTGCAGTTGATGGAGGAATGCCTTATGTTACCTTATTATGATTTGTTGTGGGATTGAAATTTTTGATTTAACGGTTTAAAGAATGGATAAAAAGGTGGGAATTCGACCCCTCGAATCACTTTGGTAGAGGCAGACATTTTCCTAATGGTAAGAATAAAATAAATTTGGAAGTTAAGTAGTACACCAGAATTAATTTTTATTGCAGATAGCCTGTACCAAGAGTATATCATACTTTCAACGCAGACTCTATAGCAAAAAGAAAGATTGGTACAATGAAGCTGGCAACTGCAGTACACACTCAACCAGCCTTTGCAGGAGACTGGAGTATTTCCTAGAGGCTGCTGAACAAGGGGTGGTTTAGAGTAAGAGGATATTGTCTTGACTGACCAGACAGCGCCCTCTCTGCCAGCCAGCACTATTCATACTATAACTGTATTTAAAACCCAGCCTTGACCCATAAAATCAGCAGCCTTCCATATCCTTAACATTTTTCCCTCACACCACTGTACATCAGGTGGTCAAAAGATCACTCATATATATTCAGCATTTATTCATTATCTCTATGTGGCTCTCCTTTGATATCTATACTGGTTCCTCTGCTGGTATACTGAAGGGTACACTGGCATACAACATATGAATGTGCATCAGTCATACCATTTCATTTTTTTTTCAATTTTGCTTGTCTTTTTAAATTCCCATCCATCCTTTAACCTACAATTTCCAAACTGTACACTCTGCTCCCCCTGTTGACCTTTGGAGATGTCAACCCATTTGTCATTGTAACGTCTCCTTTCTGCACTCTACGTTCCTCTTCAGTCTCTTATATCCACTATAACCCATACACAGTTCCTTGTCCGAGCCACATTCCCCCTCGTCTAACCAGGTGCTACCTCATGAGATATCCACATGCCTGCTAGTGCTAGGGGACCTAAGGTAGGTATTTTGCTATGAATGACCTCATATTAACATATATGAGCTCCCTTGTGCTATTCTTTAACTCTTGCCATAACACCAGGTGATAATCTGCTTTAAGTCAGTCAATGAAGTCTCACTGTTTCTAGTTACTCAAGATAGCATTAGTTACTACACATAGCAGTTAGATGTGGTTAAATTTATCATCAATTCAGTATACTATCAGTGGTTGGATAGTTGACTTCTAACTGTGTCGATAGATTTAGTAGAACCCATTTACACATACAGTGAGCAACCTTTTCAATAAGCCTCATGCCAACTCTAGATTTAAATTACCCCCAAATAAATATAATCACATTAAGACGGAGGTAGGGATATTAAGTCACTGTAATCATTTGATGGATAAGTTTCAAAGTTTGTGTGTCCCCCCTTCAAGGGACCTATATTTGGTCTCCTCCCCTTCAAGGATCCCGCCAGGTCCACCATGTTCAATCATCAAAATCTTTAAAAATGAACATTGTCTAACCAAACCTTATTGTGTTGTCCAACATAGCAGCATAGCATGGAACCACAGCCTTATTATCTGACACACAGGATACCCTTATGTGATGTTTTATACCCTGCCTACTCTCTCTCTCATTTGATCTAGCCTTACTTCTACCTAAACCTGCTTTCAACTTGACTCAGCCCTGACATTTGTTTGAACCCCGGCAGATTTTCTTGCGGGCTCTCATTTTTATTGATGTCTAGAGGCTTCAGTAGGCGTTAGCTCAGTGATGTCCTGGCCACTGTCGTACTATTTGCCATCATGTTACCCCTACTTTTATGAGGCCCTGGGTAATTTAAAAAAGGAGTTGTTGATATTGATCATAGTGATGTGAATAATTATAAGCCTCCAAAACACATTGTTGTTGCAGCTTTCAAGGCATTACCCTAACATAAGATATACATATGAGTATATGTTAAAGGTCTCCCAATTTTAAGGTATGTTAATACATTTTTCAAGATGTCTGTGTTTGTATCAATATTTGTAATACTTTGCTATGCATCAGCCTTACCAGTTCAATCTTGAGGCACTTGAATAGTAGCAGGTTTTTAAGAACTGTCTCCTTTCCTGATTCTTTACATTATTCATTCATGACATTCATCTCATCTAACCTCATCTTTTAGGGAGTGCTAATTCTTTAACAACATGGGCTGTGGTTGATTGAATGTTGTGCACGCATGCCAAAGACTTCTTACTGCTCCCGGTGAGAGAGGTATAAATTTACATCCATCCCCATGCAAGCATTTTCATTAAAGCAGTGTCAATATACTCTTGGTTCTGATCCCTTTAAATAAATATGTTAATAGTATTATTCAAAAAGGAGGTTGGTATGTTATAGTATCTCTAAACCTGGTGACCTCTAGCCACCTACAACATTACCGAATCATCCATGGCCAATGATCTACTATATTAAGGAGATGAGTAGGTTCACTATAGGACCCTCTTGGGCTCTCCATCAGCATGGGTAGGATGTAGGCAGAGGAATGTAACCAGATGCATAATAAGTTGCATCCATCCTGTTGATATCACTCTCTATACCTGTCTCACTCCCCATGTATTCAAATATTCTACTTCAGTCTGCAGACCTTGTCCACATGTCCTGCATTTCCACCTCTCTACAACCCTATCAATGCATGCACCTCACTTACCCACCCTTCCCTTACAATCATCTCAACTCCCCTGTGACCTCCTCTCCTTCTCTCCTCTTGTTTTATCCATTCACCTTGGTGTCAGCGCTCATACAAGCACCATGTGTTTCTGATGCCTGCTGCTTCATATACCTTCCTCTGCTATTTGATGATGCACTGAGGGGCATTTTAGATGACAGCCCCCCGCACATATCAGACATCGAGAAAGGGGTCCCTCCCTTGGAAGGGACTGCTTGTGAAGCTGCTACGGTAGTCAACATGTACATAGCAGAGGAGGATTTCCAGCCCCTTTCTCTCATTTTGTTGTATCAGTTTATTGCACAATAACATTCAGCATATTAATACTTAGTGACTAAGGCCACAGTTAGATGAGTACTTTGGATATGTATAAACAAATTATGAATTGAGGCTGTCCTACTATGATTCACTATCCTAACCTGCATATTATACCAGACCTTTGATTTGATTTGAATTTCTTTCATTTACCCTGGCAGTATGTATGGCCTGGAAGACCGTTTTAAACAAACACCAGCAATTGTTCCGATGAGCGGAGGTAATAAAGGCAAGTAAGCCTTATAATATAAATGGGATATAGTAGGAGTATGCTCATTCAGGAGCATGGTCCTACTATGTATACCTTACCTATCAAAGCTTTATAAACTCAAAGTGTTAGAATTTATTACAATGTCTAGTAGCCTTTCAGCTAATGTGTAGGTTAGTATACATAATATATATATGATGCCCTTCCCCGAGAAAGGGAAAAATAGAGAAAGATAGGACCCATGCTAGGTAATAGCAATGGGTAGAGTGTAGGAGGTAGTTTAATAATAAGTTTTATCAACGATTCATCTATATCAAGTTACATATAACTAGATATATATATACCCGGTATATACAAGTGTGTGGCATAAGGCACACACCCATATATATATATGGGCACATTTATGCAAGGGCTTAATTGAACACTGGTTGTGCTTTTAATACAGTCAGGTGGGGTGGGTCAGGGGTGTGTGTGAAAACAAGGGCAGAACCTACCTCATTAATTTCTTATCCTTCATGATCCAACTCATTCCTCTTTACTCTAGCCAAATTATATTTATACCTTTGATGTGTTTTTCACTCTGCCTCTTTTCTCTACACTACAGATTTTTGACCCTCCCTGCATCCAAACACTATATTCCACTATTGTCTTTGCCTTAGCCACAATCACCTCTAAACAAGTCTAACCAGGTGCTACCTCATGAGATATGTCCATGCCTGCTAGGGGACCTGACATATGGCTTTTGCTATGAAAAGCACCATCAGTTCTTGCTGCTCATTATATCTAGTCCTTATAAGTTACAGGTGATAAAATATAATAATATGAACAATATAGGGTCAGTGTCTTTGGCATTATATTACCAACTATGTGACAAAATCTCTGAGAAAAGGCCCGTGGTGCATGGTACTCTATTTATTAACTATTACTTCTACTACTGACCCTTTTAAGTTTTATTGAGTCTCAAGCCTACCCTAGTCCACAGAGACTCTCTAACATATCAAATGAATCTAAGTGTGCTTTCAGCCTGAAGTAAAAAAATTAGTACCCTACCTTTGAAGTTCATAGTGGGGCACATCAAAAATATATCTGTACGGACAGTCTTTTATTTACAATTTTATAAGTTTCTTGCTTGAAAGACTCTGATGCAAATTATTAAGACTTTTCTGTACATCTCAAGTTGGTCCTGTGGGGATACAGTATCTTCAAAGAAGGGGAAAGGCTGTATAACATAGTGTACATGAAGAGGGTCTTCACTTATATGGCCTCATTGAACTAGGGGGAGGGGCAGGCTCAAACTATGCATTTGAGTCCAAAAACACGACGGGAAATCACAAAAATATTTTTTTTAGTCCCCTTGACCCCCCCTGTACGTGGGGTCCGAAGATCGGCCAAATAGTGAGAAAACAGCCAGAATTCAGGCTTTCAGATTGCTTTTGAAATCTCATCATGTCTTCATGAAAATGGTCATAAACCTTCATTTGGGACTCAAAGAGAGCATTTCAAGTCATATTTCCTGAGATTTTTTTGATTGTTACAACAAAAGCATATGAATGAATTGGGTTCAAAACGTGGAGTCATATGATGCCAGCATCATTGGGTACCAATATATAATAACATTTGGATTAGGGTACGATGTATTTGATAAGTCAGTCCATTTCCTTGTACTGATAGCACAGAGACATGTTATAGCCTCTGATTTAATCAATTTAAATTGCTTTAGATTTTAATCCATGACAAATGTCCAAATCAGTTTAAAAGAAACTGTGTTCAGATTCTGCAGCCATACATAGTCTTTGGCCTGACCCTGAAGCTTGTTTCAGGTCTTTTTGGCCAACATATATATATATATGTGACAACTACATCTCAAGCACTGCAGCTGGAAGGGTGGTCTCTGTTTTGTATGTAACCCCTGTGCCCCGGCCTGAAGCATCTTACAGCACCTCAAACACCACGTACTATAACCTGACTATGATGTTAAAGTGGGCTACAAATACATCACATACTTTTGATAGACCCTCTCTCTGATTTAATGTCTCCTCCCTTATTTCTACTTAAACATACTTTTAAATCTTTACTGTCTTACTTGACCTCGCCCTGTGAAGATTGTGAAGAGATTAAGAGGCAGCCCTAAGTCTGCTTGAACCTTTTTTGTGTATTTCCTTCTGTAGAGAGGCTTCAGATGGCACCATCTAAGAGTAAGTCCACTTGTGTCCTAGCTGCCTTGTAGGGGAGTATCTGAGGTGAACTTACCTGTGTTACTTCTTTAGTTCAATAGCCTCAGGCCAGTTGAGCCAGAATTGCTCAGCGATGTCATAAGTGTTTTGAATGTAAGATCGTGCCATGAATTATTAACGAGGTAAAGCTTCTTTTTCAAATTCTTATTATATTTATTGTTCTATGATTTTTTTTTAGCAAGGATAGACTATTTTGGCTATCTAAAAGGTATGGTCAAGTAAATTGACCTGCAGCGATTTGAGTGCTGTGGTCTGTCTATATGGGCATTGTGCAGTGAATAGTGAGGTAGGTTCCACTGTGCTGAACCTGCCATACCGAGCAGCTCACAGGATTACAACCACCTGCAGCACAGTGCATTATCCATGCTTTTTCATAAATCCTTTTGATACTCTTCATGATTATGTTATAATTACAGGGGTTGACCCCTTTTAGCTATGTTTAAACACAGCCTTTGTCCCTAAAGGGGGTGAAATCTCAAACTGGGTGCTTCCTCCCTACCTTTACACAGCTCGAGGTTACAGGAAATGATGCTTACCTGAAAGAGATGGAGATACAATTAGTCAATATAAGACATAGGGCGAGAGGATAAGTGAAAATGAATGCATGTTTCTTGAATGCTATATTCTTCTGCATCCCTTTATCCCTTTGCCTCCTCCCCTTGTGTAGAATATAATATTGTATATCTTTATAACTATAAAGTAATACACTGTCAAGATGTTTCCAGAATTTGAATATAACAAACGTGAATATAATTTAAAATGTTAATGTCAATTAAAATAATTCCCAATGTGCTAACATTATCTTAAATGCTCCTGTTCATGGAGAAAATTGTGAAGCTTTTCTTAACTGTATCAATACTTCAAAATTACCTCAAGACTAAAATTCCTCTATAAAAACATGAATTGACTTTGACTTTGAAAGCTGTGAAAGGATTGATAGTTGCATCAATCTATACATAAGATATAACAGACAGATATAGCACCACAGTGTAAGGCTCTTAAATGTAGGTACATGTATATATATATACTCCGATATGTGCTCTGTTCTCATACATTCCTAATGAGCAGTAGACACTAGGAGGCCCCATTGCCCTCTCGCTATACCGAGATGCATAGAGCTCTCAAATGTTCACATACACAGTTCACAATAGTATCTAAACTATATGGGAAAATCTTTTTTTTTCTTTGTAGGTTTATCTTTTCACTTTATATTAGATTTGGATGGTAATGTTACATACTGTACAATAGAGCATTCAATATTTATGAAAAGCAAAATTGCCGGGTAAATTTCAAACATCATTGCAATGAGATGCACATTTTCAGTTTGGGTTGTGTTCAACATTTATTTAGCCTGATATAATTCTATGTACTGTTATATATCATCTGATATAGCCAACACAATGAAATGAGATACCAAAGCATTATACAACATAGCTGACATTTAAGCAACAGCAGTACAATCCTTTACTAGCATACATGTTGATATCACTGACTGTCCAATATGGGACTAAGTATGGTAGATTGTAGAGGAAGTGGTTGGATAGCTACTAGTCGTAAGGAGGGGGAAAAGGAGCAGTATATAGCATCTAGTACGCCATACACGCAGACTACGATATACATATACAACCCCTCTTAATGCTCCCTAAGCCTGCCGCCCGCCGGCCTTAAGCCTCTTTACGACATCTGCCGTTTATCATCTGTCCATTTTGGGACAACTACCATCCGTCTTGAGGCACTTGGACAACAGTAAATCCCCAAACAGCAGCTCTCTAAGGCTCTTTCCTCCTCCTTAATCATTCCATCTCTGCATCCATCTGCCTATCACCTTCCCACTCTAACTATAATGGTGGTATAATGTTATCTACTCCTTCTAAATATAGCTTCACTTAAATCATTCCCAGTTTAAAAGTGGTCACTGTTCTGTTTTTATTTGCATAGACTTTAGTCTCTTTTTATCTGTCATCTCATTGTGACCTCTATTTCTCGATACATTCCTTTAACTTCAGGGTGTCTCTTATTTTTCTATTTACATAATTTCTTTCTTTTCCATTTCAATTGGCTTTGAATCTGTTATAAGCCCCTCTTTATGTCATATTTCCCAGGAACCCTCCCACTAAATGTTATCATATTCCACAACTGCCCATTCATTTTCTTTTGTGACTCGCTACCTATTGAGCTGTGCATCCTCAAATTCATGGCCTCATCTCAGCACTGTGCCTCTGCTGTACAGTCTTTGAACACCCTCTTCCTGCACCCGTACTGCCTCAGAAGATATTGTATTACTTCTATAGCACTCAGCTGGCCTACAATTCATCCTTGAGTGACTTTCCATTAGTTACCAGCCCCTCCTTGATGCATGGATGTGCTAACTATGTTTCAATATGGTACCGAGGACCATTAACAGGGATCATGTACAGATCATTGGACATTGCTGCAGCATATCATTCTTAATATTAGTATGGAATGGATAGTGTAGGGCCTATGTGTTGAGAGGTGACAGGGCAGTGCTTTCTATGTCAATGAGCAATGCAGGAGGTAATCTGATATATTTTGTTGGTAGAAGGTGTTAACACTTTAAGTAAATAAGGAGATGGATGAAAAAAGAGATAGTCACTCTTTCTCTACACCACTCTATCCTTTCTGCCTGTATTTTATAATTTACTGTCATAATTATGCAGACAAGTGACTCTCATTGTTGGCTCTTCCATGCCGTGTTTGTTTATCATGCCTTCCTCAACCAGCCTCAATCACCCCTATTTGATGGTTTTCTTTTATCACCCAACCCCAGCTCTTGCAAGAGCCCATCCTCACCTGTTCTATCATTCCCAGCAGATCCCTTGCTCCCTAAGACCCCTTCCCTCCCCTTCAATTTTTATCCTCAAAAGTATGTTATCTATTTGGTTTGCTGGCAGTTTTCATACAAGAAGTCTATGTTGATGTTGAACCACAAACCCTCTTGCCCTTCATGATGAAGCCTCCAGGCAATAATGAAAAATGGCAGATATCAGACAGCAGAAAAGGTGGTCATTCCCATGGGTCTGTCTGCTTGTCATACTGCCATAGTAGTAAGACCCTTTCCGAAAGTAGAGGATGTTAACCTTTTTTGCATTTTGCATGTTGCTTTTAAACTTTAAGTATTTTGATAACACCCAAGGATGCAACACCGTTTTTTAAACTATTACTTCAAATAAGTTTCCTGCTACTCTTTTTATAAACCGAATATTTGCAACAATAGTAATCCACATGCAACTTAAGACTTCCTTGTGTACAACATTACCTTTGGTAAATTAAAGCCAGCCAGAGGAAACAAAGTTGAATATGCTGGGTTTTCAGAAGCTGTTTTGCTTTCTCTATACAATATTACCAACAGAAAGTATTGGTGTCTATAGCACTTATGTTTTAGCACTCTTGATGCATGTACTCTAGCAATCAGTAAGAGTAGTTTTCTGCTTCCAAGCTTTGGAATTTACTTCCGGTAATCAATCCAGGAAATGACCGCCTCTTTATGCCAGGATGAAGATGGCAACCACGGCAGATGCTCAGGCAACTAATGGAAGGAGGTGGTAGTGTGTACATTTCCTGGAAGCTGGTGAGCAGTGGGAGAGGATGAGAGGGGGAGAGCAGGATGATACTGTCTAGACTGACAAGAAACAGGCCATGGGAGGCTCACGATCAAGCCTTGACCCATTGTACCTGCACAGTCTCATATATCACTACTACATTTGAACATGTATCAATGTGTCTCATTAGCATCTACAGTTTTCTTTTATCCGTCTATTAGGTGGTAAGACTTAAGATATTCAAAGTTAATAAGTACCAAATACCGGTTAGTTTGTCTACTGTGACAATTACAGGTCTGATGGGGGGGGGGGGGGGGTTGGTTATATGGAACTAAACTAAACATGTAGGAAGATGGAATGATAAGAAAAGTGCTATCCATGTAGAAATTTACATCAATTAGAAGGATCAATCAGTATATATGATTGATGAGGATTGCAGAGGCATTAGATTTATTACATTGTAATTGCCAAATTATTGAGCCTCAATATTCTGTCTGACATAAAGTTCTATGTCTTACACTACCTTAAAATTCTACCTCTTCTCTTCATATTGACATCGAACCCTTCTTGCCTTTTTACTCCTGACTCCATTTCTGTAACATGCCCTCCTTGACCATCATATAAACACCGGTGCTAGCTTCCCTGCTGGAGCTACAGCCAGCGTCTAATCAGGTGCGACCTCATGAGATATTCACATGTCTGCTAAGGCACCTTCCATATGGCTTTCCCTATAAATAACTTCAGCCAGTTTCAAGATTCCATGTTGTCTGCTATGAACGCTATGGTCTTTGGTGGTGTGTATTAGCCACATTCAATACATACAGACTCAGTCTACGGCATAGATTTCCTGCTATATTAATCATATTTCTAAAGACATATATATATACTATATATATATATATTTATATATAGTTGGATAGTTTCACCCTATATATAAACTACATTATAATTGAACTCTCTTACATAATCTGGGTTTTACAGATCCATTGTATGGTATGGCTTCGCATGCTATACCTTATACCCTGCCCTAAAAATAGGGACCAACCTAGGGAGAATTCAACCATTTTTACTCTTCTACATAAGCATAGGATTGTATATCAGAGGTATGAGATTGTAAAAGAAATTGTATATGGTTAAGCCATCGCACCTTTATATGCTATCTCATCATAATGCAATGCTTCTCATTGTAGAAGCATTTGTGCATTATGCTGACCCTTCATATGTGTATCAAACCTATAGGGTCTGCATGATGCATGGATGCAGAATGGACAAATAACTTCCCAGTGGAGAATTTATGTATCATGACGACCATGACAGCATTATGTTATAAATAAAAAGATTAATCGCAGGCGATTATTCGGACAAACCAGATTTTAAAGAAATGTGGCCAGGCACATGAAAAGGGGTACTGAGGGGGGAATTGACAATTTAAGTTTGTGTCAAGATCTTTAAAATGGGATATTATGAGATAAGATATTCCTGGTAGTTTTGTCTGAATCATATCTTGAACATGTGTTGTTACTTGTTACTGATTATGACAGATAAGCTCTAAAGTTAATGCACTGTATTCAATAATAACTACTGAAATTGATGAAAAAATATTTTATGTAAATTTGGTTTCAGTAGGAATTTTCAAGGTCTGTTTACAGTTTTGAGTTACTGATGGGATTTCCAAGAATCTAGGACCAAAATGTTCCATTTAGAAAAACAGGAATGGTTTCCATGGCAACCAGAAATTGCAATATGTGCCTATTTCTCATAAAAAACGTTCCATTTACATTCCAAATATAGAACATTTACACCAAAAATGGAATAATTCTCAGAGGACTACTGCATTCTCCATAAAATATTACCTTAAAGCATTTTTGGGCATATCTTCCACTATTTTGCCATTCTTATGCCCCCTGGTGGCCAAAACCAGTACTAAAAATCCCCCGCGAAGGTACCTTCTCACGTGTTGAGCCACAAATCTTGTTTGTACATATATAGACAAAGTCTAACAGGCCATATTTCACAAGGTTGAAGGCCTGACCATACCTGAACTTAAAGCCACTTTATGTGGCTCTATTATTCTGACAACAGCCACATATATGCCACTCTTCATTTCTGTCATAGGCCTTCTTATCCCACACAGGAGAGTGCTTATATATATGGGCTATGCATTTCTATTTCAACCTTAAAATGCTATCCTGTCTAACATAACTCCTGTTACAATGAAAATAAAGTGTTCCTCTAAAACTTCAGACACAGAGGTGCCTGTGAGGTTGGTTTGAACTTCAGCTTCTCTTTGCCTTTGAATTAGTAAGGGGAGGTTTCAGTTTGCCATTGCACACTGTTGAACTGTCTGTCTATTGATGTCTTGGCCACTTTGGTGGTCACAGTCTTTTATTTAGTATTTGTTTTACTACTCCCATTGCTACTGGATCAAGCAGAAAAGGAGTCACTGCTAGCAGAACAAGGATGAAAGTGTTACACTTTATTTCATTCCCCTGTACCTGTTCCCTGTTCAGAATTGATTTGTGTACTATAATTCTGGTGGTAAGGTGTTGAACAGTAAGGTAGCACTCATTCCTGCCATCCCTGAGGGGATATCAGGAAAAGCAGTGTGCATGTGGGTCCATAATATTATCGAGGCAGTAAGGTAGGTGAGAGGTTGGGAGATGAGCTGGACTATTTTTTACGTATCGAGGCTACCAGCCCTAAAGAACCATCTGTCTCATTTCTTGCCTATGGTTACATGCAAGGCCTTCCAGTAATTTTCCCCACCTATCTAATCACTATTCAAATTTTCTACCAATGAGCTTAATGAATCAGCTAAATTCTGATAATCAATTTTCCTTTTGGCCTTAGTGAAATAAACTTCTTACATCTACTCCTGCACAGACCTTCAGCCTGACTGTTTGTCAAATTACAACTAAATATCTTTGGCTATAGCTATGTAACATTAGGAGAGCTGAATATTGGGTGTTACACCCACTGTGCCTGTGGCGCTTGGAGAGTGAACAGCAATGGCGACCATCTGATGTCATACTGTCAGAGCCACGCATAATGTGCGCTTGCACGAGCGGAACCAGAAGTTGTCCCATTGTGAGTGATAATAGGAGAATTTGTGCGGGTAGTGTGTCCATAGGGGAGCTGGTGGGGAACGGGCAGACATGCGAGACAAATAGTGCTGTGGATCCCTAAGGGGAAAGGTTTGATTGGCAAGTCGTGAGTGGGTGTTCCTGGGTGAGAATGAGACTGTGTTTCCCCCTGTGGAGAAGGCTCATTCAGGGACGGACATAGTTGGGCACAGGCACTTATACACAGACACATCTTCCTGGTGTTTATGCAGCTCCTGCAGAGCTGTGGGCACTCTTACCAGCTTCCATATATTACAGATGCCAGGCACAGGATATTTCATGGTTATAAACACCTACCTGTCAATCTGTTATACAATTGATTTTAGTCAGTAGAGAAACAAGTCCTGGTATCAAACCAGTGCCCTTTTGCACTGTTATATGGAGTTAGTATAGATTATTTCAGTCATCAATTACATCCCTTTAATCTCTTTGTTCGCCTTGATACTGCTCCGTGTAAGTTCTGTTGTATTGCAAATGTAATATAGCCCATGCATATTTAGACCTGTTAAATTGCATACATACTGCTATTTGACACTTGCAACCTCAACAGAACATGAATCATATGTCTTACTATAGTTTTCCATACAATATTTACTAAGATGGCACTCAACAACTCAAGAATAAAACTTCTTACGTCTCTGTCATGGCATAGTCATAAACAGATTTGGCCCATTCTTACGTTTTTCACAGGACCCTTATTCCATATTGTCTAACATTGAAAAAACACTGCAAAAACAAGAAAAATGTGGCTTTGGCCACGGTCGGGTTTGCTGGCAAACCCGACCGTGGTCAAAGTCACATTTTTCTTGCACCCGCCACGTCGCAACATCATTTTCTGACGTAATTTGTTATCTTACATCATAATGATTGATTAATTAAACATAAAAACTCTTTCATGTAACGTTATTCAAACTACCGGCTCCTATTGCCTATGGCCTATATAAGTTCTATTGAGATTTATTTCAGGTATAATTTATTAACTACCTAGGAATTTGGATTAGGCCTAAAACTACATTCAATTATCATTCATTTACATATTGATATTCAAGTCTAAGATATTTAGGTAGGCCTAGTTATAATATTGACTATTAGTAGGCCTACAGTAAAGACCAAGCACCACTTTCTTGGCCAAGGCTAGCCTATTTTTCTTGACATCAATGAGCTTTCGCATAGGCCCCCGAGGCCTATATCTCCTAAGTATTAGGCCTATATATTTTAGTAAAACCAGCCCCTTCGGGGACTGGGGGAGGGGGGGCAAATGGAGAGGATTTTACTCTGAACTGTGCCCTCTTTCCACGCCAAATTGTGCCCTCTTTTAACGCCAAACTGTGCCCTCTTTTGATAACAAACTGTGCCCTCATTTAACGGCAAACTGCGCCTTTTCTCACGGCAAACTCCTCCCACCTCCCTGTTCACACACACCCCCCTCCCAGATACCCAGCACCCAGTGGATAGGCCTACACCATGCGCGGCAAAGTGCTCCCTGGGCTGACCAGCGTCCCTCTGACATACTTTGCCTTAGCAACCCAGTAGCGGCCCTGGTTACAGTAGCGACCTCACTCTCCTAACACATTCTCTCGGAAGGACCCCACTCAAAAGTTTATTTCGTCATATCTCAATAGTTTGCCTTTATCTCAATATGATATTTCGTTTTCACAAAGGTTTGGCTATCAGTTATATATGTCCGTGTAATTAAACCTTCTTTTCACTACCGACCTCATCGGCAGCGCCGAGGTCGCAAAATGGCGGTTTCCCATGGTTACTGAAGGGGCCCCATGGGGGCACTGAAAGGGGATCTCGCTTAAGGAAATTTGTGCTCTCGTCGATATCTGCTCTTCTTCACGGCACCTCTCGAGCCCCCTGCGGGGCCTCTCGAGGTGCCGTGAAGAAGAGCATTTACAACCTTGACCCTTATCCCTTTTTCTCGTGGGATAAAGATGGAATTTACATGGTTGTTGTTGTGTCCTCTCGTCGATATCTGCTATTCTTCACGGGACCTGAAGTTTTCGGAAGTTGTCATTAGTGCAAGCGGCCTTCTGACGTCATAGCGCCGCCCATGACGTTATTTTCATTGTCATAATCCGCCCTGTGACGTCACAGTGCCCCATGCGGCGCCCATGCAAACCGAAAACATTAATAGGGTTTGCCGACGCCGCCTAAAGGCGGCGTCAGGTCACTACGTTCCCGGGCCGCTGGCACGGCTGGCAAACCCGAAATAACTTGCTGAGACTGAATTCACTACCTGCGCGCTTAGCACTTAAACCATTAGCTATTTCAAAAAAAAATACAATGCTATCTGCATACTTGCAGGCAGAACCACTGGAACTAATGTTACATTCAACCTTTAAGGGTGGCATATTGCCTTAAAGCAATATTTGTTGTCATAATGCACCAAGATAGTGGTGATGAGTGACTCCCTAGCAGTCTCCGGGTGCATTATAAGCTTCTTAGACCAAGTCTAAGCGAGGGTCTAACCAGGTTCTTCCTCATGATATATTTACATGCCCTCTAGTGCTAGGGGACCTAAGATAAATATTTTGCCATAGATGAGTGATATATGGGGTCACTTGTGCTACACTAATAACATTTTGCCATAACACCAGGCAATGACCTGCAACAAATTCAATAAATTCTCATTCTTTCTAGTCACTCAAGTTATCATTACTTACTACACATAGCAGTTAAATGTGGTTACACATGCATTGAGAAGTTCAGAATGTTTCCGAAAAAAATCATGACAGCTCTACATCAAAACTTTTTTTCAAATTAAATCCAATCACATTTAGACTGAGACAGAGGCATTAAGTCATTGTAATCATATATGTGATTGATTAGATAAAAAAATAGTTTGGTCTCCTCTCTGATCCAGTCAGATCCACCAAGTTCCTCCCTCAACTTTGACAAAACTAAAAACTCCCTAAAGACACCTTATTGTGTTGTCCAACAGCTGCCATTGCAGACAGCTCCATCTACAACATAGCCTGGAACCACAGTCTTATTTTCTGACATAGAGGGTGTCCACATGTGATGTTTTATCCCATGCTCACTCATCTTTAATCTATCCTTATTTCTACCTAAATATGCTTTTAACATGTCCCCTCAGACTTGACTCAGCCCTGTGAGGGAAAAAAGTCCCCCCTGACATTTGTTTGAACCTAAGCAGATTTTCTTGTGTGCTTCCATTTTTAATGCTGTGTGGAGGCATCTGTAGGTGTTAGCTCAGTGATGTCCTGTGGCCTCCTGCTTTCAGAGTGATATGAATATAAGCCTTGGAAACACATTGTTTTTGGGGCTTTCAAGGCATTATCCTTGCATTTATAAGATAAACCTGCGTGAGTATATTATGTTAAAGGTCCTATAAGGACATTTTACTGCAATGTTCAAGATGTCTTTGTTTGTGCATTTTATTAAGCAATGAACATACATAAAGATGCTTGGATTCATTATTTCTAATACTTAGCTTTGTAGCAGCCTACCCATATGTGATGATTTCTCTACTCATTACATTTTTCATTTTTTTATATCCATCTCATCTAACCTCATCTTTAAGGGATTTCTTATTTTTTAAGAACATGGGCTGTGGTTGGTTGAAGGTTGTGCAAGCATGCCAAATAATTCTTACTGCCCCTAGTGAGAGAGGTTCCAATTTCCATCTGACCCCATGCAAGCTTTTTCACTGAAGAGGTGTCAATATACTGATGATTCTGATCCTTTCAACCAACCCTGCCACTCCAGGCTAGAAAATCACAACCCCCCTCTCCCTCTTCATGCAGCCCACACACATGACTGGATCAGATATTCTATCAGTTAATAAGCACTCAATGCGTTGAACTGTTGAAGAAAGGAAGTGCAATGCAAAAAGGCCTGCAGCATAAAGAAGAGTGATAAAAGAGGATTAGATGACTGACAGGAGGTATGGATATGAACATATGTCACTCATATGCCTTTTCTGATAAATTTAAATATACTTCCATTAAACCATCAGTAATATGTGGACAGTCGAGGGAAAAGGGTCCTCCAAAGGTTAAACTCAATTATAAAATTGAGGCTTTCAGCTTTCCATGATATATTTCATTAGCAGGTACCACTTCTAATTTTTGAGAACTGGCTCCTTGAATATGTGTTGGCACTGCTTAATCTCAAATGCCAATAAGCTCTATCTTATTTTGTTGTAGAGATATCTCTATCTAATTAGCATAATTATGAAAATTCCCAAATTTCCAAACTTTTTCAAACATTTGGTCACAGTTTTCAATCTTAAAATGGGATTTACACTCCGTTTTCAGCATGGAAATCTTTGTGGGGCCTGTAATCATTAATTTCTTGAAAAATTCAATTTAGAATGAAAATTATGTTTCCATGGCAACCAAACAAGTGCAGAAACACCAATTTAGGCCCAAAAACGTTCTTTTTACATTCCAAATATGGAAGGTTTTCACTAAAGTTGGAATTTTCTAAAGTGGCTTATTGTATTCTCCATCAAAAGGTAGTATAGAACAATTTTTATGATATTTTGAACATTGTTGGCTATATGGAGCCCCCTGGTGGCCAAAGTTGGTACTAAAAATCCCCCGCGGAGGTCCCTTTTCCCTTGTTGATCCACAAGAATATGCAGGTCTACTTTAATATGGCATCATTCAACACCCGAGCTCAATGTGTTTCATGGAGCAGAATGTCCATTACCGCAGTGTAATACAAAAGTGCCTGAGGACATGTGCCAATGCCCTCAATGGAACAGAACATAGTGAACCTTACTACTCCTATGTGGCTGCATATTTGTCTCATAGCCCAGGGCAGGAGAGGAAAGGTATACCTTCGTATCAGAACTCATAGTTGCAGAAGTCATAGTGACATCATAGTTGATTCTTAAGTGTCATGGAGAATCAAATGTCTTTCATAACTTTAAACCCCTATTATATCCACCCTCCATGCTATAAGTAAGGCATTAATGTGAAATGAATACACGGGCATGTCTCTTTCCTACATCGCATCAATTCAAGCATGAATCCATGTCAAATGTCAAATTCCGTTTTATATAAAATTGTATTGAGGTTGCAAAGCCCTACCCAATCTTTGGCCCAACCCTGAAGCTTGTCTGAGGCATTTTGGACCAACATATGGATACTCTGCATGACAACTACATTACAAGCATGGCAGCTGGAAGGGTTGTCCCTGTTTTTTATGTAACCCCTGTGCCCCGGCCTGAAGCACATTACAGCACCCCAAGGGCCATGTACTATAATCTGACTATGATGTTAAAGTCAAATACATATACATCAAAAACGTTTGATATACCCCCTCTCTGATCCGATGTCCACCTTTATTATTACCTGAAATTGCTTTTAACTCTCACTGTCTAACTTGACCTTGCCTTGTGAAGATAAAGAGACACAGAGGCAGCTTTGAGTTTCTATGAACCTTGTCAGACTCTCTTGTGCCTTTTCTTATTGATGTTGAGGGGCTTTAGTGGGCATCATCTAAGAGAATGTCCACTTATGTCCTAGCCGTCATGATGGTAAGTATTCTAAGGTGGGTTAATTTGTGTTCCTTCTTTAGCTTAACAGCCTTGGGCCAAAATCATTGCTGTTACGTTAAATAAGTAGTATACTTGTAACGTCATAAATGTTTCAAATGTAAGGGCATGCTTGGACTATCATATGCCTGCCTATCCCAAAGTCTATACTCCTTTGTCTGGCCTACAAGGTATATGGAAGGCTTATATCTACATATTGTCATTCATCAGAATTATTCTTACTGCTTCTCACTTTCTTCTACACACATGCTTTCAACCCCTTTGAAATAAGCTTATAAAAGCACAGTTTTTTTCGCTGAAAGGAGTGAAATGTGAAACTAAGGGTGTCCTCCCTACCTTCACACAGCACGAGGATACAGAACATGATGCTTACCTGGAGGAGAAGGAAACACAGTTAGTAAATGTAAGACAAGAGCATTGTGAAGGGGGGAGTATTGGAATTTTATGCAAAATGTTTTCGGTCCCCCAATCTTGTTTTGATCTCTCCACTTGGCAGGTTCAAATTAGGATAGCATGTGGGATTTTTCACTAAAGAGAGGTGACATTGTATTTGTTCTCCCCTCAATAAGTCTGATCCACCATGTTCTTTTTTTTGCATGATATGATTTCATGCACTACTATATTTCCTCTAATATGGTCAAGACAATAATGTGATATACTGATACATAATATAGCATAGCTCACAATTAAGCAACGGCAGTACAGTGTTTTACTAACATACATGTTGATATCATTGAAAGTCCAATATGGACCTTAGTATGTAAGATTGTAGAGGATGTGTTTGGATAGCTACTAGTCGTAAGGAGGGGAAAAGGAGTGGCATATAGCATCTAGTACGCCATGTACGCAGACTACAATATACATATACAACCCATCTTAATGCTCCCTAAGCCTGCAGCCCGCCGGCCCTAAGCCTCTCTACGACATCTGCCGTTTATCATCTGTCCATTTTGGGACAACTACCATCCGTCTTGAGGCACTTGGACAACAGTAGATCCCCAGATGGCAGCTCTCTAAGGCTCTTTCCTCCTCCTTAATCATTCCATCTCTGCATCCATCTACTTTTTAGCTTCATACCTTAAATTACATTTTTGGTATAATATTATCTACTCCTTCTGAACATAGGTTCATTTCAATTATGCCCAGTTTTATCAAGTTGATCACTGTTCTATTTTTATTTGCATAGAGTATATGCTCTTCCCATCATGACCTCACTCCATCTCTCCATACATTCTCTCATCTTCAGGTTGTCCCTTATTCTTCTATCTATATGATATTTTTTTCTTTTCTATTTCAATCGGTTTCACATATCATACTTCCCTTATCAGCCCCTTTTAAACCATGTTTTCCTCCAACTAACTATCATTATATATTCCACTACTGCCTTCCTATTTCCTGTTGTGACTTGAAACCTATTACATTGTGCACCCTCTACCCCATGACATTATCTCAGGACTATGCCTCTGTCATACATTCCCTGACCACTCTCTTATCCTGCACCAACCTCTTTCCGCAACCCACCCATACTGCCTCAGAAGATAGTGTATCACTTCTAAAGCACTCAACTGGCCAACAATTCATCCTTGAGCAGCTTTCCATTAGTAAACAGCTCCATCTTGATGCATGGACATGCTTGCAATGTTCCAATATGGTGCTGAGGGCCCATTATTTAAGGATCATGTTCAGATCATTGGACATTACCGCAACACATCATCCTAAATACAGTGTGTGGGATGGAGTGGGTAGGGGTTGACTGTGGAGAGGGGGCAGGCCAGTGCTGGCTATGTCAATGAGGAATGCAATTTTAACACTTTAAAGAAATAATTAGATTTATGAAGCAAGGAGACTGGTAAATATATTGAGAAGGGTGATGACTATTAATAACTAAGCTGAGGCCAATAATTAATCTTTTTCTGAATCACTCTCTCCTTCTACCTCTTTCTTGTTAGCTACTGTATGCAGACAAGTGATTCCCTGATGTGTTTGTTTGCCATGTCTTCCTCAACCAGTCTCAACCACCTCTATCTGATGGTCATGGCTTATCACTCAGCCCCAGCATTTGCAAGACCCCATCCTCACTTGTTCTACCCTTCCCAGCGGATCTCTTTACCCCCTAATAGCCCCTCCCCTTCCCTTCCATTTAATTCTTAACCTGAGCATTATGTCATCTACTCGGTTTGCTGTCATTTTTCATACAAAAAGTCTGTGTTGATGATGCCTCCTCTTAAACCAGACAACCCGGCCCCTGGTGGATGAGACCTCCAGGCAATAATGAAAAATGGCATATCTATATCAGAGAGCGGAAAAGGTGGTCACTCCCAAGGGTATGTCTGCTTGTCATACTGCCATAGTACTAAGAGTGCTTCCGAAAGTGTAGGATGTTAACCTTTTTGCATTCTTCATGTTGCTTTTAAACATTAAATATATTGATACTACACAAGGATGTACTACAGTCTTTTAAACTATTACCATAAATAGGTTTTCAGGAACTCTTTTATAAACTGATTATTTGCAGCAATTGTAACCCACATGCAATTCATGTACTAAGATTGCCTTGTGTACTCATATTCAACATTACCATAGGTAAAATATTGCCAGAAGATGAATTCGCTGTTTTTTCAGAAGCTCTTTTGTTTTCCCAACAGAAAGTAGCATTCGGGTATTGGTGACTATTGCAGTTATATAAGCACTCTTAATGTATGCACTCTAGCAATCAGTAAGATTCTCTGCTCCCAAGCTTTGAAATTCCCCTCAGGTAATCAATCCAAGAGCATGGCCACCTCTTTATGGTGGGATGAGGAAGGCAACCACGCCACATGCTCAGGCTACTAGCAGAAGGATGTGGGAGAGGGTACATTTCCTGGAAGCTGGTGAGCAGTGGGAGAGGATGGCTTGGGGAGAGTTAGAGCAGGATACTGTCTAGTCTGACAAGAAATAGGGCCATTGCGGGCTCACGACCAAGCCTTGACCCATCATACTTAAGGTATTCACAGTTTATAGGTGACTGGGGAGGTAAGATCATTGTGTCTACTGTAATGTGTATCATAATTTGTAGTGTCAAGACTTGGCCCATACATTTTGGATGTGCAGACCCATCCCTTAACATACATGTAGGGAAAAAAGGTATAATAAGATATGTAATAAATCTGTTAGAGCTTTTATATTAAGTAGAAGGAATGAGAGGTATGTATGCAACTATGCTTAATGAAGATTACAGAAGCATTTAAATACTTTGCATTATAATTACCGAATGATTCTGCCCCATTACTTTGTCTGACAAAATGTTCCAGAACCTAAATCTGCCCTATCTGCTCTGGCGATTGACCTAATGCTATCTAACCCTTCTTGTCTTTTTATTCCTTACTCCATTTCTGTAACATGCCCCGCTTGACCCACATATAAAAACTGGTGCTAGCTTCTTAGCCCAAGCTGCAGCCAGTGTCTTAGTACTACCATGGCACTTATGTATAAATAGCTACAACATGATTGTCCATCACCTCCTTCAGCTTTATAATGTTATATTAGTGGAATGTCCATTACCAGCAGTTTGATACTAGAGTACCTAAAAGGCATGCACATAATCAATGCACACAGCAAAGCAATGTAATTCAGACTTCTATAGTATACCCTTCTATCCTGATGCCTTCAATTTATATGTAACCACTGAGGGCTAGAGTCAAATTGGATACCTACACTCTAAGAACTGTGTGTTGCGGGAACATGCAGAAGAAGTTACACACACAAATTTGCAACAAATCTTTTATATTAACACACTTTTGGCAAAGAGTGGGTAGTGTGTAGTGCGTTACACCAAAATGTGTGTTAAACGTGGCTGCAGAAAAGCGTGTTGATAAGTGGTTAAACATTATCACGCTGTTCTTAGAGTTGCCTGTTGCCTAGCAGCTGTTAGTCACAGTGTACACTGCATGAATGTTTTCATTTGAGTAAATCTATATCTTTGAAGGAGCACTTTATACATATTTTATTCGAGAAAATGTCATTTAGATGTTGTTTTATGGACTTTACTTAACATTTACATGGCATCAGCGACCTTGAGGCGGAAGTCAGTTAAAGTGCTTCCTTAAGACACCTCTGTTATTCTGACAACAGCCAAATATGCAGTTAGCTCAATCTACGTCACAGCCTTTTTTTGCCCACACAGGGGAGTTCTCTTTAGGATATCCACTTTTATTTCAACTTCAACATGCTTCCCTGTCTAACATGACAACTGTCACAATGAAAAAAAAGAGGGCTAATAAAACTACAGACATAGAGGCGCCTGTGATGTTTGTTTGAACTTCAGCTTCTCTTTGCCTTTGGATTAGTAAGTGGAGGTTTCAGTGACTGAAATCGAACTGTCTGAATTCATGTCTTGGCCACTTTGGCGGTCACTGTCTTTTATCTAGTATTTTTTACTACTTCCAACTGCTGCTGGAGCACACACAAAAGGAGTCTATCAGAACAAGGATGAAATTCGTCTGTACCCATTCCCTGTTCAGCATTGATGTGTGTACTAACTCTGGTGGTATAGTGTTGGTAGGTAAAATAGCACTTATTCCTTCCATCACTGAGGGGATATCAGGAAAAGCAGTGAGCATGTGGGTCCATTATATTAGCATAGTACTAAGGTAGGTGGGAGGGTGGGAGATGAGCTTGACTATTTATCTCCTATCATATAGATAGTACCAGCCCTAAAGAACCATCCATCCCATTTCTTGCCTATGGTTACATGGCCTTCCAGTAATTTTCCCCCATTTTCTAATCAATTTATACCAATGTTAAATGAATTCATGAATAGGCTAAATTCCAATATCCAATATGTTTTGGGCCTTAGTGAAATACTTTGCTTCTTACATCTATCCCTGCACAGTCCTTCAGCATGACTGGTGTTCAAATTACAACTTAGTATCTTTGGCCATAGCTCTGTAACATTAGGAGGGCTGAATATTGGGTGTTACACCCACTGTGCCTGTGGTGCTTGGAGAGTAAACAGCTCCTCTGATATCCCTGTCAATGGCAACCACCTGACGTCCCACTCTCAGAGGCACTCACAATGTGCGCTTGCATGAGCAGAACCAGAAGTTGTCCCGTTGTGAGCCATAATAGGAGCATTTGTGTGGGTAGTATGTCCATGGGAGGAGCTAGTAGGGAACGGACTGACATGCGAGACAAATACTGCTGTGGATCCCTAAGGGGGAAGGTTGATTGGCAAGTCGTGAGCGGCTGCTTCTGGGTGAGAATGAGACAGTGCCTCCTTTTGCAAAGAAGGCTCATTTAGGAATGGATATAGTTGGGCACAGGAATTTATACACAGACACATCTTCCTGGCATTTATGAAGCTCCTGCAGAACTGTAGGCACTCTCATAAGCTCACCAGTATTACAGATGCTAGGCACAAGAAGCAACAGAACATTTCATGGTTATAAACACCTACTTTACAATCTGTTATACCCCTGATCTTAGTCCTTGAATCAAACCTGTGCCATTTTGAACTGGTATATGGTTTTGAATACGATGATTTACACTCATCAATTACATTACCTTTATTATCATAGTTCTGCTAAATATGGCTATATGCAACTTCTGGATTTCAAATGTAATATATATCATGCCAACTCTCACACCTGTTGAATTGCATAAATACTGCTTTTTGACACTGGCAACCTAAAGATACCATGAATCATATGTATTTCCCAACTGGCATTTCACACAGAATGAGGAATGCATCAATAAATTGCTAAAAAAATGGAATCTAGTTAGATTGGCATTTGGATTCATAGAAATACATAGAAAGGATGACAGTTAGCCCTTATAGTAATCAAAATAATATATAATATATATTATGTTATCCTGCACATTGCCCTCAATACACCCATTCCCCAAACTACATAAAGTTCAATTGCAGTAGTTTTGTTTGGTTATTAGTGCCATCTGCACCCCTTAGTTGGATATTTATCTCTTATACCAGACCCCCTGTTTGCCAGCAGCAGCCCAGGCAGCCTTGGTTTATAAGCCCAATAAATGCACCTTCTGCTTGTGTGCCAGTTTATGAGCTGCTCCTTTGGCAGTGAGCACATCGCCTGTTAGGCCATATCAAGGTATGCATGCGTTGCACATTGCAGTAATCCGGGCTGTTACTGAAATTTGGATATGGATTTTAAGCTTTGTGGCAGATCCAATAGATCACAACCATAATAATGGGTATAGATCTGAAACTATTTTATGCAAACTTCCGGTTCTCTAAATATACAAAAACATCAATTGGGTGCAATAACATCAAACTATCCCCTCTTAAAGCTTTATTGAAATGAAACATGGTTAGCCAACTAGCCTGACAATGGCATATAACGTCTGGACTATTAAAAACCAATTTCAACTTTAATTTCCATTTGATATAATCAAGGCGAGGCAAATCCTTGTGAAATAAGGAATATTATATAACTGTATCATCGGGGCAGTATCACAATCTTACTAGCTCTATCAATGCATGACCTCTGAGCAGACAATGCTCATTATTAGTCTACTTCCATGTGGGCAATATCTGGCAGTCAATATGGTGTAGGCAGCTGGGTCATGATAGTTACTCCAACAGTTATCGAATAATACCTTGATTGATATTGTGCCCGGCCATAAAACCTGCCTTTGTAATTCCAATGCTATTTCTCCTGGTCCAGTCACAGTCAGCAGTGTTGCTGTGACAATGTTATCAATCCTGCATGAGGCATGGCACTGTACAGGTTATGGCTGGTCTGGCCTGTTATCCCAGACATAGATGTTATGCCATTCTGTTGTATGTAACGGGTGATTGAATTACCCCTGACTACTGTCCCATCAGTGCAGCCATTATAGAGTGGGCCTGTTGCAGTAACCCTTTATATATGAAGCAGCTCTTGCTGCCTGTAGAGTGCTATGTAATCGGGGTCGTACATTGTGTATAATTATAGTGACAGTGTTATGTAATATCAATGACATGTCAGTGTGCTGTCATGATTTGCACATAGCCCAATGCTATAGATGTCAATCAGGCAGGATTCTGTCTTTGCATATTTGACTGTTTGTACACCTGTGCCACTCTGATTTAAGTATGTCTATCGGTAGTCGAGCCAAATTGGTGATGTCACTGCATAGTATGATTGCGTCATTTGTACATGGTTCTCATTGCCAAGGTATCAAGAATCATTATGAACTTTAACAAGGTTGTACATCTGCTTACATATTCTTACTAACGTCAGTTATTCTCTCTCAGTAACTGAGCATTAAATTTGAGACTCGAAAACCACACTTTATTAATTTCAGGGGAAAATCATTTATTGATCCTGAAGATGGTAATCCATCAAATCCCTCTGTGAATCGGCTTACATCTCACACCTCCAGGCCTGCGTTGCCAGAGAGCCTGGTATTGGTGTTGAATATGAATTCTGGCTCAAGGCTACTTCTAAATGACTTTTGTGTCCTATTCATGGAGGTAAACCTAGCACGGGGAGTGTGTAGGGGTTTAGAAATCAAAACCTCCTGCAAAAGCTGTTTGGAGGTTGGTGTTTCTCTTCTAGAAGTGGGCTACTATAAATGTTACTCCATTTTATAAAGGTAGGTTGAATGTTAATCCATAATGCCAACCCGACTTGATTGATACACTCCTCTAAGGTCGTCATGATGCACGAATGCAGCACTGTTGAAGACTAACCTGTTCTGTATGCATTCATCATAATGACCAAGGACCAAGCAATGACCAAGCGGTAATGACCAATAATGATCAATAATGACCAAGCAGTCTGTCACCCTTAAGGAGCTAAAGGAGCTACCTCTAGATAGATGTACTACAGCTTAGAGACCCACTTGTCCAACACCTATGGTTCTCTTAGGTCCAGTCCATAATCCCATGTGGGCTTAACCATACCGATCCCTTTTATCCCTCTAATCTCTCTCTAATCCCCCTAATCTCTGTGCATTACGTAAGCATCCTGTTCCCATTTGTCACACCCATCAGTTTGCCTGCCTCAACCCTATACACTGTTCACAGCAGAGTTAAAAGGAATTGCTAGTTCCTACACAGAAGCCACCTGGTGGCAAAAATCGAAGCTTGTGAAAAGTATTCTTTAAGCTGTATTTGTATTCCTACATAGATCACTTTCCCTAAATCAACTATTTGTATTTGCTATTTGGACAGTATACCTCCATTGTTCACATATATTCACTGCTAGGACACACATAGGATCCTATAGTTAAGGCAAAAGAAACATTTTCCCAAAATTCATGGCTTTCTCATTTCATATGTGAGCCCCTGTTTTATTGGTGCTAAAATATTTGTATAGATGCCCATTGTACATTCCCACGGTTTGGTTGCAATATCAATAGAAGAAGGGGATTACCCATGAAAGATAATGTGAAAATGCTGTTTTCCTATTCATTTCTATAGTTAAGGTACTCCTTTGCTCAAATGTCCGTATCATGAAAGTTAGTACCGTGACATGGCAATTTCTTTCGATTTTCTATTAGATAATACACCAAACTAACATAATCCTGAGTTATATGCAAAAGTCAATAGAACATCTGTAATTCTTTTGTCTCTGACATAACATAGTTGTTAACAGACTATGGGCCCACCCAGAGTTCTTTTAACCTTTACACGGCCATTTTTTTTTTAACTTGATACTTGAATTAGTGTGCTATTATGTTTATTCTATAGTATCATATTATTTTCTGTAATGATATAACTAATGTGTATAATACACCTGCTTTCCAAGTATGAATGGAGTGTAGTTTATAAAGTTCTGACCGGCTGTGATTGAATCCCAATATTTGTTACCATGAATACAAAATTGATATCATGCCAAGAACCACATTGACAGAAAATATAATAAGTAAATCAGATGTACATAATTATTCGGATATGGATTTTGCACCTCAATAGATTTGCAAGTTTGGTATAACATTTGGAAGTGCAAATGTAGCAATAACTACAACATCGTAAAACAATATTAAGCTTCTCCACTACACAATCTTATTTTGAAAGGCAGGACAAAACGTGAACGATGCTTCTTAGAATGAGGTCTGGTAAGATGAGAAAGGACAAAAAAAAAGTTGAGACCGAATTCACTATCTTCATTCTCAGCACTTAAATCATTAGCCACTACTTCAGATAAAGTATACAATGCCATCTAAATGCTTGCAGTCAGAGCCGCTGGAACTGCTGTTACATCCTTTTAAGCCCTTAAGGACGGCATGTTGCTTTGAAACAGCAGTTATTATCATTGTGCATCAAAGTAACGGTGATGAGTAGCTCACCAGCACAATCTTAGTGCTTAAAACAACTCTTTAGGTATGTTTCAACCCTGTAGGGTCATCATAATGTTTGCATGTGTGCAGTATTGGTGGGTTACTTGTCAGAGCTGCATTCTTGCATCATGATGGCAAAGGGCATGTTATGCTATCCGTAATGCTTTGCCAGCCATGACCAGGCCTCGGATTTCAATTAAGAATGGAGAGTGGAAATTAAAGCCGCTCCTTTCTTAAAGCAGCAAGACCACTTAATACTAGGAGGTGTGCACAGTTCAAGGATGAAGGGATGATGGTTTTCCTTCCAGATACCGAACACCACTATAATAAACTAAAGGCCTTGTACCTATTATTGTTTGTAAAAATAACCGGAGAAGACGATACATAAGCTGATAGACACGATATATTAATCACTCATCGGTTTAATAGATTAACATAAAGTCTACAACACGGAGTTGACATTTGACATGTTTTATGGTAAACTTTGAAAATATTGATGTTGCCTGGTTGTACTGTAAGGGGATGCATAAAAGAAAGGTTGTCATCTTCTACTTATAAACCAATTATTTGAAAAATATTCAGGCCTAGTTTACTAACATTCAAAGACCATATCATTATGGTGAAAAACATCCGAATGTAATTAGGTTGAGCTCTGCGGTGCTCCAGTACTAAGCTTTTCCCCAATACTACTAACAGAAAGTAGCATACACAAATTACTGACAGCGGCAGTTTTTAGCTCTTTTTAACTCTTAACGGATGCACTCAATGCATCAGTCAGATATTTTCCCTATCCTGGCGTTGTTCTATAAGTAATCAATCCAGGAGTCTGCATGGTCATCTCTTTATGCCACAATGAGGATGGATACCATAGAATATGCTCGGCCAACTAGTGCAAGGAGGGGTGAAATGGGGATTTCCAAGAAGCTGGTGAGCAGTGGAGGGGAGGGGTTGTTAAAGCAGGATGATACTGTCTTGCCTGACCAGAAATAAGGCCGTTTTAATCATGGCAGGCCCACAGCCTGGCCTTGGACCCATTATATCTGCAAAGTCTAGTATAAAAATTGCGAGTGGCATCTTTCAAATGCATCTATTTAGCGTCAACGTCGGTGCCCTAGAAGACGCCCATCAGGTCAGACAGAGATTAGTCAGGCGAAGGAGCAAAGAGTGTTCATGGTCAAAAATTTAAATAAGCTATTGTGCTCAATGTCCCTTTTGGCACTCAACTCTTTACGTTACTAACTCTCATGTCTATCATAATGCTCTGCAACCTAAATTTGCTTAAATCTACCATGCGTTTTCTCTACATGGACCGTGTGCTATTTCAACCCTTCTAGCTTTTTCCCTTACTGCATTTATGTGCCATGCCCTACTTGGAGCTGACCTGGAAACACTGGCCCAACATTCTTAGCCCGAGCCACAGCCAGGGTCTAACCAGGTGATACCTCATGAGATATTCACATGCCTGCTAAGGAACCTTCCATATGGCTTTTGCTATAAATAAACCTATCCAGCTTTTAGTATCTTCTATGTTTGCTATGGTCTTTATTTTGTATTTTCATGAATTACAGATGAAATAATGTTTTAAGCCAAGACCTGATATCAATAACTACAGACTCAATCTAAGGCATAGTTTTCACGTTACATTTATATAATATATTCCCTAGACATACAGTTGGATAGTTGGGAGCTATAGGCCTATAAGCTACTGCACATTTATACCCTAAAATCATATCCCCGATATTGCAGAACCTTTGCATGACCATGCATTCTGTAGCTTCTACCCTGTCTAAAACTAATGACCAACAATGAATAACTCACAGAATCAGCCATCTTTTACTCCTTTAAATCCAATATGACCGCCAGATAATCAGAATCTCATCTCCTATGACAACAATATTTATCCTAGAAAAATATAAACCTTACCTACACCCCCTAAAATGGGTCCAAGGAATCCACTGGTGTCATTGGTTTGTTGCAAGGACAAGCAGTATCTAAGTAACAGTAGGTTTGCCTAGCAACCTGGGCTTAAAAGCAAATATCTACAGCGAGACCTCCGTGATGCCATTCAGGAAGACCCTGGTACCACAGAGCCCCACTAAATCAAGTGGAAAAAGGAAAACATTGGTGTCATTATAATTGTGGGAGTTGCTTAGCAACAGGTAAACTATTACTGATGTTGGTTAGCAATGGCACTATTAACCCTTTCTATCCGGCTCTATGATGGTGTAAACTCCACAGAATACGGCACATTGAGGCCCCAGACCCAGCAGTATTAATTATGGGGGAATATTGAGGTTAATATGAGAATTGGTACTTGTGATACATGTTTTCAAATGACTGATTTGCAACATGTATATAATTTCTTTTCATATGGTACCATAATAACAGTTAATGTCTGTTCAAAATATTTATTTGGTGTACTCAGGAAAATAGCATAGGATACCAAAAATGCCCTCCTCATTAATGCACTAGCCGTTTTTACCAGGTAGTGCATTAAATGCACTAGGTGGCTGGAAAGAGTTGATCCTATATTAAAAATCAATATATAACATATCTATGGTACCAACCTCCCTTCTCAATCAGCCTCAAGAAATTTAGTGCTATCCTTTATCATTGGTCTCACTTACTTAGCAACAAGAATAAAACTGATTGTTTTGCTTAGCAAAATTACCATATAAAGTTAAGAGGAACAGAGCAGAACTTTACCCAGGTGATACAGGTAATAAATCATATTACCCATGTTGAACATCAGAGACATGGATGATACGTATACTATCCTGCACCCCTTTCCAGCAGAGTCACACTATATGTTTAAGGATTCACACACTGCCCAGCTTTAATGCTGGCTTCTGCTTTCAGGAAACAGCCTGTTAATATGTGCTAAGACAAAGGCATTCAAAGGAGAGCTTCATCTTGTCCTGCCTCCTAAACCACATACCTAGCCATCCTCTTATAAATCCTAGACTTAACATTATGATAAAAAATGCTGGACACTATCCAATTTACCGCAAATGCATTTATAAAAGACAGAATAATTGAACTCTACCTTAACCTACTCTTATATATTTAGGAGGATACACCCAATAACTTCTGTGTTCCTGGTCAAATTGTACTTGTCCTCATGGTGACAACAGAACCACTTGGTTAGACATAGACAGTCTTATCATATTTGTAGAGTTTACTTTGGAGACTTCTCATAGTGCACTTTTCGTTTGTCTCTGAATGCTATATGCAAAAATGAAGGCTATATACCATTCCATATACATCACACTAAGTCATATTACTGTGTTCCTCATCATCAGCTGAAATAACTCTTGTCTCACAAAACAATCTGTGTAGAGAGTGACAGAAGCGTCAGTGAGTGGAGCCTATCAGACAGCTACCTCACACCCTGGTCTATGCTTGATAAGACTATTGTGGCCTCCCTTATAACTGTCTGTACAAAATGAGAAGGAAAAGAGGGTTGTAATTACTTCATGTATACAAGGAAATGCCCCTATTGCCTATCTATTACACTGTAAATTGTAGTAGAATAATATACTGAACTTGTATAGGATTTGTATGGCTGGGTACATATTTGATCTCATGTGATGTCACCCTGAAGGCCACATGAAATCACTCTGGTCTTTTCCTTTAACCCCAATAATCAATTTTAGAGAGAATATTTTAGCAACGGGTAATTAGCTACACTTTCATTTCTATCCCAGGATTATCTTATAATACAATGAAAGGCAGAACAAAAATTGACCTGGGGACCCATGCTGTTGCTAGGCAAATAAAGAAATATAATCAAGGTTGCTAAGCAAGCACTGAATGGAAAAGAAAGAGATTAATGGCATGATTCAAATCCCCACTGTCCCTTTTGAGGGGATCGCTATATTGATATTGCATTAGGAACAAGTTAGACCTGTGTTGCTAGGCACCTATAAATTGGAAGTAATATTGCTTAGCAGCTAGAGGACCTAGCAATACCAATTTATTCATTGGAGTTAATTTAGTATAGGGGCGGATGATGTCAGGATCTTCCTGGATGTTGTAGTGGGGTTTTGATGTAGATGCTTGCTTCTAAGCCCAATTTGCTATGCAAACCTGTGTTGCTAAGCAATGATATGGTAAGAAGTGATATTCTAAACCAGCTAGAAGTCCTAGGCATACCAATTGATTCATTTGGGTTCATTTAATTGTGGGGTGAGTGATGTAAGGATCTTACTAAATGGAGTCTTGGTGTTTGGTGTAGATGCTTGCTTCTAAGCCCGGTTTGCTATGTAAACCTGCTATTGCTAAGCAACCACTTGTCCTAGCAATTAACCACTGGCACCAGTGGATTCCTTGTACCCAATTTAGGGGGTGTAGGTAAGGTTTAAATTATTCTAGGAGTGATACTGTCATTATTGGAGATGAGATTCTGATTATTTGGCGGCCATATTGGATTTGGCCCGTTTTTCAATGGAAGCCCACATAGGACACTCCAGGACTTTTAAGAGGTCAAACCTAATATAATGATGAGCCATTCCTAAAATTTTCAGCTTTATCGTATTTAATTCCAGGTTTGGGTTAGAACTCTTCTAAAGTTCCTGTACTAATATTAGGGTTTGTTTATCTGAAGTATGGCATTATGCTATAGGGTACAGGTTCATATGGGGCAAACCCTTTCAGTATGAACTTTGTCCTCTCCCATGTATACCTCATAGGGTTAACACACAGAGAATATCACGAGTAAATGAGAACTT
Source organism: Harmothoe impar (assembly GCA_947462335.1). NCBI lineage: Eukaryota > Metazoa > Annelida > Polychaeta > Phyllodocida > Polynoidae > Harmothoe > Harmothoe impar. The sequence continues at coordinate 23,939,758 of OX381707.1, forward strand.
TTATCATAAGTAAATAATGAGGACGTAAATTGGAAAGGCATTTATTTGATGCATCAGAGAAAATTACAAAGTGCTGTTTGTAGTGATTGTAATCTGGTAGTCTGCCTCCACGCGCTTTCTCATCTATCTTGACTAGAGCCTTTGATGATAAAATCACAACTTATAAAACCACAGGTGCAGAGGCGGCCCTGAGGTCTGTTTGAACTTTAGTGTTTTTCTGCCTTTAAATTAGTAAGAGCACGCGTCAGAAGCTGTCATTTAACTGTCAATTCAGTGATGTCTTAGACACTTCTTACAGTCACTGTATTTAATAACATGTGTTTTATTACATTAAATAGACACGAAAACACACACCAAAGGAGTGACTGCATTAATAATGTGATCTCCTAAAAACAGTTTTGCTGCATGGCCATCAATTTTAAGAAATTGGCCTTGCCAGATGTTTGCTTTTACAAGAGATAATTGTATGGGTGATGTCATTTATCTTTAAATCTAGTATGAGAGGTAGAAACATGGTGAGAGGGCACAGAATCTTATGAGGAATGTAATTATGTCAATTTCATCTTTCCTTGTTACATAAGACCTATGCATGGTTTATGAGGCGAAACATATTGCTGCTTAAAAATAAAAACTGTATTGCATTTTGAGAAACTATTGTCGAGACATGTAGCCCAGTAAATAAAAAAAAATTAAACAACATTCTGTAACGTTACATAACGTTTCTCTAAGGTTTCCTACTATGGCATAACGTTATATGAAGTTTTAAAACATTATTTTGACGTAAAACAATGTTTTTTGGTTGGCTGGGAGACAGACATATGGAAGCAGACATATCATGCTCTCTTTTAAGAGTAGCAGGGTAAGAGCAGGAGTCTTCATATGCAGTAAGCTGGCAGCCACCGGGACGTTATGAAGCTGAATATGCCTCCCCTAAGGAATAAAGCCACAAACCTTATTGTATACCTCTATACCAGTTCCCTTAAATTGATGTGTGTATGGTAATGCCAGTGGTAAAGTGTGTAAGGTGAGCACTTTTCCCTTCTACCTGTTAGGAGCTATCAAGGATGACAGTGATTATGTGGGTCCACAATGTTATCGAGGCTATATGGCAGGTGAGGCAGTAGGAAGATGTTCTGGTCTATTTACTATCCATGCCCATTGGATCGACATTCTCCCAGTCATTCTCTCGACCTTTCTGTTCAATGTGTGTCACTTTTCTACGAATATATTCATGGTGAATTCCACATTTGCACATTCTTTCCAGTATGTGATAGCCTTAGTAAATTGAACTTTTTACCTCTGTTCCTTTCACATGCCATTGTTACGTGGTGCTTGTAGAGTGAACTGCTCATATGATACCCGACGTCATACGACCACAGCAATGTGTGCTTGCACGAGCGGAACCAGAAGTTGTCCCATTTTGGGTGATAATAGGATAATTTGTACGACCAGTGTATCAATAGGGGCGCTGGTGGGAAATGGCCAAACATGTGGGACACATACAGTCAGCCCTTGCTTCCTCGAATTTGGAAAATGAAAGGAAAAATTTCTGAGGAAGCAAATTATCCGAGGAAATAAGTCCAAATATGATGAAACATATAAGGCCAGTTGTTGGCCTTCTGTCTGAGGAAGTGAGGGATTCGAGGTAGTAAATGTTCGAGGAAGTGAGGGTAGACTGTACCACTGTGCATCCCTAAGGGGGAGGGTTTGATTGGCAAGCCGTGAGCGGCTGCTTCAGGGTGAGAATGAGACAGTGTTTCCTTCTGAGGAGAAGGTTGAGAAGAGCTAATTTAGGGATGGATATAGCCTGGCACATGACTTGTACAATAGACACATCTCACAGACATTTATGCAGCTTCTCCTAAGCTGTTAGCTCTCTCATCAGCTTTTGGGTACTATCATGTCATGTCATGTTATACACCGGGTACAAAGATGTACAGAAAATTGGAGGTATAGGGATGATTTTTTTACAGACATCGAATGACTTTTTGAATACCTAAATCCTATGTGAAATGTGGTATTGTCTTTTTTAATGGATATATATTATATGGCTGTGTCTCACGACCTTGGGCCAATGTTTTTGTCTCTGACCGGGTGCCGTCTCTGACCAGGTGCTGTCTCTGACCAGGTGCCGTCTCTGACCGGCTTGGCTTGATAAGGTCAAAATACCAACAGCAGGGGGCTAATTATAATTATAATAATGATTATATAACAACCGCCATAACGTTTTTACAAATCCTTATATATATGAGTATAATTCCTTCTAAAACTCCTTTTTTCTGACACCTGGTCAGAGACGGCACCTGGTCAAAGACAGCACCTGGTCAGAGACGGCACCCAGTCAGAGACAAAAACATTGGACCAAGGTCGTGAGACACAGCCATATACACATTAATTGTATTGCTAAAGCACAATGTCATGTTCATGATAGTAGCTGTGAGTAGAGACTTCAATACTGGCTAAAGCATACAGGTCTTCCCAGAACTTCCCTAATTAAATCTACTCTGAGAGAAGCTTTTGGATGAGTGGCTATATGGGCAGAAGTACTTATATAGGTGGTAGACGCTAGATTCACTCCGAGATGGTAAGCCCTCTACTTACACACTGCCAATGTAAATGGTATAAAGAGACCCACTCCCACCAACCCCAGCCATTTAGTAATATACCCTTCTGTGAGAGAGTAGCTTCACAGGTATGTCCACTCAATGATTCATGTATGGTTTGGTGCTATGCAGTACTGAGCTGGCAGGAAATGTATAGCATTTCTGCTTCGTCTAATATCTAGTAAGATTTCACCTCAGACCCTTTGTGAAAAAAAACATGTTATATGTCTATGCAAGAGTATGTGAAATTTAGCTTTATGCATATGGTAAATACTGGAACATAATTGAATTATTTTGCTTAAACATGTGAGTCTTAGATGTGTTGGGTGCTTTTTGCAGACATGGCTTCCATAAGTAAGGAGTAAGTCCCCCATCAGCCTCTACGCTTCCCTTATGGGACTAAGTCTGAGTCTGCGTGACAATCAGTCTCAACAGCACAGTCTTTCCGGTTCTGCCTGATACATGGCACATACTTGTGGAGTCTATGTAGCAACTGAGCCATGAGTTAAAATGGCTGCCATGTTTGTAGGAAAAACCCTTCGGTACTTCCAGTAGAAAATAAAGGTGGTGGCTAGTGTAACTGAGCATATGGTTTCTTGGTCGTAATGTGCTTCAAAATATTGATTTCTGTAAATGGGAATAAAAAGCATATTGTGTAGTGCAAAAGGGCTCTGCTGCACTGAATAACCTTTAATCATTACCCCTTATACTGTGCTTCTATCTATTTTGCCATTTGCCTTCATCATGCTTTCCTATATCATCCTGTTTGAGCTGACATTCACATTGAATGATGACGTTTTCAAAACTTGGTGAAAGTGTAAGTTTGTTGAATTGGCATTTGCCATTATTAATAGGATCATAATTGAGACCTTCTGCGCATCTTGTTTCTGTGGTCTCATTCTCATTTTCAACCTACGGCATGTATCACCAACAGTAGAAATCATATCAAGAGAACATCACTATGCCAAACAAACTGTATCCATTACAGTACAAAACATACATTGACTCCTCCACCTGGCCATGCCAATCCACATACCAAATGAGCTGCATTAAAGTCCAATTACAGTTGGTTTGTGTGCATTATTAGTCCCATCTGCTTCCCTTAGTGGGTTATTTATCTCTTATACCAGACCCCCTGTTTGCCAGCAGCTCAGACAGTCCCAGTTTATAAGCTCAATAAAGGCACCTTCTGCTGGTGTGCCAGTTTATGAGCTGCTCCTTTGGCAGTGAGCACATCGCCGGTCAGGCCATATCAAGAGACGCATATATCTGCTGTGAGTTGCAGTAAAACAGCAAGTAATACGGAAATACAGACACACATTATAAACGTTGTTGGTGGATACAATGGATCACACCTACAGTTATGGGGATTGGTACCATATTTGTTATCCTTACTAGTAATTCAGGTTCACTCTTAATATGCCAGAACATTAGGCATGTGCCATAATATCAGTTACTCACTTTGTAACACAATAGTGAGTATAATAAAGCTGTATTACTGGCCCCCTAACACTGTATTATCTACTATATCATTGTATAATCAGCTTTGTGCAAATGTTGCTTCATTAGTAGTCTGCTGGTAGTGACACTGTTATCAATGCTGTATGATAGCATTGTGCTTGTCATGCCTCCTGCAATGGTATGTACACTGATGTTATGGCACATTGTGTATTACCCCTGACTATTGTCCCATCAGCGCAGCTATTATGTAGCTGTGTATATATATATATATATATATATATATATATATATATATATATATATATATATATATATATATATATATATATACATATATGTGACAAAACGTGGGAAAACGTGACATTAGGGGAAAACACCTTTATTTAAATTCATGTCTTCAGCTACAATTTGATACTTCAGGCATCAAAATATTTGAAATAGTTCCTGAGAAATGACATCTCAAACATGGGATGGTAGGGACATGTAGGAATTCAGAATAGACTGCTATGCAATCACATATCAATCTATTTTCAAATAATCCATATAAATCATAAGTATTAGAAATAAAACCAATAAATGCATATTATTGTACATAGATTTGGATCTGGTAGGAATATTGGAATTCTGTTTTCAGTTCTAAAATCCTCATGGATGGGGCAATTGGATAGGGATGATTTTTATTCGAAAGGAATGAATCGATGGTTGCAATGGCAACCAAATACCAACAAATGGGCTAGAAATGGCTAAAAACGTTCTTTTTACATTCCAAATAAGACCAATTTAGAATGAAAATAGAATTTTGATAATAGCTTCAAAATATTCCTTGGGAAAAGTTAGCCTAAGGTCATTTTCTCTTAAGCATTCACATTTTTAGCTCTATCTCCTGAAATATCATGTTTAGAGCATTTCTGGCTATTCCCCCTAATGTTACGATTTCCCAGGTTTCGTCACATATATATATACATATATATACATAATATGTTATATATATATATATATATATGATAGATCTTTAAAGCACTCTGTGGCCCTACAAGAACTACCTATACATCTATAAAGTCATAGAGATGGTGATCTCTTCACCTCCAAATAGATATAGTAACTTGTATCTCATTCATAAAGGAATTTGGATAACCCATACTTGGTGTGCATCGACTCGTGCTCTCTAACCTAGATGGGGATAAGGGAGCAGCTCGGTGAGCAGCTCAGGCAGCTGGTGGGCTGTCATTCAAAAAGGCAGTTAGACCATATCATCATAGCAGTGTGGCCCATTACAGACCTGAAACACAGCTGGTCCTAGCTCTAACTACATAGCACGCTGTTTTGCTGGGGATGTCGGTGTCAGTCTGGGAGCTTGTAGCCTGTCATCCTAGTGGGCAGATTGAGCATGTTATCATGACTTGAGTTTTAATACAAGGCTGACTTTAGTGTCCACCACATGCTGTTTTTCTGGTGATGCCTGCGGCTTTCATGCATTGACATCACACCAACTCATCGCATACACTTTCAACGCCTTTATGGAAAAATAATTCCATGGCTACAGTAGAAGAATAATGGTGGTGTGCTGCTTTTGATAAGTGCACCTGATTCCCTTTGCCCAAATCAATATGCAGGGTGGCAAAGGGGAAATAGACCTCTCTAGTTCTCTTGCTGCATGTAATCCTACAAAGATAGTGAATGTACCGTTGTACACTAAGCGCACAAAGCTTATCCATTATCTCCTACACCCATTTGGTCGCATGCCCAAGGATGAATTTGGTAAGAATTATCAAATACAGAAAAAGTGTATATTATATTCAAATAACGCTCATTAAAGAAAAAAGTTGAAAAAAAACACAAAGAATATACTCAAGGACAGGAATGAGAAATCAAAGAAGGAGTAAAACTATTCGCAGAAACAAAAGATGAAATTGTAATGCTAAAGGCATAGCATTGGACAAGCGCACATTGGTGTTTATAGGCTGTGCCAAGTGCATAATTAAAACTTTGGAAATTCAGAATATTTCACATGTACAACACATCAGTGTTGTTAAGTTCATTTTACAATCACATAGCCTCCATTTCACAGACATCAAACCCTCTCTGCTCAACGTTTATACTTCAGCCAAAATAAACTCATCCATTTTTTAAACAAGCTTTTGTTGGTAAAATGGCTTTCTGGTTGATTGATTGTCTTTTTTCTGGTAAGATGGGAGAAAACTTTGAAGGATGTGCCTGACCGAAAACAGCTGTCTCAGTCCAGCCACAGTTTAGAGCCTGTGGCTGGTCCATAGCCGTTTAAGTGAAGCATGGTCATCTGAAGTTATGTGTAATGTACAGCACCGACAAGTTATTTCTCAAGGCCTGATTCATGGGTTATGCCTATCTCATAGGGTTGATACACTCCCAATGGGTCAGTATGATGCCTGAATGTAGTCTTGGTGAGTAGACTCTCCAGAGTGCGAGTAATGCACTAAAAACACTGTGATGCACTTTAAGGGCTATGAAAGACTTTGGCTGGTCCGTCTAAGTCTGTCTCCTCTGTCTCCCACCAAATAGTATTTCAAACCCAACCCTAGAGGCATAGGAAGTCTAGTCGGACCCAGCTGCGTCCCCGTAAGGCATTGCCCAGACAGTGGACACAGTGGACACAGTTATCTTTGTGTAGAGGATGCAGTGAGGGATAAGGGAGTTAGGGAGGCAGAAGACGTCTCAGAGTAGTCTAGAGAGGACCACCTGGAGGGGTGGGTGGAATTAAGGACAGCAGAAGGAATTAAATACACACTAAGGAGGAGGCCTTGCAGAAGCAATAGAGGATGGTAAAATTAACCCTGTTAGGGGTACATATTGCATTAATACATTAAAGAAATCCTTCTATAGAAGGCCTAATTCCGGGTAGTTCGTACTTTTCTTATCTGTCAGTTCTAAATCATGTTTCCGTCAAAATACTTCCTTTCCTGTTTTCTCTTCTTTTTTTCCAAACCCATTGGACTATCTATCCCTCTACAGGGTCATCTAACACCCTTCCCATCATACTGACCACGCTTTTATCCTGCCCTAACCTACTCTAGGCACTTCCTGCCACCCACCCACACTGCCTCAGAAGATAGCTTATCAATCCCTAAGCACTCAGCTGACCAACCATCAATCCCAGAATGGCTTTTCCTTAATTCACCGTACCCTCTCTGTTGTATGACATGTGTTTATGGGCATACTTGCGATGTTTCAATTTGAAGCTGATAGCTCATTATTTAGATCATAGGGCCTTACCGCCATACAGCATGCCACGGCAGGGGTTGTGCCTGATGGGTCAATGAGAAAGGGAGTTGACCTAATCTGATATTTCCTTTGGATCTATAGAAGACTTTAGATTAACAGTAAGCACTACGTATAAGGTATGCATAGAGGAAAAGGGCAGGAGGAGCTGGATGAGGGAAGGAATTGAATGAAACCATAGAGAAGGCCGATAGCCAATAATGACTAGTTAAAAGGTAATGACTCAAAATATATGTATGAGTGTGATGAGGAGACTTGTAACGTGGTCTGGAAATATGGAAATGTAAAGTACATTTGATGTGTCCAATATTTCACTGTCTGTTCTCGTCTGTCTCTCTCTCTTTCCCTCTGTCTATCTCTCTTTTTCTCTCTCTGTCCCTGTCTCTGTCTCGCTCTCTGCCAAGATCCCACTCTACCTGTGCCTATAACTTTCTACTGACAAGGGACGTGCATTGTATGCTCCTCCATCCACGACACTCAACCACCCCTGTCCTACTGGTCTGTCCATCCCCGGCCCTTTTAAGACACTACACACAACTGTCCTACCCTTCCACCCCCGAGATCCCGTTGCTTATAAATGCCCCCTCCCCTTCCCTCCTTATCACTTGGTATTATGCTATCCATTCCGTTTGATGTCAGTATTCATACAGGAAGTCTATGTTTAGGAAGTCTCATTTTGAGGCAAATACCCCCTACACCCCCCCCCCCGCAACATGATAAAATGTTAAGGAGCCTTATGGATGAAGACCCCAGACAACAATGTAAATGTGCAGATATCAGATGTTGGAAAAGTGGCTCCCTCCCATGGGTCTATCTGCTTGTCATACTGCCATGGTAGTATTAGCGTGCTTATGAAGGTGGAGGATGTTCATATTTTTGCATGTTTTGATGTTGCTGTTAAACCATCGTTTGATGTTTTTTTAGGCTGTACTTTGGGGGGATGCACTGCAGTATTTTAATTTCCCTTCTCAAACTATTGTTTAAAATAAGTTCTCCTGTTTCAAAAACTGATGATTTGGGGCATTTATGCCACTAGGTCTTGTTAACTAATTAGGCCTTTTGAAATCCCATTGTTATTTATATGTTTTATGGTTATAATGGTCATGATATAAATTACACTTATTGCAAAAAGGGAAAGATTATCATGAGAAAAATATATTTAATCAAAAGAACTCATGTTTGAAGCAAAGACTAGGTGGCTTCTGTGTAGAAAGCCACATTTCCATGTAACTGCGTAAAATATTATGGCCTTGTTAACTCACATGGAGAGACCATGTCACTGTGGTAAAATATAGGCAGATGAAATCATTTTATCCCAATATTTCATTTCCAGCGGAAGTGGGGTACCAGAATCAGGGACAATTGCAGTTTGATTTTAGCACTCCTAATGCATGCACTCTAGCCACCAGGAAGATTGGTTTTCTGTTCCTCGGCTTTCAACTTTCCTTCAGGTAATCAATCCCGGAGTCTGCAGCATGGCCATCACTTTATAATGGGATGGTGATAACAACCGCTGCACATGCTAGGCCAACTAGCAGAAGGATATGGGAGTGGAGACATTTCCTAGAAGGTGGTAAGTACAGTGGCCTAGTGGATCTCTATTAGTAGGCCAGACTCAAGCTACTCAGTTAAGTCAGGGTGAGAAAAAAAAGTCATATAAAATTAATAGTACTAATGTGGTCAACCTCCTTCCTTGCATAATACTTTGAAACGTAATTTTGCCTCACCCTGCTCTGTCTATTGACCTTATGCTACTCACAATGTCTTGCCTCACTGTATTATTGTACCATGCCCCTCTTATCTTATATACAAACACTAGCCCTCTTTGATGGAATCACAGCCAGCATCTAACCAGTTGCTACCTCATGAGATATGCACATGTCTACTGGGGACCTAGGACTCCATTGTATACATGTGCTATGATTGCTATGGTGCTAGGGAGGTGTATTATTTAGAAGCAGGCACCATATTCCCTACAGCCAGACTTGGTCAAATCTCCCCCAGATATTAATTTTGGATAGTTGTATACTTTATAACCTACAGTATATTAAAACTCTCAAATGATATTATAATCTCCTAAATATAATAGATCCCTTGCATGGCCATACATACTGTAGCTTCTACCCTGCCCTGAAACCAAGGACCAACAATGAATAATTCAGCCATCTTTCACTCCCATGCATTAGTGTCTGTATACATCTGAAGTATGTCCTATAGCAGTATAAAAAAGGTTCGGACAAGGTTAACCCGTTACAGACCGCTCACTGCCTTAATGTAGCATGTCCTCAGTCATCATGATGGCAAATTATTTGCTATGGCTGTATTATGCACAACTCTCATGAATGTATCAAACCTGTAGTTTCTACATGATGCATGAATGCAGCACTGGCAAAATATTTAACAGCAGTGTGTTCAAGTATCGTGGGGACCATAGCACCATGATGCATTAAAGCACATTGCGGCCCTAAAAGAGTTCGCATCTGAATATCTGAAATCTGCCATACATGAGCATTAAAATGTGCCCAGACATGGTTAAGCATGCACTTACAGGGGCATATATATAGTCCATGAATATATTCAGATTTTTGAAGGAGAAGTTTACAGTACAACCAAGGGTCTTGGTAAGTAAGTATCTAAATTTGATACTTTCCATGTTTACCTCGTGATGGTTAACACAAGAAAACACACCTTATATTTTAATAAATGAAAAGGTAAATCTGAAGACATGTATTGAGACCAAAATATAAGTGTGTATGTATACATATATAATAGTTATATATCACTTTAATCATTCTACCACAATATCATCATTCTATATATTTGTCAACTGCATAATAGTATGATTTTAATAGTTGAATGTCACATGCTATAAAAATTATTGTATTCCTCTGTACCAGTTCCCTGATATTGCTTTTCGTATGCTTCTGCTAGTGGTATAGTATGGGAAGGTAAGATAGCACCATCCCTCCTATCCCTGTGGGGATATCAGGGATGACAGGAGGCCCACAGGAGGTGAAAAAGTGATTGACGGATTATATGTGTCGGCTACTTGATCACCTGATCTGAGCTTGACTAGAGAAGGAATGAATTCTCGGAAATTTATATTATCTTGGTACATATTATATAGTTTGCTTCTATGAATGTTACTGACTAATTATTGTGAGGAAACACTATGGAGCCGTAGACATATGAAGATTGTGGTGCTAAATTCCAGCTATTGATGGAACTATGATAGTTATGAGTCTGTGAATGCCTATCCGGAATGCTGTCAAATATGACTTACCCACTCGCCTGAAATTCCTGTTGTATGTATATATTTATGTTTTTTGTCGTCTATCTGAGTTGTTTGTGAACAATATGGCCCTGGATTGTGTTGTGGTCATTCACAAAAATTTTGGCATATATTTGAAAGGCTATACTTGTATATGTAATTTATGCCAATAAAAATTCATAAATCAATCAATCAATGTTATCTCGGCTGCAAGGTAGGGAGATGGGTTGGACTGTTTACCTCCTATCCTAGAGAGGCTACTAGCCCTAGTGTATCATCCCTTCCATTATTTGTCCATAATTGTATGGCCTTCTGGTCATTCTTCCTACTTTTCTAGTAAAAGTGTTTCGCCTTTCATTGACTAAGTTAAATTATCACACAATTGCATACGGCGGCGAACCCACCTAGTATGGGCACAGCCATGACACCTGCACCCCTAACACCAAACATACTACAATGTGGCGGGTCAGTGCCCCCAGTTCACTCCAAACATATGTGTTCCCCCCCCCCCCTTCCAGTATTTACATTGTAGGGTCTAGTAATATGATAAATTAATACCACATATACAGAACTGTAGTTATTCATTCCGTCCATCGTGGGGTAACCTCATTTGGTCGATAATCTATTTTAAAGGCAATTTATTGGTGTTTGTTATTGAGACATCAGTTTACTAGACCAACTATATATCATGTATCTCGAAGCCCATTGAGGCATGTGGATTCTCCCATGGAGCAATCTTATCTCAGGAGGCAAGGCTAAATGGGAAAGAGGATTCTTTCAGGAATAAGTAAGATAAAAGACAGCAAAAAAACGCCAAGATTAAATTCACTACCTTTGCACTATGCTCTCATATCTTCTGAGTGTCTCTACCCTATGGAATTGTCAGGATGCTTGAATGCAAGGGCGTTTATGAATCATTACAGTACAGGACACTCAGCTATTCTTAAAGGGTTATTGCTTTACCAGCCACAACTAGGGCTCAGATTTCAGCTTAAATGGTGAGTTGAAATTAAAGCTACTATTTTCTTAGAGCAGAAAGACCACTTAAGACAAGGAATCGTGCGCAGTTCAAGGATAAAATTATGAAGATTTATTTGATCAGATCTCCAGCATCACTATACTGTACTAGAGGCCCTGTCTAAATTGCACATATTAGTGGAAAGAATGGAAGACAGTAAAATGAACTTACTAAGTAAGAAAATAGGAAGTAACTCTATGAGTTTTAGATAACAGGAACATGTTGGGACAGATTTTGACTTTATCACTATTAATTATTTATCACAGGGTCCAGTTAATGCACCCATCATAGAGATCTTGAAACAGTACATTTCCTTATTACCTGCACAGCGGATTCTGATCACTCATGGATACAGGAAACTACGCTTACCTGAAAGAAAAAGAAACACGAATTAAAGTCACTCTCAATCATTTAGCTTTACAGTACAAAGATTTGATTGAAACAGTAGAGGTGTATAATTCATGGGGAAACACTAGAATGCTACTAGGATTGAGAAACGAGTGAGAACATGGAGTTACATTGCAAACAGAGACATTTAGACTAGTTTCTGGATAGGAGATGTGAGCTATAAATCGATGTAAGGACCGCGGGCGTGTATTTTCAGATGGGTGTTTTGGGACATCTTCTATGAATGCAGTAAGATATGGCATTTCTACAGACATTAATCATGCATCATAAAAGATATAAAATTAATTAAAGCTCTATGCAGCTAGAGCCTGTATCTGTCTATACCCATCCACCATAAGGCCTTTCCCAGACAGCAGGGAAAACTATGAGACAGGATTGGATGAAATTAAGGACAGCAGACGGAATAAGATGTACACTCTGAGGAGCAGGCCTGGGAGTGGTAACAGAGGAAGGCTAAATTAAAAAATGTATACCCGCTTAGCACATCAATGTATTTGCCACTATATGGGATTATTCAAAACCTCCTTCACTCCATAATAATATATGTACTGGAATGTCCATTACCAGCCGCCCGCTACTAGAGTACCCGAGGGCATGCACTAACATGATCAATGTGCACGCTATCGCAATGTATATCAGATTTCTAGAGTAAACCTTACTAGCCTGATGCCTTCATTTCATATATCGCAGCCCGTGGCTAAAGTCAAAATGGGACACCATCCCCATGATGCTCTCTGTTTGTCAATAACAGCTGGTGGGCACATGTATGTCTAGATGTCTAGATCTCACCGCCAGGCCGCTAAAGCAGCCCAAGCATGCACATACTCAGAAAACTCAGCGTCATTGTCACACTGCCTGACTTTCGGGTGAGAGTGGTTCTAGCACTCAGAAAAGTCAGTGTCATTGTCGCACTGCCTGACATGACACTGACTTTTCTGTGTATGCAGTTGTCCAAAGTACTGAGCTATTTAAAGGGGCATTTCCCAAAATTGATGATTTTTCTTATTAAAATGTGTAGTCAAAGCACCCCATGTTGGGTATCATAATAAAGCTCATGACATACTTTGTCGCACAACACTTTCCATTTCTCAAAGAACGCACAAAGAGTATTCATAGCAACACTTCATTTAAATTTTTTATATTTATAATTTTCCAAATGTTTGGCTAAACTATATAGAGGTAGGTGAGAGGGTTAAGCCAACAGTAGGAGTGTCTGTATGATTCAACGCAGCTCTTAAGATTTCTGGATTCAACAATAGATGAGTAATTTTATGTTTGATTGTCATTACCCTTAAACACCTCCCTTCATATGAAACTACACCTGCTCTTGTAAATAGTTATTGTTGGTGTGTACTTCTATGAAATATTTTATCTTATACCATCTATTACTTGATCTGCACCGCCATTTCTACCTGAAAATGGTTCTCCATCTAACTTGACTTTATGCTGTGACAATAAAAATGGACACAGCGTTTAAAACCGCAGACACAGCTGCGGCTGTGACGTCCGTTTGAACTTCACCTTTTTGCTGCCTTTGAATTAGCAAGCAAAAGCCTCAGTAGCCGTAGACACTTTGGCAGTCACTGTCTTTTATTTACCATGTGTTTTACTACTTCTAACAGCCGCCAAAGCACACACAAAAGGAGTCCCCGATATCAGAGAAATGTTAATGTACGCTGCCAAAACACATTGTTGCTGCATGGCTACAGATTTTAAGAACTTATTCTTCAAGAGCTTTGCTTTTACAAGGGGTAATTGTATGGGTGACGTCAGACATTTTCATGGGCCTTAAATCTGATCTAAGAGAGATAAACATGTCTGAACAGGAACAGAAATGATGAAGCATGTCAAACATCTCCCTTATAACAGTGGTATGCTTAAGGTAATAACTGTATTGGACAGTAAAGATCCAATGTCTCAGATTGATATCTCTGGGAAGACCTTGATTTACCACTTGTTGTATGTTATGAACAGTTAGATAAAGAAAACTGAAAATAAAATATGCAGGCAGGTAAAGAGAGACAGATGCTGTCCATCAAGGGCAGCTGAACAGCAACCTATTAGAAACCTAGATGTTATGGAGCTGAATATTAGGAGGAAAGCCACATAGTAAATAGTACCAGTTCTCTTAAATTGATATGTGTATGGTAACGCTGGTGGTTAAGTGTGGGAAGGTGAAATTATGTGAGGCACTTTTCCCTCTTATCCCTGAGGGGGATAACAGGAATGACAGTGATCATGTGGGTCCACGAGGCTATCTAGTCTATGTTAGGTAGATCCAGGCGGCAGGGATGTGGGTTAGACTATTTACCCCCTATCACAGTGAGGCTACTGAGCCTGATGTGCCATCAACCCTATTCCTGGCACATGATCAGAATGCCTCCTAGTCATTCTCTGCACTTCTATGTTAAATTCCTAGATATTTGCGCATAAGATTCATTGTCCTCTGGCCTTAGTGAAAAAAGACGTCCCTAATCTCATGCCTTTAGCCCTGATAGTTTTCATAATGTCTGCTGATGTTGATCCACTAGTAGGAAAGCTGAATATTCAGATGAGGTATTACACCCACTGAGTTTTTGATGCCTTGTGACCATCTGACATCATACCACAAATGCCATTCACAATGTGTGTGAGCATGGGCGGACCCAGAAGTTGTCCCCTTGTAAGCGATAATAGGAGCATTTGTGCAGGTAGTGTGTCAATAGGGGAGCTGGTGGGGAACGGACAGACATGTGAGACAAATACTGCAGTGCATCCCTAGGGGGAAGGGTTTGATTGGCAAGTCGTGAGTGGGTGCTTCTGGGTGAGAATGAGACCATGTTTCCTCCTGTGGAAAATGCTAATATTTAAGGACTGATATAGCTGAGTACAGCAAACTGTGCAGACACGTACACACAGACACAGCTCCTGGGTATTTATGCAGTTCCTCCTGTGTTGTAGATCTGTGTTGTAGCTCTGATAAGCTTGTGGATATAACTGATGTGATGCTATACACAGGGCACAATAACTTACAGAAAGCTGTAGGGCTACACACTTCAGGGTACACCTGTTGAGTTCAAATTCTATAACCTCTAATATCCAAATTTAGTTTCATTTTGTATGGCCTTTCTAAATATGTACATACCCATTTGAGAGGGGCAAAGAGTAACTCTGAGTTTATGTCCACTCAATGGTTCATCTAAATTTCTTTGTACTATGAGGTACTAAACTGGCAAAGAATTCATGAACCACTGCTACTTGGTGTTATTTTAGATAGAATTGCACCATAGACCCTCTTTTCTGGACATACACTTATAGCTGGATATATTTCCGTACAAGAGTGGGGTGGTTCTTGAAAGGCAGCTTCATGTACACAGTCAATATTGGAAATCTATTGGGACTGACCATTTTTCTGAAACACCTGAGCCATATATGTTCTAAGTGTTGGGCAGACATACATTCCTTTACTTATTAAGATAGTTATTTTATTGCAGATACAATTGGTCGTGGTGGGGCAAGGTTTGGTAGTTGGCCAAGATTAGGGTTTTACTCGGCTATGCTCTTTGTTTCCATGATGCATAAATGATAAAGGGCTAAGGGTACTGGTATTTATTTATTAGCTGACATTTCAAACAGAACGAATCATGTTTCAATTGATTGGTCGAAATGGAAGGTTGTATTTGTCATTTGTGATTATTTTAGGCATAATGTTTTAGGAGACCATCACCATTTCTAGGATTCCTGGATCCATTCTTGTACAATGTCATGTGTCCCTGAATGTAAAATTAAAGGCATCCTGGAGACATCAAAATATATTACCCTTTAACAGAACAAAACTGTATCTGTTACTGTACAAGACATAAACTTCTTCACCTGGCCTGCAAGTCGCCCCTCCAGATAACCAATGAGCTGCCTTAAAGTTCAATTACAGTGAGTTGGTGCGATTATTAGTCCCATCTGCTTCCCTTAGTGGGGTAGTTATCTTTTATACCAGACCCTGTGTTTGCCAGCTGCTCAGACAGTCCAAGTTTATGAGCTCAATAAATGCACCTTTTGCTCTTGTGCCAGTTTATCAGCTGTTCCTTTGGCAGTGAGCACATCGCCTGTCAGGTCCTATCATGGGATGCATGCATAACATACTGCAGCACAGTAAAACATCTACTAATATCTATATTTAGATATGAATTATAAAATTCTTTATACTTGATTCAAAATTATATCTAGATGTGCCATAATATCAGGAGCACCCTTCTAAATGTAATATAGCAAGTTCACAAGTTTGATCTATGAACTTAACCTCTTTCATATGCACCTTGCAAACACCATGGATAGATGTTAAAAAGACAGATGCTAGGCTCATATGGAATACCCAGGCTTTATACAAATGAAATAAATTCAAGAAGTTTTGCTAAAGAAATCCTCCCTGTGAAATAATGAATATGGCTGGCGGTATCTCTTAGACTGTATAAGTATATAATCAGCTCTGTGCAAACTGTGTTACATTATTAGTCAATTTTCATGCGGGCAATGCTGGCCGTCAATATTGTGTAAGACCAACAATAGCCTTGATTGATATTGTTCCGGGCTATAACTCCAGCTGGCTCTATTTCCTTGCTATTTTACCTAATCCATTGTTGCCCACCAGTGTTTCAGTGACAATGTTATCAATGCTATATGAGGCATAGCATTGTGGTGGTCATGCCTCCTGCCATGGCATGTGAGCTCTGACAATGGTGTTATGACATTCTGCGGTATGCAACTAGTAACTGAATTACCCCAGACCACTATCCCATCAGTGCAGCCATTCTAGAGTGGGCCTGTTGCAGTGACCATATTGATGAAGCAGACATGCTGAATACATTGTGTTATATAATTGGGGTGCACATTGTGTATAGAATTACATTATAATGTAATATAAATGTCTCCATGTATGACGCCTGTGCTGCCATGGTTGACACAATACTGGTTATTGATCAGACAAGACCACCTATGTCACTGGGGTATCATTTGTTCTGGCAGTATAATCATGGGCTATATATCATAGTAGAATAGTGGCATACGTTGGATCCACATAGAGAGTTCACATATTATAATGATGTTTAGTTAACTATATGCCTAATACCTGTGGATATAATCTGTGTCATATCTGTGTGACATGAATGACAATACTAATTTTATGTAAATTGTATACTGGAAAAAAAAAATCAGAGTCGATCGATCAGACTTGCGCTAATGATAATGGCATGGGTGCTGACAGGTTTGGTGTGCACTATGCACGTAGTAAGATCTGACAGTAATCCCTGTATATAGCACCAGCCAGTGGTATGGTACCCTTTAGCATGTCTACTGTCATTCTCCATTTAAAGCATGGAGTCACAAAGAAGTGTCAGTCGCATAAGAGATTGGCAGGGATATTGAAAACAATTATTAATGCAGTTTATAATGTCAGCGTAAAAAAATTCCTATTCTATGAGCACAGACTTAAATGAAATCAACATAAATGAACACAGTCATGGCAACTGAGCTAAAAGTTAATCAACCCTCTGAACTATTAGGCTTCCTTATTTGTATGTTGCATTTACCCCTTAAATAGATGGAACATCATTAATCAATCCATTAAAGTTTGGTTGAGCTAATTCCGAGCAGTTTAAAGTTTGTTGTTAAGCCTGGTGGCAGATAAATCTGTCTGGGAAGACCTAAGGATAATCCTCCTACTGCTGAGGCTGTAACAGAGGGATTAGTGGGGTGATTTGGGGGTTTGGGCAGAAGTGATGGTGGTGTTTAATGGAGAAGATCAGGAAAATGGGTGGAGGGCGAATGTTTGAACATTCATCATCAGAGATCTGACTGCAATTCCCACTGTGAAGCCACTGGAGTTCTATGTCACAATAATAATCGTGTCATTTACACATGTTTTTTGTTGGCTCATTGGCATTTCCTTGTTTGAAACTAAGAACGAATTGCGTAACTGTGACAAAAGAAAATTATTATTCCTGGCTATGGTCACCATTTGATCCTAAACATGGCGACCCACAGAATCCTCCCTGTGCATGGGCCTGCAGTCCATCTATCCAGGCATGGGATGAGCATTGTTCAGGGCTATATATAAATGCACTTCATTAATTCATGTAAAGAATAAGCACAGGAAGAGTGTAAAGAGGTGTCTCTTAGTGTGGGCACAGAACACTGAAACAACATTTATAAATGGTTGTCTACGTTCACAGAGGCAAATATCAGAGTCACCCAATGTCGCCAATACTACTCTCAGACAAGGGTCAGGCACTGCTGGACTATAATAGATGGGTCAAGGGCCATTCTAGTGAGGGTCAGGCTAGGCTGGACATTCAATAACAGGCTGGACCTTGGCAAACTTGCTTGAAAGTCTGGCCATACTGGATCCTCATGCCATAGTCTGGCAATGCTGGACTCTTCGGAGAGTCTCTATCAGCCTGCATAATACATGTTATTCCTGCATAATACATGTTATTCATCATTCCTTCAAGCAACTTACCAACCATGCAGGGTTTATACACTTTCAAGGGGTCAACATCATGCAAGCATGCAACCATGCTGAGTAGAGCCATGGCTGCATTAATTCACCATGACAACCAAGAACATAGCACATTAAATCGCTCTGGGGTCCTTAAAAGGATTAAAAACTAATGTTGTTATGTCTGGCATAAGATAGACCTAGGAACCAAGTTTAATGATGGAATGACATAAAGAAAGGGAATAGAAATACATAGCATATAGAGAGATGTACTATGGCTTAGAGACATACTAGTCCAACACCAAGGGCCCTCCTCAGCCCAGTACCCTCTCTCACTTAAGCACACCAATCCTCGCTAATCTCCCTAACCTCCCCCTAATCTCTGTGCATTGTGTAAGCATCCTGTTGCCGCTTGTCACATCCATCAGTTTGTCTGTCTCTCCTCTACAGCCATATTGTACATGCCAGTGTTAACACTGTACCCTTACACCCTACCCGCTCAGTCAGCTCACCTCAGATGGCACTCAACAACGAGAATAAATCTCCCTCTGCATCTGTCATAGGATAGGTATTTCTACACCTATTCAGAGTTCCTTGCTGTTTATAAGAGGGTTCCATTTTAATTTAATATTTTTTAATGATATCAGATCATTTCTATAATCATATGATCAATGTGTAAAGCCATATTCTTGAGTATAAAAAGTCTGTTTGTAAGGTCACCATTGTCTGCAATTTTAATCCCAAGATTCAAGCCATCTATACACAATTGTCATCATTGCTAACAATTACACGTACAAAATACAATATAATTATGGCATTCACACACGTATGTTCTATTCTATTGTGAAATTTGCACCGACTAACAGGATAGGATCAGTAGACATATTTGAATTCCAGAGATTTACATTGGCATAACATTTGGAGAACCGAATACAGGAATAACAAGATGACAAGGATTTACACATAAGAACCAGGTGTAAGGATTCTCCAATGGAATAAGCATTGCTTAAAATGCACAAGGCCATTTCCTTCTGCTCCACCATGCTGACCACGCTCTTATATTGCACTAACCTACATAACCCACTTCCTGCCACCCACCCACAATACCTCAGGAGCTTATCAGTTCCTAAACACTCAGCCTGGTCGCAAATCCACCTTAAACAGCTTTCCATTAATTACCAGCCCTTTCCGTTTACTCAGGCAGGCTTGACATTTCTCAATACACAGCTGAGGGCCCATTTCTCAGGGATCATGGTCAGATCATTGGACATTACCGTAACACCCCATCCCAAATAGATCGTTGGATGGATATTGTAAGGTTGTGTGTGGAGAGGGGGCAGGGCAGGACTGGCTATGTTAATGAGGAATGCAACCTGATATGATGTTTTGTGGGTAGAAGATTTAACTCCACAAATTAAGATATTAAGTTTCACCTAAAAGGATGAATGTATCCTATGGAGATGACCAATAGCCAATACGAACAAGTGTAAGGTCAGTTATCAACGATTGGTATATGTGTGTGATTGGGAGACGAAGACTAACGTGGTCTGGAAATAATGGTCTGGGTATAATGATTGTATTTAATCTGTCTAATCTATATATCTATCTCGATTCTAAGATGTCACACTACTTATGAAGGTTACATATTCATCTTGTTTACAACTTCATGCAGACAAGGGACTCAGATTGTATGCTCCTCTCATTTTTGTTTGTTTTTCCTGAATTCATCAACCAGCCTCGACCAGCCTCGATCAGCCTCAACCAGCCCTGTTCTATGTTTCCCTCTTATCTCCCATCCCTGCTCTGCCAACTCTTTACAAGTTCAGCTGTTCTACATTTCTCCCAAGATTCCCTTATTCCCTATAGTCCCTTCCCTACAGGCCTCCTTGCTCTCCTCCTTGTCCCCCAGTATTATGTTATCCGTTTGGTGTAATGTCATTTTAGGGGATGCACTGCGCTACTGTCCAAAATGAGTTTCCATCTTCACATTGGCGGATCCAGGGGGGGGGGGCCCGACGGGCCTTGGCCCCCCCCCCTCCAAAAAAAAGGGAAAAAAGAGGAAGAGGAGAAGAGGAAAAAGAAGAAAAGAGGGAAAAAAATAAAGAGATTGTGAAGTATGATTCATAGGGCCTGGCTGAGGGCCCCTGATTTGGACGGGGGTGTCCTAAAATGTGTACGAATTCACTAGGCTAGATCAACAACATTTTCCTGTAGGGGCATGCCCCCATACCCCCTTAATACAGCTGATGCGCTTCGCGGGTGGGAAACAGATAGTCACTCTAGGTTGGCTAGGTTTGGGCCCCCCCCCCCTCTAGACAATCCTGGATCCGCCACTGGTCTTCTGTGATAAAAATGGATGATTTCCAACAATATTTATTTTAACTTACATTTGATACATTTGGCTCAATGGTAAAATACAACTAGATCAAATTAGGTTAAGTGTTTCGGTCTTTTAGCAGCTGTTTTGTTTTCCCTCTATTTTATTCTAAAAGTAAATAAAAGTGGATACACGTATTAGTTACAATTGCAATTTGATTTTAGTACTTTTAATACATGCACTCTGGCCATTAGTATGATTGGTTTCCTACACCGTGGCTTTCAACTTTCCTTCAGGTAATCAATCCCAGACTCTGCATGGCCATCTCCTTATGGAGGGATGAGGTTTCCAACTAAGGCACGTGCTCGGCCCACTAGCGGAAGGATGTGGGAGTGGGGACATTTCCAAGAAGGTTCTGAGCAGTGAGCAGTGTGGGGAGCAGGCGAGATACTATCTGGACCGGTATGATCTATCATTACTGCCTTTGAGATTGTATCAATGCATCTCATTAGTGCCAAAGCTGCCTAGTGGCTGTCCATTATATAATCACACTGAAGTTTATTCAGGCCAAAAAAAGAAGTGTTATGTTGAGGAAACATGTTTAAAGTAAAGTAGGTAAAGTTTCTTCCTATTGTTCATTTGGTAACTTCATTTAGTCCTCAGCTCCTCCTTAATCTACTAATGCACTTAATTTTACTTCTCACTTTTTTTTTGCAATCAAAATTTGCCTAAATCTGCTGTCTATTGACTTACTGGTACTTTAACCCATATTGCCTATATATTCCTGACTCCATTTATGTACCATGCCCTGCTTGTCCAACATATAATCATTGGCACAACCTCCTTTGCCTGAGCTTCAGACAGCGTCTGACCAGGTGCCACCTCATGAGATATTCACATGCCTGCTAGGGGACCTAACATATGGCTTTTGCTATAAATAACCTACCCAGTTTGCTATACATAATCTATCCATAACAAAAAAAGGAAGAGGTTCAGACAGGGTTAGCTCTTTATAAGGACTGCTCACTGCATGTAATGTTATTTGTGGTTGTGATGCATCGTGCTAACCCTTCATGATAATATTGAACCTGTAGGTTGCACGATGCATGAATGAAGCACTGGCAGAAAACTTGCCAAATGTGTATTCATTTAACACTGACAGCTAAAGAGACAGTCCCTGTTAGTGTATTCCTACTAGAAAACCTGGAGCAGCTCACAACCCTTAAACAACCTTTGTTATGACAACAGGCCCTAATGTAGTCAGCATTATCTACACCACAGCCATTTTAAGCACACACAGGAGAGTGCTTTTAGGGGACCATCACTCTTTTTTTCTACCTGAACATGCTTCTCTATCTAAATTGACATCAGTCTCTGACAATAAGAATAAAGAATAAAGACACCACTAAGACCACAGACTCAGAAGCGGCTGTGACATCTGATTGAACTTCTTCTTTTTTTGAATTAGTAAGCAAAGCCATAAATCTAACTTTCAGTCCACTGATGTCTTAGACACTTTGGCAGTTACCCTTTCTTTATTTCTCATCTGTTTTACTGCTTTTATCAGCTGAAAAAGCATACACAAAAGGAGTCTGCTATCAGAGAAATGTTAATGTAAGCTTTCAAAACACATTACTGCTGCATGGCTACAGCTTCTAAGTAATTACCCTTGCTAAAGGTTTGCCTTTACAACAGATAAGTATTTGTGTGATGTCATACATCTCAAACCCAAGCGCCTTAGATTTAGTGGCAGGAGTGAGAAACAGGTTGTCTGAAGAGATATGCAAACACAGGGAGATAGATTCTTCCTCTCAACAGAAGCTGGCTGCTAGTGGCAGTGTAAATGAGCAGAACGCTGTCAGCATCCTCGATGTTATGGAGCTGGATATGGCCCTAAAGATAAAAGCCACACACTATATTGTATTCCTCTGTACCAGTTCCCAGAAATTGACATGTGTATGGTGCTGGTACTGAGTGTGAAGGTGACCCTTCCCCATACCCCTTAGGGGATATCAGTGATGACAGTGATCATGTGGGTCCACAATGTTATCTCGACAGTAAGGCAGGTGGGGCTGTTTGAGATGGGTTGCACTATTTACCTAATGTCCAAGAGAGGCTACTAGTCATAATATGTCGTCCATCTTATTCCTAACCCATAATTCTATGGCCTTCCCTTCAATCTCTCCACTATTGTATTTATAGAATCTCACTGTCAGTGCATTAGAAAAAGTCTATATTCTATGACCTTAGGCCAAAAAAAAGGTGTGTTTCAGGTTACCCGACCCTACCTAGCAAAACAGGGCCGACCCTAGAAATTCTTATCCAATTTTGAAAAAAAGCGCTGAAGATTGTGAGTCGATTTTTAGGTACTTTTCAGGCCATGGGATCAAACTGTCTTTATAAAAAAAAATTTGGCGCTATTTCAGAGTCAATTTGATAGTATACTAGTCAACGCCAATGTTGACGAGACAGCGCTGAAGTTTGTGAGTCAGTTTTGGTTACTTCTCAGGCCAAATTTTAAAAAACAATTTAAAATTTAAAAAATCCGACCTACCCTACCTAGATTTTCAGACTATGTAACCTGAAACACACCTTTTTTTTGGCCTTATTACTTCTGTTCATTCAAATACCTTTAGCCCTATTGGTTGTCATGATGTTTGTGGATTTTACACCCTAAATGTAAATGAATATTTGCATGAGGTGTCACACCCACTGTGCCTGTGGTGCTTGGTAGTGAACTGCTCCTCTGATACTGCTTTCAAGAACTACTATCTGACATTATACCACGATTCTGGCGTTTCCCGTGCCGAGAGTGGATAATTGCCTGTGGTTATCTCAGGATATACGCACGCTCAGAATTTATTTTTTACACCAAGACGCTTGTATATATTTTAACAAGGTAATGAAAGGTAAGCATAGCCATTTTGGCTACGAATTTAGTATGTCTCGTACGGGATGCGAACCCCGGCTGCTGAAGCCAAACGCTAGCGCCTAACCTCATAGGCCATCGAGACCACACACATATCCCCGGTGGGAAGCCAATAGTCTCTTACATTGTCGCCATGATTTCGTTGATCGTCCTGTCAATGCGTCTTGAATAACATGAGAATATGGCCAATTGAGACCATGACAGGGTTAATCCTTCAGTTCTAAACATGTTTAGAGCTCCTTGTTGATGATCTCATGCTGTTTTACCCTTCTAATTGCCTAAAATCCTCATATTTCCACATTTTCCGATCGATACCAACATGCCGGGAGTAGTAAACAAGGAGACGACATAGATCACTTGACCGATTGACGCAGCCAACACCACCAATTTTAGTGACCAATGAACTACAAATGAGGATCAGCCGATCGAAGCCACCGCGGAAAGTGGGTCAATCGGGCGCATTGGTCACTCGACATGGCGTGTTGGTTTTACATGCCGTCCCGCCGTGTACTAGTCTAACCGGGCTGGCGGCCTTCGCAAAATGTCTAAATATGAGGATTTTACGCAATTAAAAGGCTATTTCTGCACGGGAACATCAAGAAGGAGCTCTATGCATGTACCAGATTGAAGGATTAACTCTGTCATGGTCTAATTTCGCTACATTTTGATGTTATTCACTACCTATTTGGTAGCGCTGCGAGAATCATGGCGCTCGGCTATGCTGATCGAGTCTGCCAGTCGGCGAGACAAAATGGACAATTGAAAAAGGTAGGTCTGACACGTTAAATAGTCACATATTTGAAGAAATAGTGGTATAAACGCATTAGTGGCTGATCGTGAAAGCACTTGTGAGGTATATCTAGCTAATTATGAACTCGGCTTCGCCTCGTTCATTATTGCAAGATATACCTCACGCGTGCTTTTACGATCAACCATTATTGCATCATCACACCTCAGGAGCACTCACAATGTGTGTGCGCACACACGGAGTCGGAAGGTGTCGCAGGGGCGTGGCAACCGGCAGGGGGGGGGTGGACTACGCGTTTAACCACAGCGCGGCTAGAGGAGTCCCTAGACCAAGTCACGCCGTCAAGGGAGACGGAGTGGCTTGGTCTGGGGACTCCTCGAAGGTGCGACGTGGTTAAATGTGGTTCTGACAACAAACAAAACACCTTATAAACTGTAAATGAACTGTAAATATGAGAAATAAGGCTGTAAATACACTGTAAATGTCGCTACATCCCACTAAAAGCTGGCCGCAGGCCAGCCACCCAATGACGTGCGCTCATTGGCTGTAGCCATGGCGAGAATCTTGTTGCCTAGAGATGCGCCACGAATTCGGCGGGAGTGACTTGGTCCCCTGACCAAGCCATGCCGCTTAGTCCACTGCGCCTATGGGAGAGTCACTGCCGTGCGTTTTAGAACATGTCTCCCCCACTTTTGACCGACCCCAAAAAAGGTCAAACCAAAAAGGTCAGGTAAAAAGGGGTCAAAAAGGGTCAAAATACCACTCAGTCCCCCCTACTTTGAAACTGCTTGCCACGCCCCTGTGTCCTGTTGTGAGCAATAATAGGAAAATGTCTGCAGATAGTGCATCAATAGCTGAGCTGGTTGAGAATGGACAGACACGTGCAACAAATACTGCTGTGGATCCCTCAGGAGTAGGGTTTGATTGGCATGTTATAAACTTGTAGCTGATCCTGGGTGAAAATGAACCAGTGTTTCCTCCTGCTCGCCCACTGCAGCAGCTGCCCAGCCGTGGGTGCTAGGACTAGGGTTGTTAACACTTATCAGCTGATCGATCTATTAACTGATTAATAAATATCTACCGTTGGTCTGAGTCAATAGAATAACATTGTGTTAGTATCAATGCTGCACATATTTTCACTGTCATGTAAGAAGGTATTGATTTTAGGCATCAAATCAGGTTGTTTAACTTTATTACAAATATAGTATATGCCATGTATACTATTTGTTATATTGTATACATTTAGAATTGCAAAGAAATACTATATTACATTGACATATGTAGTATAAACTTCCACAAACCCTACAAGTTTATGTCATGCTAAAGCTTTCCTAATCAAATCTACTGAGGGGAAGCTCTGGATGAGTTGTTAGATGGACAGGAATACTTAGACGGGTGACATACGCTAAGTTTTCTCAGAGAAGGTAAGCCTCCTACTTAAAGACGGCCAAGCCCAAGCCTATAAAAATACCCCCTCCAGCCAACCCTAGCCATTTAATAATACAGCCGACACTGAGAGAGTAGCTCCATGTCCACTCAACGGTCATGTACCTTTCTGTGTGCTATGTGGTGCTAAACAGGTAAGAACTGGTCTAAATCCAAATAAGATTGCATCAGAAACCCTCCGCAAAGGGTACAAGTATACAATTTTCATGCAAGAGTATGGTGACTAACAAAAAGCAAGTAAATTGGTACGAACCATTTTATCTAAATATCTGAATTAGGATGTTTTGAGTGTTACCTATTTGGGAGGCATGGCTTCCATAAGTAAGGAGTAAATCCCCCATCAGCCTCTCTGCATCCCTTACTATGTCTGAGCCTGCGTGACAATCAGCCACAACAGCACACTCCTTCCTGTAATGCCTGGCACATGGCACATGCATAGTCCTTGTACCAACTGAGCTATTGGAAATTAAGGCTGCCACATTTTTAGGAGAGCATTGTTTGGCATTACCAGTAAAAGGTAAAGGGTGGGGGAGGGTAGCTGAACATGTGGTTCCTTAGTCATAACATGCTTTAGAATATTGATTTCTGTGAACAGGAATCAAAAGGATCCCATACAGTGCATGATAGATTCTATAACACTGATCAATATATTCATTAACACTTTAAGGATAATTTCCCTATCATAATGCAAGAAAACAACACTGGTAAATGACATGGAATGATGAATGTTTTAATAGACTTTTGCTAAATGTATGATGAAATGCATAATAATTAAGACCTTCTGTATGATTGGTTCTCTTGGTTTTGCCACAGTATTTAACTCATGTAATCTACTGGCAACTGCAGAGATTATGACAACCTGTGGCTTACTCTTACCAGAGTAAGCCACATAGTACACCCGCCAACCTACCCAATGAGCTCCCTTAAAGTTCAATTACAGAGGGTCGGTGTGGTTATTAGTGCCATCTGCCCTCCTTACTTGGGTATTTATCTCTCATCCCGGACCCCCTGTTTGCCAGCAGCAGCCCAGGCAGCCTCGGTTTATAAGCTCAATAAAGGCACCTTCTGCTCATGTGCCAGTTTATGAGCTGCTCCTTTGGCAGTGAGCACATCGCCTGTCTGGCCATATAATGGGATGCATGCATCGTGTGTGACAGTCAAGTAAAACAGTTGGGGAAACCAAAATTTAGCTATGCATTGTAAGCTTTGTTGGAAAATCGCAAGGATGAAAATACAACTATTTTAAGCTAGGATCTCTTCTATGATAAAGTCATACATTGCTGTAAAAAACGTCAACTGCATATGGAACAGCTAGACGCATTATATTTTGTGCCTACTACTAATTAAAGGAATATTCATTGATTGTTCTGCCTTGATCTGGTATTGTCTTTTTGATATATTCATAGGAAAAAATATAATGAATATAATTATATATCTAGTTGTAACACTAGGGAACATATCACTGTAATGTCAGCTGTATCAGTGTATAATCAGCTCTGTGCAAACTGTGTCTCATTATTAGCCTGCTTTCATGTGGGCAATGCGGCAGTCAATATGATGTAGACATCTGATCATCACAATAACACCAATAGTACAACCATTGAAATTATGCCAGGCTATAAACCAGTCATCATCATTTCAATGATATCTTACTTAACTCAGTGATAACCATCAGTGTGGCAGTAACAATGTTATCTATGCTGTATGAGGCATAGAATTGTAGTGGCAATGCCTGCTGTGGCATGTGAGCTCTCATACTGACATTGTGACATTCTGTGGTATGTTCAGGGGTAATTGAATTGCCCCTGACCACGGTCCCATCAATGCAGCCATTATAAGGTGGGCCTGTTGCTGTAACCTCATATAGAAATCATTCTTGCTGAATATGATGTGTTATATAATTGGGGTTGGACATTGTGTGCAGTATGACAGGAGATATTAGCAGTCATCAATCAGGCATTACCGGTTATTTCAGGGACACAGAACTATCAGACTGTGGGCTTAAATAGAAATACCATCATCTGATTCAGAAAGTCCACATGTGGATCGTTTGATCCATTAAATCTTGAATTCATAATTAATGTCATGCAAACAGCAGTATTTTCATGTGCATCATACATATCAAATAAAATTCAATTCAAAATAAAAGGTTATAAGCTGTTGGGCTTTTGTGACATCTAAATAATTTACTATGTTGCTCTTGAACTAGCCAACACAGTAAAGTTACTCAGTGGTCCATGATAATAGGTCCAAATCATTAGTTTCATCATAAGCAGATTAAAGATTCATTCTAATGATTTCACAGTAGAGAATGAAGCCCTAGACAACAAGATTTAGAGTACAAATAAAATTAACCCCATCTACTTATAACCCTAATTCCCGTGTAGCGTTCCCCTTAAGTAGGTGGCACAATTTAATCAATCAATTAAAGCTTGGATGAGCTAATTCGGGCAGTTTAAAGTTTGTTGTCAAGCCTGGTGGTAGATAAATCTGTCCGGGAGGACCTAAGGATAATCCTGCCAACTGCTGAGGCCGTAACAAAGGGATTAGTTGAGTGATCTAGGGGTGCAGGTAGGGGTGATTGAGGTGTTTGAGGGAGAGGGATAGGATAAAGGGTTTCAGGGGGAGAATCTGAATTCATCAAAATGAAAAACAGGAAACTTTTTGTTTAGTGCAGATATCGTTTATAGCTGTTTAACAGTAAGTGTGATGGGCCAAAGAATGCAAAAGTTTTTGCAAAAGCCATTGCAGGTTGTTGACCTTTTGGAACTGCCATTGCTATTAGTCAATACTCTCAAGGCAACCACAATGCTACCTCAAACGATTGACTTCAAATGTGTATGTTCCCCTCCTAGAAAAGTCCTTGACACTATCATAGATTCCTGAGTATAAGCCTAACCTATGGATTAGATGTACACCCAACTTTAAGAAATTGAGCATGGCAGGCATAGCAGACACATAGCCTATAGAGATGTACTATAGATAAGAGACCCACTAGCTCATCACCCAGAGCCCTGTACACCCTAGTACTCTTTCTGATGTTGGATTAACCACATCATCTCCCCTAATCCCTCTGATCTCTCCCTCTAATCCCTGTGCATCCTGTTCCCACTTGTCACATCTATCAGTTTGCTTCTCCCCTATGCCCACACTGTACACAGCAGTGTTAACGATGTCCCTTGACACCCTACCCTCTCACTCAGCTCACCTCAGATGGCACTCAACAAAAAAATAAAATAAGGCTCCCCATGCCACTGTCATGGGGTATGTATAAACAGACTAGACCAGTTAGTACACCTAATCAGAGTTCCTTGAGTTTGTTGGGATCATTAATGATGCATTACCTTTAGTGTTATATGAGTGTACTATCAGCTGCTATGTTTGATTTAGGTAAGTGCTGCCAATGTTGCCAGTCAAGGAGAGAAGATAACAAGGATTTACACATACAGGTCTCTGATAAACTAATCAATCACTGATTATAAACTTATATATACATTGTACTACAAGGTAGAGAGAACCCTTGTTTTCTAATACAAACATCTTATTTATTCTACTTATTCGATCATCGAAACATCTTGATTGTACGGGTTCGACCACACCCAAATTGTGGAAGTTGGATCACTAACGTGTAAGAAGCAATAAAAAACTTGAATAACTTAAAAAAACTTTAAAAAAAACACCCTCAAACAATGTAAGGATTCTTCCCTCAAAAAAACTTAATTACCTCAAAAGGCAGGACGAAATGGGAAAGAGGATTCTTAGAATAAGGTTCTGGTGAGATGACAGAGGGTAAATACATGCTGAAACTGAATTCACTACGTCTGCACTTAAACCATTAACCACCATTTCAGATAAAGTATACAATGTCATCTGAATGCTTGCAGGCAGAATCATCATCAGAACAAGAGTACTCTTTTTACCTCCCATTAATGCTTTACCAGCCATGATGAAGCCTCTGATTCTAATTAAAGATGGAGAGTGAAAACTTAAGCAGCTTCTCCTATCTCCTTGCAGAAATACCACTTAAGTCTGGTGGTGGACGCAGCAACAATAAGACAAAGGTAAAAAGAATTGAAAAGATCAGGATACATAAGCTATAGGGAGTGCATTTATATTTGCTTATTCATATTATCGATTTGATTTTCAGTTAAAAAACAATAGTGTACAGAAGTCAGATGGACCTGTAGAGCCAGACGCACTCATGCTTAGTATGCATCTGACCTGTGCCCTCTAATCTAGATGGGGATAAGGGAGCAGCTCAGGCAGCAGCTAAGGCAGCTGCTGGGCTGTCATTCAAAAAGGCAATTACTCCATATCATCGTAGCAATGTTCCCCATTACAGACATGAAACACAGCTGGTCTCAGTTCTAACAACCAGCCGTCCTGGCTTAGCTGGCAGCAGTCAGGTGCTGGTAGCCTGTCATCCTATAGGGTAGTGCTACCATGCTATCATAGAGTTGCACTCTATTACAGCGTAGACTTCAGACACCACACAAAATCATCAACAGTACATTTTCTTCTTACCTGCACGGGGGATTCTTAGAACTCAAGGA
The DNA here is from genome assembly GCA_947462335.1 of Harmothoe impar. Taxonomy (NCBI): domain Eukaryota; kingdom Metazoa; phylum Annelida; class Polychaeta; order Phyllodocida; family Polynoidae; genus Harmothoe; species Harmothoe impar. The sequence continues at coordinate 23,970,236 of OX381707.1, forward strand.
TACAGGAAACAAGGCTTACCTGAAAGAAAAAAAATACAATACTTACATTAAATCTTTCAAGGTGTGTAAGCATCAGGATTCAGCACTCATGGATACAGACACACAAATACATGCATGTTAGCTCTGTGACTTTACCTCACATCATATCAATGCATCATGAAAATAAAGGATGCAATACATGAATGCGCTACCAGCCCTCACAGGGTTAGGGCCTGTGGCTGGTCCTTCTTAGTCTATCATCTCTGTCTCCAGCCACACAGTATTTCAAAACCAACCCTGGAGCCAAGGTAGTCTAGACACACACCCTTGCAGCCCGCAAGGCATTGCCTTGACTGTGATGGACAGAGATATATTTGTGTACAAGATACAGTGAAGGATTAGGGAGTTAGGGAGGCAGAATACATCCTGAGTAGGCCACAGGAGATGTTTGGAGATGTTTGGAATTATTTTTGGAATGATCATGCACCACATAAGATATAGACTAATGCATTATACCCTTAGCTGTTATGGTACCAAAGTTCATTAGATTTTCTTTAAACAATAAACTCAACTAATGGTGAATTGCCTTCTCTTAAAATAGTATTTCAGTTAGTCATTGTGCCAATCAGTCCCACCTGCTCCCTCCCTTAAGGTATCTATCACCCATACCAATGCCTCTGTTTGTCAACAGTCTCAATACTTGCACCCACATGCTTATTTTACAGATGAAAGCAGTCATTGGTTTTTACTCAGTCTTGTGTCTACTATCAGTGTTCCAATGCAAATTGCATAAATCAGTCATACATTTATAGACTGCATATTATCGAGACACATCTAGAATATCTTGGATTCTACGAAATGCAATAGAAAATGTGTATAGCCTGGCGAGTATCTCGCCAGTGCTTCATTCTAGCAGTATGCTGAGCCTGTACATTGGATTGATACACTTACAAATGGTTGGCATGTCGCATAAGTGCAGCCCTGCAGAGCAGACTTGCCAAAGCTGCATTGATGACATATTGAGGCACTATGCGGCCCTTAAAGAGTAAAGTAGCTGGCAACAATTAGTCAATCTATAGTAGGCCAAAGTGGCTAATTCTGGGCAGTTTAAGTTTGCCATTAAACCCCCACTGCCCAAATATATAGGGTTGAGCACCTGTCCCGGCTCCACTTTGACTGTTGGTGGAAGGGTACCAGGATTTGAGCCTCCAAGCTCAACAGCAGATAAATCTGCCCAGGAGTACCTGACCATGATCCTTCCCCAGCTGAGGCCCTAGCTGATGTATTACTGAGAGAATGGGAGTCTGGTTGGGGCAAGGTTATCATACTTTGGTTGTGTAATTGACATGGCTTGCGTTTATTTGTAGCTCACTTCTGATCCAGGAGAGCAGTAAATCTAAAAAAGCCAAAACTATGGTTCCTGATTTGCTTTTGTTCTTAGTCTGGGAGACAGAAATAAATGTGAATTCTGAAGAATTGAAAAACCCTGCTGTCAATTGAAAAAATACCTCTAAAATGGTCTAAATGATATGTACTCTAAGCTCAAGAATAAGATGGGTGTATTGTGAATAGAGCACCCATAATCCTAAAACAACCCGGGTCACCTTTCCCATAAAGCACTGCTTCTACTCATGTAGGATTAACCACAGAAACCCTCCTAATCCCTCTAATCTTCCTCTAATCTCTGTACATTCTGTATGCATCCTGTTTCCCCTTGGCACATCCATCAGTTTGGCTGCCTCCCCTCAACACCAACACTGTGCACTGTGTTAACCGTGTAAGGACTGCAAAGTGCATCAATGGAGTATGCCCTTTGGTCGTAATATTGCATAAATGCATCCCTTGTGAGTAACTTATCAATGCTACATTCAAGCATTATGCCGCCCTACATCCCCACTCATGTAGCCCCATCCATGCATCATGGCAACAAAGGATGGAGCATACCAAAGCACTATGTGGCCCTTAAAGGGTTAACACTGTCCCCTGACACCCTATCCTAGCAGTCTGCTCACCTCAGATGGCACTCAACAACCAAAATCAATAACCCTCTCTGCCTGTCATGAGGGATAGTTAAAGCATTCATTGCCCAAGAAGTACCATTCATGTTGATACCTTTATAGTGGGGTACCTTAGCCATATTATCATTCATTTTGTGATAGAAGCAACAGATTTGGCCAAGGTATGCTTTGTAATGTACTTTTTCATTTCAGCAAGGGAGCCACGTCATTTTTTATTTTTTAGGTCAGTTTTGGGTAGTGTAATTAGGTCAAATATAAAACATGAATATATACAATTAATTTTACACAAGCATTACCCTTTGTCATATTACATTGGTTTTATGATCAGAGTCTGTCCCCATGGATGCTGTAATAATCCCCATTTTCAGATTTTGAAGACTTGACCTACATTTGCCTAATTAGCATAATTTGCATATATATGCACCGAATTTAGGTCATACATAGATCTCTATGATAAAATTATGAAATATGATCCAGACATACTTTGTAACATACTTTTTCATTTTAGCATGGGAGCCACATCAATTTTTTGTATTTTAGATCAGTTTTGGGTAGCGTAATTAGGTCAAATATAAAACATGAATACATGCAATTAATACTAAACAAGCATTATCGTTTGTCAAATTGCATTGTTTTTATGATCAAACCATATCCCGTAGGTGCTGTAACAAGCCACATTTTTAGATTTTGATGATTTGACCTACTTTAGCCTAATTTGCATAATTTGCATATATATGCACCAAAAATAGGTCATGCATACATTTCTATGATAAAATCATGAAATCTGATTCAGTCATACTTTGTGATGCACTTTTTGATTTCAGCATGGGAGCATATCACTTTTAATTTTAGGTCAATTTTGGGTAGTGCAATTAGGTCAAATACAAAAGATGGAAATATACATTGAATACTACACAAGCAGTATCCTTTCTCATATTGACTTGTTTCCTTGATCTAACTCTGTCCCCACTGGTACTGTAACAATCCCCAATTTTTGATTTGGAGGATTTGACCTACTTCAACCTAATTAGCATAGTTAGCATTATATACACACTAAATAGGTCACATATATTTTATATCTGATAAAATCATGAAATTTGGTTCAGACATACTGTGTGACCGATTCCTTTCATTTCTGCATGGGAGCCACATCAATCCTTTATTACTAGGTTAAATTGACACTTCTAATTAGGTCAAATAATCATATTAGAATTTATGTGTTCGCTTCCATTTAGATTATGCTCTGTGTCATATCACATGTACATTGGTTATACATATTTGTAGAACATACACAGGAGGGGTCTACATAGACCTTTCTCTATCAATAACACACTTTACTGCCCTAAGGCATATCTGTCCACTTTGGGTCCACCAAGCATTCAATGCCTCGCACCACACATATGGCCTTGTTCCCTTTGAGAGGAGCCATGGCATGACTCATTGACACTGTTTGCTTTTGAAGTCTTGGGGTAAATTTGATGACAGGCAAATGCAGTGACTGAATCACAACTAGTCACATCATGCATGAATAACAATCCAGTTCACTTCTCTGGGACCAAACACAGTGCAGTGTTGTAAACTGGTATCCAGTGAAACTCCAGATGACAACCACAACTCAGAATATGGAATGTGGAATTGCAATAACAAACAACAGTTCCGGCAGTTTGATGCAAGCCCTTTACATGGCCTTCTTGACTGGCATGCCTTGCATGAAGTAGCATCCTGGTATCAGCCTCCCCATGGCTCCAAGGCTCAATTCCCACCTTTTATATTCATTGTGTCATTGTTGGTGTGTCAACACATGGGATCCATTTGCTGCATACAACTGTTTTAATTTGACTGATCTTCTCTGATAAAAAGGTTAACCTTGTTGTCTGAATTGTGGGTGTTTGGTGTTTTGTTGTTGTTGTTGAAGTCACGCTTATTCTTTTACCTACTGCACAATATATCCATTCTTAGAATGTCTCCTTCATACTCAAATATTTTTGTCTTGGGCCTGACCATTTTGACTAGGGAAGCTGCATGGAATATCTTGATAATTTATAGATGTATTCTTTGAAGTTGTATGGCCAAGGGATTCAAGACGCAACCTGGCTGAGCTGGGGGAGACCCCCCCGTCTCAGGCATGGACAATCTGTCTCACAAGGCTGAATTCACCTCGATTCACTGTCCCATCAGATAGTCAGCCCTATGACATAGATTGTGCTCGGAGAGTGTAGTGTGCAATACACATCCAACCTCAAAGGTGTAGGGGGCAGAGACCACTAATTATTACCATTTAAGGGATAAGGGAGGTTGTTCAAGACATGGAGGAAGGTTTGGTTTAGTGCCTTTATATTACTTCTCTTGTGTGGTCAGTGAAGAGGCTCATGTTAGTATTTATGAGCAAAGTATTGTTCTCGGCCCCCATCTTTCAATTGTCAGGCAATGGACAATCAAGAGAAGAGCTAGCAGTGGCTCCTCAGTCAGATTTCATCTTTAGTCTTGATATGGAGAGGGTGTGGAGATATCTGTGATTGCCTTTTCATTAGAGGAAATCCTCTCAGACATGTAGACCTTGTATTGTTTGGTACCAAGCTCTTTAGCTGCATAGATCAGTACTTTGCTGTCCATGACATTTTTGGTATAAGTTGTCAGTAATGCATTGCCTTGTTCCAGAAATGGATTTCCAAAATCCTTGAAGATGTTTTGTATATATTTCCTGTACTCCTGGAGCTCCTTTGTGATGCTTGAATGAAGGTTGAATGAAGTTTTCCATGAAGTTTTCCATTTCAGATACAACTCAGTCATTTTTTCCAATTCTGCATGACTCTCTGTTAACCCTATAGCACCTCTCAATTGATCTCTTTATTTGTTTGTTCATGGGACTGCTCAAGTACTGTGAATGAACATCTATGGCTTGACCTCTAAGTGGCTAACTTTCATTCCATGAATTGCTCTGGATGAGTGTATTTCAATTGAACCATATAAATGCTGTATATGAACTGGTACCCGACGTGCATAATGCACCTGGTCTTACGCTAATATCCATAGCATCAATGCTGACATTGTCTACATTTAGGGTGTTAACAGACTCTTTTGCCCTACTCATTGTATAACACAGTACACACATTTAATATTTCTATAAATATACCAATGGTATGACCTAGATACATAGGTCCTAGATGACATAGATAGATAGAAATTAATATGCAAATTATGCAAATGAGATCAAGCACATGTTAGATTATGAGATGATATGGTATGGATTGTTAGAGCATATCTGGGGCTATTGTTAGGTTCTGTAATCAATGTAATAAGACTCAGAATGACCACTGCATACAATTAAACACATACTTTCCTATTCTCTTTATTTGAATTAGAACTGTAAATTTTACCTTTAAATCAAAAATGTACATGGTTCTCAGCCTGAAATGGGAAGGTACATTACAAAGTATGTCTGGATCAAATTTCATGATTTTACCACAGAGATATATACATGACCTATATTTGCTGCAAATATACTAAAAGTATGCTAATTAGGTTGATATAAGTCAAATCCTCCATGTCTAAAAATGGGGATTGTTACAGCACATATGAGGTAAAGCTAGATCATGGAACCAATGCAGTATAACAAAGGATTATGCCTTTGTGATATTAATTGTATATTTCCATTTTCTGTATTTGACCTAATTACGCTACCCAAAATTGACCTTAAAAATAAGAAATTGATGTGGCTCCCATGCTGAAATGAAAAAGTACATTACAAAGTATGTCTGGACCAGATTTCATGATTTTACCATAGAGATCTATGTATGGGCTAAATTCGGTGCATATATATGCAAATTATGCTAATTAGGCTGAAGTAGGTCAAATCTTCGAAATCTAAAAATGTGGATTGTTACAACGCATATGGGGACAGACTTTGATCATAAAAACAATGCAATATGACAAAGGATAATGCTTGTGTAATATTAATTGTATACATATTTCCAGACTTTTATATTTGACCTAATTACACTACCCAAAACTGACCTAAAATATAAAAAACTGATGTAGCTCCCATGCTGAAATGAAAAAGTACATTACAAAGTATGTCTGGACCAGATTTCATAATTTTACCCTAGAGATTTATGTATGACCTAAATTTGTTGCATATATATGCAAATTATGCTAATTAGGCTAAAGTAGGTCAAATCTTCGAAATCTAAAAGTGTGGATTGTTACAACACATATGGGGACAGACTTTGATTATAAAAACAATGCAATATGACAAAGGATAATGCTTGTGTAATATTATTTGTATATTTCCAGGTTTTATATTTGACCTAATTACGCTTCCCAAAACTGACCTATAAAATGAAAAATTTACATGGCTCCCTTGCTGAAATGAAAAAGTACACTACAAAGTATGTCTGGACCAAATCTGTTGCTTCTATCACAAAATGAATGATCAGACCTGTTTTGGGAGCTAAGGTACCCCACTATTATTGTTGTAATACTAAAGACGTTCTCAGTTCTTTTTTAATAAAACATATATATTATACATTGTTTTTATTGGTGGTTATGACCTATGCGCACTACTGTATTTATTCAGTTTATATTTTTGTGCAAACTGCTTATCATCAGTTCATATATAGCTTAATCTGAGTATTGAACCCATTACTCTGTACTATGGTCATTGTATGAACAAAGAACAGCATATAACATGTTGCATAAAGGCATATCATGTTATCACTTTGCATATATCATTTACAAATAAAAGTATAAGTAGATATTTCAAGGAATTGTAGTATACAATCAACGTGATGACGATGATATGCTCTCTGCTTAATGGTTGTTCAAGCCTTAAGAGATTTTTCAGTTAAATAATCATATCTAAAACTATAGGAAAAATGGATTGGGGCTCGGTGGGCTAACAGAGATACAGACTGAATTCGAGCTGCATCTGCTCTCACAAATCTTTCTGGGCTGCACAGTGCTTTGTTGAATACATGGGTGTATTCATGCACTTTGCCACCCCGCGCAGTCTTCTATCCAACCGGTATGGTGGGCTTGATATTTGAATGCAGCAGAGGTGAATTACTCACTGGGACTCGCTGGCCCAATGGTGACCAAGGTCAAATAGACGTAAAGCAATACATGACCCTTGAAGGGTTAAACCCTTAACTTCTATTTATAATAGTTTACATCACCATTGGATGCTTGAAGGTGGTAACTCCTGTAACAGCCATTTCGCCTCTGTCTTAGATCCAAGTTGAGAAAGTTAATGGGAAATCTAAACCTGGCTTGTTTTAAAGCTGGAAGACTACTAAAGGCTGGGAGTGGCTGCAGCCCTCACCATTTCAGAGCTGAGGATGTGTCTGTGCCAGGCAATTTAGTTTGGACTATCAGGTTCCCGTCATCACTGTAATACTCTGTCTACCTTATAGTCTAGGGAATTAAGGGAACGAATTGGCATTATACTTTATTATTGGATAAAAGTGCCAATTCTTTTTTACACATGGTTTGAACCAAGAACTTTCACTTTTTTCCTTGCTCCAAATTTTTTTCTCCATGCTATCCCCTTTTTTCAGCCATTTTAAAATGTGGTCACCAGAATCATGAAAACAAAGAGGAAATCTTAATTTTAAGAACTTTTATGAAAATATTCAGGACCAAAAAGAAAGATGATGGAGGAAAGGGGGATGGAGAAAAAAAATAAAGATGGGAAAACTGGCAATTAATTAACAAACAGTATTTTAGGGAAGTAGATGGGAAATTTTTCCTGGAGGTGGGGCAATGCATGTATGTGCAAGCAGGTGGAAGAAAATGCATGGGGAATTAGTTCTGGTTTTGACCACCAGGGGGCACAGGGATAGCAGCAAAGTGACAAATAGGCTATAAAATGCACTTTAGGGTACTTTTAAAAGTAGAATATCAATCTCTGCTGTCAGGGTTCTACATTTATTGTGGGATATAATGTATTTATACCCTTTTCAGCTATACATTTCAACTTATGTTTGAGAAGCAATTCTGACAAAAAGTGCAGACATATTTGCTTTATTTTATATAGATCCCTCCTTCTGGCTCTGCTCCAAAGTAAAGCCCTGGGACATGAGGTCCTTCTGGACCCCCACCCCTCAGGCTCCCACTCCTCCTACTGGGCCCCACGCTACTGGCTTCCACCCCTCTGGCCTGACTCCTCACAGGGTTGCTACAATTAATGCTACCTGCCGTATATATATATAAGTTACTATGATTGGACAGGACTGCTTGTAAGTTGTTATGGCCCATAATGACACCACCAAAGGGATGAAGCTGGCCTCCTCCTGTAGGTGTAAAACTTAACGCTAATAAAGGTATTAATGCCCTCACGGTCAGGGGGCTTGCCAGGACCATATACCATATACACCTTCCCTGACCCTCACCTTCCATCCCATGTCCACTCTGCTCCCCTCCAGGTCCCCTTCCATACCCTGGCCTAACCCTGTGGCTTCCCCTCGCTCTAAGACCCATGTGTTGCCTACACAAGTCTGGGAAGAGGGAAACAGTTGGAGGGGAAAGGGAATCATTAGAAGAAAAGGACATTCAGGAAATGGGATGCAAGACAAGAGTGGGGAATCAATCTCTTCCTTTTTGAAACAAAAAAACAACAAGTATAGAATGACCCCTGACTGGTGGCTGCAAATGAACCTGTACAGCTCTGAGAACCCACAAAAATGAACCATTTTGGCCTCAACATTTTTCCGGGGGTACCAAGCTGACTGTACCCTGCTTGCAACTATATGTGTGACCTTAAAGTTTCTATTAAAGGTCCATATGTTCAGTTAAGCCATCCAACCCCATCCCTCCTTTCCTCTCAATGTCACTCCCTCCCTCTCAATGTGTTCAACATTTTTTGTAGGTGGGAGAGACATGCCTTCAGGTGACAAAAGTAATTTTTCCTAAGAATCTCTCCCTCAAAAACAAATCCCAAACAAAATGATAAAGGCTAGATATAGATCAGGTCAGTGATTAATTCTGTACCAAATTCATATGAAACCACCATTTCAAGGCTATATATTAAAAAAATGTCTTGAGGGGGCATGCCCCCAAATCCCCCAAGTGTGACCCCTGTGCTTCATTTGCGGTGTCCACGGCGCTTCGCTTGCGGTGTTCTGCTGCAATACCCAATCTGTCTAGAATGATCACATCCTACTACTACCAATTTCATACCATAACATAGTATAACATACATGGACACACTTTAAATTACCCTTAAAATAAATGAGAGGTTAGAAAAAGTACAATTGACTGCCTGTGAAAGCAATTAAAATGAAAGCATAAAGTCACAATTAGTTTTGCCTTTCAGCTTTAATTTTGAGCAATATTCCTGTTTTTGGAGGCTAACTGTTTCACATTTATGTCAATTAATTTCTATTGTAGCAATATTATTGGGTTTTAACACTAGAAACCTGCAAAAGATTAACTTGTAAAATTATTTTTGTCATATTTCACATTTTTCAGGAAAATGACCCAAAAATGGTGTTGCAGGACACTTTTTTCTTGGAGCAAGGAAAAATATTTAATAACACATATCTATCTACCTATAAACCAACTTTGGTACTTTTATCCAGAAATAAAGTATATTTCCCTTAATTCACTAGACTATTAGACAAACGTGTTACTGCATGTAGAGGGATCTCAGAAATGAGTAAGATCTCTGGTAATTAAACCCAGTATGTGTGAATTGGCTCACTTTGAGGGATGTGATTCTTTTAAAGCTTCTGTCATGTGCTATCCTTCTATTTCCTCAATACATATAATGGACATTGACATAGTACATTTGTTTTGCCAGACTCATGTTTTATTTCTCTACATATCTTTATATGAGAACTGCCACAAGAAAACTGAATTTTGATTGCCATCGACTAACATAATAAGGTGATATGAATGAATTACTGATCCTTGAGAAAATACTTCTCAGAATGACATTGTAAAACTGTAGCTATTTGTAAGCAGAATAGTTAAATAGTTCAGTCACTGATGATAAAATCATCATTAATTTCAGAATCTTCACATTGAGTACCATTTGCAGGGTTCTTTGTTCCTCTTTGGTGAAGAGGAAGCAGCCATTTAAACATGATTCCAGATAAGGGGAATTGCTCAATAATTTTGCCAATTCGGAGACCATCCCGAGTTCAACTCTCAAAAATCAATCATTTGAGGGCCGCCTATTGCATAAATGCACAATTCCTTTTGTCATCATGACACATAAATACAGCCCTGGTGGACAACTCATCCATGCAGCATAATGCCAACACTACGATGATGATACACCCTCAAAAGGTTGTTATGATGCATGTATTAACCCAATATGAGGACATTAAAGAGTTGACTGTCAAGGACTTGGAAAGAGAACAGCACATGTCTGAAAGCTCCTGGGGAATCCAATATTAGTGATGACTGAATTTAATCACGTCTGTTTTACGACTGAGCGATTGTTCCTTATAGCTCACGCAATAATGCTATTTAGAATGATGGTGGCTATCAAATGCAAATATAAGCATTTTGCATGCAACTTCCCTGCCATGCCCATTGACACTAAATAACTATATGAATGAGGAATGAGGCTAGCATGGGTCGCAGGGTATAATTTCCTTGTTTCACATGCAATTTAAATTTTATTGCTGAACACATAATAACACCCATTGAATTTGGTTAAGTGACGTGTTGCATGTCATGGTATGATTAGTAATTTCCTCCTCGACTCATAATGTGTCAATTTTATTTCGCTGTCATGACCATAATGAGAGTATAAATTGCAATTAAAGATACAGTTGTCATAAATGACCTGTTTACTCAGAGGCTAATATACCCTTGTATTGTTCCTGCAAGGCTTTTACCCCTGGAGGCCATTTCACCACATAATATGGACCCCCCCGTATGACTCATATGGGGGGTCCGTATGTGACATATGGCGTTTTTCCGTTTCACCACATAATATGTGGAGATCCGTATTCAAATGTGGGGGGTCCGTATTCAAATGTGGCGTTTTTCCATTTCACCACATAATGTGGAGATCAAAAAATCCGTATATGGTCCGTTTATTTGCCCTTGAATGTGGCAGGTCTAGGGGCAGCATATATTGAGAAAATGGAGGAAAAAGGGCCGTATGTAGGGCCGTATGTTGTAAAAGGGGTCCGCATGTTGATAGTAGGCATGAGGAGATGGTGTTGGACTTGAGGAGATGGTGTTGGACTCGAGGAGATGATGTTGGACTTGAGGAGATGGTGTTGGACTTGAGGAGATGGTGTTGGACTTGAGGAGATGGTGTTGGACTTGAGGAGATGGTGTTGGACTCGAGGAGATGATGTTGGACTTGAGGAGATGGTGTTGGACTTGAGGAGATGGTGTTGGACTTGAGGAGATGGTGTTGGACGTGAGGAGATGATGTTGGACTTGAGGAGATGGTGTTGGACTCGAGGAGATGGTGTTGGACTTGAGGAGATGGTGTTGGACTTGAGGAGATGGTGTTGGACAAAGTTATATTCAAAAATGACTTAGGGGTCAATCAGTAGTGGCCAACCTAAGTTCAACACAAGAGAGGTTTCTCCCCTGTGTGGATCCATGTTGGAATCAGGGTGTGTGTGTAGGTCTAGTTGAATGGTGAACTCATGATTATAAAAAAGTGTATTACCCGACCTCCCCTCTCCCTTCTCCATTCCCCGACCTCCCCTCTCCATTCCCCGACCTCCCTTCTCCATTCCTCAACCCCCCTCTCCATTCCCCGACCCCCCCTCCATTCCCCGACCTCCCCTCTGCCTTCCCTGGCATTGCCAGTGCCTTGCCCGACCTCCCCTCTCCCTTCCCTGACATTGCCAGTGCCTTGCCCGACCTCCCCTCTCCCTTCCCTGACATTGCCAGTGCCTTGCCCGACCTCCCCTCTCCCTTCCCTGACCTCCCCTGTATGTTAGTATATTATTCAGGATGCGGTGAAATGCCTCCCAGGTAATTACTGGTGCAATTTATACAAATACTTTTACATGGATAACTACATATTCTACTCTCATGGTATGTGGTCCACTCTAGGTGAATGTACACTAAAGGATGTTTTTTGAAGTTATTACAGAGAGTTTTACAAGTCTAACACAGCTGGCTTTAGGTCCAACTTTCTGCCTTCTTAGGGTGTGAAGGGGAGCCTCATGTATCAACATCACACCAGCACCGCACACACATGCCTTTATGGAAATATAATTTGATGACTACAATAAAAATCGGAAGGTGGAAGAAGAAAGGCGACATGCTCGATTTGATTAGGGAAAGAGCACTTTGATTTCCTTTGCTTTCTGACTGAGTCAATAAGGAGGGTAGAAGCTGAAGGGGGAATAGACCCCAGAGGGATTCCTGTCGTAATCCCACAAAGCAAGTGCCTGGACTTGTCTTTAACCCTTTCATGAAGGAATGTTGCGAAAAGGGGCCATGATGAACCAATGCAGCCTCAGCGTGTAACTTGCCGGTTCTTCATAGGTGCATCATGGCAACCATTTGGGAGTGCAGGGTCAGCATGATAAAAGGATCGCAGCCATGGCCAGTTACTCCCCCAGGTTGCATTGATGCATAATGATGACAAATGGGCAGAATGCAATGATGCATTATGCTGCCTTAAAATGGTTAAGTGCTTCTACTTTTGTACCCCACCCTACACCCACACATCCACACACCCACAGGCCCTGACGCAGTCTATTCCTCTATCACACGCTCACATGGTTACATGAACAAGAAATTCTGTAGCATAACGGATATATTAAGATCAGTCGATGAGAGGGATGAGATATGGAAAGATGTAGTCATAGAAGTAGGAGAATACAAGACAATAATTGATTAACCTACAACTGTACTATAAAAAAAGAGGGAAAAAAAGGCATTATATACAAAAAATGATAACCAGTGATAGCGTCTGTATGTAATGTATTGGCCTCCTGACTGACTGAGAATGCTCGTCTTCAACTCGTAATTAGCCTTAGCCTTACAAAGCTATGGTTGTACTTTATCTACCACACAAGATAAATGTACAACGGAAGACAAAGGGCTGTTCACAACCCCACCATAATCAAACAGAAAGTATTTTAAGTTACGTCCTAGCGAGGAGACTTGTTAAGGTTGCATCCATGCATCATGCCAACCCCTTAGATGGTGAGAAGAGTATCGTCCCCCACAGGGTTAGCATGATGCTTGAATGCAGCTCTGACAGGTTACCTGCTAGGGATGCATTTGTGTATGAATACGACAAAAGGCATAACACATCATGCGGCCCGTAAATGGCTGGACAGTATTTCAAAAGCAATGCTGGAGCCTTGGGCAGCCCAGACAGAACCAGCATTGTCGGATCTCCAGACAGTCGAGAGACTAGCTTGGGTGTAGCTGGGGAAGGGGGGAGGGGACATACAAACAATAATTTTATTGAAGTCTGTTAAGGGTGAGATAGGAAGCTGAAATAAAGTTGGGTTGAACAGCAACATGAAATAGGAAAAGGCATATATAGTCCTGGATGTGAAAGAAGGGATGAAGGGTGATTAAGAGAAAACAGAGGGTGAGGTTGCAAAAGAAGGGTCAGGACTATTCAGCATTGGAACTCTGCAGCAACCCTACAGCCCACCACCCCAGGCTGAACAAGCAGTGGAGACCTCTCTGTATGCCTGGGCAGTCAGCTGTACAGGACAGGCTGGCTGGACGGGATGAGGTAGGATGAGAGGGAGCGTGTGGGAAGTTTAGAGAGGTTGGAGGAGTTTGGGTTAGAGTGGGCATGCACTATATGATTGTACCACTGACTGCCAAACTACTGCCCATCTAAAAACAGGAGGCGCTAAAGTACTATCCCATCTGCATGCAGTCGACTGCCCCAAGATTCATTACAAATAAGCCATCGCCAATGTTGTTTCAGGAACTGTCGGAATGCACCTTTAATTCCCGATCCAAAAAGTATAGTAGACATGGATAATAGTTTTATTTCTTAAACATTATCATAAACAACTTACTGGTACCTGACTACTGCTCCTTACTCCAAAGTTACAACTGCCCCCTTTTTTCAGGGGGAGCCCCATTCTAATTTCTTGTCAACCGCTACTGCTCAATAAGACAGCAAATTATGGTCAATTCATAGGTATATGAGTAACCCCAAACCCCTGCAAGTGAGGAAGGGTGGGTTTGGGTGGGGATGGATCAGGGGTACCTTTGAGGTGTAGATAAACATGGCCTACACCCACTGAGGTATAGATGATGCAGTGAGATGCCCGGATGAAGATCAATGTGGTGCTAATGAAGCTGTTAGGTCGACATGGTCCCCTCTCAGCTACTGGAGTTGTGGGTGGGTAAGGGGGGGGGGGACTGCCCATACTGCAGCCACCTCCAGATATCTGTCAGACAGGCTACGTGATACAAAATAGTTTCCTTTCGTAGGTCCGTACATAGGAAAAATTTAATTCAACTACTGTTCGTTACAGATATTCTGTCACTTTCATGTTATGCCTGTTTTTTTAAAGTTTTTTTTCCACTGTTTTATTTTTTGGGGGGGGGATTATTTTGCCAGGACCAGAGGACGTAGCCCGAAAATATGAGTCAGGGTATAATAATTAAACCATGTTCCCTTGAGTAAATGCACTATACCAAGTCTCTGAATGTGAACAACACTGATTTGTTATTTACCAATACCTACTAACAAATCAAATCAAAGAAAAGGGCCAGTTGAAACTTCTCTTTAAATGTCATCATTTTTGCTGGTGCCTTTCTGTCTTAAGTGAAAACCAAACATGTTTCTAAATACATTACAGCAGCAGCTCCACAAATAACTATTTTCAAATTTTGAATTATGTGTTTTAATAGTTGAGGTGGAATGGCTTGCAGTGTATCACTGATTAACTCAGTGCTGTACTTTGAGTGGCAATTCTCCTGATGAAGCCCTAGAGATGAATGGTCTTTATAATGGCATTGCATGACAGATTTAAGCGTTTCTTGAATGTAGATCACACCATAGCTGTTATAGCCATGTACCTATAATTTTAATAAACTGATTTAAATACTGCTGAATAATGTGAGAACCCTTGTAATATCCCATCCATATAGATAAGGAACAAATTTTAAAAAAGCACTCTACCTCAAAGTACTCTAAGTGGTCAGTTCCCACTTTGTAGACACTAATCTCTGTTCAGATGTCATTACTAGAGGCTATGTCTCACGACCTTGGGCCAATGTTTTTGTCTCTGACTGGGTGCCAGCTCTGACCGGGTGCCAGCTCTGATCGGGTGCCAGCTCTGACCGGCCTGAATAAAAACGGGTTATTTAGGGCAGATGATGATAAAAATGGACAATTTGGCTGAAAAGGTTAACGGATGTTATAACTCTCTAAACTAGTCATTAGTTGTCCATTTTTATCATCATCTGCCCTAAATAACCCGTTTTTATTCAGGCCGGTCAGAGCTGGCACCCGGTCAGAGCTGGCACCCGGTCAGAGCTGGCACCCGGTCAGAGCTGGCACCCGGTCAGAGACAAAAACATTGGCCCAAGGTCGTGAGACACAGCCTAGAATAATTAACCTTGATTTAGACCCTAACCCTGTGACATTCAACCCTGTCCACAGAAACACCCATCTCGAGCATTATGGCCACTGCCTTATTTTTCCTTGATATTTGTATGATTATGCTCATGTTTGAACACACCCATTCCTTTGTGCTAATCCCAGCTTGCCTGAAAGCTAATTATTGATTCTACAAGGGCAGCTTCTGGGACAAACAATGGACTTTGACAACCCCTCTCCTTCATTATACACAGCTATGTAGCTCTATAGTTAATCTGATTTAATCTCAGGTTTTCATTAGACAGAGTATGTCTCCTTTGTGTCCATTGAATATACTCTAGACACAAAGCTTGGCCCTTCAAAGGTGGCTTTGTATTTTGAACTAGATCAAAGTTGCACAAATGAAAAGGGGATTCAAGTCTTAGGAGTCTACACGTCATATCAATATAAAACAGTAATATGTGGGAAAGCAAAAACTAATGGGAGGTGTTGGGAGGAGAGACTACTAGATTCTACAATGACCACACTAACACAACCAGCTCCATTTCGAATGGTGGATGACAAACAAAAGGTGTCATTGAATTAAACTTAGAAGGATCATCATTAATATGGCAAAGACACTATAAGTCCAATCAGACTGAAACTGTGAATCATTGTTTGTATTTTGTTTCTCCACAGGAAATTGGAAATTAATTGATCATCGTTACAAAAGGGAATAAAAGAGGGAAGATGCGCACAAAGTTGATTATAGCTAACAATATTGTTACTAATAATGATTGCAGATAATGATTGTAGGATTGATACTCCAAAGAAAAGAGCAATGTCACTTGCACACACATCAAAATCATAATTTATAAAGGCATTTATGATGAATATAAACTGTATAATGTGATTGATGATATTCAACTTAAAACCCAACTTAAAGTTAGGCAGGCACAATATCATGAAGCTATGCCAAAAATGCAATTCTAAAAGAATTGGCTTATTGCGATCAGTTGCTATAGTTCATCAAGAAAGTCCCTACTTCCATACCTATTATCCTTAAGCTTTACTATAAATTCTTATGTGTACCAAATGTGACCCGTTTTAACGAAATGGGTCGGAAGTCGCACATTAAAAATGTTGTGATATTACTTTATTCGTTTACAGCTCATCAAGAGCTTTCATTTGGTATGTGACATGTAGTATATTGGCCAGTTCTGATCATTTGACGATATTTTTGATACTTTTTTGTTGAATTAAATGAGAATTAATTAAAATGAGATAATTAACATTTAAATTAGATATTATCTATATCATACAATACAATTATAAATCCTAGGGCCATCATTTTTGGAAATAATGGGAGCTGAAATCTGGTTTGCAACTTAGTATTCCAGAAGATACCTGTTCATACGTTAGAAAAAAATCAAAAACTCATTTTTTTAAAATCTAATTTGTTCCACCCTATACTACTTTAACAGCCTATATCTAGGCTCCCCAAAGTGCGACTTCCGACCCATTTCCTTAAAACAGGTCACAAATAGAAAACAACAAAAAACGATTAGCCCCAAAACGACTATTAAGAAAATATCCCATCAAAATGGGATTTTTTCTGAGATCCAGTTTCAATCCACTATATCTAGTTTCAAGCCGCAACTGCCATTCCAAAAACAACAGACTACAAACAGCAGCAACAAAAGTATGAAGCCCCACTACCCACCTCACTCTTCCTACATCCTATCCCTGAGGGATAAGCTGCCCGCCATGATACCCCGGAGACCATAAGCCAACATCAGAGACACTCACCTCCCATTGAGGGTGGACAGAAAAGGTCAAGTTGTCATTGGAGACGTGGCACCGGGCGGCATTGTAGAATCACTTCACAGCCGCCGGGTGCAATGTGATTTACTCTGGGGCAAATTCCACTCAATAAGGAGGATTAAGGATGGTTTGTAAGCTGGACCTGGTCCCAACCCCCACCACAGAACAGATTGAATCCACAGATTAGAGAAAAGAGGAGGAAGGGGGACCCACACTGACCGATTACTGCCAACCGCAGATCCTGCAGGGAAAAAGAGAAAAAGAGAGCGGGACAGAGTGGGGATCAAAGAGGACAAGATTGAAGCATACTGGAGGAGGTAGAGCCCATCAGCTCTTATTTCACGAAATTAACCTAAACTTTAGGTCCAGTCTTTAAAAACAATGTGTACCATCCAAGAGCAATTGGATTGCATTATGAGGGAAACAGTTCTAGCAGTCAACTGTAAAAAAAACCTAAAGGTTATTTTGTTGTATGTAGATTGATTTTTCTGTCTACAGGTGTTCCATGCATATCTGCCCATCACACGTACCTGGCAAAATGGTGCAATATTGCTCAAGCCTTGTGTCCTAAGAGACCCTATTATGTTGGCTTGGGTATACACATTGCTTGTGCAAACTCCCACCAAAATGACATGGATACTTGGTGCTGCATAATGCCCTGTGCTATAGATATAAGTGGTATAACTGATAAGGGGTCAGCAGATGGGGGACTGGGACTACAGATGCTGTCACTTTCAGAGAATGAGGGCAGGCCCTGCGGTGAGCATCTCCATCTGATCTGCACTTAGGCAGATTACCAGCTCCTATACTTTGATGTAAGTACCATATTGAAGCCTCTGTCCAGTACTTGCTGTACACTTTAGTGTACACTTTAATCTAACCCAATTGCACCACAGTAGATTTCCTTGATCCATATCCCAATATCTACAAATTATTTGCTACTATCAACAGGTTAAAAATGCATTATAATACATTGAACTGTATATATATATTGGTATCTGTAATAAAATATGTTCAATATCAAACTCAAGAACTTAGGTATTATATGGATAAGAGAGTGTAGGCGAGGTGTCTCTGGTTGTAGCAAAACATGCATGGTGTATGTCATGGTCAAGTATAATTTAATTTTAATAGTATATGTTAATTTCTGCATGCCAATGACATAGCTATATTGGCGTATTTCTCTTCTCCCCTAGATGGCCCTCCATACCCTGTAACTGCAGTATCATTAGTATTGGGTTGAGTGTAGAGGTAGTAGACAAGTAGTACAAGAAAACAGTCATTTGCCAATGGTGCGGCTAAGAAAAGTCCTGCCAGCTCCTGGAGGAGTGGGAGAGGCAGGGGTAGAATACAAAACAAGAATGTCAGTAGAGTCTCTGTGAAAGGTGATGTTTTGGATACAGCACAAATAAGATTGGTTTCCAGTTACTCAATAGGTTCTAGCTAAACAGTCCATCCCTGTTTCATTTTACCTTACTTCTGTTGCTTCATGCTGGTTATTATGATAAGTTTGACAGTTATTGAGGATTTTGGTACGAAAATCTTAAAGTGTTTAATTTCTTGCATGGTTCAACATAATATCTTATAAATATCAGGTAGATACATATGGGAAAAATTGAAAGTTTCACCATGGAATAAAATACCTCAACCATTGAAATAAGTATACTTTACTGGGAGGGGGCAACAGTTAAAAAATGTTAAAAGCCGACCTGCCGGGCCTGGTTTGTCAGACCATGCATCTTACTGGAAACTTTTTTTGTTTTAAAAGAGGAATTGTGTTGGTACCTCCCCCTGCCCAACAAAAATGTGCAAAAATGATCACTTTTGAAGATCTGAAAAATTGTACCAAGAAGAAAAGAAACTTGATGTCAAAGGAATCAGCTGATAATTCTTACTCCCTCCTCCTTTTAAATTGTGTAGGAGAGCCTTCCACTTTTCGACAGCGAAGTAGTAAGCCCGAGAGCTAGTATGAAATCAGACCTGTGCTAATGATTTCAGTCCAGTGTTGATTGATCAGACCTGCACTAACAATTATGGCATGGGTGCTAACAGGTTTGGTATTACTCAATGTATGTAGAGAGGATCCGGCAATAATCCCTGTATGTATAACACCATATCTGCAGCATCCCTCACCATATCTACTGTAGTTATCCACTTAAGGTAGGTCGATACCATTGAAAACGGGACCACTGCGCATGTTTCCGCGCATCTGGCTTAAATGCGTCAGAATGATATCATATTTGGTGTGTGAATGGTCCTATATACCATCATCGCCCATGTAATTTTTCGGACAATTTCGATCAAAATTGAGCGTTTTATCAAACATTATATTTTGTAAAATAATTAAAATGTTTTTTTTTGCATTTCTGGTATTTTGTTATCAATCATATTTATAAACCAATAAATGATATTTTTCGGACTATAAAGGCAAATAGATTGATAAAATATATCCTGGGCTACATAATGAGACCATTTCATAACATGATGATAAGCATTTTACCCGTAATGCATTACTTAGAATATCTTATTTAGCACATTTTTGCAGGTTTTTTTTCTTCAAAGGCCCAAAACACCAAAATAATGCGCGGGACTCTATGTTAAATTTAGTCTTGCTAGTTTCCAAATGATCTTAAAATTCATTTCATAAAGTTTAGGAAAAATGACAACTTTTTTTCTATTGATTTTAATCGATTTTGTGTTAAATTAATTACAAATTAATCCATATTTTCAACCAAACATAGTATTTTTACCTAGAATGCCACATCACAGAACCATAAAAGTATTTTTGAAATAAAGAGCGATATCTGGGCTCTCATTGTGTGATGTTTCATATCTGTGTGGTTGCAGGTTATGGCAAAATAAAATTACGGAACTTGTGATTTTTTTTCCATTTTTTTAGAGAAAAATCAAAATATGTAAATTTTTCAAAATTCTGTATTTAAAAAAGTAGCGCGGGACCCCCCTATTTTCTCTTCAGATATTTGTTCTAAATGATCTAAGGTACCTCTGGAAGAAATTTGGAGGAATTCTAAACTTTTTGAGTCAATGGTATCGACCTACCTTAAAGCATCAGGTATCAATTTTTTTTAAAGGTTGAATGCATTTATCCATGATAATGTGTCCAAATGATTAGTTTCTTCATAAGTAGGACCGTTATTGTTGAAAGTTATTCTAAAATGCATTTAAATCCATTTTAATGATTTTACAGTAGAGAAGGGAGCCCTAGAACAGAAGGTCCAGAGTCCTTCTATATGCTCATGAAGAGTGACCCAAGTGGTTAAGTATAGTAATTGTGTTTCTACACATGAAACAGATAAAACTAACCCCATCTACTTATGACTCTAAAACCCGTGCAGCATTCCCCCCTAAATAGGTGGCACCACTTAATTAATCAATTAAAGCTTGAATGAGCTAATTCAGACAGTTTAATGTTTGTTGTTAAGCTTGGTGGCAAATAAATCAGCATGGGATGAGCTAATGGTAATCCTGCCCACTGCTGAGGCCATGACAGAGGGATTAGTTGCATTATTTAGAGGTGCAGGTAGGGTTGATTGTGGTGTTTGAGAGAAAAGGTTAGGATAAAGGGTTTTGAGAGGACTAAGTTCATCAAAATGAATAACAGGCATTTTTGGTGTTTCGCACATACTATTTGTAGCTTTGTAACAGGGAGTGTGCAGGGCCAAAAAAAGCAAAACATTTTGCCAAAGCTGTTTGCAGGTTGTTATGTTTTTGGAACTGTCATTGCTATTAGCAAATATTCTCAACGCAAACATAACCCTACCTGAAAGAAATCAAAGGAACAACCTCAAACTGGTATGTGTAACTTCTATAATAGTCCTTGACACTATCATAAATTCTCGTGTACATAGGCCTAGCCTATGGATTAGATGTACCCCCAACTTTAAAAGATTGGGCATGGCAGGCAAATCAGACACATAGCCTGTGAAATACTATAGACAAGGACCCCACTAGCTCATCATCCAGGACCCTATACGGCCCAGTACTCTTTTTCATGTTGGATTAACCACACTATTCCCCCTAATTCCTCTGATCTCCCCGTAAACTCTGTGCAACCTCTTCCTGCTTGTCACATCTATCAGTTTGCTTTTGGCTGCCTCTACCCTATACACTGTACACAGAAGTGTTAATGATGTCCCTTGACACCCTACCCTCTCACCTCAGATGGCACTCAACAACTCATGAAATAAGGCTCCTCCTGCCACTGTCATAGGGTATGTATAAACAAACTAGACCAGTTGTACACCTAATCAGAGTTCCTTGAGTTTTATAGGACCATTAAATATTCATTACCTTTAGTGTTATTTGAGTATACTATCGGCTGCTATATATTATTCCATCAAATCGGATAATTTCAACTATTGGTATGACCAATGTGGGTGGATGTGTTTGGGAGAAGGGACCTTAGTGCCCCCTGCACTACACTCCATTTTTTTCAGATTGTGCCACATACATACATGTTGCCAATGTTGCCAGTTCAGGAAAGAAGATAACAAAGACTTACATTTTGTCAAACAATATAAGGATTCTCCCCTCTAACAATCATATCTCAATAGGGAGGATGGAAATGGGAAAAAGGATTCTGGGAATAAGGTTCTGGTGAGATGAAAAAGGGGAAAAACATGCCGAGTCTGAATTCACTACGTCTGCTCTTAGACTATTAGCTGCTATTTCAGATAAAGTCTACAATGTCATCTGAATGCTTGCAGGCAGAACTACTGTTAGAACAGGACTACTTCTTTTACCTCACATTAATGCTTTACCAGCCTCTCATTCCAAATAAAAGATGAAGAGAGGGATTTTAAGCTTCTCCTTTCTTGAGGCAGAAATACCACTCAAGTCTGGCGGTGGCAACAGCAACAACATATTCATGGATCAAGGCAAATAAAATTGAACAGTTCAGGATACATGAATTATAAAGAGTGTTTTTTTTTATACCTTACCCAAATTATCAATTTGACTTTTAGTTACAAATCAATATTGTAGAGAAGTGTGATAACCAGAAGGATAATAGCAGGATGTAGATAATAGAACATTGATCACCCATACTTGGTGTTCATCTGACGTGTGCCCTCTAACCTAGATGGGGATCAGGGAGCAGCTTAGGGAGCAGCTCAGGCAGCTGGTGGGCTGTCTTTCAAAAATGCAGTTACACCATATTATCATAGCAGTATGGCCCATTACAGACCTGAAGCACAGCTGGTCTCAGCTCTAGCCACAAGCCATCCTGGTGATGCGGATAGCAGTCACTTCTAGACAGGGATCAGGGAAACTGATTCTCTTTGTATAGATCTGAGTGTATTAGTAGTCTATATGCCACCAGACTAAAATACAGCTCACTCTTTAGTCCTTAGATCCAGATGGTCACATACCTGGGGATGAATGTGGCAAGAATTCCCAAATACAGCAAAATATATGATTTTCAACTAACCCCCAATAGAGAAAGGAAAAGAACTCCCATGTTCAAAAGAGAAGAAAAATATGGAAACTGTACATTTTCTTCCTACCTGAGGAGGAGTTTCTTAGCACTCATGGATACAGGAAACAATGCTTACCTGAAAGATAAAGAAAATACAATTAGTTACTCTAAACCTTTTAAGATCTGTTAATATCAAGGTTCAGCACCTACGGATACAAACACATGTCGGAAGCCCCTACTGCACATATGCATGGGGAGCGGCAGCCATAGTTTTAGGGGACATCCTCTATGAATGTACTAAGATCTGGCTTAACCTCACATCTTATCCATGCATCATGAAAATAAAGCACACAACACATAAACGCACTACCTGCCCTGATACAGTAAAAGCCTGTGGCTGGTCCTTCCTAGTCTATCATCTCTGTCTCCAGCCAAACAGTAATTCCAAACCAACCCTGGAGGCACGGTAGTCTAGACGCACCCCCCTTGCGTCTCTGTAGGGCATTGCCCTAACTGGAGTGGATACAGTCATTTTTGTGAAGAGGATTCAGTGAGAGATGAGGGAGTTAGGGAGGTACAAAAACATCCTTGAGCATCTCAGAATGACAGAGGGATGGGTAGGATTAAAGATTACACAGAGTATAAGATACAGACTAGGGAACAAGTCTGGGGATCTTTAGAGTGAATAGTTAAAATATCAAAGGATTTAGGGGCCAATATTGCATAAATGCATTATATCCTTAGATGGTATGCTACAACAGATCATTAGCTTCACCTGTGATCAATGAACCGAACTAATGGCGAACTGCCTTTTATTTAAAATAATGTGTAGGGAACATCTAGCCCATCCTTTAATATTGCTGTAGACATACACTTTGCCGTACACATCATAAGCTAAGCTTCGCTATTGAGTCTCCCTGATTATGACTAAGAAAAATATCCAGTATATTGGATTTCACACAGGTATAAAATGCAACATAAAAATGGCTATTGCATGGAAGCATTGCCAAGACAATGTATGATACGTCTGAGGATATTCTACTGTTTATCATTGTAGTCATAAACTGCATCAAAAGGCTATAGACCATTCCATGGTGAAGGTCCATGTAGCATGTTTAATGCCATTATGTGTTGATCATATGTATTTTATAGCAGTTTTATAGCAGGTCTAGCATTGAGATTGGAGCTTAGCATCACAGCTTGGTGAAGACAGGTGTGGTATGGTACTACACGTCTAATGCTGTTAAAGAAATAATCCCACAATGTGGCACCATCCAGTAGAGCGCCACCCTTCATCACCCTTACCCTAAACCTTAAGTAGCATTAGATGGAGCACTGAATCTCCCAGTTCAAGGCTGACACTCTGTCCTTGCCAGGCAATTTAGTTTGGACTATCAGATTCTCATCATCACTGTAATGTACTAGAAGGTCTACCTTAGCCCGACATGTTACTGCATGTAGAGGGATAGAAGGAAGGATTTAGATCTATTGGGTATTGTTTATATGTTTATCTACATGCAGTATGCTTCTCTTTCCTGAATACATATGATGGATATACACATAATAAATTGTCTTGCCAAACTTATCTTTTCTTTATCATTATGTATATCTGTATATGTAAGTATATGTATCTGTAGAACTTCTACAAGTAAACCCAATCATGGGGTGCCATCAACTGATGCCATGAATTAAATGAATTACTCATCCTTAAGAGTATACTTCTAAAGATGTCATTGAGTATATAGTGTATAATTATTAAGTGCAAATAGTTTTAAATATTGGGAGGTCATTGACCATAAAATATTCACCATTAATTCGAGAATCTTCACATTGAGTACCATTTGCAGGGTTCCTTGTTCCTCGTTAGTAAAGAGGAAGCAGCCATTTCAACATGATTCGAGATGAGGGGAAATTCTCATTAATTTTGCCAATTCCGAGACCATCCCCAGTTCATCCCTCAAAAATCAATCCTTTAAAGGCCACATATTGAACTGATGCAGTATGCCCTTTGTTCTCATGATGCATGAATGTAGCCCCGGCCAGTTACTCGCCCACACTGGACACAAACATAGTGCCTACACTACAATGATGATACACTGCCAAAGGGTTGTCATGATGCATATTATATTTGGCTCCGGAGTGTTACAAGCCAGAGATGCATTCATGCAGCATGACAATCAAAGGCATGACACATTAAAGCATTATAAACACATTAAAGGGTTAACTGTCAAGGACCTGGAGAGAGAACAGCACATGTTTGAAAGCTCCTGGGGAATCCGATGTCAGTGATGACTGAATTTAATCATGTCTGTTTTACAACTGAGCAATTGTCAGTAATAGCTAAAGCATATTTGTCATCGCGCAATAATGCTATTTAGAATGATGTTGGCTATATAATGCAAATATAAGCATTTTGCATGCAACTTCCCTGTCGTGCCCATTGATACTAGATAACTATATTAATGAGGAATGAGACTGGCATGAATCACAGGGTATAATTTCCTTGTTTTACTTCTAACTTCAGTTTTATTGTTGAACACATAATAAAACCAATCAACTTTGAATAAGTGATGTGTTGCATGTCATGGTATGATTAGTAATGTTCTCCTCGACTCATAATGTGCCACTTTTTTTGCTGTCATGACTTTAATGAGAATATGAATTGCAATTATAGATTCAGTTGTCACAAATGACCTGTGTGCTGGAAGGCTATCATACCCTTGTATTGTTCCCTGGGCAGGACCCTTAACCCAACTGGTAACACTATGCCATAAAATTACCGGTGCAATTTATACAAATGTTTCCACATGTAGGCTCTTACCATCGAATAAAAACTATGCAGTTTATCCTCTATGACTAATAACATATTCAGGTTTCTGAATCAAGGTACACGGTCAACTCTAGGCAAATCTATCGTAAAGGATGTAATATAGTTACTTATTACAGGAAATATTACAAGTCTGAAACACAGCTGGTGGTGCGGAGGGAGCCATCATGTATTGACATCACACCAACACCAAGCACGTGTACACACACACACACACACACACACACACACACACACACATTAAATGCCTTTATGGAAATATAATTTCATGGCTACAATAAAAATCATAGGTGGAAGAAGAAAGGTGATGTGCTCGATTTGATTAGGAAAAGAGCACTTTGATTTCCCTTGCTTTCTGACTGAGTCAATAAGGAGGACAGTAGATGACGGGGAATAGACCCCTGAGGGATCCCTTTTGTAATCCCACAAAGCAAGTGCCTGGACTGGGCTTTAACCCTTTCAGGATGGAATGTTTCTAAATTTGTCTTAATGATGCACCAATGTAGTCCCAGTGAGTAACTTGCCGGTGCTACATTGGTGCATCATGGCAACCCTTCTGGAGTGTATCAACCCTACAGGGTCAGCATGATGCATGAATGCAGCCCTTGTGAGTTACTTGCCAGGGTGGCATGAACGGATCATGATGACCAATGGACATGATGTATTAATGCATTATGCTGCCTCCAAAGGGTTAAATCCTTATGTGTTTTCTACATCCACACACCCTCACAGAGCCCACCACTCTATAACTTGCTCAGGTGGTTACACCCACATTAAATGATGTGTTTTTTTGCCATTCTGTAGCATAACAGATATTCCCATCAGTCCCCGTGCTAGACTGATGAAAGAGATGACAGGTTGGAAAATGTAGAACTTGAAGAATAAAGTTAGAGGCAACGATAGTTCGATGAACCTGTGTACTAACATTAACATAAAAAGCTTCCTGTGTTTATTATGTAAAAATCAGTGACAGTCCCTGTATGCATTATGTTGCACTTAGCCAAATGCTCAGCTCAGCTTCGACTAGTGATCAGCTAGTGCCAATTATAATGCATACAGAGCTATGCCTGCACATCATATACTACCCAGTTTAATGTACAAGCAAAGACAAAGGGCTGATCCGAAAATCTACATAAAAGTGATGACCCGCAGTAAAGCTTTTAAGATACTTTGTAGTTCCCCCTCCCCCTAGCGCTTTATGGGCTGCATAGTTATTAAACCAATATGCTTTATAGCAACGTCAACATGAAGTATGCATGTAACGATGGCAAGTAGACTCTTCAAGCATCATGCCAACTGTGCTGAAGTGTATCAACAGCCATAGGGTTGACATATGTCAGGCGCAGAATCAGAACCTGCACAATTCCGGAATTGCCCCTGTTCAATTCCGGAACTGCGCAGGGCAATTCCGGAATTGCACCAAAGTTAGATTGCACAGTTTCAGAATTCCTTTCTGTTTTTATTGTAGGGTACAGATATAGAATATAAATATATATTTCAGTGATGTTTGAGGGGGCTGCACTGTATATATTGGAGGTGCGAATAACAGTCAGGGAGAACCCACATGCAAGTCACACCTGTATGTAGCTGTGAATAAGGTGTGGAAGAAATGCCTCTGCTATGATAAAACATTGGGGCACTGGCTACCTGAGCCCTAGATAATATAAAATAACCTTCTTGCGGATACATTTCTTGTCCTACCTTTCTGTTTGAGGGGTATACTGATATACTTTATGATATATTTTGTGACCATGTAGGAGTTCTGATATTGCGCAAATTCCGGTATTGCGCGTGACATATACATCTTGATACAAGCACTAGCTAGTTACTTGGATGCATTTATATGTCATGATGACAAAGGGCATAATGCAGCATGTGGTCTGTAAAGGGCTAAACAGCGTTTCAAAAGCAGTGATGGAGGCCTGGGCGGCCCAGACACAACCAGCTGTAGGCCTGGGGGGCATTGTCGGAACTCCAGACAGCAGTGGACATAGTTATCTGTGTGTGTAAGGCATGTGGGAGCAGTTCAGGATAGACTAGTTGAAGTAGGTAGGGGAGGACATTAGGATGGACTAACAGAATGAGGAGTAGCCCTGTTAAGGGAACGATAAGAGGCTTAAATCAAATACGGTTGAACAGGAAAATGGTATATAAGAAAAGGCAAATTTTATCATAGGACTACAGCAGAAAGAAGGGATGAAGGGTGAGGAAGAGAAAACAGAGGGTGGGGTTGCAAAGAAGAATTCAGGGCTATTCAGTATTGGAACCCCCTGCAGCAAACCCCCTCCCAGGCCTGAATAAGCAGTTAAGACCTCTCTGTATGCCTGTGCAGTCGGCTGTACAGGACAGGCAGGCTAGAAGGGATGAGGTGGGTTTAGACCCAAGCTGGTGACAATGACTACCTTAGGTCGTAACATTTTTTCTACTACCTTGAAATTACAACAATTCATGTTTTGTC
Source organism: Harmothoe impar (assembly GCA_947462335.1). Classification (NCBI taxonomy): domain Eukaryota; kingdom Metazoa; phylum Annelida; class Polychaeta; order Phyllodocida; family Polynoidae; genus Harmothoe; species Harmothoe impar. The sequence goes on from OX381707.1 coordinate 23,998,271, forward strand.
CATTTGAAGACATAAAGCCATAAGTAATGACGACCTTGAAGTCAAGACATGCCCCATGTTGCCTTAATTACCACCCAACGACCACCCAAAGTCGTCACCACCTGGATCATCATGATGGACTCAATGGGACAGCCTTAGTTTGTCACAATGAGACCACAATGAGGTTTTCAGTGTTGAGATGCCTGAGGTTCGGTGGGGCTGGGTGAGGATAGCTGGGCTTGGATGAAGGTGGATCAGGGGCATCTTTGAGGTGTAGGTAAACATAGCCAACTGAGGTATAGATGATGCAGTGAGATGCCCGGATGAAGATCAATGTGCTGCTAATGAAGCCGTTAGGTCGACATGGTCCCCCTTCAGCTAGTGGGAGTGGTGGGTGTGTGTGTGCGGGGGAGAGGGGTGACTGTCTATACTGCAGCCGCCTCCAGATCTCTATCAAACTATAACATTACACAAACTATTTTCCATCTCTAAGCCTATGATTTTATAGGAATAAATAAATACTACTACTGTTCTTTACAGGTATTCTGTCAGACCGCTCATATTCATGGCATAAACCCACCTGTTCTTTATTGTATTTCGCTTTTGATTTTTTTTTTCGGGGGGGGGGGCAGATATTGTTGCAGAGTCTGGAGGAGAAAAAGTCAATATATCTGCTATTATCTTCTAAAAGGTTAACACACTGATCAATATTTAGATCAGAGTATAATAATTCAACCTGTGTGCAAATCTCCAAATATAAATAACACAGATTTATTATTTACCATTGCCAACTAACAAGTTAAAATCAAAGAAAAATGCCAGTTAAAATTTTGTCTTAAATGTCATAATTTTTGTTGGCACCTTTTAAGATGTAATTAAGTGAAAAGGGAACATGTTTATGGATACATCACAGCAAAAGCTCTGAACAACTATTATCAAGTCTGTGTTTTAACTGCCAAGGTGCTAAGGCATGCAGTGCATCCCTGATTAAAACAGTCCGGTACATTAGGTGGTAGTTCTCTGACCATTCCTAAGAGATATATGGACCATATTATGGGATTGCATGACAGATTTATGCTTTTCTTGAATTCATTGATGTTATAGTCATGAATCTATAAGTTTAGCCTAATGAGTTAAATACTGCTGAATAATGTGAGTACCCATGTAATATCCCATTCATATGAATATGAACCAAATCTAAATGAATGTCCCAAGTACTATATTACCTAGTGGTCAGTTCCCACTTTGTAAAACATTTGTGAAATAATATCTGTTCAGATGTTGTTATCAGAATAATTAACCTCGGTTTAGATGCAGAGTAAATGTCTGACCCTGTGATATTCAGCCCTGTCCACTATGATACCCATCTTTAGCATTAGGAGCACTGCATTGTCTAGCTGATTTAAGTATGATTATACTCATGTTTGAACACACCCATTCCTTTGTGCTAATCCCAGCTTGCCTGAAAGCTAATTATTGATTCTACAAGGGCAGCTTCTGGGACAAACAATGGACTTTCAGAAACCCTCTCCTTCATTATACACAGCTTTGGAGTTCTATGATTAGTTAATCTGATTTAGTCTCAGGTTTTCATTAGACAGGGACTGTCTCCACTGTTTCTATTCAATATACTCTATACACAAAGCTTGCACATACAGAGGTGCCCTAACATTTTGAATTAGATAGAACCTGCACTAGTAGATAAAAGTGAGATTTAAGCCTTAGGAGTCTACATGCCATATCAATATAAAACAGCAATATGTGAGCAAGGGAGAACTAGGGGGAAGTCCTGGAAGGAGAGACAGGCCCCAATTCTCAATCAATCAATTAAATTTCAATTTGACATGAGTTTATTCTGTAATCACAAAAAATATAAAAGTACAGACGATTATATTTGTTTCCATTGAATCACAGAAGAGGTTGATACTTATAATGATACATAATATTAATTTTGCATTTCATTTACAGCACCTCCATTTCAATTATACATATTTATGTCGACCTTTGTGATAATCTGACATTGTGATTTTACTTAAGGGGGGGGGGGGGGTGATGATGATGAGATGATACCAAATAGTTACACACTGTCCATAATATTACATGTATATATATGTATATTTGTATATTGCTATATGCGAGCGAGACATGGGTTGAACGTAGTATATATAGGCCTGCACTTGGATAGAAGACTATCATACATGGGATGAAATCTAAGTATATATAGATATACAAATTGATGAATAAATATGACATAAAAGCCGACGCTACTAACACAATACAGAGACTTAATATATCAATGTATACATGTACTAACTGCCCAGCAAGTTGAATAAATTCAACGAAAAGTTCATCTGTTTGTTTGTTCAAGAGGGCTTTCATGGTGATAAACTAATAATAACTAAAAACAACTTGCAATACAAGTCAATACAATTCAATGCAATGCAATACTCATCACAGGTTTGTATATTGGAGATCATATCTCCATTCTGTTTCAAAAAACTTGACAATAGCCTTTTTCAATTGACACTTGAATATAGTACTTGTATCAGAGCTCCTTATTACCGCTTTAACATTATTCCAAGTTCTATATGTATCCACTGGAGGAGATTTCAATACTCTTACAGTATGTGCTGTATACATTTTTATAAGTGGTCCATCTGCAGCTCTAGTTATTCTATTAGCAACCATATTCAGAGAATTCAGCTTAATTAACCTATAACATAAAATGCCTTGCAAGTATTGTCCGCGGAGGTCAGTTGGTAAAACATTAATTTTCATATGGATATCCTTCACAGAGATAGACATTGGATCCTTAATTTTCAAACTAACTCTTATACCCACATTTTGTAAAATTTGCAGTTTTTTCTGCTCCGTAAAACTTATTCCAGACAAGAAAATTGTACTACTATCAATATATGGTAAAAGCATGGTTTTAAACAATAATACTGTTGTATCTTCGTCCATATGCTCTCTAAAATAACGCATTAACCATGTTTTTTGGTTAACTGAGCTAACTGTTTTAGAAAACTGAGACTTAAAACTCAAATTATTCTCCATAAAAATCCCTAAATACTTATATTTTTTTACATTCTCTAATTCCTCACCCTTTACATACACAGGGGGTAATGTAACATTTTCCTCATAAGTATATAACTTGGTTTTTGTTTTCTTAGCGTTGATTGTCAATAAATTAGCATCACACCAAGTCACCAATGTATTAAGATCATTTTGCAAAGTACTTGCAATTAAATCTAAATCATAACCAGATACAAACAATACCGTATCATCAGCATATTGTAGACATTCACATCTAATATCTAGCTTAGACAGGTCATTCACATATGAAATAAATAATATAGGGCCCAGAACGGAGCCTTGAGGCACTCCATATGTAACATCTTCCCATCTCGAATAGACACCATTAGCAAAGGTCTTCTGCTTTCTGTCACATAAGTAGCTTTTATACCAGTTTATAACACTCTCACTGAAACCATATTTAGGCAATTTAGTTAATAGCTTTTGATGGCTTATAGTATCAAAAGCTTTTTTGTAGTCAATATATATATTGCACCAGTGTGCTTCCCTTCATTCAAAGATTCAAAGATTATTTTGTTCAATTCTAGAACTGCATCTTGAGTACTTCTATTTTTCCTAAACCCACTTTGCTTAGGGCTGAGTAACAAATCATTCTCAAGAAAGGAGTTAGTTTGCACATGTATAAATTTCTCAAGAATCTTTCCTGTTACTGGAAGGAGAGAGTTTGGTCTAAGGTCTGAGACATCGCCAGGATTTTTTACCTTAGGAATGGGAGAGATTTTTGCCTCTTTCCATTTTTTTGGGAATACACCAGAAGTAATTGATAAATTAAGAACATGTAGAAACTCATTTTTCATACTAAGCAAAAACTGTTTCAATACTCTAGCAGATAAATGCTCTATTCCAGAAGATTTTTTCTCATTAATGGACAACAATTCTTTTTCTAGATCCTCTAATAAAATTGCATTAAATGTTAAAGAATTATCTGGTTTAATAATCTCAGGGGCCACAAAGGCAATAACAGGATCAATTTTGGAGGCAAGATTTTTCTCAACATTTGCAAAAAATTCATTAATATGATCCGCTGTTTTTTCCTGACCAATTTCTTCTCCCATATCATTTTTCAAATTGAAAATACCACATTTAACACTGGAAGGCAACATCTCCTTAATAGCAGCCCAAAATTGCTTTGGGTCCTTAGAATTTTCCACTAACAAATTCTTAATGTAATCCCTTTTAGCTTGCTTGGACTTTAGATTAGACCTGTTTTTCAAGGCCTTAGCCACAATTACATCTTCAATTCTACCGGTATCTACTGACTTCTTCAAAGCAACATCTCTGTCATGGATTAATCTCAAAAGCTCATCCGTGACCCATTTGGATTTTTGCTTTTTAAATTTCATATTTTTTACCGGACATTTTCTATTTAGATATTCTAAAAGTCTCCCAAATAGAATGTCCCACGCCTCATCTGGGTCATTACATGCAAAAAATGTATCCCAATCTAAATCATTCAGACAATTTTGCAAGTCCTCCTTACTAAAGTTTTTATAAGACCTTCCCATAAATTCAACTGGTTTACTTTTAACATTAGCTTTTTTCCGTACCACATACACCGGTACATGGTCACTAACATTAGCATATAACAGTCCTGTTTGAAAGACATCATTTGAGTTAGAGAAAAATAAATCAATAACTTTATCACTATAGAGAGGACGAGTAGGAAGATGTATATATTGCTTGAAGCCATTAGCAATTTCTAATATAATTAATTTATTTTTTTCTGGAGTGTTTGCCGAGTAATCTATATTAAAATCCCAACCAAGAAAAATGTCTTTATCCCTCTTCCCAACCGAGATTCTTTTTAAGGCTTTTGTTACAATTTTAACAAACTCAACTACATCTCCTGAGGGTGGTCTATACACATTTAACACAAATATTTTCCTAGTATATGGCAAACTTATTTTTGCTATCATCAACTCACAGTTTTCATTTACTACATTCACATCAACTCCTTGGAGTATTTCATGAGTCACACCATTTTTAATTATAGTACATAGACCACCTCCACGCTTCACCTTACTATTCTCATTAATTATATCCCTGTCCAACCTATGCACAATATAACTGGGTATAGTAAAGAAATCTTCACCCATATGCTCTTTGAGCCACGTCTCAGAAATACTAATGACATCAGCATTTAAGCTAGATAGATACGCTATGACATTGCTGTCCTTCGACTTTACACTTTGTGTATTCCAAAATACCATTTGTAAACCTTTTGGCGTGTTATATGATGATATTTGATGAGGGAGGGGAGGGGGGGGGCAATCGTTCGTCATTTATAATCTGCACAATGTTGGAACAATTGACTGGCTAGCTTCCAGCAATATGAGTTATTAATTATGAGTTCTCATTTTTGTTTTTGTTTTTAAATACAAAGAATCAAATATTCTAGAATATTACAAAATTTCATTAGAAATTGGGCGTTCAAGTAGCTGCGACAAAGCTAAATTACCCACCTTTATACAACTTCACCATGCAATGAATAATACCTTATAAATCCCTACCCACATACAAACGTGTAGACTCACAATAACCCTGAGTCAATGCAATCACATTCAAGCGTGAACCGGCTCTCGTTTGCCACATAAACTACACTAATAGCACAGACCGAAGCAATTTCTCGCACAAATATACACAATTTAACAATTAATTCCTATTCAAACTTTATAAAACTACACATGTATACTCTTGAGCACTTTATACATCGCTTAGCATAATGCTTTTTACTATATTATATATAATTACTGTAATAATGAACAAATACATACGCTAATACCTCTCCGAGCGAAGAAAGACAGTACGCAGCGCCGCCATATTGTTTATGCCGTTGCTATGGTTACCGTTACTAAGAGACGCTATGACAGCGCGCGTTGTTACCCGGCTACTGGACGCTCCATACGTCAACTAATCAGTTTGGCGCCCTAAGTCATGGTGGTTCGCATACACAACAGCGGTACCGACTTTATAAAATAATTAATTCCTTTGCAAGTACACGTATCTAAGTAGCGAAATTAAGTAGGATTCAAGTAAACAACTATACCTTTGCGCAGTCAAAAAATTAGACAATAAAAAAAATTATTTCATACAGAACACTGCTTCGGTCATCATGCAAAGTTCTCATACACCTTGCTGCTGCTGCTGTTGGCGCTTCTCTCTTCTAATCTCCACCAGCATCTGTCCAAAGATATTCTGTCCATGCCAATTTCCAGCCACTGTGTCTCTTGATAGAAGATGGGCGCCTACACCCCAGTATGAACATCCCGAGCACTCCCAAATTGGCTTCATACCTGTACCAATTAGCTTGGCTTGTAATTCAGGAATGTCAAATTTCACCAGATTTATATCCTTGAGGATAGACTTACGTTGGGCTAACCAACCAGATGCAGCTCGTTCTTCCCATGATATGGTTTTCCTTTGAGCAACACGTAATCTCCAGCCTGACGTATATCCATCTTGAGCTGCTCGCCAAGATGTACTACCCCTCGTACTTTCTCCCGTACTCTCTTTGTTTCCTCGTCCACATCTTCTAAGATTGTGAACTCTTTACATCTTTTATCTGGAGTATCTCTGATGAGGAACCTCTTATGTAATACATAGTCTCTGACCCTGGTAGATTCAAACTCAATAAGGATGGGCCTAGGGGTCTTCAGTCCCGAGAACACACCCAACCTCTTCGCTTGAACTATGTCATTGTGGAAATTTCTTTTGAGTGGCCTCAGAATGGCACATACATCTACCATAAGTGATTCCCTCCTGTATTCAGGTACATTCAATAAGAGCAGGTTATATTTTCTTCTATCCTGAATGATCTCTTTCTTGGTGTAGACGGGGGCCTTTGCACCCGCAACTTTGAGCGCCTCCTCAACCGCTCCTTGTACCGCTACTTTAATGGCCTCCTTAACCACTCCTTGCACTGCCTCTTTAAAATCCGGCCTTGTAGTAAGCTCCTTTGAACCTCTCTCAATATTATCAACTCGAAAGGTAACATCCTCCCCAGCCTTTGTGGTACTGGCTATCAGCTTATCATTAGTGTCCAGTCGTTCGCTGTGACTCTGAGTTGCTTTTTCTACATCACTCACTGTGTCCTTTAACTGGTACAAGGTTTTCTCAACCTCACCTACTCGCGTGTTCAATTCCGCGAGCAGCTCCACCGATTCTCTGACTTTTTTCAATTCCTCAAAAAACTCTTCCAGCCTTAACTCAATTCTAGTAGGAGGCATTTTGAGATAGATTTACTGACTTTTGAGATAGATTATAGTCCAAGAATTAAGTCCAAACGTTGATCCGATTTGAAATGAGCAGCTCGACTTGCTCACAGTGCTGAAGATATTGGTAACGCTCCCTAATATCGTTCACCAACCGTCACTTTTTGAATCCTCCCGAGTAGGTTAGAAAAAAGCCTATAACTTTCTTCAAAATGAATATTTCTTCTCCAAATTTCTTCCACGTATTCCTCAGATATTCCCACAAAAGTTTGTCGCGAACTTTTCTTTGCTTCTACTAAATAACTCACTTAATAACTCAAAAAGCTGTAGCCCGAAGCGCTACGCCTACTTAGCTAGTCATTGCAACGTTCCATATATACTAATACTACTAGAAACAACAATTGCATCACTAACACAGCCAGCTCCATTTCGAATGGTGGATGCCAAACAAAAGGTCTCATTGAATTAAACTTAGAAGGATCATCATTAATGTGGCAAAGACACTATAAGTCCAATCAGACCAAAACTGTGAATCATTGTTTGTATTTTCTTTCTCTGCAGGAAATGAGAAATTAATTGATCATCATTACAAAAGATCATAAAAAAAAGAGAAAGATTCAAACAGAGTTGATTATAGTTAACAATATTGTTACTAATGATGATGACAAATAATTATCCTCAGATTGGTAATGCAAGGAAAGGAGCAATGTTACTTGCATCTACATCATACTCATGAAGGCTGTTGTGATGAAGGTAAATAGATGTATGATATGATTGATATATTTTAAAACCCTACTTAGAGTTAGGCAGGCACATAATATTGTTTATAGGCTATGCCAATAATGTGACTATAAAAGAATCTGCCTATTGCGATCAGTTGTCATACTGCCATAGCAATCATGATGCCTACACTTTTCAAAAATGCCTCTATCCATCTTTACCAAATAGAAGTTATGCCTGCTAGAAATATTTTAGGCATTGCCTTATTCTGTATACCAAATACAATAAGCACCAAAACAATTATTGGAAAAATTTTACATCAGAATGATATTATTTCTGAGATCTAGTTTCAATCTGCTGTATCTAGTTTCAAGCCGCAACTGCTATTCCAAATACAAAATCAGACAACAAACAGCAGCAACAAAAGTATCCAGTCCCACTACCCACCTCACTCCTCCTACATCCCATCTCTGAGGGATAAGCAGCCCCCCAGGATACCCCTGAGACCATAAGCCAACATCAGAGACACTCACCTCCCATTGAGGGTGGACAGAAAAGGTCAAGTTGTCATTGGAGATGTGGCGCCGGGCGGCATTGTAGAATCACTTCACAGCCACCGGGCACAATGTAATTTACTTTGGGGCAAATTCAACTCAATAAGGAAGATTACTGTGTCGGTTTGTAAGCTGGACCCGGCCCCAATCCCCCCCCCCCCCACAGAACAGATTGAATCCACAGATTAGAGAAAAGAGGAGCAAGGGGTGGATGGACCCACACTGACCGATTACTGCCTACCGCAGATCCTGCAGGGATAAAGAGAAATAGAGAGCAGGAGAGAGTGAGAGCTAGCAAGAGAGAGACAGAGACAGAGACAGAGAGACAGAGACAGAGACAGAGACAGACAGAGAGACAGAGAGAGAGACAGAGAGAGAGACAGAGAGAGAGAGAGCGGGAGGGTTTTGAAGAGGACAAAAGCATTAAAAGATACTGAAAGAGATGAAAAGGGCCAAAACTAAAGAAGGAAGTGCAGAAGGTATTCTGTGCACATCTGCATACACACCTGTGTTTCAGACTTGGGTATACACACTGTTCATACAAGCTTCCACTATTTGCCTTTGTGAGAAAGGCTATCACCAAAATGACAGTGTGGATACTTGGTGCTGGATAATGCCCTGTGCTATAGATATAAGTGGTATAACTGATAAGGGGTTAGCACATGGGGACTGGGACAACAGATGCTGTCACTAGCAGAGGATGAGGGCATGCCCTGAGGTGGGCACCACTACCTGATCTGCACTTAGGCAGATTACTAGCTCCTATACTTTACCATTAGAACCATATTGAAGCCTTTGTCCGGTACTTGCTATATATACTTTAGGCTTACCCAATTGCACCACAGTAGATTTCCTTGACCCATATCCAAACGTGTGCAAATTTTACAGGTTAGTATCGATATAAGCGGGTAGGCTACACATGCGAGAGGTGTCTCTGGCTGTAGCAAAACATATTCATAGTTGTTCTGTTTCATAGTCAATAAGGATCCTTGACCTGGTCTGATGCCAATCATGATACAACTTCCATATATGGCATAGGTCATGGTCAAGTATAATAAGTTCAGTTGCTAAATTTTTGCAGATAACATAGCTATATTGGTGTGTCTTCTCCCCGAACTGGCCCTCCATACCCTGTAACTGCAGTATCATTAGTATTGGTATGAGTTTAGTGGTGGGAACCAGTAGTATAAGAAAACAGTCATTTGCCGATGACGCAGTTAAGAAAAGTCCCACCAGGTCCTGGAGAAGTGGGAGAGGGAGGGGTAGCATACAAAATGAGAACCTCAGTAGAGCCTCTGATGTTTTGGATACAGGAAAAAAAGATTGGTTTCCAGTTACTCAACAGACTCTAACTAAACAGTTCCTACTTCCCCTCTGTACTCTATACCCCTTGTCATATCATATTTCTCTGAAGGTTCAACAGAATATCTTATAAATACCAGATGAATTCATGTATGGGAATAATAGAAGGTTTCACCATTGAATGAAATAACTCATCCATTGAGATAAGTACAGTTTACTGGAGGGACGAGGAACTATTAAAAATGTTAACATCCTACCTGTCGGTTCTGATTTGTCAGAACATGTTGCTGGAAATTAATTTTCTTTTTGGCCTAAAGAATAATTTTTATTATTTTCATCTACTGGTTATAGATAAGAAGAGTACTGGTGATATTTGATGCTGATGAACGTTAATCATCATCTATAGGGAAATGTTGACTGAACGGGAAATAGGAATCCCTCCAATCCGCCAATGAAGTAACAGAGATGATGTGTCGAGACTAATGGATACCGATATCATCGAGAATAACTGGCTAATGACAACTGGAAACTTATTGCAAATGACAGCTATACCTATTTCATAAGTTTTGATAAATGCCTTTCTACGTTTGGAGCACAATTATTACAAGAAAGAAAGAAGTTCAAATCGGTATAGATCAGTATGTATTAATTTTACCTGAGCATGTGCAGCAATCTGTTTGGGCACACCAGATAATATGTGCAGTACACCCTTGGGTATATCCTACTGTTTCTGTTGTTTGTATATAATATGGGGGTCTAATCAAGGTACGCTACAGGGCGACACAAAGTAGCCTTTTTCTCACATGACTGTTCTTCTCCAGTCTCGTTGTCCACTCTCTGCACAGACTCCTGGTCTACACAGCCCTCTGCCCCATCATCCACATCCCACATCAGTCCAGGCCCCACCTGTGACCTAGGAACCACCTGCAGATCTGAATACCTCTCTCACTACTACACTGATAATCTAAATGCCCCGGCCCTTAGTCTGTAGTGGCTATCTCAAGTTAGTCATAGGAACATTGGTCAGGCATGACCAAGTACTATTCAGAAATGACTTGGGCAAAACAACATATAACTAATGAATTACTCAAAATGGCCAAACACTCATTGAAATGGAGAAGACCAAGGTGGGTTGATCAGTACTGACCAAGTTGACAGTATCAACTGACCTATGTTTGTTTTACATGAAGCCAGAAAATGATGAACTATGTTAGGTACTATTGAATTATTTGTTAGGCAATATTGACTAAGTTCTGGAGCCTAAAGATTATCAGTGTACCATCTGAAATCTCCATCCCTGCCCATCCCACCGATTGCCACATGAGGAATATTGTATGCCACCCACTCAGACCACGTATATCTTATCTGCATCTACAGAATTGATTGATATGGCCAGGAAGATACAAGGGAACTTACCATGGGAAATATGCAAATGGTATATAGTACAACAGGTGTATAAACAAGTGAAAATGTCTTAACATGCCTGTGTTATAAAATGTATGGGTCTGACCATAAGGCATCGGAAGGAATTCAAATCGATGATAGCCGAGTCTTTTTAACTATAATAATATGCGGGACTTTTCTCTATAAAGGTGTTTTTAAAGAGTGTGATGGTGTCCTCCCCTCATGAGTCGTCCAATATAATGTTGGCACCCCTCCCCTGTTTAAATGATCCACTCTCTTAGTAATCTGAAAACTACTATCGACAAAAAGGAAAGCGAGGCATGACTGCATACCCCAGAGAGACTTTCACTTTTTAAACAATGACTTTAAATAGAAGCAGTACGCTCAGAAGAATCTTCAGAGAAAGTAGTTGCTTTAAATAGCATTAATAAGCTTGAGAGATAAATTAAACACATATCTTCCATATAAAACACACATGATTTCCCATTTACACATGAAGGGGACTGGTGAAGCAACAGACTACTCCGTCCCCACATCACAGGCACGGCAGCGTGAGAAATGGAAAGGCACACAGGTTTTTTTCCTGAGAAAGCAGATGATGTTTTCTTACCATTAAAGGCCTGGCACAAAATGACACTTATGTTTTTCCGGAGCCAATGACAAGGTAATAAAACACCACAGGCCGTAGGCTTGGTGTGGGAGGAGTGGAGTGGGAGTAGGATAACACCTGGTCAATGAGGAAAACCCTTCCTTCAGTTGTAGGCAGAGGAAGACAGCAGTATTTGCTGGAGTGTTTAATTACTATGCCATTATGGATGTCAATTAACATCCTCTTACATGGTAAAAAGGAATAGGACAGTGGTTTTATAATACAATTATGTAAGACATTGCTACATCAATTAATCAATATATTATGTCCCAGCATAAGGTTCAGCTGTATGTGATTTTCCGTTGGATCAACAATATCTTTCCTTATCAATACTAAAAAAAATGTAAATGAATAAATTATGTTTTTAAAAAAACATGCCTATCTGCAAATCGGTCTTTCTTACATGTGATTAAAAAGTGAAATGATATGGCAAAAAGCATTTCGGAAGAAAGGTAAGCATTGCTCATTAGATGGTGTAGGCATAGGGAATTAGCAATAACATGTCAGGATATAATTGTAGTTATATATTGAACATCCCTTACTGCCTACATCCGGTCCCCTGATATCCCTTTCTATCCTTGATACTGAGGCCCCAGCAGTTTACAATTGCGTAAATTAGCAATTCCCCCATTATGTTACCATGACATCACAGCATTCTCGATAATGACAAATAGAATTTCCATGTCAATAAAGATGTAATTCAAATGCAAGAGCTATATGGCTCAGAATAGTAATAGTCTTTTTGTGATCTACATTTATAAACGATCTCAATAAGGCCATTAGGCGATTTTATTATGCTCGTGCACAACTGCGAGGTGGATCTAAATAGCACTCAAACTTTGATTAAAATCTAAACATACGGCACACCATTATATCTTAACTACATGGGGCAAATATTTTAACTTCATCGGTCAAATTTGCACACAGAAATCATGAGGATATTTGGTAGTATCTGTACTGACTGTATTCTCATTGTATAGATACTGACTGTATTCTCATCTACTTGAACACATTTTACTATTCATAATAATGTATTGATTGTAACCTTTAACCACTGTTTGATATACTTCGCATTATAAAAGACCATTCTTTGATTACAATATTCAAGTTACTCGCTATGGATAATTGCTCTGTCATGTTTATCCATCTAATGTATAATGACTCGTGGCACTGAATATGTGTATTGAAGCTTCAAACTCATGTTAATGACTTACATAAGGCTAAATAGACCAACAACATTAAATTTTAGTTTCATCAATAAAAGGCTATGATTTTGATTGTTATACACTATACTGTCAACACAATCATTGAGGAAAAGAGATAATTCTTGATAATACATGAATAAGTGTCTACACGGTTTCTCAACGTGTTATGCGTCCATCCAACAGACATTGTGATAGTAATATGGGGTCTGTTGGGTTTTCACTCATTCTGAAGGGGTTGTGTGTAAAGTAAGCTTTTTATACTGTTCTGTATCCATTTTATTTTCATTTGAAGGTATTGGTGATTAATGTTGTAACTATTAATGAATTATTGTGTTTTTCAGCCATCTGGTACTTCTCATTTCCGAATACATCCATCTAATATAACCTGTCAGTAGTAACGTCTTTACAATGATCCTGTAATACCGTTATTGTTCAGTAAATGTGGAAACTGCGAGTAGAATCCCAATGGGTATTATATATGATCACTTGTATTATAGTCATTATAAATACAAACACTATTGACATCCGACCAGCTGTAGACTTTACTCAGCTCGCCAGTTGACAATGTAACAACAGTAGCTCAATTATTGTGATAAGGAACATTGAAAGGAACTAAGTTAGATTCAGAGCATGCCTAATTTTCTTTTGGGTAGACTAGACTGTCAGACGTTATTAGTTGTGCTTTGGAAAGCAAAGTAGAGAATTTTGAGGAACGATGGGGACAACGATAACACATTAACAATATTAAATAGATAACATTGGTTTATGTCCTGTATGCAGGCCTTGTGCCCGACATGCTGTATCTAGTTGTTGACAAGTTAATGGGATCAGTTAAACATATATGTTGAGGTAGGTTTCCCACTATAATATTTTGATATAAATAGTCTAAAATAGTGTCCAAAATTGGACAAGACTTTATGCCTTGTTATTAAGGGTACAAGTTTATGTAACAGTTTACACTAAAATATGGTTACTTGGAAAACTGGGATTCATGGAAGGAATCACGCATAGCCTTATTGAAAGGCACTTTGCAAAACGCTTAAATAATAATCCATAGTTCCAAATTGGAAACAAGAATAATTGACCTTAATTTAGATGCAGTTTAAAGGTCTTACCCTTCGACATTCAGACCTGACCACACTTTTCTTTAGCATTTAGAATATTGCCTTGTTTAGTTAATATTAGTGTGCCAATGCTGATTCTATAACACTCATCCCTCTGTGCTGATTTCATCTCTTGGAAGCTAATTATTGATTCTAGAAGGGCAGCTGCCATGCTAACAATGGGCTTTAACAACCACTCTCCTTCATTCTACCTTGCTTTGCAGTTCTATATAATTAGTGAATCTTTTGTAGTCTTAGCCTTGCATTTGTATCTAACAAATTCAACATAGACAAGAAGCCTTAATGAGGTAGACTTTTTAAATTAGATAATATAGACTAATAAGATAGCTGGTGTTATGGATAAGGAGGATGCAAACAATATCAATATAAAACAGCAATGTGTAAGAAAATAAGAGGGGAGTCTGGGGAGGAGAGACAGACAATACTACCGGCAGCAACAACAATGGTAATGGCGACACAGCCAGCTCCATTTTGTTTTGTAAATTGCAAACAAAAGGTGTCATCAGATTGTACTGAGAAGCAAACAAAGGAAGGATCATCATTAATGCGAAGACACTATTAGTTTAATCAGGCCTGAACTGTGAATCATTGTTTGTGGTTGAGGTTTTTTTTCTTTCCCTACAGGAAATGGGAAATTAATGGAGCATCGTTACAAAAGATAATATGACAAAACAACACTGGCGCAAAGTTAATGATGGCTAACAATATTGTTGCTGAGGATGATTGTAAAATGATATAAGGCTTGATAAGGAGAACATTGAGAAAACTATTGGCTCGGGTAGAGATAAATCATGGAAAGCGCTTATGTGATGAGTACTGATAACAATAATTATATTTATATGATGACAAAAGACTTGGCCTATTACTATTATCCATAATTATATCTACAAGATACCATTTATTTTCATTAAGGACACTACCACCATTAGAAACACTTTCAACGAACGAGAAAGTTATTTCCACTCTAATCCAATTATAGCCAATGATCTGCTCTTCTCCAGTTTTACTTCACAACTTCTATCCAAATATAATTGCTGACAAATAGCACCAACAACGAAAGTATCAAGCCCCACTGGTTGACAGAAAACGTCAGGTGGAGAATTGACTCTGGGCTGGGTTTCAGATTAAATCTGTGAGCTGGACCTAATCCCGAACTTCAGCAGAGTACAACCATAGCATAGGGCCAGGTAGTTGAATTCAACTATCTGTACTACAATTGGTAACTAAATCAAATATCCAACTGCTAAAGATGACTCCCAATTGCAGTCAACTTAAACTTGTCAGGCATTTCCTCAGGCAGAAAGCTTACAATTTGAATATCTCTCCCCTAGCCAATGCTGAGAAATGCTCATGACAACTGGCCCTTACACGTTTCTTGCACATACAGTCTCTTGGTTAGGACTGAGTGATTTGATACAGTGCGGATCAGGAAGCACGCGGGTAAGCTCAATTGCTTCTCATTTTATGACAAGATGGGGTCTCACCCTTCCCTATTGTTCTCGGTACTGCAGCTTTTTGCTGAACAGATCTGAGGCTTTTGTTCGTTCAGGAAGTATCATGTCTTTACTTGTCTCCTGCATCGGGTTGTGCCTACCTATGCAGTCTGCCTTGACTGCAGGGCAATGAGTACATAGTGTGTAAAACGGTGCGAGGTCATTTTGTAGGATGCAACGCAGGCAATATCAAAGTGCATGATAGTATGAAGATAGTCTTGGTGAAGAAACAAGCCGTCAACATTGTATGGGACCAGGTTTAGTCTAACACTGGCTGTAAGGGATTTAGTCATATTGCTGTAAAATGGTTCATGCATTTCTCATGAGAAAAGCAGGTAGCGTGAGTTATATCTGATGTCCATATAAATACTAGTGTTAAATGGCAAGGAAGGGACGTAGGTGATGTGTGGTTTGGGCTACATTGTATTCCGCATTAGCAAGATGATCACTGTACAGCGCCATTTTGTCTGTTATCAGTGTTCCTTTCTCTGCTAACTATAGCAGCCAGCTGGTTAGCTGAAGCTGGTACCTGTCATGTCCAAAATTTGGAGTTTTAGGGGCCATTAACATTTCAGTTATAGGCCTCTATTGTGGGTCCGTATATCATGTGTTCAGATTGGGGGAGTGGTTAGGACACTGGCAATTCAATTCAGAGGTCCTGACTTCAAACCCATGCCCAGGTTGTTTGGTTTACACACCATTATAAAACATCCTTTTGGTTAGTCAAAATTTGTGATAGTATACAATTCAGTTGTAAATTTCCTTTACATAATATACAATTTCATAGGGTAATCCAAAATGATTTTGTATGCATCTTTAGTTTTTCTATGTGAAGACTATTATTATTATTGAACAACTAGGAAAGAATTAACCATGTGGCCTTGTGATGGATTCGAAGTCAGGACCTTTGTATTGAATTGCCAGTGTCCTAACCACTCCCCCAAACTGAACAGTTGTTATACAGGATATAACAACTACTCAAGTATCACCAATTCAAAAAGTGATGACCCCTACAACTGTCGTTTTTGGACATGCTAGGAACCAGCTTCAGCTATAGGTCTCACAAAGGAGAATCACTGCAACTCGCTAGTGCGGAATGGGTGTACCCGGTGGTAAGCACAACCCTCCTGACTTACAGTTAAGCCGATTACAGGGTGCCTATACTTTAACATTAGGACCATGGAGGAGCTAAAACTATCCCACACAATCACCATTTTAAACTATAGTTGATATAAATTAACCCTTTAGTACTCTGCCCCCCTCCCGACCCCTTTCGCCATGCCCACCACTTATCCAATCCCTTCCTCAGCTCCCTACACTCACTGTACTGCGATGCAACTGTCATTGAATGATATTTTGCTAATTATAACTGTTCGCCGGGAGAGCCTCAAATGCACCAAACAGTATCAAATGCTAATACATTGTGTCTGATTCCTTATGTCACTGCTGCTCAGGGCTATTCAAGTGATGGATTCTTTGCTGGATATTTATACATCCTTGAATTTAGCATGGTTAGAACTCACAAAATAGGGTGATTTGCTACCAGTGCACTTATGTTTTGAAGAAAACTGCTTGCAGTATTCAAAAATGTCACTTCTGAGGATAATAGCCCAGCTAGTACCTTCTTCCTGCTCTTGTTCCTCACTAAACCATGGTTGGAAGACGAGGCCAAATCATGGATCCTATTCCTATGTGTTCTGAGTCAGTAAATTATGTTAAGGATTAACAAAGATGAATGATTTTATCACTATTTTCAAAATTAAAATTTATGTATTGGAGACATTGACATATCCCATGGATAATAGGAACCTTCTTTACCCTAGTCGGCTCTCCATAGCAAGTGACTGTGCAGACTCATTAGTATTGGTGTCGGTGTGGCAGCGGTGAGCAGTGGTATAAGAAAGTGTCATTTGCCGATGGCACCTTTAAGAAAAGTCCCCACCGGGTCCCAGAGGACTGGTGACAGGGAGGGGCAGAATACAGAAACAAGTAATTGAGTAGAGATAGGAAGGTGGCTGATGTATGGAATACATGATGCGTATGATCACCTCCATCTGACAGCTATAGAAAGAAATATCCTTTCTGACATTTGCTGTTGGAGGATGTCTGAATTGGAAATAGATATCCATATGATCAAAGTGATAGTTGATAAAATGTATGACATGCTTTTGTAAGGCCTGATGTATCAATGTTCACTTCCCCTATTCTGTCTCAGATCAGTACCTATCAATTTATTGTGCCTGCTAAATTATGATAGCAGCAAAGTAGAGTCTATATCTTTGCAGTATTCCATCTCAACGCATCCCCACATGCTGCACAGTCAGTCTCTGTAAAGGCTCATAGTGACATTATGAAAGCTATAGTCCTAGGGTACACATTCCCTTTTCTATGATCTACATTAAAGCAGGTGCCAGCCTCCACCTGAGACTTACCTGCAGGTCTAGATACCTCTTTCACCACCCCCACCCCCATCTATTCTGATAGCTCCAACCCCTACCAACCCCCCTTTCTGTCTGTCACATGGGCCAGAACCTCCTCTACCCACTTATCATATCTCTGACCCTGATACACATATTCGACTTGGTATAGATCCACTCATTTACTCATTACAGCCTCCTACCAAAATATTCCTGTCGTCACCATTCTGTCCACTTCGGATTACAGTGATGATGCAGTCTCCGTGAAAACTTTTTTGCTATGCAGAACATTCGGTCCTGCAGATCTATTATTTTGCAGGACCGGCTTAATTTTTGCAGGCCCGGATGCCTGAAGGCACTTTTCATATCTCATTAAGAATGAATGAAGCAAGAATTTATATTGAATCAATAAAGCTTTCCCGTATATTCCTATTGAACCATTGTAAAATCTACAATCTAGATTAATGATTTTCAAAATGTTTATGAAAAATGCTTTTCTCTCTAGAGACCTTAATAATGGTCCGATTTACAAGCTGTAAAAACTGACATGTAGCCAAAGATCCAGCCAGTCATTTGCACTAGCAGTAGGACCGGTCCAGCAGCCTTTTAGGCGGCTATAGCTGGTGTCCGGCACGTTTTCAAGGAGACTGATGATGCATGAGTGCCCTGACGAATATAATTGCTATGATTGTACCATGCATTACGATGACCAAGTGTACAGTACATTAATCACTATGAGACCTTAAATAGTTAAAGTCTTTATTTAGATATCACATTTAGATGTCCCATTTATATTTCACTCCTTTTATATTTTCCAATACTCTAACTTATATAAATGTTCTTGTTTGAATTCAGTCAAGTTTAATTTGTTCTGTTTCATATTTGTATAGGCCATTGGGGAATGCATGTGAATTTTTTAATATATTATAGATATGTCATATGTGATGTTCTTTACCCGATTCTCTCCTACAGGAGGGAGCATAACATATACATATAAAACCAGCACCCTTTCTCCTACATATTCTCTCTCCTCTAATCATCATTAGATATGTGTACAGATGAGGAGAAAGGGCCTTCTGAGGTGAAATGTATGTTTTAAAATTGAAGTCATAAGCTTTGAAAAGAGGTATCATAGGTGGAGATATCCCTTCTAGTTTTTGAGAAATTGCTTCATGAATCTGGGATGGTGCTACCCTTGCCAAACAGACAATAGGCTCTATCTGTTGTTACTTTGATGGTATTCCATATCTAATTATCATGATTTTGAAAAATTTCACTTATTAGCAAACCACTATTTTTCATATTTTTTATCATAAATCTGGATATAGAAATGATATTTAGATTCTGTTTTCAGTGTAGTAATTCCTATAAATTTCTCTATCGATTGGAATTATCCTTTTTCTATTTGGAAGGACATAACCCCAGACATGATTGTATTTACCTAGACTAGCTCTCTGTCAGCCTAATCTTGCACGTTCCACATGTACTACTCTAACCCCTTCCCCCAGCCACCCCTGCCCTTCTCTGGCCTTCCCCACCCTGGAGAGGCTTCCCTGGGTGGGGCTGACAAGACCAGTGGACATTGATAGAGACAGAGGAATGTGACATGAGCGTGACAGGCCACTTGTGATTGGGTTAGGTCGGGGTAGGTCTTTACTTGTGGTTGATTGACTTTGGCAAGCATTTTGCAACTCTGCAGTATCCGGGAGTCAAAATTATTTTGTGTTAATATTTTCCAGATACTAATTGAGTAGCCAGATTTTGAGAGAGATATTCAAGTTGTACACTGCATCAAGCAAATGTTGTCATGGGCTTATTAAGGGGGATGGAGAATCAGTCAGGCAATTTTCCTAGTTATATTTTCGCTTTGATCCAACTCACAACATGGTAGACGTAGATAGGTTGACAAGTATGTGTTATTTCCTTCTGTTGGTCTAAAGTTATGAATTTAGTTGCTAGATAAAGGTAAAGACTTTAGTCCCTGACTAGGTGTAATTACCAGAGTTTATGTACACTAGTCGCTCTGGACTCTGGAGCTTCATCTTAATTTAGGCAGCCCACAGCTTAGTGACGTCTCCACCACCCCAATAACTCTCTCCCCATACTTTCGAGGAGGAACCACTGTCATTACAAGCTCCCCGGTGTCATTGAGCAATAACATGCTCATTTACACACTGGTATGATTGCAGTACTCTCCAAGCCCTACCGGATTGGTTCCTAGCAGCCAGATTAGGTCCATATAGTGCTACTGCAAAGATGACATGTGGCCATAACAGAAAACCCTGTGCTTTTGACATTAACAATATTTGAGACTCATTTTCTTTAAACTCTCATGATAATGTGACCAGACACTATGCTATGTGTGAGGCAACATAAACATCCTTTCTGGTTGGCTGCTGACCTTAGTATTTGGAAAAAAATTGATATCCAAGTAGACAGGGTAATCTGCATGCCCCACTATTGGGGGCATTATTTCTGCATTCATGACTATAGTCGCCCATGTTGTGTTCATGGGACTTATCTGTACTAGATATAACTGCAACAATTCTAAATTGCCACCCTCTTTAATCAGCCTCTGCTTTCTCCATCTTAGATGGTTTATAATGGCTGTGTATCATGTCTTACCTTTATGATAAAACAGTGTCTGACCTATTCCTTCCTTCAGACAGCTTATTGTGGTACCACCTATCTACTGCCTGAGTAAGATGAGATGTTACTGAGGGAGGGAAAGTCATGTCTGGATATTAAAATTAAACTGCAATTTCCTGGTGTGTTAGCTGCTTTCCTTTAGCACAATGTTTCTCAGCATGTTATTTTATAGGCATACCATAGGAGATCTGAACTAAATAAGTTGTCTTGTAAAGGTAATTATTTACAAAATCAATAGTGGGATCCTTCCTTCTCAATCCACCCCCATATATGACACAATCGGTCCATATTGATATAAAGGTATAGCCCAGAGGTAGACAGTCGCTTTTCTATCATCTAGATTGGGGCAGGTGCCAGCCTCCACCTGAGACCCACCTGAGAGTCAAGATACCCCTTTCACCACTACTACTGTATTCTCCAACCCATACCAACCTTCTTCTTCATCACATCTCTAAAAGTATGTTAAACCTGTTCCCCCTTACTGTCCTATAAGACTATGCTCATACTAATTTAATTTTAGTGCAAATTTCAATTTGTTCTCCAAAACCCCCTGTTTTTCGTTTACCATTTAAATTCATACATATTGAATTTCCAGCATTTTATAGTAGCATAGCTCATTGTCAAATGCATGAACCTGTTCACACATGAGATTTTCTCATGTTTTTCTTCCGTTTACAGGATTCCCTATTCAGGCAGGTAGCATACTGTAGCTCTTTGTCAGCCTAATCTAGCACATTCCACATGTACTACGCTAACCCCTCCCCCAGCCACCCCTGCCCTTCTCTGGCCTCCCCCGTCCTGGAGAGGCTTCCCTGGGTGGGGCTGACACGACCAGTGGACATTGATAGAGACAGAGGAATGTAACAAGAGCATGACAGGCCACATGGGATTGGATTAGGACGAATGAGGTTCGATGGGTCTTAACGTGTGGTTGATTGACTTTGGCAAAAACATTGCAATTCTGCAGTTTCCAGGAGTCACAATAATTTAGCTTAATGTTTTTCCAGACAACAGATCCCTCATTAACTAGTCATGGATAAGCTTCTACCAGCAATATATGTGTTTATTATACGATCGGGCGACTCATCGTGCTTTTTAGGTGATATCCCCGTGCTGATATATAGTGATATCGGCACTCTTCCGGTGGATATCGGCACTCTTCCGGTGGATATCGGCACTCTTCCGGTTGACGGGAGTCATTCCGAAATTTCGTCCCCCATAAAATCCGAGGTTTCATGGAGACTCAAACACGCTACATCAAGACTCGAAGTCCGACGTGCTAACCACCATGCCGTGGAGGCGCTGGTAGAGGGAGGTGGCGAAACAAGGAGTCTACAGGCGGATTTCCAGCCCTGTAGGACCATTATTTACCGAGTTACAGAAGAAAAGGCATTTTTTGGTATAATTTCTTTGAAAATCAATATTTTTTTCTAATTTCTTTTTCACTATAAAGGTAGAAGTTGGACTTTACTTACCCTTGCGTTAAAATAATTCTAGGCATTTTTTTTCACATACATGTAGGCCCTTTAAAAATGGTTCGTTTCCACCCTGGTTCGATCCGGGGACCCTTGGTGTGTGAGGCGCACATGCTGGCACCCATGCCTATCCGGCTGTGGTGAATGTGGAGGGAAACGCTGGTTAGGCTATAACACCGCCCCAAGCTGGCCCCCTTACAAATTCTATGTTGGACTCAGTGTTGGAGATTGAGGGCATGACGTAGCCAGGCTCCACCAATCAGCGAGCAGGGTTGGTGGGATGTCAAAACAACATGGCGCTACTGGTGTACGAGTGATATTCAGTCAATAATCCTTCAAAATGGCCAAATTAGGACTCATATAAGGTAAATAAGGACATATGAATCGAAACATCGTATAATAAAGCTAATAATGTATGTCTGAAGGTCGCACTCGGGGCTATATCGCTGGATATCGTCACTCGTGCTTCGCACTCGTGCCGATATCCAGCGATACAGCCCCTTGTGCGACCATCAGACATACATTATTGGTTAACTATGTCTCCCAATGGGAGAGATCTGTGGTCAACAGATTTTGAGAGGAATATGTAGGTTGTATACTACATCAAACATAGGTTGTCTTTGTATTTTTCATTCTATTTTGGGGGGGGGGCGAGGTACATGTTCATGTTCCGTTGATCTAAATTTATAAATTTGGTTGATAGATAAAGATAAAGACTTCCTGACTAGGTATAATTACCAGAGTTTGTAAACCTACAGCTCAGTAACTCCTTTAGTACCCCAATAACTCCCTCCCCCACTCTCATCACTAGCTCCCTGGTGTCATTAAGCAATAGCAGACTCATCTACACACTGGTATGCTGGCAGTACTCCCCATGCTCTTCCATTTTGGTTCCTAACAGCCAGGCTGGATCTACATAGTAGTACCGTAAAGACAATATATATCAGAAACCCCTGTATTATTGAATTAAACAATATTTATGACAATACTGTTGTTTTAACCATCAGAGTTTCCGACCATTGGTTTAGAATATGTGAAAGGAAATCATGTTGATGATCAATAGATACAATCATTTAAATGTTGCTTCTGTATGAGAGACATTGACATACTCCATACTTGCTTCCCCCCAGCCGGTCCTCCATAACACCCGGTTTTGGAGACTCATTAGTATTGGTGTCGGTGTAGCAGCAGGGAGCAGAATTATAAGAAACTGTTTTTTCCAATGGCACCTTAAAGAAAACCCTCTGCCATGTCATAGAAAAGAGGTTGGGGGGTGGAACAGCTGGAATACAAAAATAGGAAAGTGATTAGAAAGTTGATGATGCATGGCATAAATCTATGCTCATAATCATCTCCACCTGTCAGCCAGAGAAGGAAATACTCTGTATGACATTTGATGGTGGTGGATGTGAATTATTTTTCATAAAATAGATATCTCTATCATAGTTGGTAACGTTGGTTCCAAATGTAATGAGCTTGTTTGAAGACTGATGTACCCTTCACTCCCCCAATCAGTACCCATCAGGGCACAATCTATGCAAAATGTGATAGCCGCAAATTGAGCTCTATATCTATACAATATTCCCTCTTAAGGACTCTCAGCACCCATATTGCACTAAAACGGTTATGAGGGTTTAATTCCAAGTATATGTGTTACACCTCTACATATTATACATCATTTGAACCATCTATAATACTTTTATCAAATTCCTTCCATTATTTGGAATTTTCGTCACTGTGGAACGTGGACGGAACAAAAACGTTCCTTTTTATCTTCTTTTCATTTCAACATCATTATGGGATGGAAAATGGACATAATTCTTAGGTTTAACTATTTCAAATTGATATCGATGTCAATACCTGGGGTCCTTTTTCCCCTTTTCCTGATATTCCAATTAGTAAGGCCTACACAGCTCTTCAAAGTTGCATAGTTACAAAAAAATTGTAAAAATGTCTATTTACCCCTATTATCACCCACTTTTTAGCTAACTATGCAACTTTGAAGAGCTGTGTAGGCCTTAATAATTGGAATATCAGGAAAAGGGGAAAAAAGGACCCCAGGTATACCCTGGTAACAAGTCACGAGATATTCCCGGGAATATTTGGCGATTCTGTGAGCAAAAATTCCCGTGATATCCCGGGAATTTAAGAGGTGATTTTACATGTATAATCCTGTTAAATCCCGGGATTTACCCCATATATATGAAGGTTGAGATTGTGGGTTCAAATCCCCAGCCCCTCATTAAACGTCCATGATGTAGAGTAACAGCTACTCTGCATACTATGGCACAGTCTCCACTAGTCACAATTCATATACCTCTCCCAACACATGCCCTGTTAGGTGAGGGCCTAGAGCACGGGACTATGGATGTACAGGTAGCCGGTTCGCTCCCTGGTCCAGGCAGGTGTAAACAGTGGTAAAATGGTTAAATGTAATGTATATATGGAAGGTTTTATGTGAGTATTTTACTCACTTACGCAGGACACATTCACTAGAAACATGCAGGTTTTTTAGCAATGGGATTCGAACCAAAGCAACCTATTATACCTATATACTGTATCCAGAGTAGACTTAAAAAAATACGCAAACATAGATATAAATGGGAATCCTTATGCACATGACCTGGCTGGGAAGCGAACCGGCTACCTGTACATCTATAGTCCTGTGCTCTAGGCCCTCACCTACTGGGGCATAAGTTGGGAGAGGTATATGAATTGTGACCAGTGGAGACAGTGCCATAGTTCATAGAGTAGCTCTTGACACTAGGGACCTTTAGCAAACCACATAAAAGCTTATAAAACCCAGACATAGCATTGCTGAAAGGATAGGATACGCCTGCATTTAATGAGCTTTTACTTTGTTGCTAAAGGTCCCTAATAGGGACCTCTAGCAAACCCGATGTAGCTATCCTTTCAGCACTGCTACATCTGCGTTTAATGAGCTTATTGACCTTTAGGGTTTGCTAAAGGTCCCTATTGACCTTTAGCTAACCTAACGTAGCTCATTTAACCCAGATGTATATACCAGACCTATCCTATCCTTTAATCACTGCTACGTTTAATGAGCTTTTATGTGGTTGCTAAAGGTCCCTAGTAAAATCTTACCAAACCTGAACCTAAAACCAACAGCTACTCTGCATACTATGGCACAGTCTCCACTAGTCACAATTCATATACCTCTCCCAACACATGCCCCGGTAGGTGAGGGCCTAGAGCACAGGACTATGGATGTACAGGTAGCCGGTTCGCTTCCCGGTCAGGACATGCAAATGTAAGGTTGTTAGTGGTTAAAAGGAATGTATGTGGCTAGTTTTATGAGATTTTAAAAATAAATCACACAAGATACGTTCACTAAAACCATGCAGGTCTATTAGTTTTGGGGTTCGAACCCATGCAACCCTCATTACCAGAATCCCGTGATATAACGGGAAATTTTGCTCACAGAATCCCGTGATATAACGGGAATACAACCTGGGTTAATCCCGGGACTGACCCCAGTTCAACCCGTATTATTCAGGGGGAATTCACGGGAATTTGTTTCCAGGGTAGACATGAATTTTAGTTTTCAATTGAGAAATTCAAGAATTTTGTCCAATTTCCATCCCAAAATGCTGTTGGAAAAAAAAGAGGCTTAAAATGGAACGTTTTTGTTCCATCAACATGGCTACTAAAATGAGAAATAATCGAAGGAATTTGATAAAGCTATTATAGATTGTAAAATTGATGTATAATATGTACAGGTTTAACACATTTCCTTGGAAGTATACCCCTCAAACTGTTTTAGTGCAATTTGGGTGCTGAGAGTCCTTAAGAGCTCCACATGCTACAAAGAGAAAGTCTCACTAAAGGCCCATATTTTATTTCCTAAAGGTACAGCTTTGAAGTGCGCAGCCACCTTTCCTATCATTCACATAACAGCAGGTGTCAAACTGAGACCTACCTCAGGATTCAGAGACCTCTTTCACCTGTTCATTATTTGTGATGAAAATCTGCTTTAACACTGCTTTTGGACACTTCAGATGAGGCTTTCTCAAATGCTTATCATTTCAGGCCATGAAAAGGTCTCATCTATTCATTTTTGTTGTCAGCACTACAGTTGTCAAATGCTTCTTGATGAACTTTTGTCAGTTCAGACAGCATTATGTGAGGTGTTTACATGTTTGGTGGTTTCATATTGTGCCGACCTGTGCCGTCTGCATTAACAACAGGCCATTTTATGCATTGTGTGTAGGAGAGTAAAGGGTGCTGCATTAACAGCCACACTATCAACAAGTCAGATTAATTAAAATGAAAGGCAGCTTACCTATGCAGTGTAACTTTGTAGGGATGCCCATGTGCTGTTTGAAGTATATTATTTGTACAGTAAACATAATAATTATTACTTTATAAAAAGAAAACATAAATATCCCAACATTCAGAATGATAGAAGTGTATTATTGCAGAAAAGTAGGGCCTACTCAATTTCTTCTTCGGTACCTTTTTTGCCCTCAAACAGTTTAGCCAGTTAGTAAGTTAATAATGTTGATGATAAACAAAAAAAAGGAATGTGTTTTAACCATCAGAGATTTTAACCAGTGATTCTGTTTTCCTTTTTAAAAATAAATCATGTTGATGATCAACTAATGCAAAGTTTAAATGTGCGTTTTGTTTGAGAAACATTGACATAACCCATGATGTAATATTTCCTTGTCCCCAAGCCGGCCCTTCATACCACATGACCATGGAGACTTCTTAGTATTGGTGTCTGTGAAGCAGTGGTGAGCTGTAGTATAAGAAAGTATCATTTGCCGATGGCAAGTTTAAATAAAGTCCCCGCCACGTCATAGAGAATAGGTGGGAAACAGGTAGAATACAGAAATAGGAAAGTGAGTAAGAAGTTGATGATGCATGGAATACATTTAGCCTCAAAGCCACCTCCATCTGTTAACTGGAGAAGGGAATACTCTTTCTGACATTTGATAGCAGTGGGTGCAAATAATTATTTGTAACGAAAGACTTATATCAAAATTGAAGAAGATGTTCATGTTGTTAGTCATGGTTAGGTAAATGTGAGATGTGTGAGGGCAGATTGACTAACCCCCCCCCTATCAGTAGCTATCACTTTAGGTCATCAACCTAGGTCAGGTGGGTCTGCCCTGCTTGTAATATCATACAGCACCGTTATCATATAACCCCAGACATGATTGTCTTTGTCTACACTAGCTCTCTGTTAGCCTAATTTAGCACATTCCACATGTACTACTCTAACCCCTCCCCCAGCCACCCCTGCCCTTCTCTGGCCTCTCCCGCCCTGGAGAGGCTTCCCTGGGTGGGGCTGACACGACCAGTGGACATTGATAGAGACAGAGGAATGTAACATGAGCGTGACAGGCCACATGTGATTGGGTTAGGTCGAACAAGGTTGGGTGGGTCTTTACTTGTGGTTGACTGACTTTGGCAAGAATATTGCAGCTCTGCAGTTTCCGGGAGTCATAATGATTTAGGATAATAATGGTTAAGTCAACAGACTCAGCCATTCATAATTGTCTATTAGAGATAGATAAATCGCTGTGTCACTATTAGGCTAATCAGGAAATCAGCAATTTTATTGGGCATTCTCAGTATTATCTGCTCTTTGATCTAAGTCACGGCATAGTAGAAGGAGAAACACAGCCAAGCGGGCCTTTTGCAGATAGTGGTTTTCCTCGATGATCGCTGGCTGGCACTTATGAATTCATGTTTCAAATGTAAAAGAGAATGATTGTCATTATGCCATAAACAGTAGATGCCCTTACTAGGGTGTGCAAACCTTTCTAAAATTCAGTATTTTTACCACAGCTTCAACACGATCATGATAAATGTTATTGGTGTTGCACTACACAAATGCTAGGTAGTAACAAAAAGATAGTAAAGGGTGCGCGTCTTTCAGAGTGCAATTTTGGAAGTCTATGAGCACTGTTCTGAACTTGCTTACTTTGTCTTTCTACAACCTGAAAAGGTCTCATCTATTCATTTTTGTTGTCAGCACTACAGTTGTCAAATGCTTCTTGATGAACTTTTGTCAGTTCAGACAGCATTATGTGAGGTGTTTACATGTTTGGTGGTTTCATATTGTGCCGACCTGTACAGTTTGCTTTAACAGCAGGCCGTTTTAAACATTGTGTGTAGGAGAGTAAAGGGCATTGCAGTGACAGCCACACTATGAACAAGTTGTTCAAGAAAGGAACGTAAATATTCTAATAATACAGAATAATTAAGTGTAGCAGTGCTGAAAGGTAGAGCCTACTCTATTACTCTTTCATGTTCTTCTTTGCCCTCTACCAGTTTAGTCAGTTAGTAAGTCAATGATGTTCATGCTTAACAAAAAGAAAAAAAATTGTGATTGACTTTTCCTTTACTAATGCATTTTATTGGTTAGTACAAAGATAAATTTATATTCATTTATCTTACCGGTACCCAGTTTAGCGTGGGGGGGGGGTAGAATAATGTTGTTTCAACCATCAATGTTTTCAAAATTCAATATGGTTTTAGGGTGGAAGGAACCCATGTTGATGATTGACTAATACAAATGGTTAATGTTGCCACTATTTGAGAGACATTGACAAACCCCATGATGTCATTTTTCCTTTTCCCCGACTTGCACTCCATAACACCTGACTATGGAGACTCATTAGTATTGGTGACCGTAGCAGTGGTGAGCAACAGTATAAAAAAAGTGTCATTTGCCAACAGCAAGTTTAAGAAAAGTCCCCACCATGTAATAGAAAAGTAGGGGTGGAAGACGGGGAGAATACAGAAATAGGAAAGTGAGTAGGAAGCTGATGATGCATGGAATACAATTTTTACCCAAAGCCACCTCCATATGTTAGCTATAGAAAAGTCTTCATGATATTTGATGATGGTTGGTGTGAATCATATTTCTCAGTCATAAGTCTCATGTCAAAATTGATATTGGTATTATAGGTCATGCTGGGGTAAAGGGGTGATTTCTGAGGACTGATGAACTATTCCCCTTTACTATTCTTCCCCAAACTTCAGAACCTCTTATACCATAGTGATTATAACAGAAGTTAAGTATGAATGGATAATATTTCTTCTCAACCCACACTACATACCAGATGAGAGCAAGTGCCAGACTCCACCTGAGACCCACCTGAGTTTCAAGATACCTCATTCACTAATAGCTATGTACTCTGATAGCGCCAACGAATACCCATCTTCATCTTTATCACATTTCCTTCAGTATGTTAAAGCTGTTTCCACTTACTGTCCTACACAGCTATGCACAAATTTATTTTGATTAGCCTTAAGTTCCAATGTTTTCTTCTCATTTCTTGGTTTTTAGTTTTCTTTGTGAGTTAAAATTTATTGAATTTGCAGCGTTTCAGATTAGTGCAGCCCAATGGCAACTGGATGAGGCTGCTAATACATTAGATTACCTGGTGTTCCTGTTCCATTTACCTGATTTTTTTACTCAGTCAGGTAGCATACTATAACAAACAACTCCCTACCTCTTATGTACAGAGATTAAACTATCACCCTCTGCCAACAACAACCCCCCATCCCCCAGCATTAGATATGTCTGGTTCACGTGGGTTCTCGCTATTTGTAATATCAGACTGCAGTACAGCACTGTTCTCTAATAACCCCAGACATGATGTTATTTTTGTACACCAGCTCTCTGTCAGCTTAATCTAGCACGTTCCACATGTACTACCTAACCCCTCCCCCAGCCACCCCTGCCCTTCTCTGGCCTCCCCCGCCCTGGAGAGAGGCTTCCCTGGGTGAGGCTGACACGACCAGTGGACATTGATAGAGACAGAGGAATGTAACATGAGCGTGACAGGCCACATGTGATTGGGTTAGGTTGAGCAAGGTTGGGTGGGTCTTTACTTGTGGTTGATTGACTTTGGCAAGAATATAGCAACTCTGCAGTTTCGGGGAGTCATAATGTCTCAGTATAATTATTATCAAGCTGCCATACCATTGATAATTGTCTATCAGAGATAATCCTAATGAGACACATCAGGAGATCAGCAATATTATTGGGCATTCTCAATATTATCTGCTCTCTGATCTCATCTACAATCTCAGTCACAGCCTAGTAGATGGAGAGACACAGCCTAAGAGACATTTTTTCAGATATAGGTTCTCCTCAAAGACAGCTGGCCTGCACTTCAAATGACTGTCAAATGTAGAAATAAATGATTTCGGTATTTCCGTAACAGTAGATGCCCTTGCTAGTGTGTTCAAATATGCCCAATATTCAGTAGGCTTACCACAGCTTCGTCCCACAACAATATGTGACCAGGCACATGAAAAGGGGTATTCAGGGGGGAATTCATGATCAAAGTTTGTGATCTTTAAAATGAGATATCATAAACTAAGATACTCCTGGTAGTTTTGTGGGAATTGTATGTATCTCGAACACCACCATGAATTGTCATTCATAACTGAAAATGGAAAAAAAACTCTAAATGCACTGTATCCCACAATAACCACCAAAAAATGATGAAAATGTCAGATTTCCTAAAGATTACGCTAAATAAGTGTGAATATCTAGTCTAGATTTGGTTCTAGGAGGATTTTTTAGGTCTATTTTCAGATTTGAGTAGCTGATGGAGTTCTCAAAAGTCTAGGACTAAAATGTTCCATTTAGCAGCTGTTTAAAAACATGGAATGGTTTCCATGGTGACCATGAAGTGCAATATGTGTCAATATCCAAATACATTCCAGACATGAAATGCTAGCACTAAATATAGAGTAGTTCCGAGAATATGACTGTATTCTCCATAAAAAAGTACCCCAGATCATTTTTGGGCATATCTGTTTTGCCATTCTGATGGCCCCCAGTGGCCAAAAACAGAACTGAAAATTCCCCTGAAGGTACCTGCTCACGTGTTGAACCAAATATAAGTATGATAAAATGTTATTGGTGGTGTACTACACAAATGCTAGCTACTAACAAAAAGTTAATAAAGAGTGAGCATCGTTCCCAGACAAGGTGCAATTATGGAAGTTTATGAGCACTGTTCTGAACTTGTTTCCTTTGTCTTCCCACAACCTCATCTTCATTTAGGCAGACCACAGCTCAGTAACTCCTCCAGCACCCTAGCAACTCCCCCCAAACACTCCGGAGGAGGCACCAACCCCCTGGTGTCATTAAGTAATAACAGACCTGTCTACACCCTGGTATGCTGGCAATACTGTCCAAGTTCTATTGGATTGCTTTCTAGCAGCCAGGGTCGGCGCACGTAGTGATCTTTTCAAGAGGTCATTTGACATTAGAGACAAGTTTTCCCCTTTTTCTTTGCATAATAAAGTGACCTAATTGCTGGTTTGTTTTTAATTTAATTCAATTATAAAGGAGGCTAAAGGCGGTATTTCACAAATATCATGTTCTCTCCTAGGCGGGATATCATCATGGCCAATCAAGTCAAGTAAGGTTTGCCCTGTTCTACTTTTGGGTACACCTATGTACAGCATTAACTGGGTAACCTAGTTGAAACCAACTTCTACATGCATCTGTACTAGTCCTAACAGGTGTATACATACTTTAATCAGCTTCTGCTTTCTGCAGCCTTAGAGGATTTCCTTCAACCGCCTACCTTATTAAATCCATCAGACAACTCTTTGTGCATCTACCTTTCTACGGCCCGGGTAAGGTGAGAATTAACTGTTTTCATACCTGCATGGTAATTTGACACCAATTTCCCGGATGGCTGTGGACTGGGGAAGTAATGTCTGCTTATTAAACTTAAACTGCAATATCCTGGTGTATTACCTCCGTTGCCTCGGCACACTGTTTCTCAGCATACTAATATCATATTTCAGTGTGGACAGGCTGTCAATACATTGTACAGCAGCTGGCTGCCCTATTTATAAAGTCTGTATGAATAAAAAAGTGTAAGAAGGAGCGGATGGAAGGCAGCTACATTTCACTACTATCATATTGAGAGAGGGCTGACCAATCACTGCCTCTGACAGTTCTTAGTAAACCAATGGCAAATGAAATATAGATAGAGGGCACAGACAATGTTGCCTAAAAATGCCAGACGAGGCAGATAACATTCACTTATTCTACGCAACATTTTGAATTAAGTAGTGATTCTAGATATCTCATTAT
Source organism: Harmothoe impar (assembly GCA_947462335.1). NCBI lineage: Eukaryota > Metazoa > Annelida > Polychaeta > Phyllodocida > Polynoidae > Harmothoe > Harmothoe impar. The sequence goes on from OX381707.1 coordinate 24,030,654, forward strand.
ATATATATTTATATGGGGGGGGGGGTTGACAAATGTAGATGATGTTTTATCAGAGTCAATTTGGATTTAACAAGATCTAGGTTTTCTCTTTTAAAACCTCCTTACAATGCCCTTTATAACTGCCTTTGATATAGCAACATATTGAATAGATTCTGAGGAATCAATGATACTTACTGTATGACCATTTTCTATGAGACTTCTATCACAAGGCTCTATGTACCATGCACATATAGCATAGTATACACCCAGTATACAGCACTGATATCTACTGAAGATGTACTGAATATAAGCCTGATCGACCGCCCCGGTCGACGCGCCCACCCCAACCCCCTTGTAGGTTGTCAGTGCTTTTGTCAGCATCTGACGTAGCCTACTCGTGACGTCACAGACGCCCGTTGTTTTCCGGGTGAGGTGATCTGATTATAGGATTTTCCACCAGGTGGCACCACATTAAATCTGGTTAGAACCTTCCACCCTCACATCCCACAATCGCCCACTCTCTACCCCCTACACCCTTACCCTTCCCTCTGTATAGTGATCCTTTACATTGTCGACGCCTGTATAAAATAATATGGATGATATACACACTATCTGGATACACGATCCTCGGTACACCATAGATAAACCTAGACACTTGATTTAGTATGTAATATTGTATGTTATATCATCTGTCCATTTTAATCGGAAGGATTCGTACCATTTTCTCTCCACCTGCTGAATAATATGATTCATATTCTAGTATAATGCACTGTTGCAATGCAATGGCTTGCATGAAAGGTTTATTAACTGAAAACACATCCGATTGCGTGACTCTACCTCTGAATTGACCAAAACAAAGAGAGGTGAGCCCGGTGACCGCTGATGTAAGGACACTATTACTATTGCCTGAAACTAAAATATAATGTTCTGCTGAAATAACAATGGCAATCTCGGAAGTGAAATGTCAATTTAGATAAGTGTCAAATCGGTTACAAATAATGGTGGCAGGTTATCTATTGTTTTGAGCCTTTTAAAGGCTGCATAGTGAGTTGATGAATTATGGTCATCCTTGTCATGATTCACAAAGGCAGGGATTGATATACTCCTGAAGGCTCGGCACGGTGCATGATTGCAGCACTGGCGAGTTCCTCACAAGGGCTGCATTCATGCATTACAACGATAAAGGGCATAGTGCATTACGGTACTGAATATATTAAGTTAAAGCAATCCGTATCATATATGTAAAACGAAAATGGTGTAGCAAAGTAAGACTAGAAAATAATAGAAAGAGCATAGCAATCCATACTGGTAATAGTATTCAAAGCATTGTATTCACTAACCGCGGTAAGAACCTCCATACTTAGTTGATACAGAAAGCTTATACTAATAGAAGATCCACTACTATATAAACCTCCCCACCCCTAGTATCAGTCCCCAGGGGTACCATGGTAACAGGATTCAGACCGTGGGCTATCACACGATGTAACAACATTAGCCAGTCTGTCCATGTACCCTACGGTAAAGTAGTATATGGAAACGTCCCTCCTCCTCTGGCATGCCTTGAGTGGCTAAATTGAGTCATAACCTAATCCATGTTCAAAGGTATGTCTATTAGGAGACCCCTAGGGGTAGAGAGGTATATGGGGAGGGGTGTGCAGTATGGAGGGGTAGGGGAGATACTCCTAGCTGTATCAATATGCTGAAACAGATTGGCCCGGGCCTTGTGTCTTGAACTAGTACATAGCCCCGCAGGAATACCAGGGTGTTATAAGAAATTTGATAAAACTCTGTGGGCTTGGCTTCACAGCATAAATACTAGGACCTGTTTTAATACTGCTGCGGAGAATGGTACAACTGAGGAACAGAGCGTTGTGGGCTGAGCTTAAAATGTGCGCTGATTTCCTATTTTATGTGCAATGCTGCCCTCATAATTCTCCCCCACATCGCCATTGTTAATAACCATGCCAATAATCCACCCTGTACTCATGAAATAACTATTACCATTCTCCCGTTCCCACCAAACCACGTGTACTGATTATAAAGGACGGAAACGGTGACATTCAGAAGTCTCCAAAAGTCACAAGTCACAGGGGTGTGTTGTGGGTGTGGGGCGGGGTGGGTTAGAACAAAGTGACGGTGTACTGGAATTGGCAGCAGCCCTGCAGGGGTTCAGGCCCCTACCCCAAGGTGTGGTACCGGTCTTATCGATCAACACCACATGGGGCTTAGACCTTTAAGGGCCGAGTATTGCTTTGCCACTTTTGTTTTTGGCTAGGTGAAATCATTTAAGTTTATTCAACTCAACACGATTTTCAATAACATTGTTCCTCTGTCGTGAATAGTGCAGCCCTGGTGAGTAACTCACGCCGACTTAACAGGATTGATATCCTACCGAAGGGTCGGTATGATCCATGAATGCAGCCTAGGTAAGCAATATGCCGACATAGAACATTAATGAACTATGCTGCCCTTAAAGGGTTAGACAGAAATAATTCAGAGAGCGTGATGGTTGAAACTGCAGTAATGTCCTTTTAATAGATTAATGCATTTTCTTTTTTGTGTTTGTGTTATCCCTCAAGCATTTAATACTGATTAATAATTCCCATCCCTTAAAGGTAATAGGATTGTTTTAATCAAATGATGGGTGCCCAGTGTTTTTGAGAGCTGTATTATCAGGTTTGAACGTCCAAATGCACGGGAAGCCTCTGTATTCGAGAATTCTCATTTTGATTACATTTTATACACACCTGTACTACAAATCTCAATTTGCTACCTGGAATATATTTTACCAACTGTACTATACCTATGAATGGAGAGGGAGAAGGGAGGATATAATTGGTTCTATACAAAGATTGTAACACACAGTCGGGTCAGCTAGGTGACCTTTAAAGGAAAGGTTTATGGGATATTTCTTGAGGCCGCGCCAGCCACGTGACCGTGCTAATGTTATAACAATGAGCAGCTCGCCCACACCGAGTGACGGAGTCCCGGGCTGCTCACCTCCTCACCATTAGCGTGGTGACCTGCCTTTTTTTCACTGATGACGACCAGAAGCAGTTAGTGACGACCTTATTACTGTCTATTAAAAGTAGAACTTCTTCAGAGTGGATCTGGAAAGTACATCTTCTCAGAAGAGAACCAGGATATTCAAAAAAACAAAGTCCTTGGTTATAGTATCCATTATCTCTAAATTAGCCTGTGTATGATGTAATTCTCATATTTGAGAATAAAGTACATATTTTGGAGCATCTAATATCCTCTAATTAACATACATAATGGTTGGGTCCTGTGGTGTACTACATTATCATATAGCAACCATCTCCCCTAAATAACATATGATTGTCACTCATACACTACCTATAACACTGTGTGTGGGTGTATTAATTTTAGACCAGTTGTGTTGAACAGGAGAACAAAACCACAGACCGTGGCATGTGATCTCCACCTACGTCTTGCCATAAGCTCTCATCCTGCACCGTCTATTCCTAACATGACCGTATAAAGGAAGGTGGCTCTGAGCCTAGACGTAGCGTCTAACCATCTTAAGTGTTAGAAAGAGCTCAAAGAAAGAACCAGAAGCTTTTGCTGTCGCACTTCTCATCTTTCTTGCTCAAAAGCACCTTCAATAATAAAAGCATTAAGATCATTGTTCGTTCAAGTGATGTTGAGGACGTATGGTGCAATATGTTTTTACACAGGCTTGGATTAGTACTAGTAGACTAGAAGCATACTATTTTATTGACCTGCTATATATAGTAAAAAGCACCTCATTTCAAGACAGGAAAAGACTACTGCATACTAAATTATGAATAAAGCCCTCCATACAGTTAACAGAGGCCAAGGCCAATACAGATGCAGTACTCTGAGTGTACACTGACATTGATGTGTTTCTGACACGAGATGGAGGAAATGTTCAGATGAATGTAAAAAGATGATGTAAAGAGACATGGTCTGTAATTGTAATTTCAACTCTTGAGGGTTGCATAATGCCTTCTCTGTAAATGTACATTAACTATTTGTCATCACGATGAATTCATGTGCAGCGAGTAACTCACCGGTGCGGCATTCATTAATCATCACAGTCCTATGGAGTATGGTGTGTGAATGCAGCAGTGGCAATTAGGCTCGCAAGGCCTGCATTCATGCATCAAGATGACAGAGTGCATAGCAAATTAAAGTACTATGTGACCCTTAAATGGTTAAGTCGTCCATCTTATGTGTGTTCCCAAGTATTACAAGCACACGGCTGCTATCATGGTTGTTGTACTGCTCAGACAGCCTGGAGACAATACAAAAGTTTCTACTAGCAATTTCAGCATTTTCGGAGTATTCCAAAGTGGCGAAGTATAAATAATAATGAAATATACTACGGATAATGTTTTATTCACAAGGGTATTTGCATGATTAAGCAGAGTGTACATTCAGATATGTATAATAACACAAAATCAAAAAAAAAAAAGAGAGAGAAAAAACAACAGTCCTGCTAATAACTCCACATTATTAAGCCTGCCTATTCATCAAGGTTACATACTGTAGGCTTTGACATCTGATATCAGTCTAAAAATAACATGTCACTGCTTAATGAGTGCACGACACATCTACTTTGGTCTTTCAGATATTGTCAAGGCTGGCTGCGATTTCAAGGTCATGGCCTTCTAACTGCACTCATAACTGCTGGTGTAAAATATGGCCTTTGATGTAATTAATAAGTGTATCAGTAGGTGACATCTAATTGTAATTCATCAGCCCCATAGTGCTTAAATGCAGTACGTCCTTGGTTGGCACACCCTGGAGAGTAACCTGCCAGTGCTGCATTCAAGCATCAGGTTGACGCTACAGGGTTGATACTGTCTTAAAGGGTTGGCATGATGGTTGAATGTGGCACTGCATTATGACAACATATGGACATAGTTCATTAAAGCTGGGCCATCAGGGAATAAGTTCAGCATTT